>CM073580.1:42608457-43808457 GCA_037074715.1 Magnolia kwangsiensis
CAGTTAGATTGATGCATGATTGAGTTCATAGGTTAATCTTGAGATGTTTATTACTCCTAGTGGTCAGATTTAGACCTGAGCAATGCTAAATGTTCAAATACAAGATGTCAAGTTAAGTTACATAGTAACACCCGAGTACTGAAAAGTACCGGTTGTTACAATCTACCCCCCTTAAAGAAAATCTCGTCCTCGATATTCAGTTCTTCTAAAAGAATTGGGGACAATTATAATATAATTTGCGGTGATTCTAAGCCTTCATTATTTTCCTACTAAGGTTGTTTGTATGAGCGAACATATACCACTAACGGCCAAAATTGAGCTTGATACAATCTGGCCCCCTTAAAGAAGAATCTCACCCACAAGATTCGATAGTGCATCCCAATCATTACGGTATAAGTGTTAAGGTTAACCCTAAGGTACAATATGATTTTCTATATCCAGTTTTCGAGTTAACACAAATGGATGGTTATAGTGAGTTTGGGCCTAATACGTCAATCCTTCGCCTGCGCAGAACATATGACTTACAGTATCATTTTCTAATCCTGGTAATTCACGATCTTCTACCTGATCAGGGCATTGAGATCATTGGAATTTTCTAGGATATGGAATTTGGATCAAATAATGTAACTTTGCTTAAATATGGTTCCATCAACCCGTGATCCCGATTATTCTAGACTTTCAGGGAATATCATGTGATCATCTAAATTAGCAATGAGAGTGCTGGAAATCTACGTGAATAGACACAAATGACCATCACACTTCTACTGTGCACTCTAGAAAATGCACTACGTAAAAAATTTTAGACCAAAATTCCTACATGGAGACTTGAGTTTGTAATTGCTAAATTATATCCACGCTCTCAAATTTAGTCCTTATAAGCTCAACTTAGGGTTGAATATTTACCTAAAATTCTATAACTTCACCCCTAATCAATTTTTATTTTTATTTTTATTTTTTTATTTTTTGTGAAATTATGGAAAATGTTATCTCTAGATAAGGAGAAATGTTAGGGAATTCAAACTGCAATTCCTAATGCAATGCTTAACCTTAGAGAATACTTGTGTCCAATCAAATGAAAAATATAGTAATCAAGGAAATTCCTATGAAGCGTAAGTTCATTCCATTCGATGAAATATGTGATAGTTTTATTTCTTACCAGTGATATTTGGAAAATTTCAAATTATGGATTTCTTGTAACTTGTTCATTGAGAGCCAAGTTCAAGGAATATTTTTGTTTGTTTTTATGTACATCATAGTGGGTATTTGTCCTCCCACAACATTTTAGGATTGGCTTCTAAGTTCAAACAATTGTTTTGGTAGTTTACATAGGAACCAAGGTTGATGTTTAAAGGGGCCTAAGTTCATTTCTAGGTCCTACGGGCACCTAAACAATTTTCTAGGGGGTCTAAGGTCTTGGGTCTCTATATTCTTAACACCTCCTACCTTTAAGGGGATTCCACATCAATTCAAATGATTATTTCAAAAATTCTAAGGGGACCTAAGTTTGGTTTCTGAGTTCAGGCAATTAATGGTTCATAATGGGGGTCTAAATTTAATTTTTACGTTCAAACAACTAAACTTGAACTTTTCTACAAGGCCTAAAGTTTTGCGTCTCTATGGCCACAATTTTCAAAAATTCCTAAGTAATTCCAACCAAGTTTGAATGGCTATCCTAACAATTTCAATGGAACCTAAGTGTGGGTCTTTATGTCCACAAAATTCCTCCTAATCTAAAGGATATTCCCCTAAGTTCCAACATTAATTTCTATAAGTTAAGACATTTAAGTTTCATATCAATTTATTTCCCCAAAGGGTAGTAAAAATTAAAATTTAACTACATACATCAAGATAGATAAGAGAAATACTTTTGGTACCCTAGTGGTGAATGATACACAGGTACTCAAAAATTGTAAACCTGTCAAGTGTAATCTAAAACATCTACAGTGATCCCTTCTTTAGATAGTATATAAAATAATAATCATACTGAAATGAATCATCAACTAATTAGTTAAAATCAAGTGAATGATCCTCATGCATTGAAATTAACAGCTCACGTTTAATAATCACAGTTTCATAAATCAAAGATTACGATCATTCAATTAACGATATTTTCAGTTTGTTATGCTTAAGAAAGATATTATAACAGAATTCAATTTGCATAGCAACATGGAATCAGTGTACCTACTTGAATTGAGAGTCAAGTTTTATGGGATGGCTATCAGAATAGTAATGCTGTTATGGATAGAAATATTTGTTAGTTAAAGAACAAGATGTTTACAGTTTAGTAGAGTTAAAGTGGATTTCCTAGGGCAAATACATTTCTAGTTCCTGAATCTAGGTTCAGGATACTTAAAAATAAGGGTCTGAGTTTTTTTTTTTTGTTGTCTCTAGGTTCAAATGATGACCCTATACTGAGTGGGGAGTATGCAATAACCAGTGAGCCTAGTGTTAGGAGGCTATAATAAAGTGACTGTAGTTCTAATTTCCAATTTCCACATCAAGGTAAAAAGGCTTATAAAAATAGTTGGGATACTACCTACGTTAGAAACATCTGTACTATGTGCAATGATGAGTTGAAGCCGGGTGAGTTGTGGTAGCAGCCAGATAGTATACATGAACATAAGAATGAAAGGAAAAGCAGGGACTCTAAACAAGGTTAAAGTTTACTAACGTTTGATAATTTTAGTTCCATAGATTAAAGATTTCTAATATTTCATAGAAATTGCATGGTTATCATAAAGAAAATTGATAGTTTTTTTTTAACTGTTTACATCTACGTGTGATTTGAGATGAGTGGTTGTCTACGTCGCTATATGATTTGCTCAAGGATCCACGTTTACATGGCTTCCTAATTCTATCAAAAGGACATATTCACTTGCCATCGATATGCTGATGTGGTACGTGATATAACAGAAGAAAATTTTTAATAGGTTCTACCATGTAATTACTTCTCTACAGTTGGTGTCTGTTCACAGATTATTTCACGTGCTGGGCTAGTTTGAGCAACAGCTCTTACCTGACGTCTAGGCAGGGTGCCTACGGATGGTCTTGGTAGTTATAGAGATGGATCCCACGCCATCCACCTTGTCATTTTAGCAAGTGGGGTGGCATGTAGCTGAGCGTTACCTTGGGCGAGTTAGGGCCGCTGCTACATCCAATTGAGGTGGATCTATCTGACGTTAGGGTAGTCCATCAGTATAAATCAGTCCCAAACGTCCTCGTATTATAATTCTATAAACCCCTGTCCGATGTCATTCCATATGTGCACAGTGGTCCCTACTTCAAATGGTATATATAAAAGATGATGACTTGACTAGAATGACTCATCTATTGGTTAGTTGAAACCACAAGGATGATCTCCATGAAACGACTCTCAATAGATTAGATCTAGCATTTATAACTTTATATTTGGAATGTCACAACTATTCAATCGATGGATATTTTAGTTTATTGCACTTGAGAAAGACATTACAACAAAGTTCAAATTTTTGTAAAAATGTGGAATTCTTACCCGAATTGAAAGTGAAGTCTCAACAATGCTATCATAGATAGAATATTTGATAGTTAGAAAACAGGTATCTTATAGTTGAGTGCTAGTTAGAAAACAGGTATCTTATAGTTGAGTGCAGTCAAGATAAGGGCATTGACATGAGTAAGATGTATATGCCTATAAACTAATGTAATTATGGAATTCAATACTGGGGACCTAGGTTTAGGTCTCTATGTTTTTGAAATTTCCCCAAGTCTAGGGGAGATTCTCCTAGGTTCACATCTCTAATTCCAATATCACAGTTTGTTTTCCCAAAGCAAAGGTTTGTCTAAACTCTCTCTCTGATTCCAACTTATAACACCCTGGTTCTCGAAACTCAAGGATAGTCGCTTGAGTACGAGAACTCGAGGGTTACGTTATGACGGGTACTAACATACATCTAAATAGTAACAAATTTCCTAACATGAAGTAAGGCAACTATTGCATAAACTGAGAAGATCATAAGTGATAACAAAGCATTTCAATACAAGTAAGTGACAATAAAATGGAATCCCTCAGAAGGGGAATTTTTTTTACGGTCCAAGTGAAACATAAGTCTAAAAATGTTGTAAACCTAAACTATCATTTGAGCTCCAACAGCTCAACAACATGCACATAGAACTCTTCCTCGCCACAATCCACCTCAGCCATCCCTAAAATCCCGTCATAAGGGTCTCCACCTGTCATCAATCCTGCATCTATTTAGTGCAACCGCACGATGGGTGAGTGAAAACTCAGTGGGAACTTCCCTTATAGATTCAACCATAACACATTAATCCATCATAGATTATCAATTCTAATTCATAGGACAATACAATACATATGCATTTGTATGAATGTATGCTCAAGTCACAGATCTGGGGATGCACATCCAGCTGTCAAAATAAAGGGTCGCCCGCGGTAGTAGACTACCTGAAAAAGACCATATAGACCGCTCGCGGTAGATTAATTACCTGGAAAAGGCCATGAAGGTGAGTATGCCCAAGGATGACCTCCTGGAAAAATACTCGGGGTATACCCGAGGAGGTATAAAATCTTGAAAAAGCCTCATGTAAAGAAAGAACGGCCCAAAGTGTGCAAGTGCACAAACTTGACGGTTGGACTTAGGTAATGGAACCTGGCACAACCCAACAAGATGTGACTTACGATACACACTCAGAAAAGCTCACATGTCATGCGTGGATATTATGCACCATGACACATATGTACATTACTTTTGGTAGAATAGGAAAGATCATCAATTTTCAATAGGAAATATCCAACTATGCATTCCATAATGACTTCCATAATTTCTTTACATTCAAAGGAGGGCTCACTAAGAGTCATGTGAAGCTCAAGTCAATCATATTAGAGTTATGTTCATGATATCAAGATAACAAGAGGTATTTTGTCTCATAGCAACAGTAATAATTATGAAAGATGAAATCCCAAACAAAATCATATTTGCCAATTTTAAGAACTATCCATATGATAGGGCCAAATAAATTAGAGATTAGAGAATGTAGAAAGTCATGTAGATGATGTTTCACTACACAATTCACAACTAATCTAGTGTGAGAACATTCCTTTATTAATATGTCTAACAAAGCTATATTCATAGGCAAGTGATCATAAATGTGACATGGAGTTTATAAGGCAATACATCACATACATAATTGTAAGGAAATATGATATTAGAGCAATTTCTTCATGATAATCAGGGTAACTAGGATTTAATAATCCTCTAACATTATCTACATTAGAGATGTAATCTACATGAAAATTAGGAAATGGAAGAAGCTGTAAGGGATGCTCCTCGCCTAAATTGCATGAGGTGGGTCTGTGAACACCTAGTTTGAGATTGAGTGAAGGAAAAGGTCTTTCAAATCTATCTGTTACAAACAGCCCTGAATAGAGTAATATAGAATCCCAGTGAGTTAGTACTAAGTTGACTCAGTTGGGTTTCCTATTAACAACATGTTTTGTCAATTCTTAAGAGATTTACTAACCCATTGAATCAAAAGCTACCCGAATTATCTCTAGATGATCGGGGTTGGCTCGACCCAGTTGGGAAACTGGACAAGTCAACTCGCCACTGAGTCGAGTTAGATTCTAGTGTTGACAGTTGAGTTGGGTCCCATATCCAAGTAGCGCCTACTACAAACAGTAGAGAAGAGTAGGTTTGGAGCGATCCTGCTAATTCAGAACCTCATTCTGTATTTCTGAATTTGGCTGAGTTAATAAGAAGATGACTCGCTAATGTCTCAACCCTAAAACTCGGTTGGGATAGGGACTCGTTACCTAAATTGGATGGTTGCTTCCATCAGATCTTGCTGCTTCGTAGCTGATTCGAGTTGTTCAAAGATGACTGATCCTGAGAAGACGGTTGTGATCTCCAGAGAGCTTGGACGGCCTTTCTAGAAGATGGGGTTGATGTAAAATCGTCGAGACCGCAGCTGAGTTAATCCAAATCTCAATCTGAATTAATCAGTTGTTGTGGTTGAAATGGTTCTCCACCTCACACTCTCTTTCTCTCTCAGTAAGAAAATATGATTGGGTGGCCGAGTCGAGTTGCAACATGACCTGCAACTCGCTCCAGCGGCGACCAGACACCCCATTTCTATCTCTCTCTCTCTCTCTCTCTCTCTCTCTATTTCCTTTCTTTTCCTTTGCTATCTGTCTTGGGAGTTTCCCTAATACGCGACTACTTATAGCCTATCCGCTTCTTGAAACATCCCTAGTTAATTATAAGGATTAGTTAGGTGATTAGTGATAGAAAAATTGAGAGTTTCTACTTTAGAAATTATTTTCTTTAACTAGCGATTGTATGGGTCAGAACGGTTATTATAGGTGTGATTTTGGTGAGGTGGGATGCACACTGGACGGTCTAGATTTTCCATCCGATGTGCTTTTAGAAACTTTGGGTTTTTCGGCTGGTTTGAAGAAGATGACTGATGATCATGACATTTTCTAGCTGGGCGATTGATCCATAGATCAGATCCGTTTGGACAGTCCTGATATTGTCTAAAAGCTATGTGGGGTCCACTTAACTGTGTAAGAAGCGTCGTTGATTAAGATAACTCGTTGTAGCTAAAAACCATGGTGCCGTTACAATTTCTCGTCATTCTCTCGGTGCAAAGAAAAAAAAAATCTGCTAACCCTATTTCGGACATCTAGGTTTGCCTGAAAGAAGCTTCTAGGCGCCAATGAACGAACAAGATGCGTTGTTACTATAAGTGGAAAGATTCTTTCTGCTTTTCAATGTGTAGGTAGGTATTTTAGGAAATGGTAGGGCTAACTGGGATTCTTCTGCGCACGTGGCTCCCATTTGACACTCTCCAACGGCTAAGATTTCTAGCTCTCCAACGAACGTGGAGTTTTCTTCCCCATCAGTGTCCTCCTTGTGCGTTGCTGGATTAGTTGCTGATAGAGTTGGCACAAATCACTTTCAATCGTAAATCTCTGCTTGATTAGGGTCGTTGGGGGCCAATCTATAAAATGGACGGTGTGGATTTTGGTTTTGTATTCGGATAGATGGCCGAATGCGTTGACAGATGAACGGTTAGGTTCGAATGTGCTTCGGGTGGGAGACTCTGAGGAGATTTTAAAATTTCAGGACTTATAGGGTAGCATGGTCAAAGCCGTATGCACAGCTCTGGTGCGATGCGGGTGCACACATAGAAGGTGTACACGAACTTACAAGGTGGGGTCCACATGATGTATTTGACAAATCTACTCCGTCCAATGGTTACACTAGACCCTGAAATGGTATAAGGCCCAAGATGAGGAAAAATCAGAAACTCGGGCGGGCCATATCAAGGAATTGTGGTCCTTTTGTGGTGATTTCTATTAATATAATGGTTGGATTAATTTCAATCTGAACCCTAACGGTTAAAAGAGCCTTGGGGATTTGTTTGGATGATTAGGACATTTCATGGCCTATGAAGGATGGTTAGATGATTTAGGTTACCCTTCAAACATATTTTAATGCTAGTAGTATCCCCTAATGGTTACCCAAATTACCACAAAATTTCATGATCCCCAAATGAATGATTCAATGAACTATCTTGAAGACTAATGGATGGATGGTCTACTCGGTAGATGACAACTGTTCTTGATGGTTAGATTGATGCATGATTGAGCTCATAGGTTGATCTTGAGATATTTATTACACCTAGTGGTCAGATTTAGACCTGAGCGACGCTAAATGTTCAAATACAAGATGTCAAGTTAAGTTACATAGTAACAACCGAGTACTGAAAAGTACAGGGTGTTACATTGGTATAGCTGATAGCATTCGTGGACTTACCACATATTTTCACATTACTCTGATATTGTACACTTGGCGCTTGCCTTGCGCACACACTTACACCACCCCCTAAGCTTTTGTAAACTTATGCACGATCATTGTGTAAAGGTGGCATTGGATCGTAGCAGCGCACATAAGATTATTTTGGAGTTTTTAATCACCCTGTACTTCCCTTTCCGCATTGTACTTAAAGTTTTTGATATAGTGGATATGTGGTTATGTTGTTTTATGACTTGGATATGCTCCATTACAAAAAAAATCATACTGAAAATCCTCCTTGTAGGATCCCAGGATCAGAATCTGGCATGTGAGTGCCGGGATCCGAGAATAGGGCACTACGGAGGCTGTCGGTGTCGGAATCGGTGATTGGGAATTTTGTGAGCCCATTTTCTGAGTTTGGGGCGTGACAATTTTTCTCCCTAATGTAGGGTATTCCTGGGAGTAGTGGACCCCACCTTGAAGTACCCTAAACACTACCTCATATGTCCATGCAATGGAACCCAAAAAGGAGTGGCCCATAGGGGTGGACAGTCCACCTTGTTAGACTGTCCAACCTTGTTGATTGAAGGAAAATCAAAATTTTTAGCTTATTTCTTGGAATGGTGGGCCACATTTGTGGACCCCATCTTGCAGTACCTCATGGGGAAAATACTAACCATTCATCCCTTCCCCTCTAGGCTCGGATTAGGCCCACCTTCTTGGGAAAACATTGCATGGACAATAATGTATTTATGTAGCAAAATTTCTATTTTTACCTTGCTGTCCTCATGCTTCCTTCATGTGTTGCTTGGGCTTTAGGCTTCCCTATTGGCCCAGCTGGTGGCCCAACATGTTGAGACCTATCTTGGGGGTGTGGGCCACCACCTATCTATCCAAAATTAGAGAAATTGTTGATGGACTGGCAGCTACGCTAGACATTCCAGCTGGGCTGGCATCCAGAAATGGACGGTCGTCCACCATGTTTTGGCCCACCTTGATGCATGTTACGCTGTCCCTCCATAGTGAGGTCCACATGGGACGTGGCCCACTTCCCTGTGGGCCGTCCGCGTGTGGGGCCCACTTTGATGTGTTTTGGGGGCTGCCATCTAGGCCCCCTTGATCGTCCACCTTAGGACGCCTAGGTCCATTGGGTTGCTGCTGAATGTCCAGTCCAGCAGCATGGCCCACCTAATATCTGTGTTTTATGTATACCATTTGTCTGGTGGGGCCCACAGTGATATGTGTGGGTCATCAGGGAATTATAATTTTATAAATTAATGTTTATAGTTGGACTCCAGCTAGCCTAGAAGCAGGTGGGTTAGAATTCCAACAATAGGCCAAAATTGGCTACCCTAAATGGTATGTTTTGGGGCAACATGGGCCACCAGATTTAAGGATGTTATATGCACATATCTTGTCATTTCCCTGATGTGCCTTTGGGCTTAATTAGTGCACACTTAAGGCCCACCCCAGTTGGGTTTCTATTGGATCAATGTTCATAGTTAATTGTTTGATTTCCCTAGGCCCTTTTGTCCTGAAAATTTCTAGATAGGGTTCTTGACCTTTGGGCCTACATTTACTACTTATTGTGATGGGTTTGTGGGCAATAATAAGCAAGTAGTTAGGCCCTTGGTTGCCCACCAAAATAACCATTGTACTTGGGACAAGATGTGAGGTCCAATTCACTTAAAATAAGTATAAGGATTTCCCTTATGGTTGGATTACCAGGTTACCCATTAGGCCCACCATATTTCCTATCTATTGGTCTTGGTGTATACCTCACTAGGCCATGGATTTCTTAGGGCTTGGGCCTTGTTTCATATTTGAGTAGTGGCAGGCTACTTCTAGGGACCCAGTTAAGGTTGGATGTCCTCTTTTGTGGTCCTAAGTTAGGCCCATGGGTTGCTATGGGTGGTTTAAGGCCCACTATAGGCCCTTACTAGGACCGCTTAATCCTCTTAGACTTATGTCTAATCCTCCTTAGCTCATGGGCTACCCTAAAGTATTGGGACCCCACTAAGGGATTTGTCCTTAGGTTCATTGTCTAAGTACCTAGACTTGATTCCCTCCTTAGGAAGGAGTATGTTCTAAGTCATTATCGCCATATGGGGCGCCCTCATGACCGATATGCATCATGGTGTGTTTGAATTTCATTTGTGCATGGTCATTGAGTTGATATGATAGAGGGATGGAGTTCTCCTCTTGTGCACATTGAGTGCTTGGAGCTAGTGCATGATTCATGCATTTTGCATCACATCTCATGAATATTATTTCCCTTGCTTCATCACGGCCTTGCCTTCATAGGGGTATTTGTGGATGGTTGTATGTGGACACCGAAAATATTCTATTTGAGCATTTGGGGTGCATAGGATATCCCTAGGTGAAAGCCCATAAACCTTCAAGGTACCTAGAGGATGCCTCAACGTCATGACCGATTGGAAATAATTAGCGTCGAGTGCCTTACATCGTTAGGTGGCATCTCCCATTATCGTGTAGTCGGTTGAGATGAAATGTGGCCTTATCCACTTGAGTGAGTGGGCATTGCTAGGCTGAGTTTGACCAGCTCATTAATGGGTCCACTACCGTCGAGCCTTACTGGTGATTAGTTGTCCACAGGCGGGTAGTGTGATCTCTTATGCTCGTTTGATTGTGCAGTCTTGATAACAGTAATCATCCTATAGTGCATTAGACCCCGGTGATATTCCTTATGATGGAACTGTATTGGATATGTGGACTGGTTGTGAGCATTGACATTACTTCACATTGCATTGGTATCAGCTATATAAGCCTTATTGCATTACATAGCCTTGGTATGGCTTCCTGCATTCATGGCTTTGCCTTGGTAAGGCTAGTGACATTGGCATCGATCATGTTTCCCTTCTGTATCTCCTACTATTCTTCTACGCACCATCACCACACACTTTCGCCACCCTTTAAGTTTCGATAAGCCTATGCATGATTGGTGCGTGCAGGAGATCTTGGGTTGGCATCGTAGCTACGGAGCTTAGATAGGAGTTGAACTAAGGACCCCAGTGTTGCAGATCTTTTATTCTTTCTTCTGTTACCTTATGTATTTCCTTTCAACCTTATACTTGAAATGTTCAAATTCGTAGTGGATTTTGTTATGCGTTCCTTTGTTAATTTTGAGATTTACTTGTTGTGATCTTGGGTATACTCGTATTGGAATGGATATACAGTTATGAAAATCTTCCTTGTAGGATCCCGGGATCGGAACCTGCATCTGGAGCTAAGAATGTGGTACTAAGGAGGTTATTGCGGCCAAAGCCGATTATCAAGTTCCTTGTGAGTCCGGTTATCGAGTCTGGGGCGTGACAGGAGTTGGTATCAGAGCATAACAAGTAATTTTAGAATAACTTGGGATAACATCGCATATCTGCTGCAAGCCTAATGCAAGTAGTGTCCCGAGAGCCTTTCTTTCGCTTTATCCTATAATTGTTCTAATTCCTTTTGTTGTCATTATTTTGTAGACAATGTCGCCTAGAAGAGGCGTTCGTGGCCGTGGTTCTTATTCTGCTCCAACGACCCATTCTACTCGAGCACACCCAGCTCCTGCCATTGAGGATCCAATCCCTGAGGTTTTGATTCTGCTTCCTGTTGAGCCTATTCCACCTGTAATGCCTGTTCCTCCAGTTGCTCCAGTTTTCTCATCGAATCCCTCTTCTCATCCTACTATTCCGGTTACAAAGGCTCTCGCTCCATCAGTCGCACCCATGCCTCCACTCGAGGTGAGTGCCCTCCTTCATTCCTGACGGTGCCTGTCAGTGCTGAGCATTTTCAACAGTTGATGCAGCTTGTCACTGCTGCGTTGCAGACCTGTCAACCTGCAACCGTCCTAATTCCCTAGTAGGCTGATTTTCTACGCGCTAGCGCTATTCTAGAGAATTCAGGCAGCATGACCGTCCGAGATTTGGGGGTGAGCCTGACCCTTCTGCTGTCGAGGCGGTGCACAGAGATGCAGTGTCCGGCTGACCCGCGTGTTTCCTTGATGTCTTTTCTTCTTTAGAGTGAGGCCCATCATTGGTGATCATCCGGGTCGAGGATGGTCGGGCCTAATTTCATTTGTACATGGGAGGAATTCGTGGTCTGTTTTAACCAAAAGTTCTTCCTTGAGCATGTGCGTGAGCAGAGAGCTATGGAGTTCGAGACTCTAGTCTAGGGTGAAATGATAATGTCATAGTATGAGGCCTGTTTCTTGGCTTTGTCTAGGTTCACTCCTTATCTTGTAGTTGACGAGTAGATGAGAGCTCATTATTTTCAAAACGGTTTGCGACTCGTGCTCCATAGCAGAGTAGTAGGCCATTGTCTGAGGATGTTTGATGAGGTTGTGTATAGGGCCTTAATGTGCGAGGAGGACTGGGCCATGACCCAGAGATCTTGTGAGAAGAGTTACAGTGGAGACCGGAAGAGGAGAGCACCAGTCGGCAGTTCCCGTCAGCACCGTTAGCAGAGACAAAGGAGTAGATCTAAGTTTAGACAGTGTACTGTTTTGAATAAGAAACAAATGCATTTCGTTTGGAAAAATTATTTTATTCGAATGGAACAAAGAGAATATATAAAACAATCATTATATTATTAATTCTGAGTTTATCTATATCCCTTCCATAGCCCTTGATTCTAGGATAGATTATTTGAAATAAACAAATTGCAATTAACAAAGCTTATATGTTGAATCTTGAATCCGGCAGCATTTTGACAGTTATTTTGATCATCTCCTAGGACTTAGGAGGAATGCCGAATTGATCGACTAATCTCTCTTCTGAACTTGTTAAAGGAGAAAGCCTGAAATAATGAAGCTTTGAACTTGAATGCTTTCAGAAATTTCAGCAACACTTCGGCCCCATTTAGAGCTGGCCACATAGTGACCTAGTTGCACAACCCACACAACCCTTTTGTTGGTAGCGCGGTCAGCGCAACTTGATGAATGGGTTGCGTGTCAGCACAACTTGGTGCACAGGTTGCACGGCTTGCACAACTGATCCTTTCTTCTACTCCTCTCCTTTACCTTCTTTCAGAACTCTGCTGTTGCTCAAATGAGAGGGGAAGTGGGGTATTTATAGACCTCCCACACGTGTCAACCCTCGATCTTTGTGCCATGGGGCCTACTGTGCATCAGATCTATTTGATCATCTCGATCAACTCTCGATTATGCCACTCGCACAGTAGAAAAGCTGGTTGCATGGTCCGCACAATGGTACATACGGTTGTGCGAACTGCACAAGGATAAAATTTTCTTTTTATATGATAAACTGTTTGCGCCACTAGCACAAGTGCTTCGATTGGTTGCACGGTCTACACAACCATTTGAGCGACCCACGCAACTGCCAATCTTAATTTCTTAGTTCTTTCTCCTTTCTTCAGTTAATGTTTGATTTCTGATCTTCATCCTTTCTTTATGATTTTTCATGCTTCCATTCTTTATTCCTTTGGATCAAAGAATTAATATCAATCTTCTAAAATCTCTAAATTTTTTGAACTTCCTTAAGGTCATTGCATGACCCACGCAACGAATACCTGAGTTTGGTACTCGACCCAAATTCCTATAAATAGTCCATAACACTTCATTTCTTCACTTTCACATTTTGCAGTCAAACTCCATTTCTTAGAGTTTTCACCTCCCCATGTAATGATTTCTTCATCGCTCAAGGACTTGAGTCGTTACGCTGCCCGCACAACTACCAACCCATTGCACGACCAGCACAACAGCCACTTCGCCAAATTTCCTAGACGTAGCCAAATTTCTTCATTTTCAACATGGCTCAAACTAAGAGAACTTTCATTGTTATCAATCCTCCCTCTGAGCAACCCTCTTACCAAGAGTTACCAAACACTGAACCTTTTCAAGCTGCAGCACCTCAAGCAATAGAATCCTCATCATCTCCAACTCAGCCTCTGCGTAAGCGATTCAAAACGACTGTTAGACGCCCTGCTTATATAAAGGAACCAGTACTTCCCACATTCGACTTCACTAAACGCATTGAGACACTGCCATCTCCCATCCATAGGGCCATCGCCATGGGCAATCTGGAAAAGCCTCCAAGGCATGGTCATGAATACGACTGGGACAAATGGTTGAAAATAATGGTGCATCATCAGATGATCAGCCAGAAGCTGCCAACCAAGGAAGATACTCCTCCTCCCTCTGGGCCAAAGAAGAACCGTCGTAACAAAACCCGGGAGTTTCAGGAGAAAATTAAAGATCACAAAAGGAAGAAACTCCACAATTCTTGGGAATCAGTCCGTGTCGTTCAAGGTACTATAAAATTTGACAATCCCTACAAAACATGCTTCGTATCTATTCCGATCATTATTCACCGCCATCACTCCATGCTGATCTGTGAACCCAGGGATCACTTGACCGTAAAAAGATTAACTTACACAGAGTCTTGGTCGTTCAAGGAGCCAAGACTACTAGAGGGCATCCTATAGCTGCCGAGACCAAGACAACAAATTGGTGATATCCATTCCATGATTTTCCTTATTCCTTCCTATGACCTTCATAGTTTATACCCAACCTTCTTTTATGAAACACTCAAGCAACATTTTAGTCACTGACACCCTATTTGGAGCCCGAAAGAATTCAGAACAAGAGGTCTTCTAACTCATCGTAATTACTATTCTGAATGGGCCACTGCAATCTTGGCGAAACACGCTAGGACTTTATCGAAGATTGACATTTTCCACACAATTGAAGCAACATCGTATCCCTTCTGTAAGGAATCTTCTATTTTGAAGGCATTCCTTAACTATTGGTGTCCTTCCACCCATTTTTTTCATATCCTTGGAGGTGAAATGAGCATCACGCTTTGGGATATTCACAGGATTACCTCTTTGTCAATAACTGGAAAATTCTTTAATGAATTTGTCCCCACCAATGAAGAATTTGCTTTTGTCTCTTCTCCTGACTGTATCCCCTCTATTTCAGAGTCAACCACTGAATGTTTTAAGGAAATGTCGAAATTCCTGAACATCCATAAGATTCATCTTATGCAATGGCTGGCCCACTTCAACAGAGATCTTAAGTAATTTCCTTCTTCTTCAATCTCCTTTTATTGCAACTTGATATATATATAACCATGATTTCATTTGCTTATCCCTTCAGGCTTATCGACAATCACTCACGAGAGCTTGAACGTCTTGGAAAGGGTATAAAAGGCCGTGCTGAGTATTTTATCTATGGGGAGCTCGCAACATTCATCGCGTATTGGCTAAGCATAGTTGTGTCTTCCCAAGTTCTAAATCAACAGATGTCATTCGTCCTTCGTTGTTTGTAGTTGCGGGTGCCATGACCTAGGGAGCTAAGTATTCTCTTGCTCTTCCCATTCTCTGTTCGATCTACAGAGGTTTTGGAGAAATTGCATGCCACGTAAAAAGCCCATTTGTCGGTTTCGTTTCAACTTACATGCCGTGGCATTACTTTCTTGGTTGGCTTGCTGTCTACTTCCCCTAGACTTTTGAAGTACCAGAAAAGGCTTACATCCACCCTTCCCAAGTCTCTCTCTACTTTTTCCAAAAGAGATCCATGCTAAAGAGATCTTACGACTGGGCAAAAGATACCATTTCTTCTGATGCCAAGATAAACTACTTCCACTCCAGTCTACCTCGTTACATTGTAGATACGGAGAAAGCAGACACGGAATCATTCTCTCCAGCAGAAAGGGGATTTTTTATATTGATTAGATCATGCAGTCTCCCACTGAGAGAAGGGGCCGAGTTTTAACAAGATCAGTATTATCCTAGCCTCTTTGCCTTTCAATTCAGCTTCGATCAGGCAGTTCCAGAAGATTATGTGCTAGTCACTCGAAGAATACGGAGCTACGGTACTGGCCCATTTATTTGGGCCATGATTTGGAAGCAACTACTTGGCCAGGCTAATTCTTCCTTTATTATTCCAGGCTGTGATCGTACCCAAAGGGTGTCATACAACCATATGAGATGGTGGGTGCACCAGTCATACTTGATTAGAAAAAGTCTGCCAGTGACTAGGCCTGTATGGTTTCCACCTCCTAGGCTTAAGGGTTGCATCATTGAAGCGAGAGTCAGTTTCATTATGGAAACCATTCATGCCCCCTCTACTAGTCAACGTCGCATCATGATCTCTGTGGATGAACCTATTTGTGAGGTAAAACCTGATAAAACTCTCGAAGGATGGATAACATATAGTGATACTCATGAATTTGAACAAATTCCTCTTCATCGTCCACAAAGAGAAGAAGTTGCAGAAGAGGCTTTCCCTCAGTTAGAAATATTGTCAATCCCCAAGATCAGCCCTCTTCTTCTACTCATCCTCAGCAACAACCGATTTCTTCTCATATATCCAGGACTACACTCCCTCAATAGCAGCTAACTTCTTCTCCTGTTTCTAGAACTATTCACCCTCAACAATAGCCAACTTCCTCTCTAATGACATGGTCCCTAACACGCGCTCAAGCTTCTCCATAGGAAGAGACCATTGCTACTGCTTCTCTGATTTTGGTTACTATAGATACTCAACCAGAGAGTCACCAGTCTCTTTCTTCTAAAGCAAAGTAAGTTATTGTCGAAGAGTCGAGCACAGAAGATACAGTTAGTGAAATTTCAACTTCTTCGTCTGGGCATACTATTTTTGATGAAAGCGAGATAGAAGGAGAGAATCAAGAAGATGATTATGAGGAGGGAGAAGTGGATGTCAGTGGTGAAGATGATATAATTGCGGAAGATGTTCCCACTAATGAGGGACATATCCTCCTAACTTCTAAGGTCATTCCTGTAGAAACTTCTCCTGCGGTAGGGGAAGAAGAAGAACCCCTAGACTACGGGGAATGCAAATATTCACCGCGTAAGAAAGTCTTACTATCGTTGTTTACTTTTTTTCTTTCCTTCTTTCTTTTCTTACACATTTTATTTTAGGTGATCATGCTGCAAATACGGAGGCAGATATTGCTTCTCGTCTGGATTTTCCCCCTGTTACACCAGTAGCCTCATCGAGATTCTTAATACCTCTGCGAACGGTGGCACGCGAGATTGCTTTTCCAGTGGAGCCAACTGAGTTGCCCACTCCCACCATGGTTACTTCAAGTACTGAATGTGAAATGGCTTTTCCAGTGGAGCCGACTGTTTTACTCACTTCCACTACTATTGCTTCGAGCACTGAAGGTGGGGCTCCATCTTTCGCTGAGATGGTAGAACCCGATCCTTACCTTGTTAAGGAGATGCAACTTCTCGCTGTTTTGGTACTAGCGGAAGGTACATTTTTTCTCATTTACACTCTTTATAATGCCTGTAGATACAATTTTATTATAACTTTATATTTCTTATTTCTTAATAGGGAATGTACCTCAAAGCGGTGTCGCAAGTTCTAGCTCTATTGGCACTTCGTCAAACATGCTATCCTTTGAGAAGGTTTCTAGGTACAAATTGGCATCAATCAAAAACTCTATATTAGCTATTTTTAAGATATTCAAGGATCCTGATCAATGGTCTGATTTGGCCATCACTTTAGCTATCCTGGATAATGCTACTCGGATGGCTAAAGTTCACTTTAGCTATCCTAGAATTTTACAGAGCTCGCTTGATGATGATGATGGTCACTTTCTTTTCGCAATACTTGTTGGCACATAGTCTTGATATGCTTACAAATTTCTTCTTTATTCATTTATCTGATCGTACATAGTTGGGGTCTTGGTCATTCTTGCCCCCTTTTGATACATAATTATTATTCTGATAATATTCTGGATCAAAATCAGTAGTGTCTTCAGGGACGATATCTTTTAATGAAGCGAGCATTGACCGGTATACTGATATCTTGTCCATCTTGATCCATGACTCTATACGCGCCATTAGAGTACACCTTTTTTAATATGTACAACCCATCTCACTTAGGCTCGAACTTCTCCCCTGTTCGGCAGGTGGCCACTCTAGGTCTTTTCAACATCAATGCCAAATCCCCCTTTTTTAAAGAAAGATATTTAACTTATTTATCAAAGGCGGCCGACACACTTTCCTGATATGATTGCAATCGCTGTTGGGCTATGAGGCATTTCTCATCAAGAAAATCTAGCTCTTTCAGCCTTATTTTTGCATTTTCATCATCTGTAATAGAGTGATGTACTGCCACTCTGAGTGATGCCACTTGTATTTCAATTGGGATCACTACTTCCACGCCGTAGATTAGTGAATATAGTATTGCTCTCGTTGCTATTTAGTGAGTAGTCCTGTATGCCCATAATGCTTCTTGTAATCTTTCATCCCAATCACGCTTGTTCCCCGTAACTATTTTCATCAGTATCTTGACTATCGTTTTATCGAATGCCTCTGTTAATCCATTAGTCGGTGGATAGTAAGGTGCTGAAAACGAATGATGAATACTAAATTTTTGACATAATTTTTCCATGCCTCTATTTTTGAAGGGAGTGCCATTATCTATAACAATCTTCTTTGGAATACCATAGCAGTATATTATTGCGTGTCAGATGAAATTGTCCATGTCCTTCTCTTTGACACTGCATAATGCCACTGCTTCTGTCCATTTGGAGACATAATCTATCACTGATAAGATATATTGCTTTCCTTTGGACAAAGGCGGATTTATAGGACCAATGACATCAAGTCCCCAAGCTGAAAAGGGCCAAGAAGCAACTAACTGATGGAGATCTTCTAGATGAACCTGTATAATGTCTCTGTGAAATTGGCATTCATGACACCGCTTTGCATGATCTATCGCATCTTGGAACATGGTAGGCCAATAGTACCCCATTCGATGTATTTTATAAAATAGATTTCGGCTAGCCCGATGTGCCTCACGTTCTCTAGAGTGTGATTCGAGCAATGTCTGGCCTACTTCTTATTTATCTAAGCAACGTAGCAGCATTTCATTATAAGATTTTTTGTATAATACCTCATTGCATACAATGCATTTGCTTGACCTTTGCCGGATTTGTCGCCTCTACACTGGATCTCCTGGTAAGATATCATATTTGAGGTAATTGATGAAAGGCTGACACCAATCATCTATTGTCACTTCTAAACATGACACAGGAAGTGTCTCCATAGTTTCATTGATGACCTCCGAAGTTGGCAAAAATATTCTTTCTTCTATAGTCACTTAGAGAGGGCTTCGATTTGGGCAGGATGAGCCATTGCTAAGCTAGCCAAAGCGTCTGCTTTTACATTTTCAGATCATTGTACATGCTTGATTTTGACATGACCGAACTGCTTTAGCAACTGTTATGCTTTTCGGCAATATGGAAAAAGTTCTTGCATTCTTACTTCGAAGTTAGTCATCAATTGATTTATAATCAATTTAGAATCCCCAAAGATATGCAACATTTTTATCTCCATTTCTTGAGCCATTTCCATTCCAATGATGAGAGCTCTGTACTCAGCCTCATTGTTTGTGCATATAGTACCCAACATGGAGTAAGGTAATAAATCACCTTGAGGAGTAATGAATATCACTCTTGCCCCACTCCTAACGCTCGAGCAACATTGTCAAAATACATCTGCCATGGGCTTTGTGACTCAGCCATCATAACTTGTTCATCCGGAAAGTCATCACTGATGGTTTCACATTCGGCTACAGGGTGAGCTATAAGGAAGTCTGCCACTGTTTTTCCTTTCACTGCTTTTGCCAGTTCATACGTAATAGTATATTCTGAAAGTAACAACATCCATTTAGCTAGTCTCCTAGACAACATCAGCCTTATCAATAAAAATTTTATTGGGTCTGCTCTTGAGATCAGCATTATGTCATGTTAGAGACAATAATTTCTTAATTTCTGAACCGCAAATATTAACGCCAAACATTCTTTCTCAATTGGAAAGTAATTGCACTCCATTCCCATTAGAGTTTAGCTTAAATAATAGAGAGCAGTGTCTTTCCCAAACTCATTCACCTATGCCAACAAAGCACCCAAAGAATTCTCAGCTGTAGATATATACAAAATCAGTGGCTTCCCTTTTATTGGGGCTGTCAATACCGGTGGTCATTTCAAAAATTCCTTTATTGAGTCGAATGCCTTCTAGCAAGCTTGATTCTAAACAAATTCTATACCTTTCTTCATTAAATGGGAAAATGGCTGACATCTCCCTGCCAAATTTGAAATAAAGCGGCGGGTATACACCAACTTTCCTTACAAACTTTTCAATTCTTTTAGTGTTTTCACTGGTGGCATATCTTGAATGGCCCTAACTTTCCCTAGCTCGATTTCAATCCCCCTGTGTCGGACCACAAAACTAAGAAATTTACCTGAGGACACCCTGTAACGCCCTGAAAATCGGGGGTCGAGGATAAACTCCATTCCCGAGTTCCACAACCTCGCTTATGCAACATTTTCAATGATGGATGAATGTTGTTCATATTAGTGTAGAAAACATGAGTGGGATTAGACCACAACAGCATATCATACTCCAGAGACAGTTAAATTAGCAAGCGGAAGAATGTGATAGATATATAAAATATATAAATGATTGTAAGTCTGTAGAGTGTGAACATGTTACCAGGTTAACTAAATACATGTATACTCCAAAATAGAAAGAAACGAATATACATGGGTGTGTAAATAAAAGGCAAAGTACCAAGTGTATTGGCATCTAATCAGTAACCCTATAAACCCGTCGATCAGAACCTGCATATAGGAGGGATCCTCCTCATCATCATCAAGTTTGGCTCTGCTTCGCAAGCATCGCCATCATCTGAAACTAAAATAGGGACTGGTAGATGTCCGGAACACTGTCCCGTAACGTGGGAGTGAGTAGCTAACTCAGTGGAATCATAGAGCAAAGATTAGCATGTTATCAAATCAATCACGCGATAATGATAAAGCAAGAAATCAAACATTCCTAAATACCATGATTAATGTAAGAATGAAATGACATGATGGATGCCCTCACCGACATACTCCCTCATGCGACACCATCTTACGTCCGCGGCATGCTTTCTTCCCTCAGTGCTCCACATCTTCCAGGCACATGCAGTGCGATATGAATATGATTACCGAGTTGTTATTAGTCCTTTTCATATAGCAGGATTGGAAAACTAGGGTACCTCCCTTATATCAATACCCAAACAATGATCCATTCTAGGGTCGTCAGTTCTAGCATATCTCATATGAAGTACGGATCTAGGTCGCTGCAAGGGCTGTTGCATGCATTCGTTGCACCGCTCCCCCATAACCTTATCAATACAGGCCTAGTTTATATCCTTAAGACTGCATCAGGACTCATCGCCCCCATGCGGTGTCAGGATAAACTCAAGGTCACTAGAAATGGCTGCTAGGGCTGTTGCTCGCACTCATTGCTCCACTCCCCCATCACCTTATCAATGTAGGCCGACAGCAAGAATATATTATCCCATACCACCATAATCTGCTCAGAGTAGGGTACTCAGTGGTCACTACGGGGAGGTTTGTGGCCCTAGCGTAGGCCGACAGCTCGACCAGGGTGTCCCATACCACCATGCTCGGCTCATGAGTCTTAGGGGATCGAGGTACCAAGATTAGAGGGGCTTTCCAATAGTAAGTTTGGTACCTTAGGTTCAAACAGTTATGATGAATACAAGGTGAACATACAATGGTCAGTCAGGTTACTTGATGAGTCCGACTAGCGCGAGCGCACGTTGAATCGACCAACATGAAGTGCACAAGCACTTCGTGTGGCCTAACCACTGTCGACGACTCTAGTACGACTCGAGTTCGTCATACACATCCTTCGTGGTGAATAGAATCCAACCACGAATTCTAAACTGTTACCGACTGCCTGGACTAGAGTATAGCCCCATTCACATACAAATCTAACAACTAGCATATGATTCATATCCTGTATCCATATGAACAATCGTGAAGTATAACTTGAATGTAAACAGTACATGCAGAAATTCATCCACACATTTAACATGCTTCAACTAAGTACACAATCCATGGAGGAAATCATACACTCACTTAGCATGGATAATCTAAGTTAGACTATTCATGGAGGAGTTCATAGACTTATGTATTGTGATAGAGATCCATATGCCAACCAGCTTAGCAATCATACTTTACTAACTACTAATTCACTTAGGCATTTATTTAAACACTTAGATTACACATTATATCATACATATTTTACATTCATTGGCATATGTATTAGGGCAAATCCTTTCGTCAAAGGGTTATTGCCCATACAACAATCATATATCCATGACAATTAGTCATGGCGAGCATGAAAGCAAATTCCATGCTCATTCTGTCATTTATACAAACACTTAGTCTACACACTTTAGTCTACATAACATATGTCAACTAAAATGTGCATTAGGGCGAATCTCTTCGCCAAACAGATCATACACGCATAACTAGCATAGGTACACGACAAATACTCATGGCAATCATATCGGTAAAATATGTACGTATACAGTATTTCCTACAAATACCTAAAATACCCTAAATCTTATATTCTTTGTACATATTCGAAATGAAAAATAGACAGCATGTTCTACATGTCAAATAGCGTTCTTGTCAACAATCTACCATTAAACGGCATTGAAAACCTTGAAAATAGGTAATCTAAGCGTCTAAGATCTGCACCTTACAACGTAGGAGCATAATGAATTGAATAGGAACTCTACGTCGTCGTCAACGACTGATTGGCAACCTACAACACAAGGTAAGTCAGCTACTTCACTACTTGGATCAATAGAATCCCTAAAACATGTTAGGGTTAGGGTTTTCTTACCTAGAACGGCATTAGAATCGCCAGAATAGCGATGCAGGTCGAAGGATCTGGCACGTGGAGCAGCAAGGAAGAATTTCAGGAGAAAGCCCCAACTTCTCCCTCACTTTCTCTCTCTTTTCTCTCTTCTCTTTCCTAGGTTTTTACAAATTCGTATGGGATTTGTGAAAGAGAGGTTAAGGCCTTTTTATAAGCCCAAACATAACCAAAATAGACTCCAAGTCAAGGTATACTTGGGTTACAGCCAAATCGGGTCTTTTCCGATCTAAAAGGACATTTTTGGAGGTCCCCTGACTGAATGCGGTCGGACTTAAGCTCATGGATGTCGGATCCTGATCACATTAAGTTTTCAGTTTGATAGAGTTCCCAGATCACATGTGGCGGACCAGTTTCAGTTCAGCGGTCACCGAGACTCGATTAGAGATTCCAAGTACACTGACCTGAGTGGGAAATGTTTCCTGATCCAAGGGTGTATTTGGGTCAGATTCTGACGATCTGAATGCCTATACTTAACCAGCAAGTGAAACGTGCCAGATTTATTTAAATCCCATTTAATTTCTAAAGAATTTCACTCTTTCTCACACTCCTTACTCCCGAATTAGTACAATAGCGTTTGGACATCGGTTGGGCTTGATTTTCAAAATGATTGTCAAGTCCAACCAAGCGGTCATAATGGTCTAAGATTATAGATATCGGATTTTCGACGCGTAGTCTAGATCCAATATAAAGTTTCAAAGGGTTCCTGAGAGCAAACGGGTTTAGAGTTTGATCCTGGATTTCAGGGTAAGGTAGCGTCAATGATTCTATAGTTTTTGAGACTTACAGATTGTATTTAAAGTAGTTGGTGCTAATTTTGTACGAAATCTAATATAGCACTGGCTAATTCATGTTAAATTTCTAAAGAATTAGGTTCTAAATGATTTATTTGGCTTTAGAATTGGGTTTTGAGAGGTTACCAAGGTGTTATGGTTGACCCATGGCCTAAGGACGTCTAACTCCAGGTTGACAAAAATCCGGGGTGTTACACACCCTGAATGCACATTTAGTTGGATTCATCTTTAGCTATTTCTTTTTGAGTCAACGAAAAACTGATGCCAAATGTTCACGATGTTTTCGATGATCTCCTGATCTGACTACCAAGTCATTAACATAACATTCAACATGTTTGTGCATCATGTCTTGAAAGATATTTTACATCACTCGCTGATATGTTTCCCCATCATTTTTGAGACCAAAAGACATGACCTTATAGCAATAAATTCCTAGTTCTGAATGCAATTGCTTCTTCATCCTCAGGTGTCATTCTAATTTGATTATACCCTACATAGTCGTCCATAAAGGACATGATAGCATACTGAGTCATACTATCAATTAATAGTTCAGTGATTGGGAGAAGAAAATCATCTTTCGGATAGGCTTCGTTTAGATCCCTGAAGTCAACACAGACCCTAACATGTTCGTTCTTCTTCATAGGGATGATGTTCGATATCCACTTGGGATATTTGATCTCCCTGATAAATCCAATCTTTATCAACTTATTGACTTCTTCTTCTATCAAATGAACTAGGTCTAGATGAAATTGCCTTTACGCTTGTTTAATCGGCCTCTTCTCTTTAGAAATATTTAATCGATGCAGTCTATTGAAGGTTCCAAGCCTGGAATCTCTGCATACGTCCAAGCGTAGACATCTTTATTTTTTTTAAGAAGACAAATATATTCTTCAGCCTCTTGTTCAGGAAGAGATGCGCTGATGAATGTATTCCTTGGCTCTTCCTCTGTTCCCAGATTTATCTCTCTCAAACTGTCTATCGTTGGCTGTCCCACGTCTTTTAACTGCTTTGGAGCCCTTTCAGGATGCTTAATTATCTTAAAATCTTCTTCCAATAGCTGTGCAGCTGTAACCATATTCACTGACGACTCTGCCCTTAGTCCTTAATATTTTTTCCACTTTTCTTGACCGACCCCAATAGGAATCTGAATCCCTCTCCCCTGATTCAAGCTGGTGGGTTCTTCGTGATCAAAACCCATGCTTCTCATGATTCTCTTACTTACCGAACTGTATTTTTCAAGATCTTACAATGTCAGCCTTCCATGGTACACATTATTCCTAGCCATTTCTTTTGGCTTTACTTCTACCGAATCATGAAATTCTATTGGGTTCGGGTGTTTTGTGCTAGCCTTAACCTGGAATCTTCCTAGAGTGGCCAAAAATGTCCTCTGCCTTTCAACACATGGCAACGGTATTGTATAATTCAACTGCAAGATCCTCAACTGTTCAAGTGATAATAGTGTTAGTGGCGGCTACCTTGGTTGTTGCAAATACTTTGGCACAAAATAAAATTTCTGCTTTAATTCTGCAGTCCTTGATGATTCTACCTTTTCTATTTCTCTTTTGATCACGTTTATGTGAATGTCCTTTAGGACTTTGCTTTCACCATCCTTTCCCTCTTCTTTAGCAAGCCCTTTATAATAACTGGCATCCGCGAAGAAAGACTCAGCCTCTATTTAAGGCTTCGTATCAGCCATTACTTTATATTGCACTCCTCCTTTACAATATTTGAAGTATTGATGCAGAGTAGAGGGTACAATGTTGTACTGATGTATCCATGGCCTTCCTAAAATGAGATTGTACGTCGTCACGACACTTATAACGTGGCACACGACATTAGTTGTCAACTCACCTATTTTCAGCGTCACTTTATTTTACCAAGTACGCATTGCCCATCTTGATTAAGCCCTGTATCATCATTCCACTAGGGTGTAGATCAGAACAACGATAACCCAGTTTGCTCAACATTAAGAGTGGTAAGAGGTTCACTACCGATCCATTATCTATCATAATTCGCTTAACTTTCTTCCCACATATATAGCCTTTCATCATTAGTGGTCTGTTATGCTCTATCTCGCAAATCAAATCATCATAAGAAAAGGAAATGACTGGCAAGAAGTTTTCTTCCTCATTGTTCTTTTTGCATTCCATTTCTACCAATAGTGTCTCTCTGACATCATGATTGGACAATGATCTGACCAAACTCTGTCGACAACTTGAGCGCATCATAGACACTTAATCGAGATGGTATACCCTTTAAATGACTTACTACATCATAAGTCATTTTTTCCTTCTCAATCTTCTTTTCTTCCTCATCACCATCATTCTGCTTTTCAATAATTTCTTTTTACACGATTATTGCTTTCTGCTTCATAAGGCTTGTCATCTTCTTTCCCGATCGCAACATAATTACCACTACCTTCTTCGTCGCCTTATGGTCTTCTTTCTTTTTCATATCTCGAGACTTTTCTTGAATTGTAAGCATATTTACTGTTGTCATTGTACCCCTTTCCTTTTCTTTTTCAATTACTATTTCACCCTTGTCTATCATCTGTTGTATTATACACTTCAATGTATAACAATTCTCCGTCGGATGTCCCACCAGGCGGTGATAGCCGCAAAAATCTCTTTCTCTGGTTTTTTTCACATCTTCAGGGTACTTGGGTTCTTGTAATTCGATCGTGCCAGCCTTTAACAATTGGTTCATCATAGGAATGGCATCTTCCTTGTCAAATGTGAATCCTTCGTGAGAATTGAGCATCCTGGACCTCTTTCTACCGTATCTATTTCTTGATTGGCTCCATTCTTCTTTTTGCTCCTCCCTCTTCTTCCTTGAGTCCCTTATATCGTTACTTCTCTTATCACGATCGACAGTATTTACAGCCATCCTACTGGGCACTCTCCTTCATGTCTCATGGTGAAACACTAGCATCTTACGGGTCATCAATTCCAAAGCATGGGCCTTGGTGGCCAGGTCACGCAAAGTTCTGATGTCGGCGCTGGTGAGTCCAAATGCGATCCCTATCTCCATAGAGTTTAGACACATTTTAACTTGTTCCTTTTCTTTCAGAAGTTGTCTACACGAGGCTTCCAATGTATTTCATCTGTCAATAAACTTTTCTACTGGTTTCCCTTTTCTCTGCCGTACGAAAGCCAATTCTATAATACTAACCTTACTCTCCGAAGAGAAGAAGTTTGACATGAATGCATCTTGCATTTGTTCCCAAGTACGTATCGACCCTAGAGCCAAGCTAGAATACCATCGGAATGCTTTATGTGTGAGTGACGACCCGAACAATCGTAAGCAATATTATGGTATCATCAAAAAATTCCCCATGCTAGTGATGAAGTGCATTAAGTGTTCTTCTGGCGATCCTTCTCCATTAAACTTCTAAAAATCTAGATTTTTGAAGTTGGATGGAAATGAGACATCTTCCACCTCTCTTAGATATGGTGTTTGATATCTGAAGTGGCCAGTATTTTTACGCTCTCTCTCTATTCTGACAGCTTCTTTAACAACTTGTCTCACCTCGTCTTATGTTATAGTTCTTGCTGCTGGAATAGACCCCACTGATCCTGCCCCCTATGGTTGTAAGCCTTCAGGCTGATTTTCTAGTCCATTCATTGTACCCATCATCGAGGGAGCCGCTATCTTAGCTACATTATGTGCAAGAGTCGCTAAGGCCTCACGGAGGTTTCTGCACTCTTCCATTAGTGCTCTTTATGCTTCTGCCATAGTAGTCATGTGATCCTCCGTATTCGACATACTTTCCTTGTTTGTCTCGACTATATGTACTGCAGCTTCTCCACTTTTCGATGAAGCTGTAGTTAGGGTGGGGCGAAAGTATGTCGACATGATAAGGCTTACGAAGAGAGGAGAGGAAGGGGTCTCATTTGACCTCCCTATACTTCCAGTGCTATTGATCGATTGAGGTGATACAGACTTTGGTAGACTTACTTGGGGTGAAACGGACATTGGTGAGTCAGTCATTAATGCTTTACTTTTCTGTTCTCTCATCCATATGACTCTTTGGGCGACCAAACCCGGAAAGTTGCGCGATGCCAACAACGGGACTATTCGCTCAGGATATATTGCAGGAGGTGCGAGTTTAGGATTCCTTCTAGCTGCATTACGCGCTATTGGCCCCCTAGCTCTTGGCGAAGGCGGATTCATCTTGGTGCTTCTCGCATTTCATGCTCTCATCTTGTGTGACATTACAACGGTCCAGCCCTTATCTCCTTCTGGTGGTTGAGGTGAAGCAGATACAACCCCAATAGTCACTCTAGTCATGTTATTTTTACTTATAGGAAGCCAAGTCATAGACTTTGGGAGTTGGTTCGGTGTGTATTCTATCATGAACCCTGTTGAGGTGAAATGAAAGTTCACTTTTCTCACGGGAGTTGCCGTCAGCTGTAACTTGTAGTTGAATTCAGAAACCTTCAGCTACAAAACGTAATTATAATTAGTATTTGAAAAGTAAATAATCTATCTTAGAGATGAAGGGGGATGTTCCCACTGAGAGTCACCATTTTGGCGTCAGAAGATGTCAAATTACAATGAAAATTCTATAATACTCTAGATGTCATTATCGAAATAAAATAAGAATTCCTGAGTAGAGTCGTCATTTTGTTTCGAATAAGAAATAAATACATTTCATTCGGGGAAATTATTTTATTCGAATGTAACAAAGAGAATATATAAAACAATCATTGTATTATTAATTCTGAGTTTATCAACATCCCTTCCATAACCCTTGATTCCAGGATAGATTATCTGAAATAAACAAATTGTAATTAACAAAGATTATATGTTAAATCTTGAATCTGGCAGCATTTCGACAATTTTTTTGATCATCTCCTAGGACTTAGTAGGAATGTCGAATTGATCTACTAATCTCTCTTCTGATCTTGTCAAAGGAGAAAGCCTGAAATAATGAAGCTTTGAACTTGAATTCTTTCAGCAATTTCGGCAACACTTCAGCCCCATTTAGAGTTAGCCACATAGTGACCTGGCTCGCGCAACCATTTTGTCAATTGCGCGATCAGCATAACTTGATGAATGGGCTACGCGGTCAATGCAACTTGGTGCACGGGTTGTGCAGCTTGTGCAACTAATTCTTTCTTCTGCTCCTCACCTTCAGCCTTCTTTCAGAACTCTATTGGTGCTCAAATGAGAGGGGAAGTGGGGTATTTATAGACCTCCCACACATGTTAACCCTCAATCTTCATGCCATGGGGCCCATTGTGCGTCAGATCTGTCCATTCATCTCGATCAACTCTCGATTACACCACCCAAGCAACAGAAAAGCTGGTTGCACGGTCCGTATAATGGTACATTTAGTTGTGCTACCCACTTAATCAGAAAAGTTGGTTGTGCGGTCTGCACAATGGTACATACAGTTTCGTGACCTGCGCAAGGACCAAGTCTTCTTTTTATATGACAAACTGTTTGCACCACTCGCGCAAGTGCTTCGACTAGTTGTGCAGTCTGCGTAACCATTTGAGTGACCCACGTAACTGCCAATCATGATTTCTTAGTTCTTTCTCATTTCTTCACTTAATGTTTGGTTTCTGATCTTCATCCTTTCTTGATGATTTTTCATGCTTCAACATGTGTGGCTCAGACAGTAGCTTCTTCATCATCAGTGTAGCCAGCCGCTCCATCTTTTGGCCCTTTTTTGGGTGTTTGCTATGGTTGTGGGTAGACTAGGCATCAAAGGGGCGATTGCCCTCTCCCCTTGCAGCAGCAGAGGCCACCACAGTTGCCTCCTCCTCATCCTCCTCAACGTCAGCAACAACAATGAACATAGCTTCTGGCTCCCGCTCCTAGGGCTCCTCCTCAGAAACAGAGGTAGCCAGGTAGGCCTCCACAGCGTCCACAGTAGCAGCAACAAAGACAACAGTAATAGAAGAGGGGATATGCACCTCCCCAGTCTTTGGGAAGAGTATACATTGTCGCTCAGCAGGCGTAGATCCAGGATCTGCAGTGTTTAGGCTTTCTTCCTTTGCCAGCTCAGGGCAAGTTCTATTCTGCTCAGTAGGTGCAGGGCCAGGACCCGCAGTCATCAACCGGTGGAGTTGTTGAGGGTATTCTTCTCGTTTCTGCTTATGTTGCCCACATCTTGTTTGATTCTGGTGCTTCCCATTCTTTCATGGCCGAACAGTTTTGCCGATCGACCGACATTCCATCGAAGTCCACGTCTAAGGCCTTGTAGTTTCGACTCCCTTAGGGAAGTCAATAGTGTTGACCATCGTTTCCCTTCTTGCCCGGTGTTGGTGGGTGAGATGTTCCTTCCTGCTGATCTGTTTATGATTTTGATGGCAGAGTTTGATGTTATCTGGGGTACGGACTGGCTGCGGAGTATTGTGTCATCTTGGACTATGCCGCGAGGACAGTCACATTTCACATTCCCGGCTTACCAATGTTCCAGTTCATTGTCGAGCCTAGAGGAGAACCGTTGTCTGGTTCATTAGCTTATGTTGTTAAGGATTCTATGGCAGGGTGTATTGAGTGGCTTCCAGTTGTTTGTGAATACAGGGATGTGTTCTAGGAGATCACGGGTTTGCCATCATGTCAGCAGGTGGAGTTTCAGATTGATTTAGTGCTCAATATCGCATCTATCTTAAAGGCCTGCTTACCGATGGCACCGATGGAGTTGAGGGAGCTGTAGGAGTAGTTGGTTGCCCTCTAAGAGTTGGGTTTTAGTCGTCCCGGCAATTCACCTTAGGGAGCCCCGGTATTGTTCGTAAAGAAGAAGGATGGCTCGTTGCAGCTCTGTGTGGATTATCGCGAGCTCAACAAAGTCACTATCAAGAAACGATACCCACTTCCCCATATTAATGATCTGTTCGACCAGTTGTAGGGTACATAATTCTTTTTTAAGATAAACTTGTGCTTTGGTTACCATCAGATTTGGATTTGAGAGGAGGACATTCCGGAGATGGCATTCTGGACACACTACGGTCACTTTGAGTTCCTAGTCATATCATTCGGACAGACCAATGCACCCGTCATATTTATGCAGATGATGAACGAGGTCTTCCATCCTTTCCTCAACCAGTTCATGGTGGTGTTTATTGATGATATTCTTGTATAATCAAGGATCAGGGAGGACCATATTGAGCACTTACAGATTATGCTGGAGACCCTTCGTTCCCACCAACTGTATGCGAAGCTGGAGAAGTACGAGTTCCGGCAGAAAGAGGTGAAGTTCCTCTGTCACGTGGTGATGAGGGAGGGTATTGTTGGCACACTATAAAAGTTGATACAGTGCGTGAAAGTGCACCTATTATGTGCCCTGGTTTGTCAATTACGTTGTAAGTTGAGTCAGTCGGATGACAGCACTTAACAAGAAGATCAAGTCAAGCGTCTGCCTCATCTGGATGTGTGGAAGCTCACCAAAAGGTAAATCATAGCCTCACATCCCATGTCCCAAAACACCAGGTAATTAAACCCTTAAAAAGAACTAGAACATCTCATGGTTTCTGTGTAAGAAAGCTTTTTATCAAAAAGGAAAATCAGTGAAGTTTTTCTTACACTGTCGATTATATCGATTACCCCTTCGATATGAACGGCTAGCTCTGTCGATGTCCTCGGCATCTTAATCGATACAATGGAGTGAGGACAGAATGCGTCCAGCAATCAAAATAATCATCTGTACGATTTATCAATTTATCGCCTTAAGTGTCGATATCATCGATATTCGAATATTGATCATATCTGAAGTAGATCAATATAATCGACAGACTACTTTCCGGTGCCCCTATTTTTTTAAAGAAAACTAACATATGCTTCGATATATCGATGACTGTCCGATTCAATATGAACTCAAATATCGATCATATCGGGAGTCAGTCGATCATATCGACTGTGGGGCGCATGTTCTCATCAGCATGAATTTCAGGTTACTTTTAATGTTGATCGAGGTGCCTGTCGATAAATCGATATTCATATATCGATAAAATCGAGACCAAGTCGATTGGATCGAGTCAGGACATAAATCGTCCAGCAAGCTTACATGTAAATATATACGATTTCTCGATCCCATCGACAATGTCTCCGATATAATCGATGTACAAATTTTGATGACATCGACTGTTTCCCCGATCATATCTGTGATCCTAAAATTCTTCAAGGATTATCTCTTATTTTTCATCTGTCGATAGATCGAACCATCACTCAATAGAATCAGAGTTCAAAATCTGATAACATCGATGTGTGTCTCGATCCCATTGACCAGTCGGTGAAAGGTTTCCAAAAGTGAAATGACAATTGATTTTGTATCATCGAGAGGTCGGCTGATACAATCAAGAGTATACGCTCGATGATATCGACGACTGATCGATGATATCAAACTCTGTCATAAATATGACCGTTTATATCCGTTGGAACCTTTTACCTATAAATAGAGAGAGTAGTCTTCATTGCTGGTAGAGAAAGCAGAGAGTGCTTTTGAGAGTTTTAACCTTCCTATCATTTACCTTAAGCCCTTTCTCTCAGGAAGTTCATCCTCCAATCCACCCTCATCATTGATATCTCATAGAGTGGATTGGGGAATGAACTTCCGCATTCAAGGATCCTTCAGCTACTACCTTAATGACATCATTAAGCTGGGATGCCTTGAATGCATAGATGATGGGAACCTCTCTATCTTCCTTATAGGAAAATCTTCAGAGAGTGGTATTCCATTATAGCCTTGACCCAACCTAAGCCTAGCATATATACATCTTTGTGTTGCGGATCAAGGGAGCTGAAGATTCTTCATCAACAAGAAGGAGATATTCATCATTGCGCTGAAAGGGACTCATCAACTTATCTGTAAGTACTAAGAGTCCAGAGGACACTTACAATCATTCCTTTTTAGGATTGGGTTTTAAGTGTTGCTCACCATTTGAAGTCCTCGAAGGAGGCCTTCGACAGGAGTGTACGTGCGGGGTGCGTTGTGTGGACCCTTGCTCTGTGGAGAGCATAAACATCTGGTTAGGGTACGCCAACAAAACTCCAGGGTTAGAGGTGAACTGAGTAGAAACCATAGGGTGCGTTGTGTGGACCCTTGTCCTATGTGGGCATAAACATCTGGTTAGGAGTACACTAGTAAAACTCTAGGGTTTGAGGTGAACCGAGTAGAAACCTCTGTAAAGGTTGAAGGTGAACCTGATTTAAAACCTTAGGTTTGAGGTGAACCATGGAAAACCTCCTTAGTGAGATCTGGTCACTCAAGGGTTGAGTGTGGAAGCCGGGAGTGGAGTAGACAAGTCGTCGAACCACTATAAAATGACTGTGTTTGAGTTTGATATTATCTTTCATTTATGTGATTGTCTTACATGTCTTTATATATGATCACATCCTATGCACACACAATCATATCCATCACAATCTCATCTATACATTGTTTGTCTTTTAAATAGTTTGTGATTGGATCCTCTATCAGGCTTGGAAGCCAGTAGAGTTAAGGTTGAGTAATCCTAATCAATACTCTGTGATAGGATTAGTGTGATAAGGATCTGTAATAATTTATAAAAACTTTAAAAAGTCCTATTCACCCCCCTCTAGGATATACTGACCTATTCCTACTTTAACTTAAGCAGTCTTTACCACTTTTTCAATTGGAATCAGAGCGGGTCTCTCTTTAAGGGCTTCACCGCCTAGAGAGTGATCTTGACTGAAGTAGAAATATGGCCAAAAGAGAGGGCTCATTTGTCACTAGACCTTCAGTATTTGATGGGTCAAACTATGCTTAGTGGAAGGCTAGAATGCATTACTTCCTGAGATCTTTAGACCATGAAGTTTGGGATATAGTTGAAATAGGATATGTGGTACCATCGGAGCAAATTATACTTGAAAATGAAACCACAATCACTAAACCCAAACTGAATGAGAAGTGGACGGCGTTTGACAAAGAACAACAAAATGCTGAAGCAAAAGCAATGAACGCCATCTACTGTGTCGTGTCCCAAGACATTTTCAATTAGATAAGTATGTGTGGGACCTCTAAAGAAGCATGAGACTTATTGAAAACAACCCATGAAGGCACGAGCACTGTGAAGAGATCTAAACTACAGCTCTAAACTTCACAGTTTGAAAATCTCAGGATAGAAAAGCATGAGACATTTATGGAGTTTTTCACAAAATTGAATATCATTTGTAACTCCATGGGTGGATTGGGAGAGAAGGTTCCGGCACCTAAAATATGTAAAAAAATATTAAGATCCTTATCGGAACGCTTCAATCCCAAGGTAACAACAATTGAGGAGTGTAGGAATATCGATGAGATGAAAATAGAAGAACTAGTAGGTTCCCTACAAACTTTTGAACTACACTTCACACAACCCCAAAAATCCAAAAACACTGTCCTAAAAACTTCTAAGATATCAAAATATGAGGACAGTGAGAGTGAAAAGGAAGATTAAGATGAGGAAGTGGCTCTGCTGGCACAAAGATTTAGAAGATTCTTTCAAAGGAATCGCGGCCATCCTTCTAGAGGAAGAAAGGTGAACTACAAACCTTCTGCAGACAAATTTGGTAAACAGACCAAAGAACTACAATGTTATGCCTGTCATGAATATGGTCACCTATCTACCGAATGCCCAAATAGAAAAACCAAGGACGAGGCAATGGCTACCACATGGGATGATATAGAGGAGTCAAATTCAGAAAATAATGACCCAGGAAGTGATGGAGATCAGAAATCTTTAAAAATTCTTATGATCTCCACCACTCCAATTATTCTCATGGAATCTGAAAGAAAAGAAGAACAACAAGCCACTGAATCATTTTCATCTGACAATGAGGAAATTGAAAAAGAAGAAGATAAATAGCAGAATGAATTGCAGGATGCTTATAATCAACTATACAATCATAGCATCCACATCCTTAAGAAAATTGGCATGACTGAAAATAAAAAGAAATTGTTGCAGAAATACTTGGACAGAACCTTAGAAATAAACATACATTTGTCCAATGATTTGCAACAATATCTTACAGATAATGATCAATTGGAAAAAGAAAACCTATCCCTAAAAGAAGAATTATCAGAACTTATGAACAAAGCTGAACTGCTAAGAGATGATAATGCAAAACTCAAAAATGAGAACCACTCACTTTGCATTGATTTAGAAAAATTCAAAAAATTTGCCGAGATAAACTATAAGTTTTCTCAGAGTGGTGAAAAACTTGAAAGAATGTTAGGGATAGGAAGGCCTGAAAAAGATAGGAGTGGCCTAGGGTATGAGAAAATCAAAATGAAAACTAAAAAATCTGTTGCTTCAGGTAGCAATACAAGAACGTCTCCAGTTTGTCATTTGTTTGGTGATATGGGACATTATAAGTTTGAATGCTTAAAAATAACTTCTTGTAACTCTGGTCATAGTGACACTGATAAACTTAATCGGACCAGAGTAATGCAAAATATCCTTTTATCACCCAAAATGGAAGATAGAACGAAGAAACCACTAGATTGAGTTGGTAAGATAACAAAAGTCATCACAATAAAAAACTTGTCTCAAGGTGGAGAGTGAAGGAAAAACTGAACTCTGTACCCTGAATTCCTGAGTATATAAGAGTACATTCAGATTTTGCATCGAAATCTAGATAATTGGTGAAATGATACAACTTTTGCTAAATCCTCAATGTTACATCTAAGGTTGGAGACCTCTAATTTTTTTTTATAAAAATTATCATGTTTATATTTGTATAGAACTGGTGTTTCTTTTTCTTTTATACATAAACTAATTAAGTCAAGAAATATACAATAGCATGTCAAAATCAGGAAAATTATGAATAGCACATACTTTCAAAGCAAGTAACGCTCTTCTTCGATTTTATCGACTGAGGATCGATACAATCGATAGCTGTTCAAAATGTGAAAAGTCGTGTGTCCTTGGATAACATCGAGGGTAGTCTCGATAGAATCGATCGACAACTTCTCGATACAATCGATGCATTGGTCGATATGATCGACAAATGGCGCCCGATAAAAGCGAGCGAAATAAAAAAAAAAGGGTTTCTCAAAGGGCGATTCGACTGTCTTCCCTGTCTTATCCTCTCGACCAATCATCCTAAGTCAGGTAGGACTAGCCAAATCTCACTCCAAACCAGGTAATATTCTTCCATCATTTCTAACACCTCAGATTTTTGCCAACCTGGGGTTAGATGTCCTTAGGCAATGGGTCAACCTTATCACTTTCAGAGCTCAATCCCAAAGCCAAAGAAATCACTTTTCAATCTAATTCCTTCAAAACTCACCTTTCACCACCTCATTCTTCAAATTTCTCCAAGTACTTTCATATTAGACATGACTCCTCAAGTTTAAATAGTAAAGAACACCAATCCTAGGGTATTAATGATGAAGAACAATACCGAAGCTAAAAATTACTGTGAATAGTAAATAATAGATGGGTTAGTTGGATGGATTAGCCTCTCCTACCCCAAAATTATATGCCACATGATGTATAAACTCATTCTGGTTTACAAACTGGCCGTGAAACGCTCCAAATGGAGTCTTGGGCCTATCCAAGCCCAAATACAATGAACCAGGGTAGGTCCCACATATATTTGGGGTCCCTAGGGCAGGGGGAACCCAGCCCATGAGGTCGGACTCGTCGGATCTCACTTTCACCGGTGAGGGCTCACCGTACGATGGGCCCCACTCGGGCTGATCTTCGGGACGACACCCTTAAATGGCTAGCGCACCTCCCCCATATGTGGGACGTCCCTCAAAACAGCCCCAATCTACCATGTCCTTCAAAGTGACCCTCCAAGCTCTCTTTTCTCACCAAAACTCTTAATTTTTGGCAAAAACCACCCCCTCCAAACTCTTCCTTATTCCGTTTTCAAACACCCTCGTTCTACCCTTCAAATCTCATCTCAAAAAAAAATCAATAAAGGCTACTTCCTTTAGAAATCCAACGAGAATCAACTAGTGCTGTACTAGATGACCTGTGAAATTCTCACCAATCACTTTCAATACGATCTGCTAGAGTCAAACGTATAGGATAGGTGACGCTACAATACTGTAAAACCTAGGATCAAACTCTATTCCCGATTGCTCTCGGGAGTACCTTGAAACTTTGTATCGGCTCTGGACAGCACGTCGGAAGTCCGATTATCCCGAACTTAGACAATCCTGACTGCCTAGTTGGACTTGACAATCACCTAGAAAATCAAGTCCAAATGATATCCCACGACGATTTTCTTGAGTCCAGAGTGAAGAGTGTGAGAAATGTTAGAAATTAATAAAATTTATGAAATCTGGCACTGTCGCTTGCGTGAAATTTTCTAAGCGTTCTGACCATCAGAATTTGATCAAAATTTACCCTCGGATTAGGATAGGTGGCCGTTACATGTCAACGCACTTGTGGCCCTGATCGAGTACCGGTAGCTGTTGAACTGAAACAGGTCCGCCACGTGCGATCTGGGAACACTACCTGACTGAAAACTTGATGTGATCAGGATCCACTATCCATGAGCTTAAGTCCGACCGCATTCGGCCAGGGGACCTCCAGAAATGCTCCGTTGAGACGGAACAGTCCGCATTCGGACATAAAATAAGTATACTTTGGCCCCAAGTCTATTTTCATCGCTTTTGGACTTATAAAAAGGGCTTAAACCCTTACTCTTTCATTCCATACGAATTTGGAGAGAGGAGAGAAAAGAGAGGGAGAAAGAGAGAGAAAGGGAGGGAGATTTGCAGCTCTCTCCTGGGATTCTTCCCTGCTGCTCCATGTTCCATAGCCGCCGCTTCTGCACCGCCATTCCGGTGTTTTCAGCTCCATTCTTATATAAGAAAATCCTAACCTATCGCCATTTTAGGGATTCCTTTGATATAAATGGTGAAATAGCTTACGTATCTTGTGTATTAGGTCGCCATAACGCCGTTGATGAAGCATTGATGTTCTATTCGAATCGATACACATCTACGGCAAAAGGTGAGGATTTTAGATACTTTGATTGACTGATTTCAAAGCTTTCAATGTCGTTTAAAAGTAGATTATCGACGACAACGCCGTTTAACATGTACAACATGTTGTCCGTTTTCCGTTTCGTAAACGTACAGTAAATATGAGATTTAGGGTATTTTAGGCATTTATAGGAAATACCGCATACGTCCGTATTTTGTTAAAATGCTTGACATGTAAATTCATCGTGTTATGATATTATGTATGCATGTATAATCTTTTTGGCGAAGAGATTCTCCCTAATGCGCACTTTGGGTCGACATATGCTATGTAGACTAAGGTGTGTAGACTAAGTGTTTGTATAAATGTTTGTATTAGTATGTATTGAGTAAATGGTATTGTAGATTAGTTTTGAGAATGAATTCTCAATCCATATGATGTTGTATATGATTTCCTACATGTTGGCTATATGTATTGATTTCATTATATACATGAAATGCATGTGTTGGATGATTTGCTTAAGTTGTATGTTATAACATGTGTCAACATGCTTACATTGTTGTATTTCATTTCTGTTACTCTCATATGATTACTGATGTTGATATTCAAGTGTTTGGGGCTATACGTTAGTCCAGGCAGTCGGTAATGGATTGAATTCATGGTTGGCTTCTATTTTTCACGAAGGATGCATCGATGAACGCGAGTCGTGTTTTGAGTTGGCGGAAGTGGTTAGGCCACACGAAGTGTTTCATGCACTTCATGTCGTTCGACTTGAGATGCCCTCGTACTAGTCGAGCCCGTCAAATAACCCGACTGGCCATTGTATGTTCACCCTGTATGAGTCATAACTGCTTGAACCTAGGGTACTGAACTTACCATTGGAAACCCTGTTAACCATGGTACCTTAATACATAAAGACTCATGAGCCGGGCATGGTGGTATGGGACACTGTGGTCGAGCTGTCGACCTACGCAGGGGCCACAAACCTCCCCATAGTGACCAGTGAGCACTTATGACTGGTGAGCAGATTATGGTGGTATGGGACACTATATTCCTGTTCTCGGCCTACATTGATCAGGTGATGAGCCCTTTGTAGTGACCGCGAGCGTATTCTGAGTCTACGAGAGGCGACGAACCTTCCGTAGCGACGAGAGTACATCAGGCCTATATTGATAAGGTGATGGGGGAGCGGTGCAACGAGTGCGAGCAACAGCCCTGACAGCCCTTGCAGCGACCTATAAATATAACATCGTATGAGATTACTAGGAGTGACGACCATAGACAGGATCTGTGTTGGGATTGATATAAGGAAGGTACCTTAGTTTCCCAATCCTGCTGTATGAAAAGGACTAATAACAACCCGGTAATCATTACTCATATCGCATTGCATGTGCCTGGAAGATGTGGAGCACTGCGGGAAGAAAGCATGCTGCGGGCATAAGATGGTGCCGCATGAGGGAGTATGTCGGTGAGACCATCCATCATGTCATCTCATGCTTGCATTAATAATAGTATCTAGGAATGTTTGATTGTCTACTTTACTATTATCGTGTAATTGATTTGATAACATGCTAATCTTTGCTCTATTATTCCACTGAGTTGATCACTCACTCCCACGTTACGGGACGGTGTTTCCGGACACCCACCAGACCCGGTTGTAGTTGCAGATGATGGCGCTGCTTGTGAAGCGGAGCCGGACTTGTATGATGATGAGGAGGACTTCTCCTCCGTGTTCTGATCGACGGGATCACAGGGAGGTTGATTAGACGCCTTGACACTTATCATTTTATATTTTTGGAGCACTCATGTATATTCTTTTCTTTCCATTTTTGGAGTATACATGTATTTAATTAACCTGGTAACATGTTCACACTCTGCAGACTTATAATCAATTATATATTTTATGTATTTATCACAGTCTTCCGTTTGCTAATTTAACTGTCTCTAGAGTATGATATGCTATTTTGGCTTAGTCTCAATCTTGTTTAATGCCATTCTACAAACAACATGCATTTATCATTATCTATGTGCATAAGTGACGTTCTGGAACTCGGGAGTTGGGTTTCTACCCGACTCCCGATTTTTGGGGTGTTACACAGAATCTCTTTCTCTTGGTTTGTCGGGATCTCTTTTTGTCATTTTTCCAATATTTCAAATAGCCTCTTCTTCCACATGGAAAAAGATAAAAACGTGGCATCCGGTCCAGGTAAATCATCAAGAGGTACTCGACAAAAGGTCCTTGCCTCAAGGGAGAGAGCAAGGATCGCGGACAGAGGGACCCCCACATGGCAAAGATCACGACGCGGTGGGTCCCAAACCGAAATTCCTAAACCAACTCAACCAGTGCCTCCTCCTCCTACTGTCCAACGACCACTAAAATATGCCAATCGAAAGTTGATTTTTGAGAGAAAAGTAGACAGAGATTGTTTAACGTCTTACAACTTAGAACCTCTGTTTGCTGCAATTGGTTGGCTGCCCATCATGGATTTTGGTGAACCATGCCAACTGGAAAGAACACGCAACTTCTTTGCTGCATGTCATTCCCCAGTGGCTGATCCTCCTTCCTTCATGGTTTCCATGGATGGTGATGATGTATTCATCACTCCTGCCACCATAGCATAGATTCTCAATCTACAAATGGTTCCAGGAGGCCTTCCAAATTGGGATCTTAACTTTCCAGATGTGCGCTCCAAGATAACCAAATACCTATACAATAATAGAGATATCCCATGGCATCAAGGGAATGCCCTGAAAGCTAGGTATATGGAGCCTCGGTTCAGAGTCATGCATGGAATCTTCACCACCAATCTGTACCCGAGAAGAACTAACAGATCGGATCTAACAAGCCTTATGGTGATGATAATCTACTCCGTCACGACCGGGATGAATATCTGCCTTCCAACCTTAATTGTAAATCAGTTTGTCAATGCGATACACACGTCCAAAGATTTGCATCTGTTATATCCCTGGATCATTAGTAGAATCTGTCAGAGCATTGGCTTTCCTTCTACAACTGATCCGGTTTTCCCCCTCAAAGTTTTCAACAAGAAAAATCTTCAAAAAATGGATCTAAGGTTTCATGAATACAAGGAGGAAACTGAGGAAGAAATTCATGCTGAAGCGGAAGGAGGAGAAGGTGGAGTTCCCATGGAAGGAGATGCAATGGCTGATGATGCACCTCTTGGACCAGATGTTGCGCCGTCCACATCAACCGCTGGGTATGGAAAAAGGCTTAAACTGGATATGATTGGGGCCATACAGAAGGACGTGCACTCAGTGAAGGAGCGCCTCACTGTTTTAGAACGAATGGTTCAAGGAGTTCAGAGCACGGTCCAACAGTTGATGGATTTACTAACGTGCCAATGGGACGACACGATGTCATCTCACTCTGCTCCCTGATGCCGGTTTCATATAAGCTTTCATGCACCCTTACTCTTATTTCTGCGTAGGAACATTAGTATCTTTTTTAATGTTCTACGCTTTCAATGGTGCTTGACTAGTTTCTTTTTCTTCCTTTCTGGTTTCTGTTTGGATGAGTTTGCCCACGGTTGGGCTAAAATACTTTTTATTGTTGGTTTATATTGCTGCCATCTGGGGTAGCATTGAATATTTTCTGCCAATCTTGGGCAGCTTATATATGGCCTAATCTAATTCCTTTACTTCTGCCATTTGAATTTCTCCCTGGATTACTGCAGTCTTAAGGTTATGGTCTGAATGCTTATCTATTAACTTCATACTGACTGTTTCATTGATGTATGTTTTTTCACTGTCTTCATTGATGTCTTCATTTATACATCTACTCATCTGTGGTTCTCCCATATGCTTCAATCTTCAGTCAATATCACGTCTTATACCTTTTCCAATGACTGACAAAAAGGGAGAGAACAATTCAAAACACCACTAGCGAAAATTGTATATCTTTATTACAGGTGTTAGGGGGAGCAGCCGCAACAAGAAAGGGGAAGTTTTTGAATTAAGGGGGAAAATTTGTTTATTGTGTACATGGGTGTTTAGAATTTGTAAAATTGTGTTAATATATGTACACACAATTTAGGATATATCTGTCTAGATATGTTCCTAGGGTGTTTTGGGGATTTTATCACGTAATTGACAAAGGGGGAGATTGAAAGTGCACCTATTATGTGCCCTGGTTTGTCAATTACATTGTAAGTTGAGTCAGTCGGACGACAGCACTTAACAAGAAGATCAAGTCAAGCGTCTGCCTCATCTGGATGTGTGGAAGCTCGCCAAAAGGTAAATCATAGCCTCACATCCCATGTCCCAAAACACCAGGTTATTTAAACCCTTAAAAAGAACTAGAACATCTTAGGGTTTCTGTGTAAGAAAGCTTTTTATCAAAAAGGAAAATCAGTGAAGTTTTTCTTACATTGTCGATTATATCGATTACCCCTTCGATATGATCAGCCAGCTCTGTCGATGTCCTCGGCATCTCAATCGATACAATCGAGTGGGGACAGAATGCATCCAGCAATCAAAACAATCATCTGGACGATTTATCAATTTATCGACTTAAGTGTCGATATCATCGATATTCGAATATCGATTATATCTGAAGTGGATCAATATAATCGACAGACTACTTTCTGGCGCCCCTTTTTTTTTTAAAGAAAACTAACATATTCTTCGATATATCGATGACTGTCCGATTCAATATGAACTCAAATATCGATCATATCGGGAGTCAGTCGATCATATCGACTGTGGGGCGCATGTTCTCATCAGCATGAATTTCAGGTTGCTTTTAATGTTGATTGGGGTGCCTGTCGATAAATCGATATTCATATATCGATCATATCGAGACCAAGTCGATTGGATCGAGTCAGGACATAAATCGTCCAGCAAGCTTACATGTAAATCTATACGATTTCTCGATCCCATCGACAAGGTCTCCGATATAATCAATGTACAAATTACGATGACATCGACTGTTTCCCCGATCATATCAGTGACCCTGAAATTCTTCAAGGCTTCTCTCTTCTTTTTCACCTATTAATAGATCGAACCATCACTCGATGGAATCGGAGTTTGAAATTCGATAACATCGATGTGTGTCTCGATCCCATCGACCAGTCGGCGGATGGTTTCCAAAAGCGAAATGACAATTGAGTTTATATCATCGAGAGGTCGACCGATACAATTGAAAGTATACGCTCAATCATATCGACGACTGATCGATGATATCGAACTCTGTCATAAATATGACCGTTTATATCCGTTGGAACCTTTTACCTATAAATAGAGAGAGTAGTCTTCATTGTTGGTAGAGAAAGCAGAGAGTGCTTTTGAGAGTTTTAACCTTCCTATCATTTACCTTAAGCCCTTTCTCTCAGGAAGTTCATCCTCCAATCCACCCTCATCATTGATATCTCATAGAGTGGATTGGGGAATGAACTTCCGCATTCAAGGATCCTTTAGCTACTACCTTAATGACATATCATTAAGCTGGGATGCCTTGAATGCATAGATGATGGGAACCTCTCTATCTTCCTTATAGGAAAATCTTCAGAGAGTGGTATTCCATCATAGCCTTGACACAACCTAAGCCTAGCATATTGTAACGCCCGTGAAAAATCCATACTTGATGGGAGCGAGGGTTTTGTTGTATTTACCGATACCTCCAAAGTTGACTTGGGTGCTATCCTGATGCAGCACGAGAGGCTAGTGGTGTATGCGTCATGGTCCATGAGCTGAACTACCCCACCCATGACTTGGAGTTAGTAGTAGTTGTCTTCGTACTGAAGGTGTGGAGGCATTATCTATATTGGGTTAGGTTCGAGCTCTTTTTGGATCATAAGTGCTTGAAGTATCAATTTTCGCAATCTGAGTTGAACCTGCCTTAGAGGCAATGAGTGGAGTTGTTGAAGGATTATGACTTCGACTTTCAGTACCACCCGGGTAAGATGAACATGGTGGCAGATGCGCTCAGCCGTCAGCCACGAGGCCTGGTGGTACAAATGAAGGTTCGACAGTGACAGATGCTCAAAGATGTTTTAAAGATTGACTCTGTGTTTAGTCTGCATTCTTTCATCGTTTAGCTTTTGAGCTTGTCGATTCAACCCTCTGTGGTTGATAGGGTGATCAAAGCTCAGCAGATGGACGAGTCACTTCAGGAGTACCGAACAGAGGCGGCACCCGTGGAGCAGTCAGACTGGCAGATTAGTTCTAATGGTGGATTATGCTTCAGAGGCCAATTGTGTGTCCCGGACGTTTCAGAGTTGCGTCGTGACCTGATGACTGAGGCACACAGATCGAGACTTATTATTCATCCAGGCTCCACAAAGATGTATAGAGATATGAGGAGGCAGTATTTTGAGCCAAGGATGAAATGCCAGATAGCTAGCTTCGTGGTCGAGTATGACAATTGCCAACATGTTAAAGACAATCACCAAAGACCCCCTGGTCCCATTGCAGCCATTGAGTGTTCCAGTGTGGAAATGGGAACATGTGTCTATGGATTTCATCACAGGTTTGTCGAGGACTCAGTGCGGTCACGATACCATATGGGTTGTCATTGATCATCTAACGAAGTCGGCGCATTTCATTCCAATGTGTGCTTCCTGAACTATAGACCGGTTGGCGAGGATCTTCATTGAGGAGATAGTAAGACTGCATGACATTCTAGTTTTGATCATTTCTAACCGAGACTCCAAGTTTACATCTCAGTTTTAGAGGAGTTTCCAGCAAGTGATGGGGTCCACTTCGCATCTTAACACCGCTTATCATCCGCAGACGAATGGGTAGACCGAGAGGGTTAACTAGATCCTTGAGAATACGCTCAGAGCTTGTGTGATTGACTTCGCGAGCAATTGGGATGAGCATTTGTGCCTCAATGAGTTTGCGTACAACAATAGCTATCAAGTGACTATCGGCATGGCTCCTTTTAAGGCACTCTATAGTAGACCATACAGATCTCCTAGCTATTGGACTGAGGTTGGAGAGTGTCGTATCCTATGTCCCGAGCTTGTGCAGCAGACATCAGAGGTTATTGATGTTATTAGTCAGAGGATGCGCATAGCTTAGATTCAGCAGTAGAGTTTTGTTGATTGTTGGTGTCGACCCCTTGAGTTTGTAGTTGGGGACATGGTATATCTCATGGTCTCACCTATGAAAGACGTGGTTCGATTTGGTGTGAAGGGAAAGCTTGCCGCGAGATTTATAGGACCTTTTGAGATTATCAAGCGCATGGTCACTGTGCCCTACAGTCTTGCCTTACCTTCTGAGTTGTCTACGATCTACGATATGTTCCATGTTTCTATGTTGTGGAAGTGTGGGTTCAACATTATTCCTGTGATTGATTGGTAGCCCCTTGAGGTCCGTGAGGATGCTTCTGACATTTAACAGTCGATTCGTATTCTTGATCAGAAGGAGCATGTTCTCAGGACCAAGGTCATTCCCTTGGTGAAGGTGCATTGGGGTCATCATTCGAAGGCCAAGGTGTCCTGAGAACGCGAGGTCGAGATTAGAGAACGTCATCTCCATTTGTTTGATGATTGATTGATATATGATTGTATGCATTGCCTTCTCTTTGATGATTTCTATATGATGGTAGTGTTCTCCCTTTCATTTTGTCTTAGATTTGATAAATTTTAAGGATGAAATTTCTTTGTTGGTGGAGAGGGTTGTAAGACCTGACCCAAGTGCATGTGTGTGCATATGTGTGTATGAGTGTGCATTCATTTCTCTTGATTTCATGATCCTACTGATCGAATCATGACGACGCGCAACCCACAGATAGTGTTTGTGGTCATCCTTAAGTTCGATCATGTTGGCCCGACTTGGGTCGAGCCAAAACCTATACCATCTTGTTCGCATCATCGTTGCGATTCTGACGCCGCATCTTGTGCGTCCATCCGATGTGTGGATCATAAGTTGTGTGCATCTCATTTTCTAGCCCTTAATCATGATCATGTGGTCCACCTAGGAGTGATGCACATATTTTTTTGGATGGCTCCCTCCCTATGCACAAGTTCCAACACACACCACCAATACACCACCCAAAGTTCCATATTCTACACTACCCACTACCCAAACACCACCCACAACCCTAGCCTATAGCCTCCAATAGGCTTTCTTTTGCTAGCTCATCATGGAGCTCTCTATCCAAGCCACTCTTCCCTAGAGAGAAATGATGGAATTCTCTTATCTAGGTGGTCTCTTTTAGAGAGACCATCATTGCTTTACTACAAGCCTCTCCCTCCCTCTTCTCTCCCTCTCATTTTCCCTCTTTCTCATTTTCATTCTCCCAAGCTAGAGAGGGTGGGACGTCCACACCATTCCAGCCTCTTTCTTCTCCAATCTTTCTTAATCCATCCATCCCAATCTCATCTCATCCATCAATCTTGATTCCTTAGAGCATTTAGAGCTTGGTCATCTAAGTTTTGGTGAAGATCTTTAGGTGGGTGCACCCCTATTTCATGCAATTTCTTTTTTCATAGTGTAGATCTTCTTCTTCTCTCATTTGGGAAGTGTAGGACCGACCAATCAATGATGAAGATCCTACACAACCCCTTAGATGTGGCCATTTGGCCCATCTTATGCATGCATGTCCCATGTATGGGGTTTTTCCTTTATGGGCCTCATCATGGAGGTTTCTCCTAATTCCATAGCATGATGGGTCATCTAGACCTTTGCATCCCAACCATTCATCTTAAATATAGATCATGCATGATGAAGATTCATGATGTAATATGAATGTGAATGGAAGTGTGTGGATGTGATTGTCTTAGGGAGGCTCAATAGTAGCGAAGCCCTTTCCCTATGGCCGGAATGTTCTTCTTCTCTCTTTATTTTCTCTTATTTGTGATAATGATATGTGTGATCCACTTGGTGGGCCTAGGATGTCCAGAAAATTCAGCAATGGTGGGATGCCCCTACCACCCATTTCTTGATTTGGGGCATCCCATATATTGCCTTATTTGATGCATGCAAGTGATTTGGCTTGGGGTTTTGATCTGGACACTAGTAGGACGCACTAAGGAAGGCCACACCACCCTTAGATTATTGTACATATCCATATGTGGGTTGATATGTCTAGCCATATATGGTTGCCCAGAATTTTGGGGCTGTTTTTATTGGACTGTTTGTAACAGATTTTTGGCTTGGCTTTTGCCCGTCCTTTTGATCATTTTTCTCCCTGATGTGGGGTATTCCCTGGAGTAGTGGACCCCACCTTGAAGTACCCTAAACCTTACCTCAGATGTCTATGCAATGGGACCCAAAAAGGAGTGGCCCATAGGGGTGAACGGTCCACCTTGTTGATTGAAGGGAAATCAAAATTTCCAGCTTGTTTCTTAGAATGGTGGGCCACATTTGTGGACCTCACCTTGATGTATTTCATGAGAAAAATATTAACCATTCATCCCTCCCCTTCTAGGCTCAGATTGGGCCCACCTTCTTGGGAAAACATTACATGGACAACAATGTATTTGTGTAGTAGAATTTCTATTTTTACCTTGCTGTCCTCATGCTTCCTTCATGTGTTTCTTGGGCTTTAGGCTTCCCTATTATCCCATCTTGTGGCCTAGAATTTTGAGACCTATCTTTGGGGGTGTGGGCCACCACCTATCCGCCCAAAATTGGAGAAATTATTACTTGACTGGCAGCCATAGCTGAACGTTCCAACTGGTTTGGCGTCTAGCCATGGCCGGCTGTCCACCATATTTTTGCCCACCTTGATGCATGTTATATCCATGTCGTCCCTTCATAGTGAGGTCCACATGGGACGTGACCCACTTCCCTGTGGGACGTCCACATGTGGGGCCCATCCAGGCCCCCTTGACCGTCCACCTTAGGACGTCCAGGCCCATTAGGCTGCTATTGTACATCCAGTCCAGCAGCATGGCCCACCTAATTTATGTGTTTTATGTACTCCATTTGTCAGGTGGGGCCTTCAGTGATATGTGTGGGTCACCAAGGAATTATAATTTTATAAATTAATATTTATTGTTAGACTCCAGCAGGCCCAAAAGCAGGTAGTATCTTTCTCAAGAAACACAACAAGGTGACGTTAGTAAGTTCTATGTCCCCCACTTCTGATGTATGCTTTTCATCCATGCAGTCCACCATCCACACGTGGATGATGGGACCCATGTGATGCATGTGGTTTAAATCTGGGTAGTCCATCTAGATGTGGACCCGCCTTATGCATGTGTTGAATCCAAACCATCCAAGGTCTGGACGTGGCCCACTTTGATGTATTTATTTCATCCACACCATCTAAATTGTCCTAGACGGTGCTAGATGATGTTTGGGAAGTGCTGATTTACATGGACAATGTTTGGATGGTGACGTGGGCTCCACTGCGATGTATGTTGTATATGTTATACCCACGCTGCCCGCCTGGTGGGGTCCATTTGATATGTGGCCCACCTGTTATGTATATTGAGGCCAATACGATGAGGCCCATGAGATGTATGTGTGGCCCATGGGTTGTGGCCCATTATGAGGTATTAGGCCCATTAATGCGATACATTCAATGTATATGAGGCCCATTGGTGCGGCCCATATGATGCAACCCACATAATGTACATTGGCCCATTGGTGCAGTCCATATGATGTGGCCCACTTGATGTATATTTGCCCATTAGTGCAGACCATGTGATGTAGCCCATTTGATGTATATGAGGCCCATATAGAGCGGCCCATTTGATGTATATGAGATCCATGTATTGCAGCCCATTATGATGTATGTGAGGCCCATATGACGAGGCCCAATGTGCTGTAATCATGGCCCATGTACTGAGGCCCACTGTGATGAGTATTTAGCCCATGAGTGAGACCCATAGTGATGTGTATTAGGTCCTTGTATGAGGTCATGGGCCTACAATACATTTGGCTCTATGTGGGCCACTCCTTGGGAGCAATGATGGTTAAATGTCTACCTTGATAGGAGATGATAGTTGAATGTCCACATTGTGACCTTCCCTTAGGTGGCCCATTCTCATCGATTCTGATTGTCAAGGCTAATTCTGATTATGGAGGCCGATTCCGATTGTCTGGGTCGACTATCGAGGCCGATTCCAATTGTCAAGGTAGGTCGATTATCAGGGCCGATTGTCGTTGCTGATTATCGAGGCCAGTTATCGATACCAATTATGAGTATGTGATAGCATATCATCATGATACATGCCCATATATATCATCTGCATGTTTGTTATGAGATATGCTTGGCCACTGTATACGCCATAAGGCGGGTTATTCATGGGACTCCTTGATAGGTGGAATTATCCCATATGAGCGCACAGTGTGCACAGGATTAATGCATGATTGGACTGTGTGACTCATGCATCTCGTATTGTGTGATCATGACCACCGTACGCCCTAGCAACATCAGGGCCATAGCTTCCACAGGCATATCGTGGATAGCCAGATGGGATATCAAAAATCTGTTCTACATAGGGTGCTATAAATATTCATGGGTGAAATTCCCTAAACCCTCTTGGTTTTAGAGGTTACTCCAACTTTTAGACTTGAGTGGATGCATGAACGCATGAGGGTCGTATACCGTTAAGTTGCGTCTCCAACTATGTCATGGTCGGTTATAAGGGGTGAAGCCTTACCTGCCCGAGAGGAGGGGGAAAAGTTAGGCTGAGTTTGATGAGCTTGAGGAATGGGTCCACTAACGACGATCCGGGCCCAATATTGACAGGAAAATAGTGAGGTCTCTTCCACTCACCTTATTACGTGCGATGGGGTGACAATTTGGTTTGGAGTGCAATAGACCTCGGTGATTTCCTAGGGAGGAACCATACTGATATGTGGACTTATTGAGCAGGATTTGCATACTCATTCATTCATTCACTATCCACTTGGGCTAGTGGTGCGTAACTATTTGTTACGTGTACCTTCGCAATGGCCAGGATTTCGGTTGGGGCGTGCCACTAACCTGAGATCAGGAGTCTACCGCGTTGAGTCTAGCTATCCAATTTAGGTATGGGACTGGTTTGGATAAGAGCCTATTGTGATGGACCACATAGCCTGTAATACCACGTACTATCATCCCTACTTCACACTCCAGCTTGATCATTTCATTCACATCGCATATTGCATTACTTCCTTAATATATTATATTAGTTTATTATATTTTTGCATTGCATAGCCTTGATAAGGCTGATGGTATTTATGGGCTTGGTATTTTCACTTACACTGATTACTCTGATATCGTATGGTTCATGATCTTTCCAGTATTACCGATGTTGTATGATTTATGGCATTATATTACATTCTTGGCACTTACCTTACGCACACTTTCACCACCCTCTAAGATTTCTATAAGCTTATGCACGATACATGTGTGCAGGTGGTGTTAGGTCGTAGTAGCGTTGAGCTTGGAGCATGCAGTGGACTTCTGGAGCTTTGATTTTTGACATATATATTTCCCTTTCAGCATTGTATTCAAATATTTATATTAGTGGATATGTGATGATAATGTTGCCTTTGTGATTTGGGTAAACTTGTGGTTATGCTTCTTATGAGATAAATGTACGTTGAAAATCCTCCTTGTATGATCCCAGGATTAGAATAGAGCGTATAGGCACTGAAAGTCAAGAATGGAGTACTACGGAGGCTGTCGGCACCAGATTTAGTGTTCAAAAATTTGTGAGCCTTATTTTTAAATTGGGGGAGTAATCGTGGGCCACCACTTATCTGCCCAAAATTGGAGAAATTGTTGCTTGATTGGCAGCCATAACTGGACGTTCCATCTAGGCTGGTGTCCAACCATGGCCGGTCATCCACCATGTTTTGGCCCACCTTGATGCATGTTATATCCACGTCATCCCTCCATAGTGAGGTCCACATGGGACGTGGCCCACCTCCCTGTGGGACGTCCACATGTGGGGCCCACTTTGATGTGTTTTGGGGGTTACCATCCAAGCCCCCTTGACTGGCCACCTTAGGACGCCCAGGCCCATTAGGCTGCCGCTGGATGTCCAGTCCAGTAGCATGACCCACTTGATCTATGTGTTTTATGCACTCCATTTTTTTGGTGGTGCCCATAGTGATATGTGTGAGTCACCAGGGAATTATAATTTTATAAATTAATGTTTATTGTTGGACTCCAGCAGGCCCAGAAGCAAGTGGGCTGGAATTCCAGCAATAGGCCCAAACTGGCTGCCATAAATCACATGTTTTGGGGTAGCATGGCCCACCAGATTTAAGGATTTTATATGAACATATCTTGCCATTTCCCTAATGCGCCTTTGGGCTTAATTAGTGCACACTTGAGGCCCACCTCAGTTGGGTTTCTATTGGATCAATGTTTATAGTTAATTGTTGTATTTCCCTAAGCCCTTTTGTCTTGGAACTTTCTAAATAGGCCCCTTGACCTTGGGGCCTACATTTACTACTTATTGTGATGAGTTTGTGGTCCATAATATCCAAGTAGTTAGGCCCTTGGTTGCCCACCAAAATAACCATTGTACTTGGGCCAAGTTGTGAGTCCCAACTCACTGAAAATATGTATAAGGATTGTCCTTATGGTTAGATTACCAAGTTGCCCATTAGGCCCACCACAATATGTGGGCTTATGACTTTTATGGTTGGGCCTAAGTGTTACTTGAGGGCCCACCATATTGCCTATGTGTTGGGATTGGTGTATAGCCCATTAGGCCATGGAATGCTTTCAGCTTGGGCCTTGTTTCATATTCGAGTAGTGGCGGGCTACCTTTTTGGAATCAATTGAGGTTGGATGTCCTCCTTGGTGGCCCTAAGGTAGGCTCATGGATTGCTATGGGTGATTTAAAACCCACCATAGGCCCTTGCTAGGACCGCTTAATCCTCTTAGACTTATGTCTAGTCCTCCTTAGCTCATGGGCTACCCCAAAGTATTGGGCCCCCACTAGGGGATTGTTCCTTAAATTAATTGTCTAATTACCTAGACTTGATTTCCTCCTTGGGATGGATGAGTATGTTTTTAAGTCATTATCGTCGTATGGCGCACCCTCATGACCCATATGCATCATGGTGTGTTTGGATTTCATTTGTACATGGTCATTAAGTTGATATGATAGAGGGATGGAGTTCCCCTCTTGTGCACATTGAGTGCTTAAAGCTAATGCATGATTGGTATGAGTGATTCATGCATTTGACATCACTTCTCATGGATATTATTACCCTTGCTTCATCAAGGCCTTGCCACCACAGGAGTATTCGTGGATGGCCATATGTGGACATCGAAAATATTCTATTTGAGCATTTGAGGTGTGTAAGATATCCCTGGGTGAAAGTTCCTAAACCTTCAAGGTACCTAGAGGACGACTCAACACCATGACCAAGTGAAAATTATGAGCGTCGAGTGCCTTGCACCGTTAGGCCATGTCTCCCACTGTCATGTAGTTGATTGAGATAGGATGTGGCCATATCCACCTGAGTGAGTGGGTATTGCTAGGCTGAGTTTGACTAGCTCGTGAATGGGTCCACTATCGTTGAGCCTTGCTGGTGATTGGTTGTCTATAGTCAGGTAGTGTGGTCACTTACGCTCGTTTAACTGTGCGGTCTTAAGAGCGGAAGTCATCTTGTAGTGCATTAGACCCTGGTGATATTCCTTATGATGGAACTATATTGGTTATGTGGGTTGGTTATGAGCATTGGCATTATTTCGCATTACATTGGTATCGGCTGTATAATCCTTATTGCATTGCATAACCTTGGTATGGTTTCCTACATTCATGGCTTAGCCTTGGTAAGGCTAGTGACTTTGACATTGATCATGTTTCCCTTCTGTATCTCGTATTATTCTTTTGTGCACCACCATCACACACTTTCACCAACCTATAAGATTCTATAAGCTTATGCACAATTAATGAGTGCAGAAGATCCTAGGTCGGTGTCATAGCAGTGGAGCTTGGATACGAGTTGAGTCGAAGACCCCAGTGTTACGGATCTTTGTTTCTTTCTCCTGTTACCTTATGTATTTCCTTTCAGGCTTGTACTTGCAAAGTTCAAATTCATAGTGGATTTTGTTGTGTGTTTCTTTATTATTTCTGAGATTTACTTACTTTGATCTTGGGTATGCTCGTATTGGAATGGATATACAGTTAAGAAAATCCTCCTTTTAGGATCCCAGGATCGGAACCTGCCTCAGGAGCTGAGAATGGGGTACTACGGAGGCTGTTGCGGCCAGAGCCGGCTATCGAGTTCCTTGTGAGTCTAGTTATCGAGTCTGGGGCATGACATTTGTCATGCTCATCACTTCAAGACTGGTTTGAAATTCAAGTATTGACTACGAACTTATCCCCTTCTCGTTCTTTTTCCAGTTTTTTATTTTATATTGACAGTCAATTTTTATTCATTCTTTTTTTTTTTTGCATTGCTTTCCAGATTTTTCATGACCTCTTTGTCGATCTCCTTTTTTTTAAAAAAAAACTGTTTCTTTTCTTCTTTTGAGGTGAATAAAATTCTTCAGACTTGATTCTCACCATCTATCAATTCTTCACATACTAACAATTGAAAATTCTAGCGTGTCTTATAGAAGACAAATTGAATGTGTCTTATGATTTAAATTAACATGATATTCAAACTACCTCTTAATCAATTGAGTGCAAGAACTTATGTGATAGATTACTTAGATGATCAAACTCCAACAATCCAAAATTGGATCTCTATCTTATCATACTCAAAGCATTATTAAGTACACAATTCATCGCTTCCCAAACAGATTTCAACTTGAAAGATTGAAAATATTCAAAAATGTTGCTCAAAAATGAGAAAACACTGATTAGTTTACCTAAACCCCCATTCCCAACCTAAAAATCTACATTGTCCTCAATGTAAAAGAAATAAGCATGCAATGCATAAGAGACAATGAAAAGAAAAGGGAAGTGATGGAAAAGTAATACTAAAGAAGAAATTTTAAGGCTTTTCCAAAGATCGCAGTGTGAAGATGGGTTAGCACAAGAATTAAACCAACGGAAAGTAAACTATCTTAAATAGCGAAAAAGAAACTACCCTAAACATTGGAAAGAAAACTATTCTAAATACAACATATATGAAAGCAATAAACCTAGTTATCCCTCTGTCAGACTAGGAGGTCAATCCTAGTAAATAAGATTGATCAGAGGTATGGACATGTACTCTAAATTAAAATTCTCAATAAATGGCTTTAATCAGTGTTCATTTACTTTGAAGTCATTTCCATTGTTTGGAATTCGAATCTCGACAACCCCATGAGGATAGACATTAGTAATAGTGAAAGGGTCAGTCCAACAAGATCGGAATTTACCAGGAAAAAGATGTAACTGAGAATTAAAAGGACCTTCTAACCTTGTGTGAATGATTTTCGAAGAATGTGTTGATCATGAAACACCTTTATCTTGTCCTTATAAACTCTCGAGTTCTCGTATGCATCGTTCTGGATCTCTTCAAGTTTATTCAATTGAAGTTTGCATAGTGAGCCAGTGTTGTCCAAATTGAAGTTTAAATTTTTAACAGCCCAGTAGGCCATATGTTCTAACTTCACAAGCAAGTGGTAAGCCTTCTCATAGACAAGTCTAAAAGGAGACATTCCAATAAGAGTCTTAAATGCAGTACGATAAGCTCATAAAGCATCGGTTAAGCGGATTGACCAATCCTTACAGTCAAGGTTAACCGTTTTCTCCAGAATATGTATAATCTCCCTGTTGAAAATCTCAACTTGCGCACATGTTTGTCGATGGTATGGATGCTCACTTGTGGGAGATGTCATATTTCTTCATTAAGTTCGCGAATGTCCTATTACAAAAATGTAAACCTTTGTAAGTGTTGTGATGTATAAAGCACCTTTTGTTGTCAAATTTCAATTAGATAAAATAATTTAGAGTGTGACTTATTCATACGATGGAAAGTTCACCTTTAAGAGGAACAAGATGAAAAGTTCACCTTCAAGATCATCAGATGAAGTTTGAAAGTCCAAGACATGAAGATAATACTATAAGTTTGAGATCTACTTCTACTTCAAGTTTAAGATTAAGCTACTAATTCAAGTACACTTTTATTAGAAGATCTACTGAAAGCTACTGAAGATTCGAGTAGTAACTTCAATGTCCAATATTTCAGGTATAAGTGACCCTAGAAAGACCCTAAACTTAGGTCCTTTCTTATGCAAATTATTCACAGGTTTTAATACTTTGGTTAGGCTTAAATTCTACTAGTCCAAGCCTATGTTCTACTAATCCATGCTCTGATTCGACCAGTTTAAGAATTACTTCGACCAGTCCAAGATTCAAACTCAAATTCAGAGTTTTTCTAGTATCTCCTCGACTAGTTGACCACCCTGCTCGGCCAATCATGGAGACCCGCTCGACTGGTCATGGGGAGATCAACTCAAACTTCAGTAACCTATTTTAGGCTCCCTTGACTAGTTGAAGGTCGATTTTATCCGATTGCACTAAAAAATTTAAAATTCGATTGATTCTTAGACCAGTCGAAGGAACCATTTTTTAGTCTATAAATAGAGGTCTTTTTTCATTCCAAATCATTCAGAAAAGCCACAAAAGCCTCCACTTTGAGAGAAAAGTCCCCACATGATTAAGCTATAGTTTGGTAATTTTAGATCCTTTAATAGCTTATTCGTTTTTGTAATTCTTTGATCTCTGTTTTGTGAATCTAATTTTTTTAAAAGGGATTTTTACTATACCTTTTGAGATATAAGGAATTCAAATGAGTAGCCCAAGGTTTGAGATAATTTAAAATATGTTTATAACTTAGAACCCTTGATTATATTTATTGGACATTGAACATCTACACATCAGGCAAGGTGGTTCTACGGGTTACATCAAACAGCGTCTTCAAGAAGAAGATAAGTATTCTTTATTTATTTATTTTTTATTTTTGAGATTAGCCAGAAAATCTCTATATTGGTTTTGACTGAGATCATTTACAAAATCTTAGCGTTGGGTTTTGATTGTAATATCCCATTTGAAAACACAACTGTATATGTTTTAAGGTGAACATGAGAAAACCTTATTTTATAGTGAACGCCAATATCACGTGGGTTGTGATTATTGGGAGTGGAGTAGGTGTGGTTGTTTAAGAATAGTTGGTGTACACACCCAACCACTATGACTCCTGGTGTTTTATGGTGGATGATGTATGTGATGGATGTGTGTTGAATGTTTATAATCTTTTCATGTACATGTAGTAAATGCTTATAATAGATAGCTTCCTTTCTTTGCCTCTTGTTTTAGTTTGCAATCTTAATCCTTACTACATGCAAGAAGTCAAGTTGTCCTACCATAGACATTTATTTTTGGTGTAAGGTTGTCCTTTGAATAAGGTTTGAATCAATTACTCAATACTATTACAATTGAGATCTCTGATTGATTCAATTTTATTTTATATTTCTGTTCATTATTTTTAATTTAGCATAGTCCTATTCACCCCCCACCCCCCACCCCTATCTAAGACTGAGAGCTCACCCTTTTCAACCTCCATCACTAATGATGGCCGATGCATTCTGAACCGAGAAAGGATGTTCTCTTTTAAAAACTTAATGATCGTCTAATGGTCATTGTTTCGGCATGGGATCTCTTAGACCCACTTAGTGATATAGTCCACAACTAGCAAAATGTATAGATTCCTAAAGGATTGGGGGAATGGTCCTATGAAATCGATGCCCCATCAATTAAATGCTTCAATGATCAAAATGGGGTTTAGAGGCATCATATTTCGACGGGACAATGGTCCAATTTTTGACAACCCGCAAAAGCTTTGTAAAACTCATGAGTGTCCTTAAACATAGTGGGCCAGTAAAAACCGCCCTGAAGAATTTTGGCTGTGGTCTTTTTGGCAGAAAAGTGACCACTACAAGCCTGAGAATGACAGAAGGAGATGACACTTTGGTGTTCATTGTCTGGCACACATCTCCTTAAGATTTGGTCTGTGAAACATTTAAACAAAAATGAATCATCCCAGAAGAATTTGCATTACTCGGTAAAGAATTTTTTCTTATCTTGCATAGTCCAATGTGTTTACGTGAAACCTGTAGCAAGATAATTAGCAATATCCGCAAACCAAGGTGAATGAGAGACTTTGAACAATTGTTCATCAGGAAACATGTCATTTATATACTCGTCTCAAGAGAATCAGAGAGATCAAGGTGGAAAAGATGGTCAGCCACTACGTTCTCTAATTCTCTTTTATCTTTTATTTTCAAATCAAATTCTTTGATTAGGAGGATCCATCTTATCAGGCGGGGCTTATCATCATTCTTAGAAAGAAGATACTTGAGTGCCGCATGATTTGTGTAGATGATGATCTTGGATTTGATTATGTAGGAGCTAAATTTTCCCAAAGCGAATACTACGACTAAGAGTTCCTTCTCCGTAATTGAGTAATTCACTTAGGCTGGATTTAGAGTTCTACTTGCATAATGTATAAAATAGGGCTTCTTCTCTCTTCTTTGGCCTAAAACTGCCTCAAGAGCATAATCGAATGCATCACACATAATTTCTAAAGAAAGGTTCCAGTCAGGTGGCCGCATGATAAGTGCGGTGGTTAACATGCCTTAAGCTTAGAAAAAGCCTCTTGGCATTGCTCAGTCCACTCATATAGTGCATCCTATTGAAGTAGATTGCATAAAGGACAAGAGAGGTGACTAAAGTCCTTATAAATCTTCCATAAAATTCGGCGTGTCCTAAGAAGGATCGCACGTCTCGTATGTTCTTAGGTGGAGGTAAGTTAGAGATAAGATTAATCATCGCCTTATCTATCTCAATTCCTTTGTACGACATAATATGTCCAAAGATAATTCCCTTAGGAACCATGAAATGGTACTTCTCCCAATTTAGTACCAAGTTCTTTTCCTGACATCGCTTCAGCAAACATTTAAGATTCTCCAAACAATCGCTGAAGGATGGACTAAAGATAGAGAAGTTATCCATGAAGACCTATAAATATTACCCTACCATGTTAGAAAAAATACTCATCATACATTGTTGATAAGTGGCGGGGGCATTACATAGTCTGAATGGCATCCTTCGGTAAGCAAAGGTGTCAAAGGGACATATGAATGTGTTCTTTTCCTAATCTTAAGGGGCTATCTCTATCTGGTTGTAGCCCGAATACCCATCAAGGAAGTAATAGTATGAGTGACCAGCAAGCCTTTTCAAAATTTGATCAATGAAGGGCAAAGGAAAGTGGTCCTTCCTCGTAATGGTATTCAATTTTCTATAGTTAATGAATATTCTCCAACCAGTAGTGTAAGGCTCGTATCCTAGCACCATACCATTCCTTGGACTCCAACGATCCTCCCTATAGAATTTCAACGACCTCCAGCCTGTAGACAGTGTTTGTACATGACCTTAAGTTGCATCCCAAGGATCTGAGTCGGCTCGACTCGAAACATGTAGCATTGCGACTGCACCATTGCCGCGGTTCCAATCTCACGTTTTGCACACCAATGCGATGCCTAGGCTAGGAGTTGTGGCTGTAATAATCCCGGCAAACACCACGCATTACGGACACAAGGGATTCCAGATAAGAAAGGATCTCTACAACTAGAATCATCATTACATGACATCATGCCTACCTAGCCTAGCCTAACTTATACCTATCATGACATCATACCTAGCCCCACACATGCCTTACAACCCATCATTACTAGCATGCTACCCTCTCTCTCTTCCCATGCCTCTTATAACTCATCATCACCTCTTACAACCATCATTACACCACCATCATGGCCTTACACACCATCATGCTTCCCTTCCATGACTACCCCATCTCTCTCATTTCTCTAGCATTCTTCTCTCTTCTAAGCAACCATTAGAGCTCTAGGAGAGAAGAAGAAACCCCACAACTCAGCCCCTTTTCCTAACCATTCTCACCCATCCAACCCTCAAAAGTCCATCATCCACCATTAAAGGAGCTTGGAAGCTAAGAAGTCCTAGAAACCAAGAAGGAGATAGAGGTGGGTGTTTTATAGGATAGATTTTTCATTTTTTTAATGCATGAGACAAGTGGGACCTACCGGTTAATGGTAGGGATCCCATTTTGTACCCTATGTGTGGCCAATGGCCAACCACAATGAACATCATATCAACACCCTTCACATGTAATCTTGTTTTTGTATATGGACAGAAAGTTTTAAAAATCATATAAAATCAATCGTAACAAGATCAGAGTTGAAACTTGGGAACATTGTGAACCATAATATGATCTAACTTTAGGCCAAATTTCATAGCCATCCAACGGTCCAATCATCTGTAGCATCAAGTTTACTTTGCTGTTGTTCAGCAACACATGCAGGATTCTGATTTTCCAACTACAGATCCATTTTTAATTCCTTTAATGAATGTATTAAAAATTCATGTTCCATTGGATTCGTAGAAAATCGAAATAGCTTTCCAACGGTATATAATAAGCCTTAATCATAGTTCGGACGGTTGAGATCTTGGACTTATACGAAAGATGTATTTGGGAGCTTGTTGTGACCATTCTTGTGTGGGCCATATCTATGATTGCAACCTTCAGATGTATTTGATATTTGTTCTTAACTTACTTGAGATGGTAAACAATTATATGTATGGTCTATATGGTCAGATTCTTTCATGATAAAATTTAGAAAATTCTAGACCGATAGATACTTCCGTAAAGATAAACCTATCTACAGCCCGAATAACATACTCCCAAACCATAAAAATGTTAATATACTTAAAGTTAGGGTGATTTGACAACTGTCCAAAAATTTTCAGGTAGTGGTTACCTCTAAAATTTTAATAATTTTTCTACAGCTTCAAATGAATTGAAATTTTGTGACATGACTTTAAACTTAATGGTAAACCACCTCAAAAATGTTAAAAATGTTTCACTTACTAAAAATATAGAAAATGTTACAAGGAATAAAGAAATTATGGAACCATATAGAAAATCATTAGTTTTGGCCAACCGGTACTTGTGGAATTTTTATGATTTATTTTTTATGGAACTTAAGATGAGTTAAAATTTTATGAAATAAAAGTAAGATTAATAAGGGGTTATTAGATAAAAATTATAAAAATAATATAGTAACTAAAGGTAATAAATATCCTACAAATAATAGAAGGATTGAAACCAAAAATTTCTAAAACTTCGAGTTGCTAATAGACTAGTCATGTCTTTTCATATGAAAGTTTAGTATTTCGTGTCTATTTAGGAATTATTTATAATCATACTAAGAATCATCATATGATTAATTTGATTATATATATATATATATATATTTGGTTTAAGTTTTTTTTGTGCAATTAAGTTAGGATCCATGAGGAGGATCGAGTTTCATGGTTTAATACCCTAGAAGTTCATATTAGAGGTGGACTACAGTAAAGTGTATTTTGAGTATTCTTATTCTCTTATGGACTCAAGGTTCAAATAACATTGAGAAGACGATATTCTTCATCTTTCCTTTTCTGCGTCCTTATTAACATTATTAGCACTCTAAACCTCCAGAATACCTTAAAACTTTTGATTCTTCCTTCCCTAATGAAATTAATGAAACCAAAGCATGATTTTCCCATAACGCACTTGCCATATGATTGAAATGGTGACATACAAATATAATTTTAGGATATTAAAAACCCTTATAATATAGTCTTTTGACTATAAGCACCATAGAAGAATTTATTATCCACCAAGTTAAACATAGATTAAACAAGAACTCTAGTTGAACAAGACCCAAAGGACAACCTTATAAACATGAGGCTTGAACCTCGTAATGAATTATAATACTCCTTAAAAACTTATGATGATCATATTTCAGAATTACAGAACCATATCCCTGCGAGGCATTCGTGGCTGAACCCAATTCTCAATCCTGGGCGACTACCAACAGACTCACTGCTTTAAACGAGCAGAAAACCGGGATCCATCAGGATTAGAAAGGGATACAACAAGTTGGCTGCCCTGATTAGGCGGACAATCGACGTATCAGATCAAAGCCTACCACAATTGTTTTTCATATTATCCCAATTATGAAGAGTAGAATATACCACCCTTAGGTAAACTTTATCATCAAACACTTAGCACAATAATGATGATTTTGGCATTTGACTTCAAACCTCAAAAGTGGAAACTTTAAAGGGGGGGTAAACCATAATGAGCTAGGCTAGTGTAGTTATTATATACCCTAACATGTATATAAACTTAAAACCAATAAAATTAAGCAAATGAAATAATAATATCTTTACTTATTATCCTTAGGTAACTTCGGGGACAAAATTGTTTTTAAGGGGGGTAAATTGTAACGTCCTGGATTTTCACTGTTTTAGATTTGTCAAAAATTCTTTAATTTTTTTAAATAACTAGCCACATCATCACTTATGGACCATTGATGCTTGAGGTGAGCTTACATGCGGCTGGTACCGACAAAGAACCGTATAAATAAGATTGAACAGCCGTAGAAAACCAATGAACCTAACTGGTCACTTAAAATCAAGTTTATCCCCATGATACGTTCACATAAGGCCCAAATCTAACCAACATACCACTGATTAAAAAAAGCCCTTGGACCACAGTACATGCACCATAATCAACTTAGAGATGAAACAGATATATTTAGGGGGACCCAGGGGGTCCCAAGGAGCGAAACCACAAACCCTAGGGGGTGACCACCGTCGAATCAGCGGTGCACCACCAAAGGCTCCAGAGGAGCATGGTGGCACTGCCATGATGGCGGCGTGCCACCACCGGCCCGACCATGTGGATCCCTCCCACATGCAGGAGTCCCCTCTACATGACCCTACACCCCTTTAAACACCCTTTTACCCCTTTTCAACTCATTTTCACTCCCCCAAAACCCTCTTAAACCCTCCTTCACTCTCAGATCTACCCGAAGACGAGTTAGATAAGGTCTGAATCTTGACTAATAGACCAAATCAACCCCATTACTCTTTTAGCCTAAAATAGATGGTTTAGAGTAATCATGACTAAATCTCCACTTTTACTAATTATAAATAGGCCACACTAAGAACATAGTTAATCTAAACCCTAGTCATTGCCCACGAGAAATCTCAATACCTAATTCATTCTAGAAATGCCTTAATTTTTTGAACAAGCTCTAGACCGCTCATTAGTGGACCACTAATTCCAAAACTATAGAATAATGTCCGTCTTACTGGGCTTAACGTCCATCGCACGAGTCGAACTTGGGCACTGTCTAGAACCGCTCAACTTGAGCCGAGGCATGAGTGCATGATAACTATAAATACCCTAAAGGAAAAAGCTGAAACTTAAGTGAATTGGGTCGTACACTCTTACGCAAAGTTGAGAATTTCAGATCGTCAGTTTACAACCACACTTCACACTAGATTAAGGATATTTTCTTGCTCATATCTATATAACCGCAGTCCCGATCAACCATTGATGACCGTTGAATAGACTTCTTATCATATCTGTCGATCGACGCATCCAAATGGCGGGCCGATCATATCCATACGTAGATCATCATTAGGGATAACTATCTTATGCTATATATCAACATTTACACCCCATAGTGGGCCCTAGAGGTTAGAAAAATTTTCTCATAGGGTTAGTATTGTAAAAATCCAACCCTTAAGGCCATTTGCACCAAATCTGGTGCTATAAATAGGTCATTTGGGGGCCTTATTTGCTCCCATACGAATTTGCAAAGCCCAAGAGAGAAAGAGGAGGTGAAGAGAGGAATGAGAGAGATGGAGAGGGTCAGTGCCGGATCACACCAGCCAATCCCCGTGCTCGCATGATTCGTGCAAGACCTCATCTCTATTCCCAATCTCATGTCTTTCGTGGATGAAACCCGAAGATTTTGGGTTGAATTCTCCACTCACTTGCTAGGTAAGAGATGTCCTTACATGTCTTTCCATCTCTTTCTTTCATTTCTTTCATTTTAAGCCATTAGGGTTAGAAACCCCATTTTATTTCTATCGATTCTCGCAAATCCTAATATTAGGATTGAGTATGTTAGTGCTTTAAGTCATAATTATCAATTAAAGTGGTCCATACTCTTGAGGGAGTCAAATCGGGCCCTGTTCCATTAAGGTTTCGATTGTACGCCAATTACGAGTCCTGATTTGTCGAACCGAGTTTATGGATTAACCAAAGTGATTTAGTTAAGCCATAATTCTTTATTTAATATTTAATTAGGACTAAATCTGTGTCATTAGCAATGTCTTATGCTTTAATTTAGGTTTAGAGCGTTTTCCTGAAATCTCCAACCCTAGGAGCTCAAAATCTGAGATTTCTTCTTAAGGTGCGGATCATTATTTCTATGTTTCCATTTATTGACCCTTAAGGGTCTTAGTTAATGATTAGTTGTGGTGAATGATTTATAAATAGTTAGTATGTTCATATTTCATGTTTCATTGTAATACGTGTTATTGATTGTCTATTCATGCTCATATGTTCAATAAAATGACTAAGTGATTAAACGTGTTATTCTAATGATGCTCACATGATTGATTGAACTTTAGATTAAATGTGTTAACTTTTTGATGCTCACGTGTTTTATAATATGCTCTAATGAATGTGTTACTTTATTGTTGCTCACATATTTAATGAAATTCTTAAATGAATGTATTGCCCTATTGATGCTTACATGTTGATGAAATGCCTAGGTCATTGCGTAGTAGTATGTATGCTATAATTGCATGATGTAGTATTTATTTTATAATAATGCTTAGGACTTCTAAGATATTGGGTCAGTCGGTAAATCACCCAAATTAACGAGTTGCCCGAGTTAGGGTGGCCACCCTAGGCTTATTTGATCGACCCTGGCTGAACACGGATGACCGATAATAGTTAGACTACTTGGGCTACTTGCACCCAATGCTGGTTGTGTCGTGGTTCTCCCAGGTCAATCAAATTAGCCCACTAGCCGACTGATCATATATGTTCATAATCTACACAACTAAATGGAATCTAGAATACCTCCCAATGAATGTGTCCATTCATAACCATTAGTATGATATGAACCCACTAAGACTCATGAGCCTGACATGGTGGTATGGGACACCATGTCTGAGCTGCCGACCTACGCTGGGGTGACAAGCCTCCCCGTAGTGCTCAGTGAGCAACTAAGACTCATGAGTCAGGCATAATGGTATAGGACACTGTGTCTGAGCTATCAGCCTATGTAGGGGTAACAAGCCTCCCCATAGTGACCAGTGAGCGCTGATGGAGGTGATATACCATTGTTCGAATGGCCCCCGTCAAATTACCCGGCCGATGCTTGCGTACCAGAGTACAGTTCAAACGACCCAGGCATAAATGGAATTGAGTGACGATCCCTTTCCTTTATATATTTTTATTTTATGTGATAAGTTCATACCTCGGAACTGAGTGATCATACTCGGTTTGGGTGACGATTTATACTAGGTTGATCCTCATACATTTAGGTATCATACCATATAGTTGGAAGTATTGATTTGTGATATAAATGAGTGATGCATAAATTTGGATCAAGGGACACTGGTAAGGAGCCACTATGTACGATAATGAGGCACATGATCTGGATAAGGACTCGTGATATAACGTCGGTATCCAAGATTCGCCAATACATTGGATGAATAAAAATTACATGGCTAACATGATCATTTACCACATTGCATTAGCTTAGAATGTGGCAAACAGGTGTGGATGTCACGTGATGAGGAAGTGTTTTCATTTGCGAAACAGGTGATTGGAGTCGCGTGTGAGGGAGCGTTGTTTAGAAAGGGCATGTACCATGTCATATCTTCATATGCACATTTAATAAAAGTATTTAGGAAATATTTGATTTCTTATTTTATCATTACGTGCGCTGATTGGGTTAATAATATGTGTAACTTAGAACTAATGGAACCACTAATTTAGCTACTCACTTCCACCTGGGACAGTGTTTTAAAACACCAACCAGGCATATTATTGATGCAGATTCTAGTGAGACCTCAGACAGGTAGGCTTATATCGGATTATGCCAACGCCGTCATGTTTTGGAGAATTGTGAGTTAATTGAAAGCTTTACACTTTAATAATCCTGGGTATGTATATTATGGCTTGTATAATCCCATTTTAGGTGATCATCACAATTGAAATTGTACTTTTAACTCTCAGCCCTATATTTTTGAATCTATTGTTATCTCTGCCTCGCTTGGATTCGCTAATTCGAATTGCACTACTTTGATTATCTGTGTGAAAAATGAATTTGAATTTGAATGAGGACACACGGGCGTTTTCATTTGGTTAACACCTGGGAACTCAGGATGGGAGTCTATGTACTCGGGTGCCAATTTTCAGGGCGTTACAATTGGTTTGGGTTTTTTATACTTACAAATGTTCTAGTAAGGTTGTCCTGCCATAAGCCTTTGGTTTTTGGTGTTAGGTTGTCCTAAGAACTCAGTTTGTGTCAACCTCTCAAGACTAATGCATTTGATGTTGTTATTCACTTGTGCTATTATATTATTTGATTGTGATATCTATCTTTTTATTCCGCATTTATTTTTTAATTTAGCATATTCTTATTCACCCCCCCCCCCCCCCCCCTCCCTCTAGGACTTAAGAGCTCAACCTTTTCAAGCCGCACTACAAAATTTTGGTCGTAGTCTTTTTAACAGAAAAATGACCACCATCGGCCTGAGAATGATGAAAGGAGATGCCACTCTAATGTTCATTGTATAGCATACATCTCCTTAGAATTTGTTCTAGGAAATATTTAAACAAATAAAGATCATCCTAGAAAAAATTACGTACCTCAATAAAGAATTTTTTCTTATATTGCATAGTCCAATATGTTGGTGTGTAACCATAGCAAGATAATTTGCAATGTCAGCAAACCAAGGTAGTTGGGAGAGTTTAAACAATTATTCATCAGGGAACATATCATTTTGCAGTGTCGGCTCGAGGCAATCAGGGAGGTTAAGTCGAAAAGGTGGTCGACTATTACGTTTTTGACTCATTTTTTGTCTCGTATTTCAATATCAAATTCTTGGAGTAAGAGGATCCATCTTTTTAAGCAGGACTTGACATCCATCTTAGAAAGAAGATACTTTAGTATCACATAGTCCATGTAGATGATGATCTTGGATCCGATCAGGTAGGACCTAAATTTGTCCAAAGAGAACACTACGACTAAGAGTTCCTTCTTTGTAGTAGAGTAGTTTACTTGGGTGAAATTTAAAGTTCTACTTGCATAGTGAATAACGTGGGCTTATTTTCTTTTCTCTGGCCTAACATCGCCCTAATAACATAGTTAGATGCATCACACATAATCTCAAAATGGATGCTCCAATTGGGTGGCTCATGGTAGGTGCGGTAGTTAACATGCCCTTGAGCTTAGTGAAAGCTTCTTGACATTATTCAGTCCAATCATATGGTACATCCTTTTGAAGTAGATTGCAAAAAGACGAGAGAGATGACTAAAGTCCTTTATGAATCATCTATAGAATCCGTTGTGTCCTAGGAAGGATCGCATGTCACGTCGCTCTTGGGTGGAGGTATGTTAGAGATAAGATCAATTTTTTCCTTATCTACTTCAATTCCCTTTGACAAAATTATGTGTCCAAGCACAAATCCCTTGAAAACCATGAAATGACATTTCTCCCAATTCAAAACCAAATTCTTTTCCTCGCATCACTTCAACACATTTAAGATTTTCCAAACACTCATTGAATGATGGATTGAAGACAGAGAAGTCGTCCGTGAAGACCTCTAAATATTTTCCCACCATGTCAGAAAAAATACTCAACATGCATTATTGAAAAGTGGCAGGGTATTACACAGTCCAAATGGCATCCTTCGATAAGTAAATGTGCCAAATGAACATGTGAATGTTGTCTTTTCTTGATCTTCAAGGGTTATCTCAATCTGGTTATAACCTAAATAGTCGTCAAGGAAGCAATAGTATGAGTGATCAGCTAGCCTTTCCAAACTTTGATCAATAAAGGGCAAAGGGAAGTGGTCCTTCATTGTGAAGGTATTCAATTATCTATAGTTAATGCACATTCTCTAACTAGTAAGAACTCTAGTTGGTACGATTTCATCATCGACATTGGCTACGATGGTGATTTCAGACTTCTTAGGAACCACTTGAGTTGGACTCACTCATTGATTATCGGATATAGGGTATATTATACCCACATCCAACAACTTAAGTACCTCAACCTTAACTACCTCTTTCATATTTGGATTGAGTTGATGTTGAGGTTATCGGGAGATTTTTGCATTATCTTCAAAATGAATGCAGTGAGTACAAATCAAAGGATCAATTTCCTTAAGGTCCGCTATTAAGGGTCAAATATTACATATTATCCCCCATTTATATCTTAGTTTTATAAACATGATAATGCTTAATGTTCTATTTTACTAATGTTTGCATTACAAGGTGAATTTAAGATCTTAGATTGAAAAGGGTGCTAAATGCATGGATTTGATGCTCGAGAATCACCAAGACAAGGGATGGATCTTAGGAGACCAAGATTGAAGAATTCACATGCCAAATATTCAAGAAAACCAAGTGAAGAATTAAGAGAATTAAATATTTGAAGTGAAGAAAAGGAATCCTGAAATCGTTCTGAAAAAACATATTTTGAAACTTTGGGTCATTTTGTGAAATTACGCGGAGTGAAGTCTATTTTAAAAAATTACATAGAGTGAAGTCTATTATAGCAAACTATGTAAATTTGAGACAGCTTTTAGAGTTTTCCAACTAGGTGTAAAAGTTGAAGTTCCACAACTATAAATTGGACTCCCTAAGATGTTCCTGGGCATCCTATATGGTTTAAGGAGTGGAGCAAAAGGGTGGAGAAGTTGTCGCCAAGAATTTTTCTTCTTCTTCCTTAGTTGTTTTCATCTTTTTCTTAAGAGACTTTGGTCTAATCATGTCTATGGTTGACTAAACCTCTTAGATAGGGCTAAGAGATAAACTTTGTAGCATGATGAGATGTTTATATTGATTTGATTCATGTTTATGTTGAATTTCATGTATTCTAATTTGATATTTAAGGAATACTTTCAGTTTTTAATGGTTTATTGTGACTCAAATTATAGTAAATCTGCAATAACTTTGAGTATCTTCTTTTCCTAATTTGAGACTGTGAAATTAGTAAGTCTTGTTGTTTACCATCGTCCCTTGGGCATGGTAGGGTGATGGAATCCTTCTTAATCTTCACAATTCTCCTACTTTGAGATTATGGGATTGGTAAATCCTATTTTTTGCCATTGTCTCCTGGGCATGGTTTGGCGATGTAATCCCTGCCAATTAGTCTTTTGGGCATGGTTTGATGATGGAATCCCTGCCAATTATCATAGTTCTCCTTCATTGAGAATTAGGTTGATGGAAGTTCAAATTTGGTTTTATTGATATATTTTCCAATTTTATAAGATATGACTTCAATTCTAATTGTGTTACTTGAATCAAGTAAGAGGGATCCCTGATCACTACATGTGGATCCTTGACACTCTAGTTCCCACCTTTAAATTCTTAGTCTTAATTACTTTATTCACAATTACTATCTCAAATACTTCAGAATTAGTTTTACATCTTCTTCTAGTTCTACTTCTAGTTAATTTCAGAAACGTACAAGTGTCAGTCCCTGTGGATTCGACCTCGGTCTTACCGAGATTAGTATTACATCGCGACTCTACACTTGGGGTTGTAAATAAGTTTTTGGTACAGTTGTTGGGGATTGACGATTGCATTTTCTGGATTTGATTAGTTTTGGAATTAGGTTAAGATTAGGATTTTTCAACTTTCTATTTTTAGGTTAGGGTTTTTTTTAGAATTATTTTAGAAATTATCATAGCTTTCTATTTCTAGGTTTAAAAATTTTTCTCCTTTTTTTTTTTTTTAGAAACTAATTTACTTTCCAATTCTAAGATAGAAACTTTCCTAATTTTTTTTTAAAAACTAATTTTTTATTTTTTAGAAACTTTCCTAATCCATTTTTAGACACTAATTTCATTTCCTTTTTTTTAAAAAAAAAATTTTCCTTCTTTTTTATTTTAGAAACTAGGTTGCTTTCTTAGTTCTTTTTTAGAAACTAATTCACTTTCCTTTTTCTTTTGAAGGATCCCAAAATAAAAACTTCTAATTTAGAAACTTCTTTTGAATTCTCTTTCTTTCTATTTTCATATTTACAAACTTTCGTAATTTTTTTAGAAACTAACTTTTCTTTCTATTTCTAGATTTAGAAACTTTCCTAATTTTTTTTTAGAAACTAAATTTTCTTTCTATTTCCATATTTAAAAACTTTCTTATAATGATACTGACATACTTCACTCACAGATACACTTGGCTTCAATGAGGAGGAAGAGAACAGTTTATTCGAGCCTCAACTCAACCTAGAAATAGAATATGAGGAAAATAATCTCATCCTACTTGTGAACTACGCTGAATTAGAAGATGATAAGTATTGGGAAGATAGTCATGAGTTTACAACCCAAATTCTCCTGGAATTGATCTCAAGTTTAACACAGGTAAATGATTAAGAGGTACAGGAAGTTATCGACCATAATGATCTCCTCCACTCATCTGATATGTTTAATTTAAATGCGGAGGATGAGCCCCTTTCAACTGACCCTTCCAATTAGGTGTATTTAGACTACTTCCCTTATTTGGATGATGATTTGATTAAGGAGATCGATGATTCACTTGATCTGACTCAAATATTCGAAACTACCCAATAGAGGCCACCAATTGAGCAGTCATCCCTTAATAATAAAAAGCCTCTATTGATTAGTATCAATGAACAAAGTCTTCACATTAATGCGCCTACCGATCCATAATCTATCTATATAGGGCAAGGCTAGATACATCCGGTGATGATGTATTCTCACCAAGATGAAGGGCAAGAGAACACACTTCACTCAATTCTCAAAGATAATGATGAAGTAACTGGGCATATCATCGCAGATCTCAATGTGGAAAATGAGCCCCTCTTAAATGAATCTTTCCACTCTTTGGAAGATCGTTTGGCATATTTTGCATACTCAAATGATCCTATGATAAAATAAGTAATAGATGCCTTGCAAAATAATACCTCGGTAGTTGTTACTGACCAAGAGAACCCTTATTCTGAAGCCCCTCCTTCCACAGATCTTAAATGTTTACCATTGAGTGAGGAGGAGCTGAAAGTTGAACCGAAGCCTGAAACTTCAGAATATGTTGAGACTACATCACCTACTGAGAATTTCTCTGAATTTTATCTACTTGCAGTCTCTGATTCACCATGTTGCACTAACTCTGAAACTTTCTCTGTCTCAGGTGAATCATATGTACTTTGGACACCTCAAGAGATTAAAAGGAAACTTTATGTTAAGGTCCACAAATTTCTCTGGAAAATCATGCTCCAGGGCATCCAAGCCTATTGCAAAAAAGACTTTTGGATGATCTTATTACGAAACCTACTGAGAAACTTATCAAGATCCTAGCCAGAGGAGGAACCTTACCGCATGACTAAGTAGCTTTCCCCTATTTTTCTAGTTAGGTTTATTGCTTTCAAAGAATTTAGGATTAGGATAGTTTACTTTTCGAAGTTTAAGATAGTTTAATTTTTGCTATTTAGGAAAGTTTGTTTTCTAATGGTTTAATTCTTCTGCTAACCCATCTTCACATGGAGATATTTTGAAAAAAAAAACCCTCAGAATTCCTTCTTCAGGTACTACTTTTCCACCACTTCCCTTTTCTTTTCGTTGCCTCATTTGTATTGAAAATGTAGATTTTATATTAGGGTGTGATTAGGTAGGCTAATCAGTTGTTTTCTCAGTCTTTGGGCGAAGTAGTGAAAAATTGAGAAACTTTTCTGAAATTTTTGTAAATTTAAGTAATCTCGAAGTTAATCCTTGAATTAGAATTATAAGATACTTAAAGTTGATGCCTTATGTCTGTTTGATTCTAGTCACTTGGGAGATCTCAAAATTAAGTTAAGTCATTGATCCTCAATTAGAAGTTTTAAACATTAATTGAGTCATGATTTCACATGTCACATTCAGCTTACACATTAAAGTGTCAGTTTGATATTGAATTGTTAACTTGCTGATTATTAAACATAGAAGGAACTAACCTAGAGAATTTTTCCATCATGTTCAATGGGAAGAAATGAAAAGAAAGAAAAAGAAAATACCTAGCTAAAAAAACATTTGACATAAAAAAGGGCTACCTATTAAAGATTAGCGTGAAAGCCATCAATGGAAAAATCAAAAGCTGGAGGAATAAAAGAGGAAATAAAAAGATGAACAATAAAGCAAGTTTCAGTTTATGTTTTAGTTGTCCTGAATGCTCTTTTAATTATCAATGTTATCATGAAAGTGACGAATTGAACCTTTGATTGTGAAAAGTCTAGACTTCATTATACACCCATGGAACTTAATGTTTAGAATTATTCTAATTGGAGGATTAATGCTTTGAACTTGATTATAAAACTTACCGAGTGCAAGAGTTTAGGAGAAGGTATTGCACAACATTGATGTATTTTAAAATTTTATTATCTAGATTGTTTTTTTAAACCACTAGAGCTTATAGAAATTATCTTGTGGTTCTCAAAATATTTTTTTCATACTTTGGTCGGGACTAGAAAAATGCTAATTGGGTATTATGTTGAGGGTCAAATATTGCATATTATCCCCCATTATATCTTAGTTTTATGAATATGATAATGCTTAATGTTCTATTTTACTCATGTTTGTGTTGCAAGGTGAATTTAAGAGCTTGGATTGAAAAGGGTACTAAAAGCATGGATTTAATTCTCAAGAATCAACAAGGGATGGATCTTAGAAGACCAAGATTGAAGAATTTATATGCCAAAGATCCAAGAAAGCCAAATGAGAAATGAGGTGTAACATCCTAAATTTTTACAATCAGAGTTTATACTCGTGCCTGAGAAAATCGGTGTTAATGATGTATAAATTGGATGCTTTTAAAAATTGCACCTTATTTTTTTTTATTTAAATCACTACATCTAGATACATTTATGAAGGTAACATTCACAAGAATAAAAATCAACCATATTGATTATATTTCGTCAAAGTAAAAAAAAATAATCAAATGCATGGGAGCTTATTACATTTTTTGAGTTTGCTACAGAAGTATAAAACTAAATCATATATTGTCTTCTTATTCTTCCAACATAATCATCCTTAGGGATATTATTCACTAGGTCTTCACTCTCTACGTCACCTGCATAATCTATACGGTTGGGAGAGGGTCAATGCTCTACTCATAGTGATAGTTATCCTTTAAGATTAATAATAATTTAAGAGATTCATAAGAGTCACGTAAGGGTTTTAATACGTCATGTACTCTACCACTACGAGAGATATTAGTATGCACAAACAATCTACATGAATGTATGCCTAGCAAAGTATATGTGGTTCATCACACTTAGCGATACCACAATGTGGAATGTAATTAGAGTTATCCGACTCAACCCGCACTCTCACTATACGGATATTCGCCAGCATGTCCCACATTAAATATGGATTTATGCGGTTACCCCAAAACAAACACAACACATGACTAGATGATTTAGGTAACACGATTTATTCATGGAGCGACTATTTGCGACATCCAATCACGAAAGTGATGTGATACTGCATTTGCGATTTACATATATCGATTTGTGCACTACTACCCATGAAACATGGAATTACGTGTCGCCCCAGGGGTCTCTATCAAAAACACATTACGTTCACAATATATATTCGATCGCTAAAAGAAGGATTCCTAACATAGCATTTTCACTTACATAGAATAGAAACTAAATCATGGAGGTTCTAAAATATCAAGACACATGCCCGAGCTCTTTAAAGATAGATAACACAAGGCCAATATAGAGAAAAGTGACAATGGTTAACTCAAACAGTGGAAATGGCCAACATAACAAATACAAGAGCGGTAATGGCCGATTCTTTAATAAGGAGAGTGGTAATGACCAACTCAATAAATAGAAGAATAACAACGGCCAATTCTTTAATAAGAAGAGTGGCAATGACCAACTTAATAAAGAGGAGAGGTAAGGGCAAGGCCCGTAACCAAGGCCCCACATAAATTTAGAAAGATCACTTGTAAGCATTATTATATTAGGATCTCAAAGGGCAAATAATTGATGGAAAAACATGTAATTGCAGGGAAAATTCAAAGTAATATGGAAGCATGTAAATGGTAAGATAAAATAACACGAAGGAATGAAAAAGGCAGGATAAATTTAATGACTTAAATTAATGTAAGCTTAAAGGATAAAACCCTCACCTCTAATGTTAGTCTTTCTCTAAACATAGGTGGGCACCAAAAGATTAGGTCTTTAATCTGTTATTAGCAATTTCTTTTGAGTGGCTAGCTTGACTTAAACTAATTGGGTTTCGACATGACTTGGATCCATGTGTTAGAGAAAAAGGAAAGAAGGAAATCTATGAAGGAAGAGAATTGAACATGGGCCTACCTTAAGTCACTCAACTTGGGTTGGGCCTATCTTGGTAAATCAGCAGATTTGCTGATCAGTGGATGTCCGGCGTTACGGCTCTCCTTCTCCTCTCCTTCCTTTCTATTCCTTTCTTTCCTTGCTTCTTTTCTTTCCTTCTCTTTTCTTCCTCTTCTCTCCTGGCTGGATGTCTGCAGACCTGGACGAGCAGGTTCTTTTCTCCCAGGTTCTTTTCTCCCTATTGTCGCTCGACTGAAATTCCTCTCTCTCACTCTCTCACGTTTCTTACTTTCTCCTTTGTTATTTCCTCATGACGGTGGGGTAGAGGCCTTCTATAGGCATGAGGGTTGGTGAAACTCCCATGCGTAAGGATTTCGCAATCATCCTACCGCAACAGGAATGCATAGGACTTATGCAATCCTTGTTTCTGCACAGCAGATCGGAGAGGTGGTTTGCGTAATAACTGAGATCGAGTGTCCATCGATCCAATCCTGACTTCTTGGGAGTGGTCAGATCTCCCTTTAAAGGGCTTAGACGGTCTTGATCGGGGCTGGGACTTTGGTCTAAATCGCACTACTGCGTGAAGTTCGAACGTGCCCGACTTTTCCTCTGCGTATGCATCCATTGAGGACCGGATCCGTCCGTGTTACTTGGAAGGGCCCATGATCTCGACCGTCTGATGCTTCCACTCCTTCCATTGGAATCATCCCGAAGTCTAAGCCTAGGAAGGGTCGAGATTGATTCATGTTAGGGGTGGCCCAACGAGTTAAATTCGGTGTAGTTTTATGAATGCTAGGATTTCTTCCATTGCTATCAAACTTCTCTTTGGCAAGACTTTCTATGTTCTGGTTGAAACCCTCATCCACGTCAGATGGATGATTCAGATCAATCAGAAAGATTGAGATTGTCATGCCCCAAACTCGGAAATTGGGCTCACAAAATTCTCGATCGCCGAATCCGGTGTTGACAGCCTTCGTAGTACCCCATTCTCGGTTCCCAATGTACATATGCCAAATTCTGATCCTGAGATCCTACAAGGAGGATTTTCCAACATACGCTTATCTCGTAATAAGCATAACCACAAGATTACCCAAATCACAAAGGCAACATCATCATCACATATCTACTAATATAATCATTTGAGTACAATGCTGAAAGAAAAATACATAAATCAAAAATCAGGCTCTAAAAGACCGCTGCATTCTCTAAGCTCAACGCTGCTATTATCTACCACCACCTGCACGCATCTATCATGCATAAGCTTATAAAAAGCTTAGTGGATGGTGAAAGTGTGTGCACAAGGTAAGTGCCAAGTAAGCAATATCAAAGTAATTAGAGTAACGGAAATATTAACAAATTCATAAATCATACGATATCAAAGTAAATAAAAGTACTGACAAGTTCATAAATCATACGATATCAGAGTATGCAATACCAATATCAGAGTAAATAGAAGTACCGACAAGTTCATGAATTATACGATATCAGAGTAAGTAAAAATTACTGACAAGTCCATGAGTCATACAATATCAGAGTATGCAATACAGATTAACTGTGCAAAGGAGGAGTTATAGAGAGCCAAATATCATATGCCCAATGTACAATGCAATATGTAAATCCTGATAAGTCTGTCTAGGCCTTATAAGTGTAGAAAACATAATAACCCAAAATGTCATATGTATGCGGATGCAATATGCTATGCGAATGAAATGACCAAGCTGGAGTGTGAGGTTGAGATGATAGTACGTAGTATCGCAGGCTACGGGATCCATCACAAGGGACTTCTATCCAAACCAGTCTTATACCTAAATTCGGATAGTCAGACTCAATGTGGTAAACTCCTGGCTTAGGTTAGTCGCGCGCCCAACCGAAATCTTGGCCATGCGAAGGTACACATAACAAATAGTTACGCACCACCAGCTTGAGTAGATAATGAATAAATTAGTGAATGAATATGCAATTCCTGCTCAATAAGTCCATATATCAGTACGCTTCCTCACTATGGAATCACTGGGGTCTATTATACTCCCAACCAGATTATCGTCCCATCACGCCCAATAAGGTGAGTGGAAGAGACTTCACTATCCGCCTGCCAATATCAGGCCCGACTCGTCGATAGCAGACTCATTCCTCAAGCTGGTCAGACTCAGCCTAGCATTGCCCCCTCCTCTCAAGTAGGTAAGGTCTTACCCCCTTCCAACCGACCACAACACAGTGGGAGACGCGGCCTAACGATATACGACCCTCATGCGCTCATACATCTACTCGATCTAGATGTTGGAGCAACCTCTGAAACCAAGAGGGTTCTGGGACTTTCACCTAAGGATATCTATAGCACCCCATGTAGAACAGATTTTTGATGTCCCATCTGGCCATCCATGATATGCATGTGGAGGATACAACCCTGATGTCATTAGGGCATATAGTAATCATAATCACATAATATGAGATGCATGAGTCACACAGTCTAATCATGCATCAATCCTACACATACCATGCCCTCATGTGGGGCAACTCCGCCTATCAGGGAGTCCCATGAACAACCTGCCCTATGGCATATGCAATGGTCAATCATATCTCATAACATATATACAAATGTTGTGTGTGGGCATGTTGTAAGTGCTATGATTTCATATCCCTTTGGTTGTCAAATTTTGTCATGCCAAAACCTATATCTATGTCTTGTATATCTTGTGTTTCATGTTTGAGACTATTCATTGCTTCAAGACATCGCATTTCAAGATAAGATCTTAAATAAAGAAAGATTCAAGTCATGGATGAAGAACTCAAGAATAGAAGTTTTCAAGTATGCATGCTCAAGATACAATCAAGTTCAAGTATAGTAGAAGACTGTGTCAAGTCAAGATCAAGCTCAAGAAGGCCTACTACAAGATTTGTATATTTTCAAGCTTCTCTTAAGGGTCATCTGAGTATACAGACTTTCAATGTCCATCTTACTTTTAAGGTTTGTTTGACCTTAGATTGACCTTAGGATGGGCTTTACTGTAGGTCATTCTGGATACATAATTCATATATTTTAATATGCTTATTTGGACTGTTCTAAGACCAGTCCTAGGGACTTCAAGACCAGTCTTATCTCTGCTACGACCATTCTTAAGTTTTTCAGGACCAGTCCTAGGTTGTTGAAGATTTTCGGATCTTTCTGGTTGTCCTACGACCAGTCCTGGACATCTTACGACCAGTTCTGTGAGTTCTACGACTCATCCTTTGACCAGTCTTAGCCCTACAACTCAAACTCCAGCAACTAAACTGGGGGTCCTACGACCAGCCGTCGGTGACCCACGACCAGTCGTAGGTGACCCACGACCGGTCGTAGGCTACCTAAGACCGGTCGTGGAACAAAAAATCCTTATCCCGTGGAAATCTTTGAAAATCTTTAAAGCTACGACAGTCCTAGGATCCTAAGACCAGTCGTAGACGGGATTTTTCAGGCTATAAATAGAGCACGAACTTCAAAGTTTTAGCAATTCAATTCAACTCTATTCAAGCATTCTTTAGGCTATACTCTGAGATAAGTTTGTGTTTGTTTTAAGCTACTTTGTGCTTATTTAATATTCCTTTTGGTAGCTTGTTTTTTATTTGATTTTGATCTACATTCCAATCTCATTAGAAAAGGGGAATTTCTGATATTTCTTCTTCTTGGATTCAAAATCAAATAGAACTAGTCCTCTTTATTTAAAATCAATTAGACTTAGAACCATTCTTAAAGTGAGTATTGGACTTTGAACGTTGAATCGAACTTCTACTCTGATTGGTTCTACCGGGCTACTTCAAAAGGTGATTCAGGTATTTTACATTTTTGTAATTTACTTTCTTTAATTTTATTTGAGATTTGCCAGAAAAATCTCATTGTATTGGTTATCTGAGGAGAGCTAGAAAACTCAGATTGTGGGGGTTTTTAGATTGTGTAAGCCCGAGATCAAAGACACAATTGTGTAGGTTTTAGGTGAACCTGTGAAACCTATTTTTATATTGCATGCTAATATCTCTTGTGCGAGGATATTACGAGTGGAGTAGCATTCTGTGTGGCTGTTAGATAACAGTTGGTGTACACACAGGTGAACCACTATATATCGTTGTGTTGTGGATGTGCTTTATTCTTTCATTCCTTTATTCATTAAGTTTTGTGGTTTGTGTTTGTGGATGAATGCTGTAATCATTTTATTTCAAGCAAGTGTGGGTGAATGTTGTAATAACTTAGGATTTATTTCTGCAAGCTATTTTGATTTCCTTGCTTTTTATTCCTCATTGGTTTGTGATACAAAGGACGTTCTAGAAATAAGGTTGTCCTACCTTAAACCTTTGGTTTTTGGTGTAAGGTTGTCCTTAGAATTGATAAAGTATCATTCTCTTTATTTTAAGCTATTGAGATTACTTTAAATTTAGCATTATGCTTTATTTCTTTTATTATTTTGTTGTTATTAGTTTTATTTGGCATTGTCCTATTCACCCCCCCCCCCCCTCCTCTAGGGCATATAGCTAGGCCCTTTCAAGTGGTATCAGAGCCTAATAGCTCGTGCTTATTGTTTATTTATTGGATTTATTTCCTGAGTTAACGATCTAAGCTATATTAAGATGTCAAATTTTGATAGCCTATCAGTCACTAGGCCACCACCCTTTAATGGCACAAACTATGCTTATTGGAAAGCCAGGATGAGGATCTTCCTCAAATCCTTGGATGAAAGTGTGTGGCTGGCTACAGTGAATGAATGGAACCCTCCTATCACTGAAGTAACTAATGACGATGGTTCAAAATTAATGAAAGTAACGACTTATTATCTTTGGACCACACTTCAGAAAAGTGAAAGTAGTGTCAATGCAAAAGCACTAAATGCAATCACTTGTGCATTATCACCAGATGAATTTAAAAGAATCATCTCTTGTGAAAATGCAAAACAAGCATGGGATGTATTATAAATGACACATGAGGGTACATCTATTGTCAAGAAATCTAAAGTCCAACTCCTCACTACTAAATTTGAAGAAACTCATATGGAGGAGAATGAGATGTTTATGGACTTCTATACTAGATTGAATGACATTGTGAACTCTATGTGGGGTCTTGGTGATAGAATCCCAGAAAGTAAAGTGTACGCAAAGATACTACTCTTACTTCCTAAACGGTTCAATTCTAAAGTGACCGCGATTCAGGAAGGAACTTCGTGATACGAATACCATGAGGGTTGAGGAACTAGTTAGTTCACTTCAAACCTATGAGTTATCCTTTAAAGCTCCTAAAGAAAAATCAATTGCTCTAAAATCATCTAAAAATGTTTCATAAGAGAGCACTTCAGATTTAGAAAATTCCGAAGATGATATGGCGCTTTTAGCAAAAAAGTTTTACAAAATTTTTAAAAACAAGAAAAAAGTTGATTTTCAAAAGCCAAATGATAAGAGACGATCTAAACCTTGAACTCAAAAATCTTTGAAAGATAGTCAATGTTATAACTGTCAAGAGTATAGGCACTTAGCTAACAAATGTCCTAAAAAGGACAAATTAAAAAAGAAAAGCATGATGGGTACTTGGGATGAATCGTCTGATTCTGAATCCTCTTCTAAATTAGAAGATTCTGAAACTGAGTCGGGCGATGATGTTAAAGCCCTTATGACTCTAGCCAAGATCACCTATTCAAATAATGATGATATATCTAGTGAAGAAAATTTGAATAGTGATTGCAATAATGAAGATGATCTTTAGGATGCTTATAATGCCCTTTATAAAGAGAGTTGTAAATTTTCCGTTAGGCTTAAATTACAAAAAGAAAAATTTTCGAAGCTTAAGGAAGATTATGAGTCTCTTGTTTTAGAAAAGTCTCATATTTTCGATTCTTTTAAAAAGACCAAATGTGATTTAGATTTCAAAACCTCCCAAAATGAAGACTTGAAATCCGAAAAAGAGAAACTCAAAAATGAGGTAGCTTCTCTTCTGAGTTTGAAAGACACATGGAGATATGCCCAAGGTGATTCAAAATTAGAAAAATTATTGTCCAGATCAAGAAAATGTGGCGATCGATCCGGGTTGGGCTATGATAAGAGTACATCTCCTAAAAAAAAGAACATTGCTCCTAAATTTGTAAAAGGAGAGTCTTCAACCTCAAACGAAAAGAATACCTATCAAGGTTTTTCCAAAAATTCAAGGACTTTTCAAAAACCTAAAGGTAGCCATGTCAACTTTAATTTTCAAAACTGAAATCCTTTAGCTAAAAAAATAATTGATCTACTCAAGGAGCTATTAAAGTCTAACTCTATAGGTCACTCCTATAACAACAGAAAGAAAAAGACCATCTATACTCCTAAACCCAAAACAGTTCTGAAATGGGTTCCTAAAGTTGCCCGCTTGGTTACCCACACTGCTTTCAAAGCAACAAGCCATTCAAAGTGGTACCTAGATAGTGGTTGCTCCAGGCATATGACAGGTGACAGGGCTTTATTCACCGATCTAAAAGATATGACTGAAGGGTCAGTCACATTTGGTGATGGAAGCAATTGTAAGATCATTGGTCAAGGTACGGTTCAACTTTATAACCTTCCCTTATTTAAGAATGTTTTATATGTTGAGGGCTTGAAACACAACCTACTAAGTATTTCTCAGATATGCGACAACAATCATAGTGTGAAGTTTTCTAATCAAGGTTGTGAGATTCTTAATAAAAAGGGTTCTGTTATATTAACTGGTCGCAGAACTTTTGAAAACTGCTACATCGTTAGTGATGCAAGCTCATCTACTCAATCATGTTACATGGTCCATACCGATGAGACTGAATTATGGCATAAACACCTTGGACATGTACACTATCGGAACTTATTTAGATTGAACAAAAGAGAACTAATTAGAGGTCTACCTAAATTGTAAAAAGTAGACAAAATATGTAGTGAATGCCAGTTTGGCAAACAGACTAGGAGCTTTCACAAGAAAGTAAACTCTAATACCACATCTAGACCACTCGAGCTTCTCCATATGGATCTTATTGGACCAACCAGATCAGAGAGTCGAGGAGGCAAAAAATACATCTTGGTTATCGTAGATGACTATACCAGATTAACTTGGGTATCATTCTTAAAAGAAAAAACTGAAACCCTGGATGAAGTGAAAAAGGTCATCAAACGAATCCAAAATGAAAAAGGTTCTCATGTTAGTAAGATCCGTAGTGATCATGGATCCGAATTCGAAAACAGTAGTTTTGAGAAATTCTGTAGCGATCTGAAAATATCACATGAATTATCTGTGCCCAAAACACCGTAAAAAAATGGTATAGTTGAAAGAAAAAATAGAGTGCTTTAGGATATGGCTAATGTTATGTTGAATAACATGAAGCTCTTTAGAAATCTATGGGCTAAAGCAGTTAATACCGCATGCTATATTATTAATCGGGTTTATACCAGTAAATCTGATAATAAGACTGCTTATGAATTATGGTTTGAAAAGAAATCTATTGTCAAATACTTTCGGGTTTTTGGTAGCAAGTGTTATATTTTATGTGATCGTGAAAATTTGGAAAAGTTTGATACGAAAAGTGATGAAGGTATTTTTCTTAGTTATTCTTTGAACAGTCGAGCTTATAGGGTTCTAAATAAGAGAACTGGTGTGATTCAAGAGTCCATTAATGTAGTCATTGATGATCATTTTAATACACCAGCTCCGAGTTCAGATGATGATGAAGCTCTTATTATCGACAATTAAGATACCTCATCAAGTCAAAAAGAATCTGAACCAAGGACTGTCAAAGATCATCCAACTAATCAAATACTTGGAAACCCTCTCACTGGAGTTCGTACTCGCAAACAACTTGAGAACATATGTAATTATGTCTGTTTTACATCCCAAATAGAACCGGTCAACGTGAAAGAAGCACTTTCTGACGAAAATTGGATTGTTGCTATGCAGGAAGAACTTAATCAATTTATTCGTAATGATGTCTGGTATCTCGTTCCTAGACCTAAAGATAAACACATTATTGGAACAAAATGGATATTTAAAAATAAGTCTGATGAGCTTGGAAATATAATTCGAAACAAGGCTAGACTAGTTGTACAAGGTTACACTCAGATTGAAGGCATCGATTACGATGAAACCTTTGTTCTAGTCGCTCGTCTTGAATCAATCAGACTTTTTATTTCCATCGCATGCTTTAGAAAATTTAAGATTTATCAACTGGATGTAAAGAGCACCTTCTTAAATGGCGATTTACATGAAGAAGTGTATGTTGAACAACCTTCAGGGTTTGAAGACTCCAAGTTATCTGACCATGTATTTCGTCTCAAAAAGGCGCTCTATGGTCTAAAACAAGCGCCCAGGTCATGGTATGAGAAATTGACTAAATTCTTACTTAGTCATAGCTTTCAAGTAGGAAGTGTCGATAAGACGCTCTTTATTAAGAAACATAACAATGATATTTTGATGGTTCAAATTTATGTTGATGATATTATTTATGGATCAACTTGCTCTAACATGTCTATTGAGTTTGCAGATTTAATGAAATCAAGGTTCGAAATGAGCATGGTTGGCGAACTAAACTATTTCCTAGGGTTGCAAGTAAAACAATAACCTGATGGAAATTTCATTTCCCAGACCAAATATGCTTCAAACTTGGTTAAAAGGTTTGGATTTGAGAATGGTAAGAACTTTGATACTCCTATGAGTACAATGTTAAGACTCTCAAAAGACTCTACAGATAAAGATATAGATCATAAACTATATCGTAGTGTGATTGGTAGTTTGTTATATCTAACTGCAAGTAGACCTGATATCGCATTTAGTGTTGGTATTTGTGTGAGATATCAGTCTAATCCTAAGGAATCACATCTTACTGCTATTAAATGGATTATTAGATATGTCACAATACTATAAATCTGGGTCTTTGGTATCCTTTTGATACTAGTGTTCAATTAGCTGGGTACTCGACGCTGATTAGGTTAGCAATATCGATGATAGAAAATCAACCAGTGGTGGTTATTTTTACATTGGAAATTGCTTAGCTTCTTGGTTCAGCAAGAAGCAAAGCTCAATATCGCTCTCCACTGCTGAGGCTAAGTATATTGCAGCTGGATATGCATGTACTCAACTAGTTTGGATGAAACCCATGCTAAGCGATTATGGAATTAATTAAGATTCAATGATCTTACATTGTGATAATTCCAATGCTATAAATATTTTTAAAAATCCAATCCAGCATTCACGTACTAAGCACATTGACATTAGGTATCATTACATTCGTGAGTTAGTTGAAGAAAAAGTTATTTCTTTGGAATATATATCAACCAAAAATCAACTTGCTGATATATTTACTAAACCACTCGACAAAAGTAGCTTTAATAAATTGTAATTTGACCTTGGTATGTGCATTTTACATTGAGTATACTTCTTTGCATGTATCATAGTGTATTATATTTAATAATATTTGTGTTTAAATTTTAATTTTTTCATTAAAAATGTATTTTTGGTCGATTCTCGACCGGTCGTGGTGCTCGTGATCATGATATAATTTGGGGAAATCCCCTTCTTCTTCATTTTCACTCCGACTTACGACGATTCGTGGCTCGACCAGTCATAGGATTTCCTGTTTTTCTTCAAGGTGAGTCCTAATTCATCATTTTTCTTGAAGATTCATGCTCTCTATGCTTTGATTTGATCATTGTGTAGCTAGATTTCATCTCTTGTTGGGTTTTTCAAGGGTTTCTTTTCAATTTGCTGATCTAAAGAAAACTTATCCTTTCTTTTATGCATTTATCTTTCTCTTTGTATATGTTTTTGAATATGGATGCTAGAGGAAAAAAGAAAACATCCCGTGATCTATCCATCTTCATCCGATAACTAAACGGCACCTTCTGTCACCCGAAGATGATTTTCAAGATGTACGAGATTTACGTGTCCGTAAAATTATCGTTGAGTATACCGCTGATCTCAATCACATTGCTCCATATGGTATTGTCCCTCTCCTTGAATCTGTTGGCTGGACTAACATTTTTCTTTGGGGTGGGCCTGCATACCAGTCCATTGCCCAATCAATGGTAGCATGCATCTCAAAATTTTCTCTTGATAATTTAACATTTTCAATTGATACTAGAAGGAAAATTTGAAGTAGACCGTCATTTGATATCAGGTATTATGGATACACCTGTTAATGATGAATGTATACCGATTCATACTTTATACGACAAACCATCTGAATCGGAAAAACGCATGTTAACAAGAAATTTATGCAAAATTGATGCACAATGGAACACAAAGGGAATGCGCTCCCTTCAAAGTATTTGTTACCTAGATACAGAGTGTTACATCGTTTCTTCATTTCCAATGTGTATCTTCGGTCCGGTAATAAAACTGAGTTGACTTCTTTCATGGTTCGTGTGTTGCATTCTATTACTTCTGGTACCATGGTCTGTCTTCCTTCTTTGATTTATTATTTCATTATACAGTTTCGTCTCCATTGGGGTCATAGTGATATTCCGTTTACTTATCTTATGACTGTTCTAGCCACTCACATGCTTGTCGATAAACCTATTAATGAGGCACCAATTCATCATCTTATTTTTAACAATTTCAATCTTAATAAGATGAAGTTGGATTTGCTTCCTGGCCAAGTTGATGAAGGTGGTGTTGGTGGTGACGGTGGTGAAGCCAGAAATGAAGGGGAAGCTGGCAATCTTCCTCAACAGGATGTTAATATGGATGAGATATTTGATGAGATTGAATCTGATTCGCCAAATGATCCTGATTACGATCCATCTAGTCATGATGCACGCCTTCATGCATTGGAGGAGAAGGTTGATAACATGAGTATAGCCCATGATATACAATTTAAATATATGCAAAAATATCTTCGTCGCATCAATAGGGGCTTACACCAGATTGATTCGACTATCCCTGCTCCTTCCTCTGGATCTGATTAGGTGAATTATCTTTTGGATAGTATAACATTATCTTTTATATTGTATTATCTTTTGGATATTGTATTATGGATTGATAATGGCTTGATATTTCTGGTTAATATTTTGAAATATGTTATGTCATTCCATATTTCTTTCTCATTATCTGTTTATTATTACTCTCTATGTTGTTGTTCTCTTTCCTATTGTGACTTTCCCTTGTCATTTTGTGACAAAAAGGGGGAGTAGTATGATAAAGGGGAGTAGTATGGAAAGGGGGAGTAATTTGAATTAATTTGGATTGATTGATTGAGAAGGATATGTGGATAAGAATATGTTGTATTGATGTTATTAATTGGTTACATGAGAAGTATTTGTATTACTCAGGGGGAGTAGAGTATTGGTCACATGAGCAGTATTTGTATTACTCAGGGGGCGTAGAGTATTGGTTGCATGAGCAGTATTTGTATTACTCAGGGGGAGTAGAGTAATTTGTGATTTTATGGCTCATGATTCCTTTTTATTCTTTATGCTATGTGTTTTGTCACAAATTTGACAAAGAGGGAGATTGTAAGTGTTATGATTTCATATCCTTCAGTTGTTAAATTTTGTCATGCCAAAACCTATATCTATGTCTTGTATATCTTGTGTTTCATGTTTGAGACTATTCATTGCTTCAAGACATCGTATTTCAAGACAAGATCTTAAATGAAGAAAGATTCAAGTCATGGATGAAGAACTCAAGAATAAAAGTTTTCAAGTATGCATGCTCAAGATACAATCAAGTTCAAGTATAGTAGAAGACTGTGTCAAGTCAAGATCAAGCTCAAGAAGGCCTACTACAAGATTTGTATATTCTCAAGCTTCTCTTAAGGGTCATCTGAGTGTACAGACTTTCAATGTCCATCTCACTTTTAAGGTTTGTTTGACCTTAGATTGACCTTAGGATGGGCTTTACTGTAGGTCATTCTGGATACATAATTCATATATTTTAATATGCTTGTTTGGGCTATTCTAAGACCAGTCCTAGGGACTTCAAGACCAGTCCTATCTCTGCTACGACCAGCCTTAAGTTTTTCAGGACCAGTCCTAGGTTGTTGAAGATTTTTGGATCTTTCTGTTTGTCCTACGACCAGTCCTGGACATCTTACGACTAGTCCTGTGAGTTCTACGACTCATCCTTCGACCAGTCTTAGTCCTACGACTCAAACTCCAGTAACTAAACTGGGGGTCCTACGACCGGTCGTAGGTGACCCACGACCAGTCGTAGGTCCGGTCATAGGCTACCCAGCACCGGTCATGGAACAGTAAATCCTTATCCCACGAAAATCTTTGAAAATCTTTGAAGCTAAGACCAGTCCTAGGATCTTAAGACCAGTCGTAGACGGGATTTTTCAGGCTATAAATAGATCACGAACTTCAGAGTTTTAGCAATTCAATTTAACTCTATTCAAGCATTCTTTAGGCTATACTCTGAGATAAGTTTGTGTTTGTTTTAAGCTACTTTGTGCTTATTTAATATTCCTTTTGCTAGCTTGTTTTTTATTTAATTTTGATCTACATTCCAATCTCCTTAGAAAAGGGGAATTTCTGATATTCCTTCTTCTTAGATTCAAAATCAAATAGAACTAGCCCTTTTGATTTAAAATCAATTAGACTTAGAACCATTCTTAAAGTAAGTATTGGACTTTGAACGTTGAATCGAACTTCTACTCCGATTGGTTCTACCGGGCTACTTCAAAAGGTGATTCAGGTATTTTATATTTTTGTAATTTACTTTCTTTAGTTTTGTTTGAGATTTTCCAGAAAATCTCATTATATTGGTTATCTGAGGAGAGCCAGAAAACTCAGATTGTGGGGGTTTTTGGATTGTGTAAGCCCGAGATCAACGACACAATTGTGTAGGTTTTAGGTGAACCTGTAAAACCTATTTTGATAGTGCATGTTAATATCCCCTGTGCGAGGATATTAGGAGTGGAGTAGCATTCTGTGTGGCTGTTGGATAACAGTTGGTGTACACACAAGAGAACCACTATATATCGTTGTATTGTGGATGTGCTTTATTCTTTCATTCCTTTATTCATTAATTTTTGTGGTTTGTGTTTGTGGATGAATGTTGTAATCATTTTATTTCAAGAAAGTGTGGATGAATGTTGTAATAACTTAGGATTTATTTTTGTAAGTTATTTTGATTTCCTTGCTTTTTATTCCTCATTGGTTTGTGATACAAAGAACGCTCTAGACATAAGGTTGTCCTACCTTAAACCTTTGATTTTTGGTGTAAGGTTGTCCTTAGAACTGATAAAGTACCATTCTCTTTATTAGGCTATTGAGATTACTTTAAATTCAGCATTGTGCTTTATTTGTTTTATTATTCCGCTGTTATTAGTTTATTTGGCATTGCCCTATTCACCCCCCCCCCCCCCCCCCCTCTAGGACATATAGTTAGGCCCTTTCACATGTATCATGATGTTATGCTGTCACTTACTCATAATCGGTATCAATAACTGGCATCAACAATCGGCTTTGACAATGTGGACATTTAACCAACATTGCCCTTAAGGAATGGGTCACATAGAGCCAAACATATAATGGGCCCACAGCCTCACACAAAGGCCTAATATACAACATATAGGTCTCGACAATCGGCCTTGGCAATCGAAATCGTCCTTAATAATTGAAATTGGCCTTAACAAACCGAATCGACACACGAAATTGGCCTCGATACTTGGCCTCAATAATCGGAATCGGCCTATACAATCGGCTTCGAAAAATCGAAATCGGCCTCGATACTTGGCCTCGACAATCGGAATCGGCCTCAACAATTGTCACCAATGATTAGCATCGACAATCATCACTAAAAATCAACATCGATAATCGACACCGATAATCAGCATATAAACAAGGCGGGAGCCATAGATGAACAACTGATCACCCACCATATAAAGATCGGCCTTCGGCAGTGGTTATATCAAATTCGATAGCGTGAAACCATCCATCTAGGCGTATGGGGCTCACTTAACTGGGTTAACCCATAAGAGGATTATGAAAATAGGCCTAATAAGGCCTAAGGGAAGGTCACAATGTGGACATCCAACCATTATTGCCCATCAATGTGCACATCTAACCAACATTGCTCCCAATGAGTGGCCCACATAGAGCCAAACATATAGTGGGGCCATGGCCTCACACACAAGGGTCTAATATACAATATCATGGGCCTCATACAAGGGTTACATACACATCACTATGGGCTGCACCATATGGGCCTCGAATACATCACGATGGGCCTCGCTAATGGGCCTCATATACAACAGGTGGGCTGCATCAATGGGCCACACTAATGGGCTTCATACACATCAAGTGGGTTGCATCAATGGGCCGCACTAATGGGCCTCATACAGATCAAGTGGGTTACATCAATGGGCCACACTAATGGGCCTCACACACATCAAGTGGCTTGCATCAATGGGCCGCACTAATGGGCCACAAGTATATCAAAATGGGCCTTATCACATAAGCCTCACATGCATCACATTATTCCTCACACAAGGCCATAAGTAACATCATAATGGTCACCAGATACGGGCCACATGTACATTATAATGGACCATATCCCAAGGGCCCCAAACACATCGTAATGGGTCACATCCCATGGGCTTCTCATACATAATATCGGGCCTGGTTATTTGGGCTGAAAATACATCACAATGGGCCACAACCCATGGGCCCTAATACACAATGGGTGGACCCTACACATGGGCCTAATATACATCACAGGTGGGCCCAGCACAGGGTCTCACACACAATGAGTTGGGCCTATCAATGGGCCCTAGGGAGAGTGACAATGCAGACATTTAACCAACATTAATCTTACAATGTGGATGTCAAATCATCATTACTCCCAAGGCACGGCCCGCTATAAATATCATTACACAAACCATGGTGTAATTACACATTGCAATGGGCCTTATGTACATCCCACTGGGCCTCGGCCCATGGGTTTCAACTACATCAAATGAGTTGTAACACATGGGCCTCATATATATCAAGATGGGCCTCAACGGATGGACATAACTACATCAAGGTGGGCCTAATCACATGGGCCGAATCAAACGGGCCAAGTCGAATGGGCCAAGACGAATGGGCCAAGCCCAACTCATCCATTTTAGAAATCAATATTATATATATATATATATATATATATATATATATATATATATATATAAGAAATAAATTATATCAAAAGATTAACTGGACCATATCACAGATAGTAGTGGAAATAATGATTTTCATCGTTATAAAAATCCCAGGGCCAACCATCAAGTTCATTTTCCATCTAGTTTGTTAGTAAGGTCACAAAGACCTGGTTGGGAGGGAAAACAAATATTAATTTAATCCAAAACTGTCGAGGTCCAAAGGACTTCAATGGTAGGCGTTCATCTCTCCACTATTTTCTATGGTGTGGTCCACCTGATAAATCTGCCTAATTCTTTAGCTCATGCCATAAAATGAGCTTCAAAATGGTTGGACGGCTTGGATGCAACACGTGCATTATGGTGGGTCCCAAGGGGATGGACGGTGTGGAGAGAACACATACATCACAGGGAGGTCCCACCGTCGAGTGGTGTGGATGGTGCGGACAGAACACATAGGCCATGGTGGGTTTCATCGTCCACTGTCGTGGATGGTGTGAGTAAAACACAGACATCATTGGTGGGTCCCACGTAGGGCCCACCATAACGCTTATTTTCCATCCAATCTATTGACGAGGTCACACAGACCCAGATGAAGAGTAAAAATAAATTTCATATTGATCCAAAACTTCTGTGAGAACCCAAAAAGGGTTTCAATGGCAACCACTCAATCCCACAGTTTCCTGCCATGTGGACCACCTAAGTTCTAAATGAGGTTGATTTTTTGGGTGGCCCACTGCCCTAAGGGGGCCTACCAATTGCACGGTGTGGATGTCCAAATCACATCATGGTGGGGCCCATGGCTAGGACCGTGGGTCCTTGCCTGACCGTCCATCCATCAGTGCAGCAGGCACTGCCTACGCGCCCGCTGGTAGTAGCAGCGGCCTGCTACATGTTTATTTTTATTTTTATTTTTTATAAAAAAATTATTTTCCTATGGTTTTTCATAGGTGGGGCCCATATCAGAGAAATTCGACCTAGCCGTTGGATCTCTTGGCTCAAGACAGACCCATCAAGCCCAATATTCGAGATATTTCGGTGTATAGAAACATCAGGTGGATTTTAACGGTAGAAACATTGTTTGTTATGCTATGGCCCACCAGAAAATCGGATTAACTTCATTTTTTGGCTCAACAACTAAAATGAGCTGGGGAGTGGAATAGACAGTGTGGATTAGACCGATACATCAAGGTGGGGCCTGCATGAGCGGTCCTTCCCAAAAGCTAATATTTATGTTTTCAGTTGACGTCCAGCATCCGGGGACGCTGGACGGTTTGGGCTTACCACGCCTATAAGGTGGACCCTGCTTAGGTTGGCCACCAAATGATGGATGGTGTGGATACAACACATATGTAAAGTCGACCCCACCTACATATGATTTGGATAAAATACATGCTTCATGGTGGGGTCCATTCGGGTGGGCCACACGGCCACATCATAATATAAGAAATGAAGAAGAGAGGGAGAGAGAGAGCGAGAGAGACACGTGATGATGTAGGGACCCCGACACTATGGGCCCTCCCTCTCAAGCATTCAATCATACATCAAGTGGGTCCCAATACATGTGGGCCCACCAAATCAAAAATCAATGGTGGAGATTACTTCTTGAAAAGGCCTAGCTATATGTCCTAGAGGGGGGGGGGGGGGGGGGAGGGGGGGGAGTGAATAGGACTATGCCAAATAAAAATTTATAACAGTAAAAATTAAAGGAATATGATAGCCAATAAGAAAATGAACCACAATGCAAGATTGTAAAGCAACCTCAAAATTTAGACCTTGAGGGGTTGATACAAATGTTGTTCTGAGGATAACCTTACACCAAAAACCAGAGTTTATGGTAGGACAACCTGATTTCTAGAAAGGTCTTTGTATCAAGTCTCAAACTGAAGAGGAATAAAAAATAAATACAAATTGCACTGAAGAATAACTTGTAGTCACAAATATGTATTGTTCTAAGGACAACCATGCACCATAAGAATGATAGGACAACCTTACTGGAACAATTTAATATCAAGCTGATAAATGAATAGTAAGAAATAAATTTTAAACTGTTACAACATTCTCCACAATGCTTGAAATAAAAGATTACAACATTCACAACCACATTCATCCCATAAATGAATAAATAAAGATATGAAATATAAACCATTCAACCACAACATAAGGGATTATAGTGGTTCTCCTGTGTGTTCATCAACTGTTATACAACAACCACACAGAATGCTACTCCACTCCTAATATCCTCACATAGGGGATATTAACGTTCACTAACAATGTAGCTTTTCACAGGTTCACTAAAAACCTTTACAATTATGTCTTTGTCTGTGGGCTTACACAATTAAAAAAACCCCACTTCTGAGTTTTGCTGGCTCTCCTCAGTTAACCAAAGCAAAGAGATTTTTTTGGCAAATCCCGAAAGAAACCAAAACAGAAAGGAATTTACAATTAAATATAAAATACCTGATTTTCTCCTTCGATGTAGTAGCCTGGAAGAACCAAGTCAGAGTAGATGATTGAATGTCCAAGTTCAATGTCCAGTACTCGATTACAAAGGTTCTAGTTCTAATTAATTTTAAAATTAAACCAACATAAGGCTAGCTTTAATTGATTTTGATTCCAAAGAAAGGAAAATAACAATTCCTCTTTTTCAGATTAGATTGGAATACAAGAAACAAAATCAATTAAATAAAGCTAAAGAAAGAGAATATTAAATAAGCACACTTAGCTTAAAATGGAGCACAGACTTATCTCTCAGAAGGCCGGAATAATTAGCTTGAACTTCCTTTTTTTCTTTTTCTCTATATCTGAATTAATCTGAGATTCGTGCTCTATTTATAGCTGAGCGCAAAACATGTCTTCGACTGGTCTTAAGACTTCTATGACTGGTCGAAAAACCAACAGAATTTTGAAAAAATCAGGCGCGATAAGATTTTCAGTTGCACGACCGGTCGTGGGTACCCTACGACTGGTCGAAGGTCCCCTTCGACTGGTCGTAGGTTCCATACGTCTGGTCGAAGATGGCTCAATCTCAATGCTGTACTTTGAGTCGAAGAACCACGCCGGTCGAAGAACCAGTCGACACTGTTCACAGGACTAGTTGAACAGTCTCCAGGACTGGTCGACGAATAACCAGAAAATTTTGAAAACCCTCAACAACTTAGGATTGGTCAAGGAATTTTCTAGACTGGTTGAACCAGTGCTAGGACTAGTTGAATAAGGTCCAGGACTAGTCTTAGAACAGACCAAATTTACTTTTAAAAGATATATGGATTATGTATCCAAAGTGACCTACTCAAAAGGTCAACCTAAGGTCAGTCATACCTCAATAGTGAAGTAAGGACATTGAGACTTGAATACCAGTGACCTTGAGAATCATGAAGATTGAGTTCTTGAACTTGAGATCTTCAGCTTGAAAAATTTCTGAGAACTTGAACTTAAAAGCTTCTTTGATCTTCAAATTGAATAGCTTACGAGAACTTGAAAGCTTCTGAAATCTTCACCTTCGAGATCTTTAACTTGAATAGCTATGCTTGTCTACTCGAAGCCAATCTTGTGTCTTGAATAGATCTTTTATTCATCACATAAACAAGCTTCAAAGCAATGTCTTTCTCACCACAAATTTGACAATCACAAGGGGTTATTCTGTAACACCCTGAAAATTGGGGGTCATGTAGAAACCCGACTCCCGAGTTCCAGACCATCACTTATGCAACAAATATGATTATGATTCAATGTTGTCTGAGTTAAAGAATTTACATGAGTAAGATTATACCAAAACTGTAATTCATACTCCAGATCCAGTGATAAAATGGCAAGCGGAAGATTGAAAGATATATATATCACTGTATGAAAATAAAATACTCTCCCACTGTCTCCAAAGTATGAATACATCTCTGCGTCTCATATACATGTAATAAAATAAAAATAAATGTCAAAAATAGTTCCACTAAGAAGTCCCATCGATCCAGGTCACCTACGCAAAGCCGTCATAAAACTGCATATATGAGAACTCGTCCTGGTCCTCGTCGTAGTCTGGCTCTGCATCCTGAATCGCCGCATCACCTGCATCTAAGACAGGGTCTGGTGGGTGTTACAAACACCATCCCGTAACGTGGGAGTGACTGATCAACTCAGTAGAATAATAGAGCAGAGATTAGCATGTTCTCAAATCAATCATGCGATAATAATAAAGCAATCAATCAAATATTTCTAGATATTATTGTTAATGTATGCATGAAATGACATGATTGATGCCCTCACCGACATACTCCTCATACGGCACCATCTTACGCCCGTGGCATGCTTGCGTTCCTCAGTGCTCCACATCTTCCAGGCACATGCAATGAGATATGGATAATGCTTACCGAGTTATTATTAGTCCTTTCATTCAGCAGTATTGGAAAACTAAGGTACTTCCCTCATGTCAATCCCAACACAGATCCTGTCTAGGGTCGTCACTCCTAGTAATCTCCTAGTAAGGGCTGTCGGGGCTGTTGCTCCCACTCATTGCACCGCTCCCCATCACCTGATCAATACAGGCCTAATGTACTCTCATTGCTACGGAAGGGTCGTCGCCTCCCGTAGACTTAGAATATGCTCGCGATCAGTGTAAAGGGCTCGTCACCTGATCAGTGTAGGCCGACAGCTCGAATGTAGTGTCTCATACAACCACAATCGGCTCACGAGTCATAGGTGCTCACTGGTCACTAAAGGGAGGTTTGTGGCCCATGCGTAGGCCGACAGCTCGTCCACGGTGTCCCATACCACCATGCCCGACTCATGAGTCTTTATGGATCAAGGTATCATGGTTAACAGGGTTTTCAATGGTAAGTTTAGTACCCTAGATTCAAGTAGTTATGACTCATACATGGTGAACATACAACGACCAGTCGGGTTACTTGGAACGACATGAAGTGCGTGAAACACTTCGTGTGGCCTAACCACTGCCACCAACTCAAAACACGACTCGCGTTCATCGACGCATCCTTCATGGCAAACAGAAGCCAACCACGAATTTGATCCATTACCGACTGCCTGGACTAACGTATAGCTCCAAACATTTGTAAGTCAACATCAGTAATCATATGAGGGTAATGGAAATGAAATACAACAATATAAGTATGTTGAAACATGTGATAACATACCACTTAAACAAATCATCCAACACATGCATTATACATATATATGATGAAATCAATACATATAGCCAACATGGTGAAAATCATATACATCAGCATATTACTTGAGAATTCAATCTCAAAACTCATTCACAACTCCATTTACTCAATACATACTAGTACAAACATTTATACAAACACTTAGTCTGCACACTTTAGTCTACATAGCGTATGTTGACCCAAAGTGCGCATTAGGGCAAATCTCTTCGCCAAACCAATCATGCACGCATTCCTAATATACTAACACGACAAGAAGCCATGACAAACATTTCAGCAAAATATGGATGTAAACAGTATTTCCTACAAATGACTAAAATGCCCTAAATCTTATATTTTCCATACATTTACAAAATGGAAAACGGTTAACATGTTGTATATGTCAAACGGCATTTCCGTCGATAATCTACTATTAAACGACATTGAAAGCTTTGAAATCAGTCAATCAAAGTGTCTAAAATCCTTACCTTTTGCCCTAAACGTGTATCGTTTCGATTTGAACATATACGCTTCGTCAACAGCGTACAGGCGACCAAATATACACAACGTATAAGCTACTTCGCTAACGAATCGAAGGAAACCCCAAAACAACAAGTAGTTAGGGTTTTCTTACCTAAGAGAGCATTGGAAATCACCGGGAAAGTGATTCGAACGCGTTGCTTCGGTATGTCCAAAAGGTGGAGCAATCGGCAGGAAGATCTCTCACAAGGTCTCCCACAATCTCTCACTTTCTCTCCTCTAGCTAGGGTTTTTAACAAATTCGGATGGGTGAGTTATGTGAGGGTTTAAAGCCCTTATATAGGCTAAAAACTCACCTATTTAGACTTAGGAACAATGTATACTTAGGTTTTAACCAAATCGGGGCTGTTTCAATCTAAAAGAGCATTTTGGGAGGTCCCCTGGTCGAGCGCGATCGAACTTAAGCTCATGGTCACTGGATGTTGCTCACCCCCAGTTTTCAGTCCGACAGAGTTCATACATCGCACGTGATGATCCAGTTTCAGTTCAGCGATCATCTTACGTAAATTAGGTCTACAGGTCTCATGATATGAAAGAGAAGTTTTTCCTGATCCGAGGGTGTAATTTGGCTGAATTCTGACGGTCAGAATGCTTAATAATAACGCGTCAAGTCACGTGCCAGATTTAGATTAAAATTTCCAAATCTAACCCATTTCTCACTCTCTTCACTCCAGGCTCAATGAAATAGCCTCTGAACGTCGGTTGGGCTTGATTTTCGAAATGATTGTCAAGTCCAGCTAAGCGGTCGTAATGGTCTAATATTGTAGGTATCGGACTTCCGACGCGTGGTCTAAATCCAATACAAAGTTTCAAAGGGTTCCTGAGAGCAAACGGGTTTAGAGTTTGATCCTAGGTTTCAGAGTATTATAGTGTCATTGATTCTACAAGTTTTGGGTCTTGTAGAACGTATTTAAAGTGTTCAGGGACAATTTCACAGCTACTCTAGCATTGCGCTAGCTAACTTACGCTTATTTTCTAAAGGAATTATTCCTAAGCGATTTTCGGTTGAGTTAATACTCGAGTCTCAGTATGAATTTTTCCAAGGCGTTACAATCTGCCCCCCTTAACAAAAAATTTCATCCTCGAAATTTATACCTTTTCGTACTCCTCGAGAAGATGTGGGTAGTTCTTTCTGATCTCGGCATCTGTCTCCCAGGTAGCCTCTTCCTCAGAGTATGCATCCACAACACCTTCATAAGGGGGATCACCTTGCTACGCAGTACCTGCTCCTTCCTATCTAGTATACGCGTCGATTGCAGTATATATGTAACATCCTCTCCTAACTGCACCTGCTCCATCTGATGATATGGGAAGGATCAGAAACGTATTTCTTCAACATAGAAACATGAAATACCTTGTGAACGCTTGCGAGAGGCGTGGGCAAAGCCAGACGATAAGCCACTGCACCCACACGATCGAGAATCTAAAATGGTTCAATGAATCGCGGTGCCAGCTTCCCCTTCTTCCCGAACTGAAGGACTCCCTTCATAGGAAAAACTCGTAAAAATACATGATCCCCAACCATGAACTCTAGCGGGTGCCGTCTCGTATCGGCATAACTCTTCTGTATACTCTGCGCTGTGAGAATCCGGCATATAATAATATCAATCTTCTCCGACGTCGCCTGCACTAACTTTGGGCCAATCAATCTACGCTCACCAACCTCTGCCCAGCAATGCGGTGCTCGACAAGGTCGCCCATACAACGCCTCATAAGGTGTCATACCAATACTCGCCTGAAAACTGTTGTTGTAGGCGAACTCCGCATATGTAAGACAATCATCCCAACTGTCCTTGATGTCCAATGTGCAAGCTCGTAACATGTCCTCTAGAATCTGGTTCACCCGCTCCGTCTGTCCGTCTGTCTGTGGGTGGAAGGCAGTACTGAACTTCAACTTCACACCCATAGCCTCCTGAATGCGAGTCCAGAAAATAGAAGTGAAATGCGTGTCTCTGTCCCACACGATCTCCAACGGAACTCCATGCAGACGCACGATCTCTCTGATATACAGTCTAGCCAGCTCGTCTGCAGAGTTATAGGAAGTGCGCTGACTTCGTCAGATGGTCGACGATCACCCAATTAGAATCATGTCCCTTCCTCATCTTCTGCAGGCCTGAGATAAAATCCATGGAAATGAAGTCCGACTTCTACTCAGCTATAGGCATAGGCTGAAGGAGCCCAGGTGCTCAGCGATGCTCTGCCTTCACCTGCTGGCAAAGTGAGAAAACAGGACACGAACTCTGTGATGTGGGTCTTCATACCCTCTCACCAATACGTCCTCCTCACGTCATGATACATCTTTGTGTCGCCCGGATGCATCGCAAGTCTGGTACAGTGCGCAGCTTCGAGAATCTCTCATCTCAAGTCAGGGACATCTGGAACGCATAGGCAGCCATGGTAACGTAAGCCCCCATCCGTGCCAACTCGCCACTCAGTGTCTGCATCATCACTGGCCTGCTCTCGAAGCTCAGTCAGACGCGCATCATCCCTCTGCGCCGCGATGACTCTGTCATCGATAAAAGATCGCACCTGCACATGTGCTATAAACTCATACGGCTCCTCCACAGTGAGTTTCTGCTCAAAGTCTTGTAAAAACTCAACCATGTCCCACTCAGCAACCATCAGCAGAGCCGCAAACTCTATCTCCTTCTTGCGGCTCAATGCGTCAGCCACAAGGTTCACCTTGCCGGGATGGTAGGAAACCTCGAACTTGAAGTCCTTCAAAGTCTCCATCCATCACCTCTGCCTCATATTCAAGTCTCGCTGCGTGAATATGTACTTGAGGCTCTTGTGGTCGCAAAAGAGCTCGAACTCCTCTCCATAAAGGTAATATCTCCAGAGCTTCAATGCGAATATGATTGCTACCAACTCAAGGTCGTGTGTAGGGTAATTCTCCTCGTGCTTCCTTAATTGTCTCGAGGCATATGAAATTACCTTGTCCTTCTGCATAAGGACACAACCGAGACCAACACTAGACGCGTCAGTGTATATCGTGTATCTAACCCCTTGCTCTGGCACTACTAGCACAGGGGAAGATGTAAGCCTATCCTTCAGCTCCTGAAAAGCTGACTCTGCCATATCATTCCAAACAAACTTCACGTCCTTCCGTGTCAACTGAGATAGAGGTCTAGCGATCTTCAAGAAATCTCGAATGAAACGTCTATAATAGCCAGCCAGACCCAAGAAACTCCTCACCTCAGTGACAGAACCAGGCTGTTCCCAGTCCTTAACTGCAGCTACCTTAGACAGGTCAACTGTCATCCCATCCTTGGACACCACGTGTCCTAGGAACTTCACTTCCTGCTTCCAGAAGTCGCACTTCTTGTACTGTGCGAACAACTAATGTTGTCTGAGTGTATCCAGGACCAAGCGCAAGTGCTCCTCATGCTCCTCTCGACTCCTGGAGTATATCAAAATGTCATATATGAACAGAACGACTAATCGATAGAGGAATGGTCGAAATACCCTGTTCATCAGATCCATGAACACGGCTGGTGCGTTCGTGAGACCGAACGACATCACAAGGAACTCGTAGTGGCCAAAGCTAATCCTGAATGCGGTCTTCTGCACGTCCTCATCCCTAACGCGTAACTGATGATATCCTGACTGAAGATCAATCTTCGAGAAGTACTGCGCCCCTCTCAACTGATAAAATAAGTCATCGATCCTAGGTAAAGGGTACTTGTTCTTCACTGTAATCTGGTTCAGCCTACGATAATCAATACACAATCGCATAGAACCATCCTTTTTCTTCACGAATAGAACTGGTGCTCCCCAAGGAGAGACACTCGGTCGAATAAAGCTAACCTCCAATAGATCATCAATCTGTTTTCTCAACTCCTCCATCTCACACGATGCCATGAGATACGTCGGCAGTGAGACGGGCGTGGAACCAGGCACCAGATTAATAATAAAATCAATCTCTCACTGAGGAGACAAACTAGGGATCTTCCTGAATAGATCCCCAAAATCACAGACGATTGGCATATGCTAAAGTGTCGGGGCATCAGCGCCCCGTAGTAAAGAAGCGTAGCTAAGTATGCGGAAGGGGAGATTTACCCGCACTGAAAATGTAAAAGACGTGCCCTCTGGCTCGTATACCGTCACTACAAGGGTCTTGCAGTCAATCTCGGCCCTCGCTGCAGTCAGCCAATCCATGCTAAGAATGACGTCGAGATAAATGAGAGAAGGGTCAACGACAAGATCAATAGACATGGTCTTGCCTCCTAGATCCATCAAGCAACCCTCACACATCAGGGTGGCATCAGAAAAATCTCCGTGAGCTGAAAGGACTAGCGCTCCATCCATCCAAATAGTCGGTAGCCCAAGACGCCTGACTATGGAATGCGATATCAATGAAATCGTGGATCCAGTATCCACCATCACAAGTATGGGAGTACCTCCAATATAGGAAGTGACCTTAAAGGCCATGGGCTGAGTAGTCTCTATCTCGGCTGCCTCTGCTGTCAAGGCGTGTACCCGAGCCTGCTGTGACCGGTTCGGCCTCGGTACCATGGGTCGTTGAGGCGGCCGAAACTTAGATGCGGGAGGTCTGAAGGAAGGATGCGCAGGAGCCAACCGTAAAGGTGGAGCTGATAAAGCCTGTGGGCTTGGACGGTCGATCTTCTGCGGCGGTGAAAACCCGCTATCCCACATCCGAGCGAAACAACTCTACACCGCGTGGCGTAATCTCTCACAATAAGTACATGATATATCAGGGCGCCTCATCGGAAGCACTGGCTCCGTAGCCCTAGGAGGAGGGTCGATGCGAGGCCTCTTGCCCGCAAAGGGCCTATCCTGCATGTCCGGTCGTGGCCTAGGAACAATAGGGCCACGAGATCGTGTAAGTCGATCCACATCCTGATCTGCCCCCATAGACATGTGAATCAGCTCAGCGTAAGAGGGAATGCTGACGCAACACATCTTCGACCGAATATCCGGTCACAAGCCCTTAGAAAAGCGTCGTATGCGCATCTGCTCGTTAGCAAGTATAGTCGGGACGTATCTGCCCAACTCGGTAAACCGATGCTCATACTCTGTCACATACATGCCTCCCTGCCTGAGGCGTAGAAACTCATTCTCCCGTTCGTGCCTGTAAGTCTGGAGATAGTATTTCTCATGGAAATGGAACTTGAACGCTGCCCAAGTCCAGATATAATCAGCAGCAACAGTCCGTAAGACGCTATCCCACCACAAGCTGGCCTCTCGCTCGAATATGAACGTAGCCAACTCTACCTGCTCGGATTCTGAGTAGTGCAGCATCTATAGTATCTTCGACACACGGTCGAGTCAATACTCGGCCTCCTCGAGTCTGTGAGAACCCGTAAAAGTAGGAGGCTGCAAGCGCTAGAATCGCTCGAGTAGGCCTCGTGTATCAGTGGCATTCCCCGTAGGGTAAGTAGGCGGTGCAGGATGAGCCATGCCCTCATCCTGAGTCGAAGTACCGGTATCCTCAGTTGGATGCACAGGGGGTGTAGGTGGAGTCGCACTCCCACCCTGGGCTAAAGCCCCTGCTATCGTAGTCAAGAGCTGCTGGTGCTGCTGATGCATCATAGCCATCAACTGCTCGAACCTATCAGGAGGTAGAGCGGGCTGTGGCACATACTGCGTCGAGGAAGACTCACGGTACTGCTCTCTGACAGGCGGTGTGAAAGGTGGTGGTCCAGCTGTAGGACCAGTAAAAGGCTGAGACTCATGTGCAGTCTCAGGAATCGGGCCCACAGCAAGGTCCGTATACTCATCGCTCTGGGGAGGAGCCCCATCCATAGGCTCACCCAAAGTAAGTCATGTTAGCCTTAGGCGGCATTCCCTATATTTAAAATAGGGTGCAACCTTGTTAGTTTCAATAATAGCACAAACACACCACCACAATCATTCACATAACGAGCCAAAGACATTCCTGCATTTCATTTAACCAAAACTGTCACAATACAAGATATATATCTTTACATGCATCATGACAAGAAATACATGGGAAACTAAGCCAGTCAAGGTACTACAGCAACATAAGCAAACTACTAGCCTTATCAGGCTTACACACAAAAAGCAGGAAACAACTAACTACAACTAACAACATCTGGATCTAGATCACTAGTCCGAGTCTGGGGATGGAGGAGGAGAACCCTTATCCTGCAAGCAACATGGGATCGCCTTGCCAAATTTTCTCTTCATGACGGCCTTAGCATCCTCAACCTCGGCCCGAAGTTCCTGGACTTTCCGTCGCAAGGCAACCTGACTCTCCTCAAGTCGGGCAATGTGAGCATCTCTAGTAGCCTGAGTCGCTGGAGGAGGGCTCTCATCAGTATCCTGAGCCTCCTCTTCTTCTTCTCCTTGGGCTTCTTCCTCTATTTCTGCCCCAGCTTCTTCTTCACTTGCATCCTCTTCGCCATCATAATCATCCTCGCTATCCTCATCAAGCTAAGCCTCACGCTACTGAGGGCCGATCTTCATCTTGTCCATGGTAGACTCGTTAATGTAGTGAATTGGTACTAGCAACTCCAGCCCAAGTCTGTATGCAAACTCATGCGCAATCTTACATATGAGCTGGCCAAAAGGAAGTGACTCAGATGTTCTTCTTGATTTCGCTACGAGGATGATCTGTCGCAACACAAAAGTGGCCCTACACACATTCTCTCCCTGGCCAACTTGATACAAGAAATCAACCATGAGACGCGTACATTCACTACGGTTGCTCGACCTAGGATATAAATTGAACGTGCAAATGTGGTGTAGCAGGAAAAAATCATCCGACATATGGGATGCTAGGAGGCTCCTGTTAGGCTGCTAAGGAACCAAACCACCACATAAGAACCTGGTGCGGCGATTTCGCTCACGAACACTCTTCAGATTCTTAGCACTTCGATGAACTTCACCAAGAGGCACCCTCAGAATGCGAGCTATCAACCGAACATCGATCGTAGCCATCTGGTCTCTATCAAAGGGAATCCTGAACTATAATGGCTCCAACGTAGGATCCCGAATACAAGCATAGAAGGCACGAACGGTGCTCACGTTCGCACGAGAGAGGGCTTCAAAGAGCGGACCCCAATTGGCAGCTTCAATTCGCTCAAACAACAGAAATTCACCGAAGAGCCGCTCATCCACATGCGCTTCAAATAGGACCTTGCGATCTGTATAAGCGCCATGAGGCAACTCTGCTAATAGTACTCGCCCTACGTGAGCATGGGGATCCAAATCCCTCTTTGTGTGAAACTCACGAACTGTACTTGGACTTGCGGCGACGCTTGAGCTAGCGGCGCCACCCCTCGGCTTTCTTGATCGTGAAGGACGACTAGGCCCAGCTTCATCGGCGGTGGTCTTCCTCTTTCCCATGAAAGATAGGATGGTGGAAAGGGAGAAAAAGGCCAAAATAGCCTCCACAAGAGCCATGGAAGAAGAGGGAAATGGGGAGAAACGGCTGCCCAAACGGATTGAAGCAAATCTAAGTGCTATAGAGGGATGAATCAAGCTCCCAAAGGTTGGATTCTCAAAGGGAAAAGAGAAAACTAAATGGAAATGGAGCTCCACACGATTTCAGCCTTGATTGGAGGTTGTGGGAGAATCCACGGATGAGAACTGAGAGAGAGAGGGCTGTGAACAGATACAAATGGGTGGGTAGGCGTCGGTTTTAGCAGAAAATAGGATTGGGAGAGGTTTGGCATCGAGTTTTGAGGGGAGAGCAGCAAGAACACGAAAATAGAGGGCTTGGAGGGGGCTGTTGTGAAGGAGGTGATACTTTTAGGGGGTTTTAAGGTGCGAACCACCTATGGGGGAGGTGCCCTAACCCAAAAAGGGCGTCTGCCCAAATTTCAGCGCAAGTGGGGCCCATCGGTCGGCGATGCCAATGCCGGACAACTTTCAATCTGGCCAGTTCGGCCATGTGGGCTGGGTTCCCCTTGCCCTAGGGACCCCAAATGTGTGTGGGACCCACCCTAGTTCATTGTATTTTAGCCTAGATAGGCCCAAAACTCCATTTGGGGCATTTCGGGGCCAATTTGTAAACTAGAATAATTTTATGCATCATGTAGCATATGATTTTGGAGTAGGAGAAGCTAATCCATCCAATTAACCCATTTTTTACAAGATATTCCATAATTAAAATGGCTAAAAGTCTAATTCTTACCTATATTTACTATTTATAGTAAATTTTTGTCTAAGTATGATTTTCTATCTTTTATACATTAGGATTTATGCCTAGTGTGAAAAAACTTAGAAAAATTTAAAGAATGGGGTGGTAAGAGGAAGGATTCTGAAGGAATTAGAGAAAACGGGGTTTTCAAGCCTTGAAATTGAGTGTAAGGGTTGTGGTTGCCCCACAACCCAAGGACTTACATTTTTGGGTTCAGAATTCTTCTGGAATCATCCCAAACCCGCCAACTAATGACCTAGAGGCAACTTAGGTCGCTTCACGCGACCAAAGATACGTCATGGACTCGATCAAAATGATCGATTTGAGTAGACTTCGCCTATTGGTGAAACTGAAGTCCTATGAGTGTTTCTAGATTTTTATCACACCCACCTAAGTCAAAGGGGTGACAGCGTACGTCGCGTGGCCATAACCCAGGTCTATTTTAATCTCAATCATGCTCTAATACCAACTTATAACACCTTGAAAATCAGGGGTCGTGTAGAAACCTGACTCCCGAGTTCCAGATCATTACTTATGTAACAAATATGATTATGATTCAATGTTGTCTGAGTTAAAGCATTTACATGAGTAAGATTATACCAAAACTGTAATTCATACTCCAGATCTAGTGATAAAACACAAGTAGAAGACTGAAAGATATATATATCACTGTATGAAAATAAAATACTCTCCAACTGTCTCCAAAGTATGAATACATCTATGAGTCTCATATACATGTAATAAAATAAAAATAAATGTAATAAATAGTCCTACTAAGAAGTCCCACCGATCCAGGTCACCTATGCAAAGCCGTCGTAAAACTACATATATGAGAACTCGTCCTGGTCCTCGTCATAGTCTGGCTTTGCATCCTAAATCACCGTATCACCTGCATCTAAGACAGGGTCTGGTGGGTGTTGCAAACACCATCCCGCAACATGGGAGTGAGTGATCAACTCAGTGGAATAATAGAGCAGAGATTAGCATGTTCTCAAATCAATCATGCGATAATAATAAAGCAATCAATCAAACATTCCTAGATACTGTTGTTAATGTATGCATGAAATGACATGATGGATTCCCTCACCGACATAATCCCTCATACGACACTATCTTACGCCCTCGGCATGCTTGCGTTCCTTATTGCTCCACATCTTCCAGGCACATGCAATGCGATATGGATAATGCTTACCGAGTTATTATTAGTCCTTTCATTCAGCAGTATTGGAAAACTAAGGTACTTCCCTCATGTCAATCCCAACAAAGATCCTGTCTAGGGTCGTCACTCCTAGTAATCTCATATGATGTTAAATTTGTAGGTCGCTGCAAGGGCTGTCGGGGCTGTTGCTCGCACTCGTTGCACCGCTCCCCCATCACCTTATCAATACAGGCCTAATGTACTCTCATTGCTACGGAAGGGTCGTCGCCTCCCGTAGACTTAGAATACGCTTGCGGTCATTACAAAGGGCTCGTCACCTGATCAGTGTAGGCCGACAGCTCGAATGTAGTGTCTCATACCACCACAATCGGCTCACAAGTCATAGGTGCTCACTGGTCACTACGGGGAGGTTTGTGGCCCTAGCGTAGGCCGACAGCTCGACCACGGTGTCCCATACCACCATGCCCGGCTCATGAGTCTTTATGGATCAAGGTACCATAGTTAACAGGGTTTTAAATGGTAAGTTCAGTACCCTAGGTTCAAGCAGTTATGACTCATACATGGTGAACATACAACGGCCAGTCGGGTTACTTGACGGGCTCGACTAGTATGAGCGCATCTTAAGTCGAACGACATGAAATACGTGAAACACTTCGTGTGGCCTAACCACTGCCGCCGACTCAAAACACGACTCGCGTTCATCAACGCGTCCTTCGTGGTAAACAGAAGCCAACCACGAATTTTTTCCATTACCGACTGCCTGGACTAACATATAGCCCCAAACATTTGTAAGTCAACATCAGTAATCATATGAGGGTAATGGAAATGAAATACAACAATATAAGCATGTTAAAACATGTTATAACATACTACTTAAACAAATCATCCAACACATGCATTATACATATATATGATGAAATCAATACATATAGCCAACATGGTGAAAATCACATACATCAGCATATTACTTGAGAATTCAATCTCAAAACTCATTCACAAATCCATTTACTCAATACATACTAGTACAAACATTTATACAAACACTTAGTCTACACACTTTAGTCTACATAGCGTATGTCGACCCAAAGTGCGCATTAGGGCAAATCTCTTCGCCAAACCAATCATGCACGCATTCCTAATATACTAATATGACAAGAAGTCATGGAAAATATTTCAGCAAAATATGGATGTAAACAGTATTTTCTACAAATGACTAAAATGCCCTAAATCTCATATTTTCCATACATTTATAAAACGGAAAATGGATAGCATGTTGTACATGTCAAACGGCGTTGCCGTCGATAATCTACTATTAAACGACATTCAAAACTTTGAAATCAGTCAATCAAAGTCTCTAAAATCCTCACCTTTTTCCCTAGACGTGTATCATTTCGATTTGAACATATACGCTTTGTCAACAGCGTACAGGAGACCTAATATACACGACGTATAAGCTACTTCGCTAACGAATCGAAGGAAACCCCAAAACAGCAAGTAGTTAGGGTTTTCTTACCAAAGAGTGCGTTGAAAATCACCGGGAAAGTGATTTGAACGCGTTGCTTTGGTATATGCAAAAGGTGGGGCAATCAGTAGGAAGATCTCTCACAAGGTCTCCCACAATCTCTCACTTTCTCTCTCTCTATAGCTAGGGTTTCTAGCAAATTCGGATGGGTGAAATATGTGAGGGTTTAAAGCCCTTATATAGGATAAAACCTCACCTATTTAGACTTAGGAACAATGTATACTTAGGTTATAACCAAATTGGGGCTATTTCGATCCAAAAGAGCATTTCGGTAGGTCCCCTGGTTGAACGCAATCGGACTTAAGCTCATGGTCACTGGATGTTGCTCACCCCTAGTTTTCAGTCCGACAGAGTTCATAGATCGCACGTGGTAGTCCAGTTTCAGTTCAGCGGTCATCGTACCTAAATCAGGTCTACAAGTCTCATGATATGAAAGAGAAATTTTTCCTGATCCGAGGGTGTAATTTGGCTGAATTCTGACGGTCAGAACGCTTAATAATAACGTGCCAAGTCACGTGCCAAATTTGGATTAAAATTTCCAAATCTAAACCATTTCTCACTCTCTTCACTCCAGGCTCAATGAAATAGCCTCTGAACGTCGGTTGGGCTTGATTTTCGAAATAATTGTCAAGTCCAGCTAAGCAGTCGTAATGGTCTAAGATTGTAGGTATCGGACTTTCGACGCACAGTCTAGATCCAATACAAAGTTTCAAAGGGTTCCTAAGAGCAAACAGGTTTAGAGTTTGATCCTAGGTTTCAGGGTATTATAGCGTCATTGATTCTACAAGTTTTGGGTCTTGTAGAACGTGTTTAAAGTGTTCAGGGACAATTTCACAGCTACTCTAGCGTTGCGCTAGCTAACTTACGCTTGTTTTCTAAAGGAATTAATCCTAAGCGATTTCCGATTGAGTTAGTACTCGAGTCTCAGTATGAATTTTTCCAAGGCGTTACATATTCACTATAGCACTTACACTTCTCCACCAAGATGGAAGGTCTAGATGACCTTTTTAAATCTTAGAAAGTAAACATCATGATGGGGTCCATGGAGAATAGCCCCATCATGGAATGATCATGAGAATCAAGGTGGGCCATCGGCCACATCTAGGGTCCAAAGCGAGATCCATACCATCAATCGGTAGGCCTCATTTGGCCCATCATAAAAAATATAAAAATTTAGTCTTATGAAGCACCCACTGTTCAATTTTCTTACTCCCTTATCTTCCTTTGCTACATAACTTTGATTCCAATGGAAGATGATGGAGTTTTGATGGTTGAGATTGGAGATTAGAGGGTTAGGAAGTGGGTCATACTAAAGCTCCTCTATGTGAGCTTTGGGAGTGCTTGGACATATGGCTCTTTGCTTGTTTGGGAATGAGAGTTTGTGAAATGAGAGAGCGAGAGGGTTGTCAAGAGAGAGAGAGAGAGAGAGAGAGAGAGAGAGAGAGAGAGAGATGGGTGATGGAGTGATGGGTGAGGTGAGAGATCTGTTGACTTTGGGGTAGATTGTGTAAGAAGGGGTATGGGCTTGTGTAAGAACTTTTAACTTTAGGGGTTACTTAGGGATCGGTGTGAGGTGATGGTGTACTTAACATGTACTTGACCCTTTGATGGGATTGATTGATTAATGGATGACATGTTGTAGAGATTTTCCTGGGTTTTGCAACGAGCGCTGTTTTTCTCAAACTGAACGCGGGCCCTCATCTCCTAGCCCGGGTATTGCCTCTGTGAGCGAGATGCGGCATCGGTACCGCTGCGACGGCATGGTCGCACTGGTACTAGTCTCGAGTCGAGCCGACTCTGAAATACGAGATATGACTCGGGGTTGTGCGCAGCTGCTGATAAAAGATCTTAGGTCACCGGAATTGGACCGGGAAGACCGCTGAAGCCTATGGAATAGTACGGGATAGGATACAGGTCTTACAATTCTTCCCTCCTAATAAAAATTTCATCCTCAAAATTTAAACCATAACACAACTAATACAGAACTCACCAAGGGAGGGATATCCTATCACTATAGATATAATCAAAACACAACATACCATTATAATCAAACACCTAAAACATGAGACAACGCCCACGAATCTCAGCCTCTTTCTCCCAAGATGCCTTATCAGCACTATGATGATCCCACTGAACCTTGGATCCTGGATCCAAAATTATCGAAACTGGAATACTATGTAGCCTCACAATCTTAACGGAAGAGAGCTAATCAGAAAATCACTAAGTTATTCGAACTCGGGAATCTAACCATTCTAAGTTCTCAACAATCATAGTGTAAGGTAGCTATAAGCAGATATGCGATGTTATCCTTATGTATTCCCAAGTTATACTCTAATACCAACTTTTATCACACCCCAAACTCAGAAACTGGGCTCATAAAATTTTTGATCGGCAAATCCGGTACTGACAGCCTCCGTAGTATCCCATTCTCGATTCTCAACATACATACACCAGATTCTGATCCTGGGATCCTACAAGGAGGATTTTCTAACGTACATTTATCTCGTAATAAGCATAACCACAAGATTACCTGAATCACAAAGGCAAAATCATCATCACATATCCACTAATATAATCATTTGAGTACAATGTTGAAAGGGAAAAGCATAAATCAAAAATCAAGCTCCAGAAGACCGCTGCATGGTCCAAGCTCAATGCTGCTATTACCTACCACCACCTGCTCGCATCTATCATGCATAAGCTTATAGAAAGCTTAGTGGATGATGAAAGTGTGTGCACAAGGTAAGTGTCAAGTAAGCAATGTCAAAGTAATCAGAGTAAGTGAAAATATTAACAAATTCATAAATAATACGATATCAGAGCAAAAAGAAGTACTGACAAGTTCATGAATCATACAATATCAGAGTATGCAATACCGATAAGTACTAACAAGTTCATTAATCATACGATATCAGAGTAAGCAGAAATTACTTATAAGTTCATGAGTTATACAATATCAGAGTATGCAATACAGATCAACTAAGCAAAGGAGGAGTTATAGAGAGCCAAATATCAGATGCCCAGGGTACAATACAATATGTAAATTCTGTTAAGTCTATCTAGTCCATATAAGTATAGAAGACATAACAATCCAAAATGTCATATGCATGCGAATGCAATATGCTATGCAAATGAAATGGCCAAGCTGGAGTGTGAGGTTGAGATGATAGTACATAGTATCGCAGGCTACGGGATCCATCACAAGAGACTTCTATCCAAACCAGTCTCATACCTAAATTTGGATAGTCAGACTCAATGTAGTAAACTCCTAGTCTCAGGTTAGTCGGGTGCCCAACCGAAATCATGAACATGTGAAGGTACACATAATAAATAGTTATGCACCACCAACCTGAGTGGATAGTGAATGAATGAATGAATATGCAATTCCTTCTCAATAAGTCCACATATCAGTACGGTTCTTCTCTGGGGAATCACCGGGGTCTATTACACTCTAAACCAGATTGTCGTCCTATCACGCATAACAAGGTGAGTGGAAGAGACCTCACTATCCGCTTGCCAATATCGAGCCTGACTCATTGATAACAGACCCATTCCTCGAGTTGGTCAGACTCAGCCTAGCATTGCCCCTCCTCTCGGTCAGGTAAGGCCGTACCCCCTTCCAACCGACCACGACATAGTCAGAGACGTGGCCTAACGGTATACGGCCCTCATGTGCTCATGCATCCACTCAGTTTAGATGTTGGATCAACCTCAGGAACCAAGAGGGTTCTGGGACTTTCACCCAAGGATATCTATAGCACCCCATATAGAATAGATTTTCGGTGTCCCATCTGGACATCCATGATATGCATGTGGAGGCTACAACCCTGATGTCGCTAGGGCGTACGGTAATCATAATCACACAATGTGAGATGCATGAGTCACACAGTCCAATCATGCATCAATCCTACACATACCATGTGCTTATTAGGGCAACTCCACCTATCAGGGAGTCCCATGAACAAGCTGCCCTATGGCATATGCAATGGTCAATTATATCTCATAACAAACATACAGAGGATGTGTACGGGCATGTATCATGATTTAATGTTGTAACTTACTTATAATCGGTATCAATAACCGGCATCAACAATCAACTTCGATGATGTAGACATTTAACCAACATTGCCCCCAAGGAATGACCCACATAGAGTCAAACATATAATGGGCCCACATCCTCACACAAAGGCCTAATATACAACACAATAGGACTTACTCAAGGCCCAAATATACACAACAGGTGAACCCTGCTCATGGGCCTTAAATACATGACATGTGGGCCCTACACATGGGTCTTAAATACATCAAATGGTTCATGCATTATGGGCCTAATACGTATCACAATAGGCCTTGCCCATAGGCCATGAATACATCACAATGGGCCTTGCCCATGGGCCTCAAATACATCATAATTGGCCTTGCCAATGGGCCTCAACTGCGGGTTGCATATACATCATATAGGTCTTGACAATTGGCCTCGGCAATCGAAATCGGCCTCAATAATTGAAATCGCCTCAACAAAACAAATCGACAATCGGAATTGGCCTCGACAATTGGAATTGTCCAATATAATCAGCTTCGTCAAATCAGAATCAGCCTTGATACTCGGCCTTGACAATCAAAATCGACCTCAACAATCAGCACCAATGATTAGCATCGACAATCATCACTGAAAATTAGTATCAATAATCAGCATATAAACAAGGCGGGATCCATAAATGAACAACCGATCACCCATAATATAAATATCGGCCCTCGGCCGTGGTTATATCAAATCCAATAGCGTAAAACCATCCATCTATGGCTAATGGGACCCACTTATCTAGGTTAACCCACAAGAGGATTTTAAAAATGGACCTTACAAGGCCTAGGGGAAGGTCACGATGTGGACATCCAACCATCATTTCCCATCAATGTGCACATCTAACCAACATTGCTCCCAAGGAGTGGTCCACATAGAGCCAGACATATAGTAGGCCCTTGGCCTCACACACAAGGGTCTAATATACAATATCATGGGCCTCATACAAGGGTTACATACACATCACTATAGGCTGCACCACATGGGCCTCGAATACATCACGATGGGCCTCGCTCATGGGCCTCATATACAACAGTGGGCTGCATCATTGGGCCACACTAATGGGCCTCATACACATCAAGTGGGTTGCATCAATGGGCCGCACTAATGTGCCTCATACACATCAAGTGGGTTGCATCAATGGGCCACACTAATGGGCCTCATACACATCAAGTGGCTTGCAACAATAGGCCACACTAATGGGCCACAAGTATATTTAAGTGGTCCTCATCACATAAGCCTCACATGCATCACATTAGTCCTCACATAAGGCCATAAGTAATATCATAATGGTCCCCATATATGGGTCGTATGTACATTATAATGGACCATATCCCATGGGCCCCAAACATATCGTAATGGGCCACATCCCATGGGCCTCTCATGCATAATATCAGGCCTTATTATTTGGGCCGAAAATATATTACAATGGGCCACAACCCATGGGCCCTAACACACAATGGGTGGGCCCTACACATGGGCCTAATATACATCACAGGTGGCCCTTGTACATGGGCCTCATATACAATGAGTTGGGCCTATCAATGGGCCCTAGGGACAGTGACAATGCGAACATTTAACCAACATTAATCTTACAATGTGGACATCAAACCATCATTGCTCCTAAGGCATGGCCAGCCATAAATATCATTACACAACCCATGGTGGAATCACACATTACAATGGGCCTTATATACATCCCACTGGGCCTCGCCCCATGGGCTTCAAATACATCAAATGAATTGTAACACATGGGCCTCATATATATCAAGATGGGCCTCAACGGATGGACATAACTACATCAAGGTGGGCCTAATCAAATGAGCCGAATCAAATGGGCCGAGTCGAATGGGCCAAGATGAATGGGCCGAGCCCAACTCATCTATTTTAGAAATCAAAATATATATATAAGAAATCAATTATATCAAAAGATCAACTGGACCATATCACAGATAGTAGTGGAAATAATGATTTTCATCGTCACAAAAATCCCAGGGCCCACCATCAAGTTCATTTTCCATCTAGTCTATTAGTAAGGTCATAAAGACCTGGTTGGGAGGAAAAAAAATATTAATTTAATCCAAAACTATCGAGGTCCAAAGGACTTCAATGGTAGGCATTCATCTCTCCACTATTTTCTATGGTGTGGTCCACCTGATAAATCTGCCTCATTCTTTAGCTCATGCCATAAAATGAGCTTCAATATGGTTGGACAGCTTGGATGCAACACATTTATTATGGTGGGTCCCATGGGGATGGACAGTGTGGAGAGAACACATACATCACAGGGAGGTCCCACCGTCCAGTGGTGTGGATGGTGCAGATAGAACATATACACCATGGTGGGTTCCACCATCTACTACCGTGGACGGTGTGAGTAAAACACACACATCGTTGGTGGGTCCCACGTATGGCCCACCATAACGCTTATTTGCCATCGAATCTGTTGACAAGGTCACACAGACCCGGATGAAGAGTAAAAATAAATTTCATATTGATCCAAAACTTCTGTGAGAACCCAAAAAGGGTTTCAATGGCAGCCGCTCAATCCCACGATTTCCTTCCGGGTAGGCCGCTTGAGTTTCGGATGAGGCTGATTTTTGGGGTGGCCCACTACCCTAAGGAGGCCTACCTATTGCACGGTGTGGATGTCCAAATCACATCATGGTGGGGCCCACGGCTGGGACCTTGGGTCCCTACCAGACCGTCCGTCCATCAGCGCAGCAAACGCTGCCTGTGCACCCGCTGGCAGCAGCGGACTGCTGCATGTTTATTTTTATTTTTATTTTTTATAAAAAAATTATTTTCTGTGGTTTTTCATAGGTGGGGCCTGGATCAAAGAAATCCGACCCAGCCGTTAGATCACATGGCTCAAGACAAACCCATCAAACCCAATATTCAAGGTATTTTAGTGTATAGAAACATCAAGTAGATTTCAATGGTAGAAAACACTGTTTGTTATGCTATGGCCCACTAGAAAATTGGATTAACTTCATTTTTTGGCTCAACGCCTAAAATGAGTTGGGGAGTGGAATAGACAGTGTGGATTAGACCGATACATCAAGGTCGGGCCTGCATGAGCGGGCCTTCCCAAAAGCTTTGAACCAAAAGCTAATATTTATGTTTTTAATTGACGTCCAGCGTCCCTGAATGCTAGACGGTTTGGGCTTACCACGCCTATAAGGTGGGCCCTGCTTAGGTGGGCCACCAAATGATGGATGGTGTGGATACAACACATGTAAAGTGGGCCCCACCTACATACAATTTGGATAAAATACATGCTTCATGATGAGGTCCATCTGGGTGGGCCAGATGGCCACATCATAATACAATAAATGAAGAAGAGAGGGAGAGAGAATGAGAGAGACACGTGATGATGGAGGGACCCCGACACTCTAGGCCCTCCCTCTTAAGCATTCAATCATACATCAAGTGGGTCCTAATACATGTGGGCCCACCAAATAAAAACTCAATGGTGGAGATTACTTCTCCACCAAGATAGAAGGTCTAGATAACCTTTTTAAATCTTAGAAAGTAAACATCATGATGGGGTTCATGGAGAATGGCCCCATCATGGAATGATCATGAGAATCAAGGTGGGCCATCAGCCACATATAGGGTCCAATGTGAGATCCATACGCTCAATCAGTAGGCCTCACTTGGCCCATCATCAAAAATATAAAAATCTAGTCCTATGAAGCACCCACCGTTCAATTTTCTTACTCTCTTGGCTTCCTTTGCTCCTTAACTTCAATTCCAATGGAAGATTATGGGGTTTTGATGGTTGGGATGGGAGATGAGAGGGTTAGGAAGTGGGCCACACTAAAGCTCCTCCATGTGAACTTTGGGAGAGCTTGGACGTGTGTCTCTTTAGTTACTTGGGAATGAGAGTTTGTGAAATGAGAGAGAGAGAGAGAGGGTTGTAAAGAGAGAGAGAGATGGGTGATGGAGTGATGGGTAAGGTGAGAGATTTGTTGACTTTGGGGTAGATTGCATAAGAAGGGTATGGGCTTGTGTTAGAACTTTTGACTTTAGGGGTTGCTTGGAGATGTGTGTGAGGTGATGGTGTACTTAACATGTACTTGACCCTTTGATGGGATTAATTGATTGATGGATGACATGTCGTAGAGATTCTCTTGGGTTTTGTAATGTGCGGTGTTTTTCTCGAACTAAATGTGGGCCCACATCTCCTGGACCGGGCATCGCCTCGGTGCGCCAGACATGACATCGGAACCTCAGCGATGGTGCTGTCATACTGGTACAAGTCTCGAGTTGAGCCCACTCTAGAATACGGGATATGACTCGGGGTCACGCACAACTACTGATAAAAGATCGCGGGTCACCGAAATTCGATTGGGAGGACCACGGAAGCCTATGGAACCATACAGGCTAGGATACATGTCTTACAGAGATGGTGGCCCACCAACATCACCAGCAAGACCCCTTTTAAATCCTGCATGGTGAGAAAAATGGGAAGGAGAAATCCTTTCGTTTCTTATTTTCTTTCGGTCAAATTTAGGTGCACCTTTGTGTGTACACGCACCCTTTGATGTGGGGCCCACTTAGGGAATCTCAATGGATCTATTCCATTAGTTTGTTTCATCTACTTATATTATGGCCTGATATGAAGTTTCATGCTAAATGGATCGTGGGAACCATGTGATTTAGAATCACAGGATCTATGTTAATGACATTTTCGTAATTACGGCTAATCTAAGAGTTTTACGAAATCTAATGGTTCCACATGGATGTGGCCACATTTCTAAGTAATTCCTATTAAAGGACTTAAGTCTAATTCATTATGGATGATTGGGCATTTGTAGATTTCGTCAGGGAATTGTACATGTAGTAAGCTACATGATTAACGGTCAAGTGACTTGTTTTGTGGGTGGGGATTTGTCACGCCCCAGACTCAGTAACTAGACTTATAAAGAACCCGATAGCCGGTTATGACCGCAATAGCCTCCGTAGTACCCCATTCTCGTGTCCTGAGGTAGGTTCCAATCATGAGATCCTACAAGGAGGATTTGCATAACCATATATCCATTCCAATACGAACATACCCAAGATCACAGCAAGTAAATCTCTGAAATAACCAAGGAACACAGCAAAATCCACTATGAATTTGAACTTTTTAAGTACAAGGCTGAAAGGAAATACATGAGGTAACAGCAGAAAGAAGGAAAGATCTGCAACACCGGGGTACTCGACTCAATTCTTATCCAAGCTCCGCTGTTACGATGCCGACCTAAGATCTCTTGCACGCATCAATCGTGTATAAGATTATAGAAGCTTAAAGGGTGGTGAAAGTGTGTGACGATGGTGCGTAGAAGAATAATAAGAGATACAGAAGGGAAACATGATCGATGTTAATGCCATAGGCCTAACTAAGGCTGCCATGAATACAAGAAGCCATACTAAGGCTATACAATGCAATAAGTACTGGGTGCCATGTCAAGGCGATGCAATATAAAGCTTATACAGCCAATGAAAGTGCAATGCGAAGTGATGTCAATCCCCATATCTAGTCCACATAACAAGTATGGTTCCATCATAAGGAATCTACCGAGGTCAAGTACACCGTAAGATGACTTTCGATCTCCAGACCCGCACAGTCAAACAAGTGTAAGAGACCTCACTACCTATCCATGGTCAGCCAATCACCAGCCAGGCCCGACGGTAGTGGACCCATTCATGAGCTGGTTAAACTCAGCCTAACTATTACCCTCTCTCACAGGCGGGTAAGGCCATAGCCCATCCCATCCAACTACATGACAGTGGGAGTCGCGGCCTAACGATGTAAGGCCCTCGTGCGCTCATGGTTTTCACTTGGTTATTGCGCTAGGGCAGATCCTTAGTACCATGGAAGTTTTGGGGTTTTCACCCAAGGGCATCCTATGCACCCCATATGCTCAGGTAACATTTCCAGTGTCCAATCATGGCCATCCACAATGTGTATGTGGAGGCTACAACCCTAATGAAGTAAGGGTGATAATGTCCTTGAGATGTGATGCCAGATGCATGGGTCACACACACTATAATATGCACCATCTCCAAGCACTCAATGTACATAGGAGGGGAACTCCATCCCTCTATCATATTAACTCAATGACCACACATAATGCAATCCAATCACACCATGATGTATATGGGTCATGATGATGAACTAGGTACGCCACACAGCTAAGATGACATGGAATACACTCCTCATTCCCAAGGAGGGACTAAGTCTAGGTATATAGATAGATACTTTAAGGAGCAATCCTCTAGTGGGGGCCCAATACTTTAGGGTAGCCCACGAGTTAAGGAGGACTAGATATAAGTCTAAGAGGATTAAGTGGTCCTAGCAAGGGCCTATGGTAGGCCTTAAACCACCCATAACAACCCATGGGCGTACCTTAGGGCCACTAAGGAGGACATCCAATCTCAACTGGGTCCTAATAGGTAGCCCACCACTACTCGAATATGAAACAAGGCCTAAGTAATCCATGGCCTAGCGGGTTATACACAAAGCCCAACACATAGGCAATATTATGGGCCCTTAAGAAAGGTTTGAACCCAACCATAAAGGTCATAAACCCACATATTTTGGTGGGTCTAATGGGTAACTTGGTAAATCCAACCATAAGGGCAATCCTTATACTTAATTCATATGAGTTGGGCCTCACAACTTAGCCCAAGTGCAATAGTTATTTTAGTGGGCAAGCAAGGGCCCAACTACTTGCATATTATAGCCCAAAAAGCCATCACAATAAGTAGTAAATATAGGGCCAAAGGTCAAGAGGGCTATCTAGAAAGTTCCAGGATAAAAGGGCCTAGGGAAATCCAACAGTTAACTGTGAATATTGATCCAATAGAAACCCAACTGGGGTGGGCCTTAAGTGTGCACTAATTAAGCCCAAAGGCACATCAGGGAAATGATAAGATATGTGCATATAACATCCTTAAATCTAGTTGGCCATGCTACCCCAAAACATGCCATTTAGGGCAACCAGTTTGGGTCTATTGCTGGAATTCTAGCCCACCTGCTTCTAGGCCTACTGGAGTTCAATAATAAACATTAATTTAGAAAAATTATAATTCCCTGGTGACCAACACATATCACTATGGGCCCCACCAGATAAATGGAGTACATAAAACACATAGATAGGGTGGGCCATGCTATTGGAATGGACGTCTAGCAGCAGCCTAATGGGCCTGGGCGTCCTTGTGTGGACGGTCATGGACGCCTGGATGGCAGTCCCCAAAACACATTAAAGTGGGCCCCACATGTGGACGTCCCACAGGGAGGTGGGCCACGTCCCATGTGGAACACATCATGGATGAATGACGTGGATACAAAACATATCAAGGTGGGCCTAAAATAGGGTGGACGGCCAGCCCATGCTGGACGTCCCAACCTTGGGCGACCAGCCTGGTGGGCCGGTCCAGCCCTCACCGAAGATTGGTTAGGGGTTCGTTGGCCCCAAAATTTGGTAGGAGGGTCCTATCATGGGTGGGCCACCCCCTGGAAAAATTTCAAATTTTATTGAGTTAGGAAAGTATTTATTTGAATTAAAAGAAAGTTGTCTGCCCAAAAATCTGGTTAGAGCAGAATTTAGACTGGCTTTGATCTGAGCTTCCAATGGTGTGGATTAAAAGCCTCTAAAAATTAGGGAAAAATGTTTTTTACATCACCTTATATGCATACCACAGGGTGGGGTCCATAGAAGTGGCCCACCAATGCAAAAGATGTATTATAATCAAAGTTTTTCAAACTGACATGTTGTTGGAACAATCTACAAAATCCAGACTATCCACCTCACTTGGGCCACACCTTTGAGACCTCAATCAAGGTCAGATGGGGCTGAAATTTGGAGGACATCAAGATGGGATCCCCACATTTCAGAAAAGTATATTTGATGGGTAAGAAAAGTCCCCCAAATAGTCCAAAATTTGGTCCAAAATCAACCACAAACTGTCCAGAGAATTCTGGACAACAACATACACTTGGATTAAATTAAATGTACGAGTTAATTAAAAAGAGAATTACCCCAAAAACTAGGTGCCATGACCCACCTTAGTGGGCCTTACAAATGTCTAAATCAAATCCCAAAGTTACCACACTTGCATGCATCATTAATAGTCAACAAATGGGACACCCAAAACCATAGTGTAGGTGGGTATGGGCATCCCACCCTAGCTGAACTTTCTGGACTATCCAGGCCCACCAAGTGGGACACACTCATCATCATTAGAAATAAAAGAAAAGAGAGAGAAGAGGAAGAACACCATGGCCATAGGAAGAAGGCTCTGCCACTATTGAGCCTTCCCCAACAAATCACACCCACACATTTCATTAACATTCATATCACATCATGGATCTTCATCATGCATGATCTATATTTAAGATGAATGGTTGGGATGCCATCCCAAACATGATGCAAGGGTCTAGATGACCCATCATGCTTAAGAAACTAGGAGAAACCTCCATGATGGGGTCCATCGAGGAGAAACCCCATGCATGGGACATGTATGCATAAGATAGGCCAAATGACCACATCTACGGGGTTGTGTAGGATCTCCACCATTGTTTGGTGGGTCCTACACTTCCCATGTGAGATAAGAAGAAGATCTACACTATGTAAAAAGAAATTTTATAAAAAAAGGGAGCACTCACCTAAAGTTCTTCACCAAAACTTAGATCACCAAGCTCCAAATGCTCTAAGGAATCAAGATTGATGGAGATGCGATTGGGATGGATGGATTAAGAGAGATTGGAGAGGAAAGGGGTTGGAATGGTGTGGACGTCCCACCCTCTCTATCTTGGGAGATTGAAAATGAGAAAGAGGGAAAAATGAGAGGGAGAGAAGAGAGAAGGAGAGGCTTATAGTAAAGCAATGATAGAGAGACCACCTAAATAAGAGAATTCCATCATTTCTCCCTAGGGAAGAGTGGCTTGGTAGAGAGCTCCATGATGAGCTAGCAAAAGAAAGCCTAATGGAGCCTATTGGCTAGGGTTGTGGGTGGTGTTTGGGTAGTGGGTAGTGTAGGATATGGAACTTTGGGTGGTGTATTGGTGGTGTGTGTTGGAACTTGTGCATAGGGAGGGTGCAATATAGAAAAATGTGTGCACCACTCCTAGGTGGGCCTCATGATCATGATTAAGGGTTAGAAAATGAGATGCACATAACTTATGATCTATACATCGGATGGATGCACAAGATGCGGTGTTGAAAATGCAACGACCATGCGAACAAGATGACATAGGTTTTCACTCGATCCGAGTCGGGTCTGAAAGGGCCTAGCTATATGCCCTAGAGGGGGGGTGAATAGGGCAATGCCAAATAAAACTAATAACAGCAGAATAATAAAAGATTTAAAGCATAATGCTGAATATAAAACAATCACAATAGCCAAAAATAAAGAGATTGATACTTTATCAGTTCTAAGGACAACCTTACACCAAAAACCAGAGGTTTAAGGTAGGACAACCTTATTTCTAGAACATCCTTGGTATCACAAATCAGTGAGGAATAATAAGTAAGAAAATCAAAATAACTTGCAGAAAATAAATCCTAAGTTATTACAACATTCATCCACACTTCCTTGAAGTGATTACAACATTCATCCACAAACATTCTCCACAAAACAGAATGAATAAAAGAATGAAAGAATAAAGCACATCCACAACACAATGATATATAGTGGTTTGCCTGTGTGTACACCAACTGTTATCCAACAGCCACATAGATTGCTACTCCACTCCTAAGATCCTCACACAGGGGATATTAGCATGCACTATCAAAATAGGTTTCACATGTTCACCTAAAACCTTCACAATTGTGTCTTTGATATAGGGCTTACACAATCCAAAAACCCCACAATCTGAGTTTTCTGACTCTCCTCAGATAACCAATACAATGAGATCTTTCTGGCGAATCTCAAACAAAAACCAGAGAAAGTAAATTACAAAACATCTAAAATACCTGAATCACCTTTTAATGAAGCCCGGTAGAACCAATCGGAGTAGAATTTCGATTCGACGTTCAAAGTCCAATACTCACTTTAAGAATGGTTCTAAGTCTAATTGATTTTAGATCAAATGGGCTAGATGTATTTGATTTTGAATCCAGAAGAAGGAATATCAGAAATTCCCCTTTTCTAATAAGATTGGAATGTAGATCAAAATCAAATAAAAATAAGCTAGCAAAAGGAATATTAAATAAGCACAAAGAAGCTTAAAATAATCATAAACTTATCTCAGAGAATAGCCTAAAGAATGCTTGAATAGAATTGATTTGAAGTGCTAAAACTCTGAAGTTCGTGCTCAATTTATAGATTGAAAAATTCCGTTTACGACTGGTCTTAGGATCCTAGGACTGGTCATAGCTTCAAAGATTTTTGAAAGATTTCCGCGAGATTTGATTTTCAGTTCCACGACTGGTCTTGGGTGGTCTACGACCGGTCATGGACCACCTACGACTGATCATGAGACACCTACGACCGGTCGTAGGACTCCAAAAATGGTTGCTGGCGTTTGAGTCGTAGGGCTACGACCGGTCGAAGGATGAGTCGTAGAACTTCCAGGACTAGTCGTAGGATGTCCAGGACTGGTCGTATGACAGCTAGAAAGATCTAAAAATCTTCAACTACCTAGGACTGGTCCTGAAAAACCTAAGACTGGTCGTAGCAAAGCTAGGACTGATCTTGAAGTCCCTAGGACTGGTCTTAGAACACTCCAAACAAGCATATAAAAATATATGAGTTATGTATCCTGAATGACCTACAATAAAGCCCATCCTAAGGTCAATTTAAGGTCAAACAAACCTTAAAAGTGAGATGGACTTGAAAGTCTTAACACTCAGATGACCCTTAAGAGAAGCTTGTGAATATTCAATACTTGTAGTAGGCCTTCATAAGCTTGATCTTGACTTGACAAAGTCTTTTATAAAACTTGAACTTGATCAAATCTTGAACATGCAACCTTAAAAACTTCTATTCTTGATTTCTTCATCCAAGACTTGAAAACTTTCTTTATTTAAGATCTTGTCTTGAAATGTGATGTCTTGATATGTCTTGATTGCAATGAATAGACTTCAAACATAAAACACAAGATATACAAGACATACATATAGGTTTTGGCACCATAAAATTTGACAACTAAAGGGATATGAAATCATAGCACTTATAGTCTCCCCCTTTGTCAAATTGTGACAAAACACATAGCATCAAAGATAATAAGGAATGATAAGTCATGAAACCACAAAATACTCTACTCCCCCTGAGTAATACGAGTATTGCTCATATAATCAATACATAACATGAAGACCTCAAAACTTCAATCCACATATCCATCAATCCACATATCCTTCTCAATCAATACAAACAAATTTACTCCCCCTATCCGTACTACTCTCCTTTTAGCAATGCTTACTACTCCCCCTTTTTGTCACAAAATGACAAGGGAAAGGAACAATATAAAAGAGAATATAGAGAGCAAATAATGAGAAGGTGATATGAAAGGACATAAAATAAACCTGAAGTGTCAAGCCATAATCCATAATACATATCCAAAATAAAATGTTATAAAACCATAATCCATAATACATATCCAGAGTAAAAGAAATGTGATACTATTCAGAAGATAATTCACTTAATCTGATCCAGAGGAGGGAGCAGGAATAGATGGATCAATCCGGTGTAAGCCCTTATTAATGCGACGAAGATATTTTCGCATGTACTTGAATCTCATGTCATGGGCTATATTCATATTATCAAGTTTTTCCTCCAATGCACGAAGGCGTGCATCAAAACCAGAAGGATCATAATCGGGATCATTAGGTGAATCAGTTTCTATATCATCAAATAAGTCATCCACATTAACATCTTGTTGTGGAAGATCACCAGCTTCCTCTTCGTTTCCAGCATCACCACCATCACCACCAACACCACTAACACCAGCTTCATCAAATTGGCCAGGGAGCAGTTCCAATTTCATCTTATTAAGATTGGCATTGTTGAAAATGAGATGAAGAATTGGTGCCTCATTAACAGGTTTATCGACAAGCATGTGAGTGACTAAAACATTCATAAGATAACCGAATAGAATATCACTATGACCCGAATGGAAACGAAATTGTATAATGGAATGACAAATCAAAGAAGGAAGACAGACCTTAGTTCCAAAAGCAATAGAATGCAACACACGAACCATGAAAGAAGTTAACTCGGTTTTATTACCGGACCGAGGATATACATTGGAAATGAAGAAACGATATAATATTCTATATTTGGGTAACAGATACTTTGTAGGAAGCGCATTCCCTTTGTGAGTCCAATGCACATCAATTTTGCATAAATCTCTAGTTAACATGCATTTTTCGATTCTGAAGGTTTGTCGTATAAACTATGAATCGATATTCCTTCATCATTAACAGGTATATCCATAATACCAGATATTAAATGACGGTCTACTTCAAATTTTTCTTCTCTAGTAGCGATTGAAAATGTTAAATTATCAAGAGAAAAATCTGAAATGCATGCAACCATTGATTGAGCAATGGACTGGTATGCAGACCCACCCCAAAGAAAAATGTTAGTCCAGCCTACAGAATCAAGAAGGGAAATGACACCATATGGAACAATGTGATTTAGATCAGCGGTATGCTCAATGATAATGTTACGGGCACGCAAATTCCGTAAATCTTGAGTATCATCTTCAGGTGACCGAAGGTGCCGTTTAGTTATTGGTCCAGATCTGGACGAAGATGTACCACGGGATGTTTTCTTTTTCCCTCTAGCATCCATATTCAAAAAGATATATAAAGAACAAGCAAGATGCACAAATGAAAGATGAGTTTTCTCTAGATCAGCAAATAGAGAGGAAACCCTTGCAAAACTCAACAAGAGATGAAATGAAGCTATACTATGAACAAATCAAAGCATAGAGATCATGAATCTTCAAGAAAAATGATGAAATAGGACTTACCTTGAAGAAAAACTAGAAATCTTATGACTGGTCGAGCCACGACTCGTCGTAGGTGGGTGTGGAAATGAAGAAGGGGATTTTCCCCAAATTATATGATGTTCATGAGATCCATGACCGGTCGAGTGTGGTTCATGACCGGCCGTAACACGACTGGTCGTGTACATCCACGACCGGTCGAGCATCTACCAAAAATGTATTTTAAATGAAAAATTTTAAAATTTAAACAATTATAATGTGAAACATAATACACTATGATACATGCAAGCAAGAATATTCAATGTAAAATGCACATACCAAGATCAAATTTCAATTTATTAAACCTGCTTCTGTCGAGCAGTTTAGTGAATATATCAGCAAGTTGAGTTTCGGTTGGTATATATTCCAATGAAATAACTTTTTCTTCAACTAACTCACGAATGTAATGATACCTAATGTCAATATGCTTAGTACATGAATGCTGGATTGGATTTTTGGAAATATTTATAGCACTGGAATTATCACAATATAAAATCATTGAATCTTGATTAATTCCATAATCGCTAAGCATGCGTTTCATCCAAACTAGTTGAGTACATGCATATGCAGCTGCAATATATTCAGCCTCAGTAGTAGAGAGCGATATTGAGCTTTTCTTCTTGCTGAACCAAGAAACTAAACAATTTTCAATGTAAAAACAACCACCACTGGTTGATTTTCTATCATCAATATTTCCGGCCCAATCAGCATCTGAATACCCGGCTAATTGAACATTAGTATCAAAAGGATACTAAAGTCCCAAATTTATAGAACTTGCGACATATCTAATAATCCGTTTAACAGCAATAAGATGTGATTCCTTAGGATTAGACTGATATCTCGCACAAATACCAACACTGAATGCGATATCAGGTCTACTAGCAGTAAGATATAACAAACTACCAATCATACTGCTATATAGTTTAGGATCTATTTCTTTACCTGTAGAGTCTTTTGAGAGTCTTAATGTTGTACTCATAGGAGTATCAAAGTTCTTACCATTCTCAAATCTAAACCTTTTAACCAAGTTTGAAGCATATTTGGTCTGAGAAATGAAAATTCTATCAGGTTGTTGTTTTACTTGCAACCCTAGAAAATAGTTAGGTTCGCCAACCATGCTCATTTCAAACCTTAATTTCATTAACTCTGCAAACTCAGTAGACATGTCAGAACAAGTAGATCCATAAATAATATCATCGACATATATTTGAACTATCAAAATATCATTGTTATTCTTTTTAACAAAAAGCGTCTTATCGACACTACCTACTTGAAAGCTATGACTAAGTAAGAATTTAGTCAATTTTCATATCATGCCCTGGGTGCTTGTTTTAGACCATAGAGAGTCTTTTTGAGACGAAATACATGGTCAGATAACTTAGGGTCTTCAAACCCTAATGGTTGTTCAACATACACTTCTTCATGTAAATCGCCATTCAAGAAAGCACTCTTTACATCCATCTGATAGATTTTAAATTTTCTAAAACATGCGATGAAAATAAAAAGTCTGATTGATTCGAGGCGAGCGACTAGAGCAAAGGTTTCATCGTAATCGATGCCTTCAATCTGAATGTACCCTTGTACAACCAGTCTAGCCTTGTTTCGTATAATATTTCTGAGTTCAACAGACTTATTTTTAAAGATCCACTTTGTTCCAATAATGTTTTTATCTTTAGGTCTAGGAACAAGATACCAGACATCATTACGAACAAATTGATTAAGTTCATCCTGCATAGCAATTATCTAATTTTCGTCAGAAAGTGCTTCTTTTACGTTGACCAGTTCTATTTGGGATGTAAAATAAACATAATTACATATGTTCTCAAGTTGTTTGCGAGTACGAACTCCAGTGAGAGGATTTCCAGGTATTTGATTGGTTGGATGATCTTTAACAGTCCTTGGTTCAGATTCTTTTTGACTTGATGAGATATCTAGATTATCAATAATAAGAGCTTCATCATCATCTGAACTTGGGGCTGATGTATTCAAATGATCATCAATGACCACATTGATGGACTCTTGAATCACACCAGTTCTCTTATTTAGAACCCTATAAGCTCGACTGTTCAAAGAATAACCAAGAAAAATTCCTTCGTCACTCTTCGTATCAAACTTACCCAAATTTTCACAATCCCGTAAAATATAACACTTGCTGCCAAAAACCCAAAAGTATTTGACAGTAGGTTTCTTTTCAAACCATAATTCATAAGCAGTCTTATTATCAGATTTACTAGTATAAACCCGATTAATAATATAGCATGCGGTATTAACTGCTTCAGCCCAAGGATTTTTAGAGAGCTTCATACTATTCAACATAACATTAGCCATTTCCTGAAGCACTCTATTTTTCCTTTCAACTATACCATTTTGTTGTGGTGTTTTGGGCGCTGAGAATTCATGTGATATTCCCTGATCGCTACAGAATTTATTAAAACTACTGTTTTCGAATTCAGATCCATGATCACTACGGATCTTGCTAACATGAGAACTTTTCTCATTTTGGATTCGTTTGATGACCTTTTTTACTTCATCCAGGGTTTCAGTTTTATCTTTTAAGAATGATACCCAAGTGAATCTTGTATAGTCATCTATGCTAACCAAAATATATTTTTTGCCTCCTCGACTCTCCGATCTGGTAGGTCCAATAAGATCCATGTGGAGAAGCTCGAGTGGTCTAGATATGGTGTTAGAGTTCACTTTCTTGTGATAATTTCTAATTTGTTTGCCCAACTGGCATTCACCACATATTTTGTCTACTTTTTGCAATTTGGGTAGACCTCTAATTAGTTCTCTTTTGCTCAATCTAAATAAGTTCCGATAGTGTACATGTCCAAGACATTTATGCCATAATTCAGTCTCATCGGTATGGACCATGTAACATGATTGAGTAGATGAACTAGCATCACTAACGATGTAGCAATTTTCAGAAGTTCTGCGACCAGTTAATATAACAGAACCCCTTTTATTAACTATCTCACAACCTTGATTAAAAAACTTTATACTATGGTTGTTATCACATATCTGAGAAATGCTTAATAGGTTGTGTTTTAAACTCTCAACATATAAGACATTCTTAAATAAGGGAAGCTTATAAAGTTGAACCGTACCTTGGCCAATAATCTTGCAATTGCTTTTATCACCAAATGTGACCGACCCGTCAGTCATATCTTTAAGATCGGTGAATAAATCTTTGTCACCTATCATATGCCTAGAGCAACCACTATCTAGGTACCACTTTGAATGGCTTGTTGCTTTGAAAGTAGTGTGGACAACCAAGCTGGCAACTTTAGGAACCCATTTCATAACTGTTTTGGGTTTAGGAGTATAGATGGTCTTTTTCTGTCTATTGTTGTAGGAACGACCTATAGAGTTCGACTTTAATAGCTCTTTGAGAAGATCAATAATTTTTTCAGCTAATTGATTTCGATTTTAAAAATTAAAGTTGACATGGCTACTTTTAGGTTTTTGAAAAGTTTTTGAATTTTTAGAAAAACCTTAAAAAGTATTCTTTTCTTTTGAGTTTAAAGATTCTCCTTTTACAAATTTAAGAGCAGTGTTCTTTTGTTTAGGAGATGTATTCTTATCATAACCCAACCCGGATCGATCGCCATATTTTCTTGATCCGGACAATAATTTTTTCAATTTCGGATCACCTTGGGCATATCTCCATGTGTCTTTCAAACTCAGAAGAGAAGCTACCTCATTTTTGAGTTTCACTTTTTCGGATTTCAAATCTTCAATTTGGGAGGTTTTGAAATCTAAATCATTTTTGATTTTTTCAAAAGAATCAGAAATATAAGACTTTTTAAAGACAAGAGACTCATAATCTTCCTTAAGCTTAGAAAATTTTTCTTTTTGTAATTTAAGCTTGACAGCAATTTTACAACTCTCTTTATAAAGGGCATTATAAGCATCTTGAAGATCATCTTCATTATCGCAATCACTATTCAGATTTTCTTCACTAGATATATCATCATGATCGGAATAGGTGATCTTGGCTAGAGTCATAAGGGCTTTAACACCATTGCCCGACTCGGTTTCAGAATCTTCTGATTTTGAAGAGGATTCAGAATCAGATGATTCATCCCAAGTAGCCATCATGCTTTTCCTTTTCGATTTGTCCCTTTTAGGACATTTGTTAGATAAGTGCCCATACTCTTGACAGTTGTAACATTGACTATCTTTCAAGGATTTACGAGTTCTAGGTTTAGATCGTCTCTTATCATTTAATTTTTGAAAATCAACCTTTTTCTTATTTTTGAAAATTTTATAAAACCTTTTTGCTAAAAGTGTCATATCATCTTCGGTATTTTCTGAATCCGAAGTACTCTCTTGTGAAATATTTTTAGATGATTTGAGAGAAATTAATTTTCCTTTAAGAGCCTTAAAGGATAACTCATAGGTTTGAAGTGAACCAACTAATTCCTCAACCCTCATGGAATCCATATCACGAAGTTCCTGAATCGCGGTCACTTTAGAATTGAACCGTTAAGGAAGTGAACGTAGTATTTTTGAGCACACTTTACTTTCAGGGATTCTATCACCAAGACCCCACATAGAGTTCACAATGTCATTCAATCTAGTGTAGAAGTCCATAAACATCTCATTCTTCTCCATATGAATTTCTTCAAATTAAGTTGTGAGGAGTTGGACTTTAGATTTCTTGACAATAGATGTTCCCTCGTGTGTCATTTCTAATAATGTAGCCCATGCTTGTTTTGCATTTTCACAAGAGATGATTCTTTTGAATTCATCTGGTGATAATGCACAAGTAATTACATTTAGTGCTTTTGCATTTGCACTACTTTCACTTTTCTGAAGTGTGGTCCAAAGCGAATAAGCCGTTACTTTCATAGATTTTGAACCATCGGCATTAGTTACTTCAGTGATAGGAGGGTTCCATTCATTCACTGTAGCTAGCCACACACTTTCATCCAAGGATTTGAGAAAGATCCTCATCCTGGCTTTCCAATAGGCATAGTTTGTGCCATTAAAGGGTGGTGGCCTAGTGACTGATAGGCTATCAAAATTTGACATCTTAATATAGCTTAAATCGTTAGCTCAGGAAACAAATCCAATAAAAAAACAATAAGCACGAGCTATTAGGCTCTGATATCACTTGAAAGGGCCTAGCTATATGCCCTAAAGGGGGGGTGAATAGGGCAATGCCAAATAAAACTAATAACAGCGGAATAATAAAAGATTTAAAGCACAATGCTGAATATAAAACAATCACAATAGCCTAAAATAAAGAGATTGATACTTTATCAGTTTTAAGGACAACCTTACACCAAAAACCAGAGGTTTAAGGTAGGACAACCTTATTTCTAGAATGTCCTTATATCACAAACCAAAGAGGAATAATAAGCAATGAAATCAAAATAACTTGCGAAAAATAAATCCTAAGTTATTACAACATTCATCCACACTTGGTTGAAGTGATTACAACATTCATCCACAAACACTCTCCACAAAACAGAATGAATAAAAGAATGAAAGAATAAAGCATATCCACAACACAATGATATATAGTGGTTCGCCTGTGTGTACACCAACGGTTATCCAACAGCCACACAGATTGCTACTCCACTCCTAAGATCCTCACATAGGGGATATTAGCATGCACTATCAAAATAGGTTTCACAGGTTCACCTAAAACCTTTACAATTATGTCTTTGATCTCGGGCTTACACAATCCAAAAACCCCACAATCTGAGTTTTGTGGCTCTCCTCAGATAACCACTACAATGAGATTTTTCTGGAGAATCTCAAACAAAAACTAGAGAAAGTAAATTACAAAACATGTAAAATACCTGAATCACCTTTTGATGAAGCCCGGTAGATCCAATCGGAGTAGAAGTTCGATTCGACGTTCAAAGTCCAATACTCACTTTAAGAATGGTTCTAAGTCTAATTGATTTTATATCAAACGGGCTAGATCTATTTGATTTTGAATCCAGAAGAAGGAATATCAGAAATTCCCCTTTTCTAATAAGATTGGAATGTAGATCAAAATCAAATAAAAATAAGCTAGCAAAAGGAATATTAAATAAGCACAAAGCAGCTTAAAATAATCACAAACTTATCTCAGAGAATAGCCTAAAGAATGCTTGAATAGAATTGATTTGAAGTGCTAAAACTCTGAAGTTCGTGTTCAATTTATAGATTGAAAAATCCCGTCTACGACTGGTCTTAGGATCCTAGGACTGGTCGTAGCTCTAAAGATTTTTAAAATATTTTCGCGGGATTTAATTTTCAGTTCCACGACCTGTCCTGGGTGGTCTACGACCGGTCGTGGGCCACCTATGACTGGTCGTGAGACACTTACTACCGGTCGTAGGACCCCAAAAATGGTTGCTGGAGTTTGAGTCGTACGGCTACGACCGGTCGAAGGATGAGTCGTAGAACTTTCAAAACTGGTCGTAGGATGTCCAGGACTGGTCGTATGACAGCTAGAAAGATCTGAAAATCTTCAACTGCCTAGGATTGGTCCTGAAAAACCTAAGACTGGTCATAGCAAAGCTAGGACTGGTCTTGAAGTCCCTAGGACTGGTCTTAGAACACTCCAAACAAGCATATAAAAATATATGAGTTATGTATTCGGAATGACCTACAATAAATCCCATCCTAAGGTCAATCTAAGGTCAAACAAACCTTAAAAGTGAGATGGACTTGAAAGTCTTAACACTCAGATGACCCTTAAGAGAAGCTTGTGAATATTTAATACTTGTAGTAGGCCTTCATAAGCTTGATCTTGACTTGAAAAAGTCTTCTATAAAACTTGAACTTGATCAAATCTTGAACATGCAACCTTGAAAACTTCTATTCTTGATTTCTTCATCCAAGACTTGAAAACTTTCTTCATTTAAGATCTTGTCTTGAAATGCGATGTCTTGATATGTCTTGATTGCAATGAATAGACTTCAAACATAAAACACAAGATATACAAGACATACATATAGGTTTTGGCACCACAAAATTTGACAACTAAAGGGATATGAAATCATAGCACTTACAGGGTCTACATGACCGGACTTAAGGATGACCACAAACACTATCGAAGGGTCCCGGGTCACTGAGATTCGACTGGTAGGACTACAGGAACAAGAGAAATGAAATGCACACTCATACACACACATGCACTCAGGTCTGGTCTTACAGGATTACCTACAATGATCGGGTTGATTGGTTCATACATATCAATCACTTCTAATGGGCAGACTTGTGTCTGGATCTTTATGGATAAGGAGTTATTTGCCAGTTCATTCAAGGGAAGGTGCCTACATCAAATCACGTAATGGATGATCTTATCTTAAAATCAACGATCAGATGACTTGGTATAATGCTCGGAGATCATTCCCAATAGTTTGATTCATGTCAGGGAATAGATGTAAGGTTAGGATAGTTAGATTTGTATCCTACACATGTACATATAAGTTAATTTCTTGGTAAAGCTCGAGAACTTTCAATACTCGGGTATTGAAATGTTCTAAGCGTTACAATCTACCCCCCTTAAACATAATTTCACCCCCAAAATTTAGTACTTCTTTTATACAAGTCATTCTCCGTGCTCTAAGGATTCCCTACTTCCTGTGTACAAGGTAGCATGACTGGATGGTTATAGTGGGTTTGCGACCGATACACAGATCCCTTTCCTGCGCAGTATAGAGGATTTACTGGTATCCATTCATAATCTTGTTAAATCTCAATCCTTTGCTTGATCATGGCATCGTGATCATTTGAGATTTTTTAGGACTTATAATCTGAGTCAAACCACGTAAATTTCTCGAAACATAGTTCCATCAGTCCATAATCTCGATTGTTCTAAATTCGTGGGGAATATCACGAGTCTTATATTCTCGTATGAGATAATTCTTACGTGGCCCATTATGCTATCACGGCGTACTTCGATTATCTGATACACTACCTGAAATTCCTTCTATCATCCTCACTGGTTCATTATGTTTAAATTCTCAACATACTACTCATGAGGCAGGTAGGTATATGTCTATGTGCATATGATTAACTATATGAGTTTGGGACGCTACAGTCTACTCCCCATAAACAAAATCTTGACCTCAAGATTTGGTAATTGGATTAATCTTCTTATACTTTACCTAATTATGGTCGCCTAGGTAAAAACCAGGTATCCTAACCAACTAGACTACAATGGAGATGAGATTTTATAAGAAGGTTGATGAGGACCCAAGTGATCTATTGAAAATTTTCTAAAATTTTCTGATGTGTCTTTTATATGTAACCAGTAGTTAAAATTTTTGGAAAAAAATAGAAAATATTTATTCTCAGAATGAAGTTTGTTATTCTTGTTTGAGACTCTGTTTACGGATGGCCTTTTTAGTTTAGAACGAGTTTATCCAGAATTTTGAGGATTTATATGAGGGTACCTAGGTTCATAGTTTCTACATTTCATGTCTACTTTAATATTTTCAATGGAAAACTGAATATGGGTTTCTAATTCCTTAACTCCCTAGTTTCTTTAGAATTTAATTGAGTGTATGTATCTAATTCATCATATGTCCTACTCATGTAAAGTTTATGGTGGTCCACTTTGCAGGCCCAATTAATTTCATTCTCATGCTCTGATACTAACTGTAACATCCTAAATTTTCACAGCCTGAGTTTATACTCTTGTGCGAGAAAATCGGGTGTTAATGATATATAAATTGGATGGTTTTGAAAATCACACCTTTTTTTTCATTTGGATCACTGCATCCAAATGCATTTATGATGGTAACATTCACAAGAATAAAAGCAACTATATTGATTATATTTTATCAGAGTAAAAAGAATAATCAAATACATGTGAGCTTATTGCATTTATCAAGTTCACAATAGAATTATAAAACTAAATCATAAATTGTCGTCTTATTCTTCCAACATAATCATCCTTAGGGAGATTGTTCACTAGGTCCTCAATCTATACGTCACCTGCATAACCTATATGGTTGGGAGAGGGTCAATGCCCTACTCATAGTGATGGTTATCCTTTAAAATTAACAATAATTTAAGAGATTCATAAGAGTGAAGTCTATTTTAGAAAACTGTACAGAGTGAGTCTATTTTAACAAACTGCATAAATTTGAGACAATTTTTAAACTCTTCCAACTAGGTGCGAAAGTTAGAGTTCTACAACTATGAATTGGACTCCCTAAGATGTTCCTAGGCATCTTCTAGGGTTTAAGGAGTGGAGTAAAAGCGTAGAGAAGCCATCGTCAAGGGTTTTTCTTCTTCTTCCTTAGTTGTTTTCATGTTTTCTTAAGAGACTATGGTCCAATCATGTCTATGGTTGGCTAAACCTCTCAGATAGGGCTAAAAGGTGAAGCCTATAGCATGATGGGATATTTTTATTGCTTTGATTCATGTTTATGTTGAACTCCATGGATTCTAATTTGATATTTAAGGAATAATTTAAGTTTTTAATGGTTTATTGTGACTCAAATTACAATAGATCTGTAATAGCTTTAAGTATCTTCTTTTCCTAATTTGAGATTGTGAAATTATTAAGTCTTATTGTTCACCATCGTCCCTTAGGCATGGTAGGGTGATGGAATCCTTCAATCTTCACAATTCTCCTACTTTGAGATTATGGGATTGGTAAATCCTATTGTAATCCTTCCTAATCGTCACAATTCTCTTGCTTTAAGATTATGAGATTGGTAAATCCTATTATTTTTCATTGTCTCCTAGGCATGGTTTGGTGATGGAATCCCTGCCAATTATCATAGTTCTCCTTCATTGAGAATTAGGTCAATGGAATTTAAGATTTAGTTTTATTGATATATTTTCCAATTGGATAGGATAGGACTCTAATTTTAATTGTGTTACTTGAATCAAGCAAGAGGGCTCCCTGATCACTACAAGTGGATCCTTAGCACCCTAGTTCCCACTTTTGAATTCTTAATTTTAATTACTTTATTCACAATTACTCTCTCAAATACTTCAGAATTAGTTTCATATCTTCTTCTAGTTCTACTTCTACTTAATTTCATAAATGTACAAGTTTCAATCCCTGTGGATTCAACCTCGATTTTACCGAGATTATTAGTACATTGTGACCCTATACTTAGGATTGTGAACATCCGCAATTGACCATCCAAGGGCTCCTTTATGCTTAATGAGAGTAGAAATAAGCATACTCTCTTGTCCTTTCTCTAAGTGAGAAGAAATCACAACCAAGTATGTCTCATATTGACCTAAGTAAAAGTTTTTAAGATCATCGGGAAAAGGTTTTAGGTCAAGCTTTGGTGCTTTGAGGCTAGACGGTAGAAGCACTGCATCGGTTTGGGGAAATTTCTCAATTTGTGACCTCCACCGGTTAACTTCAAGTACTGGCATAGCATCAAGCAAGGCATCCATCTCCCTAATCATTTCATCATCTAAATCTGGGGAGTGGGCCAAGCATGTCTCTAGAGTGTTAGAGTATAAAGTTAAAAGTGCTCTATTTGCCATGAAAGAATCGATCATGTTCATGTCGTGGGAATCGTCATCGTTCTCTGACTATTTCTTCATATTAAAAATGATGTTGAGCTCCAATGTCATATTTCTGAAAGATAAATTCATAATTCCATTTCTATAATTAATGATAGCATTTGATGTGGTAAGGAATGGGTGGCCAAGAATGACGGGTATTTGAGTGCTCATATTTATGATGGGTTGAGTATCCAGGACAATAAAATCTACTGGATAGTAGAATTTATCAACTTAACCCAATACGTTCTCAATTATCCCTCTTAGTACATGAAGTGAGTGATCGATAAGTTATAATGTGGTCTGGGTGGGTTTTGATTCTCCTAGACCCAATTGTTCGTAAACCGAGTAAAGGATCAAGTTAACACTTTCCCCCAAGTCAAGAAGTGTGTGCTCAATCCAACGGTTCCCAATTACACAAATGATGGTTGGGCTACCAGGATCTTTGTATTTTTATGACATATCTTGCTTGAGGATGGCACTCACTTTTTCTATCCAAAAGATTTTCTTTTGTATGTTTTGTCATATTTTGGTAGTGCATAGATCTTTCAAAAATTTGTCATATGAAGGTATTTATTTAACGGCATCTAGTAGAGGAATATTGATATTCACTTGCTTAAGCACTTCTAAAATATCCTGAGAGTTAAAGAGAGGTTTGGTGCAGTTAACCGTTGAGGGAATGACACAATCGCCTTACTTTGAGGTTCCGGTTCTAGCACATCTGGAGCATTGTTAGGTCTATCATTCTCAATTTTTACTGGGTCCTCAAGTTTTCAACCATCGTTGGAATGGTTTCGTCAATAATTTTCCCACTTCTAAGAGTGGTGATAGACTTAGCTTGCTCCATCTGATTTGAAAAGCTTGAGTCACTTATTTCATATTACGATTTTGGATTGGGGAGGGGTTGGGCTGGAAGCATCCCTTTCTCCCCATTCGCTAAGTGTGACTCAATGTTTTGAATTGATCATACAAACATTCCCATTATTGTTTTGAGATCTTGGAATGCTTATACCGTATTTTAGTTGAATAGCTCTTGATTTTGCATGAACTTTTGAACCATATCCTCTTGAGGTTTCTTTGGATTTAAGAATTGCATAAGGATTGTGGGTTAGCCGTTTGTCCATTCTTCCAACTGAAATTTAGGTGATTCCTCTAGTTGGAGTTGCATGTATTTGAGGTGGGTCCTTTGAAAGGTCTTTGGTAATTATTTATAGTATTTGATTGCTCATTCAATATCTCTTGAAAAATAGGAATTGTTGGGAAATTATCAGTTGTATGTGTGTTACAAGCATAAATATCATAAACAACTTCCGCATCTTTTTCGAGTTCTACCTTCTTATGTTTCATAGCCTTGACTTTTCTTGTGAGTTTGGTCATTCTTACATTTATATCATATTCCTCTTTTAAAACATAAATTCCTCCCCCTTCATTTGATTGAGTAGCTTAGAAGTGGTAGTTCTTAAGTAGGTATCCCATGATTACGCATTTTCAACAAGTTTATCAAAATAATACCATGCATTATCAACTTCCTTATTTATGAATTCTGCATTACACATCATCTACAAAAATTAGTGCATTGGTGAGGTCAATCCCTCATAGAAAAAGATTGTTATACATCATGTTTATAGCCATGTGTGGACATGAATTCATGAGATCCTTAAATCACTCCCAACATTGGAAGAAGATCTCATCCTCTTTTTGCACAAAATTCATGATTTCTTTCCTTAAGGTATTTGTTTTATGGTAGGGAAGAACTTTTTAAGGAACTCCCTTGTCATCTCAGCACATGTACCAATTGACCTTGGTCTTAAGGAATGTAACCATGACTTAGTCTTTTCTTTCAAAGAGAAAGGAAACAATTTCAGTTTAACTGTGTCCTCAAACACATTTGGGAAGTGTAATGTAGATATTATCTCATCGAACTCTTTCATATGCAAGTATAGACTTTCAGATTCTAGTCCATGAAACTTAGGGAGGAGTTGAATTACCCCTAGTTTAATATCCATAGTTCCTGCATTCAATGGAAATATCATGCAAGAAGGTGTACTCACCCCCACTGATTGTAAATAATCTCGTAGAATACGAAACGGGGGTGCATTATACACCTCATTTTCATTTGAAATTTCCTCAACTGGTGGTTGAGGTTGAGGTTGATTTACAACCATTACTTCAATTAACTAAGAGGATCTCAAGTGGTGTCTAATCCTGTGATGGATAGGCAACCCTTCGACTAATCCTCCTTCACTAAAATGATGAAGGGTGTTGTCATGAACCCACTTGGGCATGAAACATTCTCAACCTTCAAGTAACTAAACAATTAAACTTGAAAAAGAAAACTATAAAAATTAAAACAAATAAGAGATCTAAAAAAAAAGATAAGAGAGAGGGTCGGAACAAAATTACTAATATAAGAGTTTCTATGTTAGGATCCTACAAAACAGAAAACATTGTTAGTTTCTAAAAATAATTTTAGAAAAAATCCTAACCTAAAAACATAGTAGAAAAATAAATCTTTATTTTAACCTAATTTTAATACCAATTAATTTCAAAAAAACATAGTCGTAGTCCCTAGCAAAGGTGCCAAAAACTTGTTCACAACCCTAAGTGTAAGGTCGCGATATAGTAATAACTCAGTAAGACCGAGGTCAAATCCACGGGGACTAAACTTGTATGTATTTTGAAAATAATTAAAGCTAGAACTAGAAAAAGATCTAAATAAAAATCTGAATAATTGAGAGTAATGTTGAATAATGTTGATTAAAACTTATGAATTTAAAGATGGAAATTAGGGTATCAAGGATCCACTTGTAGCTACCAAGATGCTACCTTACTTAATTTAAGGAACATAATTAGAATTGGAGTCCTATCATATCCAATTGGAAGATAAACCAATTTAAATTAAATCTGAACTTTTCATTGACGTAATTCTCAATGGAAGAGAATTGTTATGATTGGAAAGGATTCGATCACCCTACCATGCTGAAGAGACGATGGTGAATAATAGGATTTACCAATTCACAATCTCAAAATAGGAAATGAAGATATCCAAAGTTATCACAACATTTATTGTAATTTGAGTCACAATAAATTATAAAAAACTGAAAATATTCATTTAATATCTAACTAGAAATCAATGAGGTTCAATAAGAACAAAAATCAAAGCAAGATAATCATCCAAACACGCTATAAGCTTCACCTCTTAGCCCTAGCTAAGAAGTTTAGCCAACCATAGACATAATTGAAACCAAATCTCTTAAACGAAGTATGAAAAATAAACTAAGGAAGAAGAAAAACTCTTTGGCGACTGCTCCACCCCTGTGTTACACTCCTTGTGACTTTTCCAAACACTAGAAGATGCTTTTAAGCATCCTAAGGTGTCCTATTTATAGTTGTGGAACTCCAACTTTCGCATATAATTGAAAAAATCTAGAAACCGCTTCAAATTTACGCACTCTGCGTAGTTTTCCAAAATAAACTTTTAGAACTTTCCTTTTTTAGACTCAGAGTTTCAGAATATATATTTTTTTAGGACAATTTTTTAGAATATATTTTTTTATGACAATTTTTAGGAATCCTTTTCTTTTTCTTCACTTCAAATCTTCGATTCTCTTCATTCCTCACTTGGTTTCCTTGGATTTTTGGCATGTAAATTCTTCATTAATGACTTCTAAATCTCCAAATCTTCATTTAGTATTCTTTTGAGCATAAATCTTCTTTTTGGCATCAATTTCACCCTAAGCTCTCAAAATCACCTTGCATATGAAAACATGCATAATTAGATCGATTAAGTACTATCATGTTTATAAAACCAAAGTATTAATAGGGGGAATTATTCAACATTTCATAATCAACAATATAATGGTTAGAATTATTTGTTTGGTGCTATTTTAGGTATATAGACCATTCATAGTTTCTAACATTATTTTAACAATTTGGATCACAACTATGTGAAGTAGCACATAGGATTAACATTTAACAGAGCATTCTTGCTTCCTAATTTTCTATAATCGCTGCGGTGTTGATGTCACATATCTTCATAACGCTGATATTTCCTTTCTATCAGTAAAATCAGAGTTGGGAATGCTAGCGCTGCATTAGAAAACGACCTACTGCCTTTGATTTTAAGTTGTTACCGAGGTCTGCTGCCCAACCTGCTGCTACCCTTTATTCAAAATGGTATTTATGTCCATTCTTTGGATATGGGAAAGGCTAACACCATCAAAACATGCATATAGTTTGTCACGGTCTAGGCCTTGATTTTGAGTTGTTAACAGGGCCTGTTTACCCTGATAAATTTAAGACTTTTGGTTTTAGTTGGCCCATGTCGACGTAGCCCATTGATTGCCTTGTTAGCATATGAACCGAGTCATGAATCAGACCATGAACTAAATTGGTTTAGGCTCAATATTTAATAGGAAGAATTGATGGCAAGGATGTTTCCTCTAATTGATTTTTAACTAAGAGGCATAAATGATTGTTGAATTTCACTGTCACACCTATTGTATTTCAGGTAGCATAGGTTGTCTAAACTTACTTTAATGGTCATGGATATTTTGGGGTCATCAATTTGTGTAGATGGGTCGACCATTTATATAATGGGCCTCATAGGTCCACCAGATCATCGGATTTGGGCTGTAGAAATTTTGGTCTTTTATGGTTAAGTATGAACTTGGCTATATTTTCTTTCCTTAGCTGTTTAATTGGTGGCCGCCTATTGAGGGAGCTAGAAAATTTCCTAGTTATTTTTGGTGTATGGGCCACCTATAGTGGGATAAATAATTTCAATGGCTTAAACCACCGAATGGTGAGTCCCATCATAAGGATTGCTATTTGCAACTACATATCTACATTCACCTAACAGAAAAGCTCCATATGTAACCACATAACAAATATTTACAAGATCTAGGATGATCATCACACAGGCCCCTAGGTGGACCATCAATGTGAATTGTTGGCTATCCTATTCTAACTAATTCTTATTATGTTCCTATTAGCCTAACGAATGAGTGGAATGGCTAAATTTAGTGGTAATGAACATTTACTGTGTGGCCTACTTGATTAATGTTCTAGTTCTCACACATGTAACACATTTTATATTTATTACACTTGTGTTAGATAGGATTGGCTCTTCAGGAAATCATTATTTAGATTACGTGCACATAAAAATCATGCAAAATGATAAGTAGGTGGGCGACACATGACAAACATGCACATACTTTCTAATTTCTTAATCATTTATTTAGTTTTTACAGTTGTGGCCTATTTGATGATCTCATGGCTTCACATCTATGTCGCTGGATTACTAGTTGAGCGTCTCTAACCCTACACTCATGTGTCTCATTTTCCACAAGCGAGGATGTTGCACATTCAAAGTTCACTTGAGCAATTGCTATTATCATTATTATTATTCTCTTGTATTATCTACCAGACATGTTACATTACGTACACCGTTGAAGAATAAGATGTCTCTCCAATATTCAAGAATTGAAAGTGGGCATTTGCAAGCCATTCAACCCACATTAGCTCTCAGGGATGGACTGTGTCCCCAAATATCTCACATTAGAAGATCCTAACCACAAATCTTAAGTGAATGTTGAACAATCCAACCCAGCTAAATTGATTCCAACTGTATATCCTACTAATGTGAATGAGCCTGATTTTTATTTTTTATTTTATGTGATTTTCATGGTAAGGTCCACTATCTCCATGGTGCTGATGTCTTACACAAGTGGCTATCAGCTAGAGAGGTGGCATCGAACCATAAATTATGGTACCTTGATGTATCTTATCAGTTCTGACAACCAGTCATTTTTTTTCCTTGCACAACACTACTCAACTGTCATCAAACTAGCTTTCTTATGTGGAAATTTATGTTTAAAAGGGACTTGATTAACACTTTGTTGTTTATACCGGCGGTGTTTTCTCAAACATATACATGCTACTAATAAAAGTATAACTTACAAATTTCTAACGGCTCATTTGGGTCCATGGAAAGTAAAGTAGAAAAGTATAATTACCAAATAAGAAAAATCTCAGTTCATATTTCTTTCATTGCGTATCTTATCTTTAAGAGAAGTCTTTGTATTATAATAGCTTGAGAAATATGAATAATTTATTTAGTATCCATTAAAAGTAAAATAAAAAATATAGTCAACAAATAAGAATAATCTCATTTTACATTTCTTTTATTGCTTGTCCTATTTTTAGAGAAGTCCGTGTATTGTGATAGCTTAAGAAATAATAATCACTTATTTAGTGTCTACGAGAAGTACAGTCACTAGACAAGTAGAATCTTATTTCACATCTCTTTTATTACCTGTCCTATTTTCCAAAGAAGTCCTTCTATCATAATCGCGAAATGCTAACCACTCATTAATGTCTACATGTAACACCCCGAACATTTCAATACCCGAGTATTTAAAGTTATCGAGTGTTACCATGAAGTTTAATTTAATATGTACATGTGTACAATATCAATTTAGCTATCTTAACTCTACATCTATTCTCCAATATGAATTTGACCTTAAGAATGATCTTCATCCATAAATCAAGTCGTCCGACCGTTAATCAAGTGGTTTGATATATGTACATTCCTTTAACTAAATTGGTGAATAACTCTTTATCCATAATGATTTAGATGTAAACTCATTTGCAAGAATTGTTTAGAAATGTGCCTATAAGCATGTAGAACCATTAGATTTTCCAAAACTATCATAACAGTAATAATTATGAAAATGCCATTAACATAGACCCCTAAATTGTATATCACAAGCTTCTCACAATCCGTTTGATGTGAAATTTTATACCATGCCTAGGAATCATAAATTAACCATACATGTCAAATTTCAGCGGTTAGATCATTGTAAAAGTTACCTAATTGACAAATTAGCCCCTTAACCATTGATTTTAGTGTCCATCGAGTGAAAAAACCTCGTGGGTAGTCATAGCAGGATATTTTCCTTTATATGAATGACTTGGATTGGCCATCTTATGGATCGAGTGTAAAATATGAAGACCCCACTTTGGTAGGATTTTCCTTAGGCGCGAAGTTATCGTGTCAAGGCGTACCAACTCCAAATAAATCTGGATCTTCCGATTTAATCACTTCCTTCCGTCCATTGCAACTCAAAATTTATACCACGCTTTGGTCTCATATGACTATGAGTGTATACAAAATTTAGACCCCGATCTATGATCCTACACCGTTGAACGTGAAAGCCAATTCCTTCCTTTTGACACTTCGGATTTAAGCTTTTTTAAGCAACGATCAACCACCAAATTTTGTCCAATTATTTTCCTATCATGAATACATATTTTCTCCAAAATTGTGCCCTGATCATTAAACATGGACCGCTAATTGAGATTAAGTTCGTCTCAATGCCTGATAGGAGAATTTCAAGATAAGCTTATGTATGGCTCGGATCTACTCCACATTTGGGCTCAAGGGCCGACTTGACCTAACTAAACTGATGAGTGAAATGGATTTCCCAAAAATTCATCATGGTGAACCTCATTGATTCTATACATTCAAACTGAAAGGTGAAACTTCTGCATGACACCGCATGAAGAATTCTGTTACGTAAGTAGCTTCTTACAGCAATTCACCCACACGTTGTTGCAACGTGTGGCCCACCAAATGCTCGGATCAGCTCCAAATTTGGACCCATTGGCCAATAAAATGTTCCAAAGCCGATGAAGGGAATGGAATTCCCTAGAACTCAACACAGTGGACCCCACCTACCCCTTACAATTAAACTAGAAACTAGAAGTTTCAGCATGCTGTTAAAGCGCTCGACAGCATCCGAGAAATGTGCTTGTAAGAGAAATCCTATGCAAAGAACTCCCGATTTTGGGAATCTAGAGTGGATCTGAACTGTCTAAACTCTAATGAAGTGTAGTCCGACTCCAACATGGAACTTCAGGATTGGAAGGACCCCACCCTGATAGAAATACCGGGATTATCGAGGCTCATGCAATGGGTTGAGGAAAATCATCCACAACACAATTCTACGTAAACCACTGCCCAAAGGATCTAGGACCCTTAATTCGTGGGACCCACAAGTTCCTTGTGACCCATCCGAACACTCCAGTAGTGGGGATTGGATGAAATAACCCCTCAAGACCAATATGCCATTATCACGCAATCATCTTCCTCCTTTACAAGAGTCATCGTCCATTCCCACCACAACCTCGATTTGAGATCGAAAACATCCAACAGATGGGCCATTTGAATGGCATTCAATCTCCAATGTTTAGTCATAAATCTAATCAAAATCATGGGGCTATAAACTAGACCAAATGTTGTCTAAAACTGCCTCTACAACTCGTTTTCACGCACTATGTAACCCAACACTTCATGGTTACGTAAAGAACAATATGGAGAATCTAAAATTTATATAAAATCCTTCCCTGCCATTGCTGAAACATCCGCAACGAATCTAAGAGAGAGAAAGAAGAAAAAGGAAGAAGGACACATGACAGACAGACTGAGAGAGAGAGCATGCTGAACCGAGTTAACTCAGTTATGTCAGGCCCCAAACTCAGAAATTGGGCTCACAAAATTCTCAATTGCCGAATCCGGCGTCGACAGCCTCCGTAGTACCCCATTCTCGGCTCCCGGCACCCATATACCAGGTTCCGATCCTGGGATGCTACAAGGAGGATTTCTAATATCCATTTGATTTGTAATGAGCATAACATAACCCACAGACAATAACTACAAGAACACCACCACAAAATTCACTATGATAAAAAAAAATGAGTATAATGCGTCTGAAGGAAAATACAAGATAATACAAATACGGAAACTCTAAAAGCTCGGCTGCATGCTCCAACGACGGCGAGACTAAGACTGCATCCTGGCATCACCTACACGCATCAATCGTGCATAAGCTTATAGCAGGCTTAGAGGGTGGTGTAAGTATGTGCATAATATAAGCGTGCTCAGAATGCAAGGTCAGAGTAATGCGGAATCATGCTGATGAACACATGAATACAATCAGCCGTACCAAGGCAAGGCTATGCGGTGTAAGATGTGAATGCGATCGGCCACATCCAGGCCATGCGATGCAGAATGCAAGTCAAGCATATCAATCCTCATCCACATATCAATGCAGCTCCTTACTAGAGCATCAAGTCAATACGGTTCTCAGTTTGGATAATCACCGGGGTCTAGTACACTCTATGCCAACTTGTCATCCCTATCCGAAAGCACAACTGGGAGAGCAGAAGAGACCTCACTATCCACCTGCCAATATCGGGCCCGGCTCATCGATAGCGGACCGATTCCTCAAGCTGGTTAAACTCAACCTAGAAGTTGCCCCCTCACTCAGGCAGGTAAGGTCACACCCCTTTCCAACCGACCACGACACAGTGGGAGACGCGGCCTACTGGTATACGGCCATCGTGCACTCGTGTATCCACTCGGTCTCAACATTGGAGTTATCCTCTGGTACCATCGGGTTTAGGGATTTTCACCCAGTGACATCTATGGCACCCGTATGCTAGAACCAAACATTTTCGGTATCTAATCCAACTACCCACGATGCATCTGTGAAGGATATGGCCCTGATGTCTCTAGGGCATACAATAATCACAATCATATAAATGCAAGTGCATAAGTCACACTACCAGTCATGCAACGGTCTTACGTGTATCATGCACTCATGTAGGGCAACTCCGCCTATCAGGGAGTCTATAAACAGTTCACCCAAAGGCATATGCTATGATCAGTCACTTCTCATATCAGTCATACGTATGATGCGTATGATAATGAATCATGAATCTATACTAAACATGTATATAGAGATGGGCTCTGCGTATAACTGAGATGGGTCGAGACAGCCTACTTACTACAAGTATGGGCCTATTAGTGGGCCTTAGGGAGGGTGACAATGCGGACATTTAACCGACATCATCCTTACAATGTGGGCATCTAACCATCATTGTTCCCAAGGCATTACTTGCTATAAATATCATTATATGCCATGGAGGGATCACGCATTGCAATGGACCTAGTTACACCCAATTGGGCCTTAAGTACATCAATTGGGCCATATCATATGGGCCTTACATTCATCAAATGGATCACCTCAATGACCCTCACCAATGGGCCTTAGGTCCTTTGCAATGGGCCATCACCCATGGGCCTTAGAATGCATTAAAATGAACCCAATCACATAAACTTTATGTGTATCAAATGGGTCTATCACATAGGCCTTATATATATACCAAAGTGGGCCCCAACATTGGGCCTATATACATACCAAGATGGGCCTAAATACATGAGCCCATATGCATCCAAGTGGGCCTCAATCATGGGCCTAAAAATACATGGGCCTAAAAATACATGGGCCCATATTTATCAAAGTGAGCCTCATGTGAGGCCCGTCATAATGCTTATTTTCCCACTCAATCTGTTGAAAAGATCACATAAATAGGGGCCCACCAAAAATGTTTAGTTTCCATACAACCTGTTGATAAGGTTACATGACCATGGGGCCCCATCATAATATTTATTTTCCATCCAACCTATTCATAAGGTCAAGTGGACCATGGGCCCACTGAAATGCTTATTTTAACATCCAACCTACTCATATGATCACGTGGGCCAGGGCCCACCGTGATGTTCATTTGCCACCCAATCTGTTCATAAGGTCACGTGGGCTAGGGGAGCCCACTGTGATGTATATTTACCATTCAAACTGTTCACGGGTCACGTGGACCATGGGCCACTGTGATGTTTATTGCCATCCAAACTGTTCACGGGTCACATGGACCATGGGCCACTGTGATGTTTATTGCCATCCAAATTGTTCATGAGGCTGCAGTCGGGGGCCCACCACAAGGTGGTTCTCCAATCCAGCCCACTCATTATGTGTGTCCCACCTGACTGAGGGTTCAGACCAAGTTTCAGCCACGTCCAAATTTTAGGTAGGCCCCACCAAGTGCTTTTGTATGTCTTAGGCATGTCTTCACATGATTTTAGATGGTATGACCCACCTGAGATTCGTATACAGCTGATATTTGGCAGGGGGCCCACTGTCCTAAGGGGCGACTTAATGAATAACATGGATTTTGAAAACACATCACGTGGGGTCCATAGCTGGGGCTGTGAGCCCCAGCCAACCCGTCCACCCACGCCCGCCCCAGCGCTGGACGCTGGCGTCCTCAGCACATCAGCAATCGCTGCTTCTTCTTATTTTTTTTAAAGGAAATAGAGATTTTGGGGTTTTTCTCAGGTGGGACCCACGTCAAAGGAATTCATCCCGCTCATTGGCTTCTACGGCTCCAAACAAGCCAATTAAGACCAATATGTGATATATTTTTGACCAATGGAAGAATTTATGTGGATTTTAATGGTAATACCACTATTTACTACGATATGGCCCGCTTGTTGATTAGATCAGCTTCGTCTTTTGGCTCAACGCCTAAAATAATCTGAGAAAGAGGATGAACGGCTTGGATTAAGCACATACATCAAGGTAGGGCCTGCATCAGTGGCCCACCATTTCTTTCTTTTCCTTTCTTTCTCTTTTTTTTGGTCAGCTCGTTAGTACACATCCATTTCAGTACACGCACTCCATGTGCACCACGCTCGTCTAGCGTCCCTGGACGCTGAATGGCCTGGATAAACACTGCATCATGGTGGGTCCCACAAGCATGTGGTCCACGTTCACCAAGGTGGGTCCCACATGATCATGGCCCACCATGCATGTACATATATATATATACATATATATTAATATAAAATAAATATCATTTTACCTAAAATGTAGTGGGCCGCACCATTTGGTGGATGGGGTAGATTTATCATGAATTGGTGAGGCCCACTTCATTTTAGGGGAAGGATAAGGAGAGAGAGAGAGAGAGAGAGAGAGAGAGAGAGAGAGAGAGAGAACAAGAGAGAGAAACGGTGGTAAAGAGGAGGGACCTCGCCACTATGGGCCCTTCATTGATACAACACATACATCAAGTGGGTCCCACAACAAATGGACCCTTAAAAATTGAAATGAAGGATGATCACCCACCTCTTGGCTTCCTCCTTGCTCCCTTAGCCTCCTTAGCTCCTTGCCTTCACTTTGGACGGTGGATGATGGACCTTTGATGGTGTGGATGAGAGATGAGAGGTGTAGATAGAAGATGAGAAGGTGGGCCACACTTGGGATTTGGGAGAAGGAGCTTGGACGTGTGAATTTTTTTTTTTTTGGGGTTGCTTGAGAAATGAGAGAGAAGGAGTGAGATGATGGGTTAAAGGGATGGGTGATGGATGTGAAGTGTACTTGACATGGTATGGGTGTGTTAGAGAGGGTAAGAAAGAGTTGACTTTGGGTTGCTTGTGTAAGAGAGAGGTATGGGCATGGCATGGGTTAGTTGTACTTGACTTGATGTGTGATGTGTACTTGATTGATGGGACATCTCGTAGAGATTCCCTCGTAATTTGTAATGCGCGGTGTTTTCTTTGAATTGAACGTGGGCCTACATCTTCTTCCCTAGGTATCGGGTCGGTGCGCGAGTCACGGTGTTAGAACTGCCGTGACGGCACGGTCGCTAAGGTATAGGTTCCGGGTCGAGTCATCTCTGATATGCGGGACTCGGCTTTGGTTCGAGCGTAAACGTTGAATACTGGTCGAGGATTGCCGAAATTCGACCGGAAGGATCGCGGAAGCCAACGGAATGGTACGGTCTAGGATACGGGTCTTAAAGGTTGGGTTTTGATTAAGCTGGAATTCTGATCCTTCGTCTGGCCTTCCAAAAAAAAAAGAGAGAGAAAAAATGAATATGGAGAAGAAGAGATGGAGAGAGAGAAATTGAGTGGTGGGCTAGGTTCCCAACCTTGGGTGGTGTTCAAGAGCCAAGTTAAATTGAGTCGACTCAACTGAGATATTCTCTTAACTTCGGGCTGCACTAGTAGAGGCTAGCTACTGAATAAGGTAAGTTATTCATCCAAATAACATCCAACCCAAGTCCTCTTAACTTGATTTGTAGTTTTGTCCTCATGTAATATGACAATCTAACTAGATGAAACATGTTAATTATGCTGGACTTGGGAACGTTTACGTTAAGAAACAATGTTATCGAGCTTAAGAAGTGAGGGATTCATTTAAGCTTACTTTAATTTAAGTTGATATAATCTTACCTTTTTCACTGCTCTCATGTTACTATTATTCTCTCCCTGCAATTGTTTAATTTACCACCAATAATTATTTACCCTTTGAGATTATGGTATGGTGTTAATTATGAGTGACCTTCATTATTTTTATGTGGGGCGATGGATACAAGCCTGTCCCTTCACTTTACCAATTTTTTTGAGTTAGCCCTTGCTACTCTTCTCTTTATTGGTTTGGCCAATGTCACTCTCCTCTTTGTTGAGTTGGTCATTACCACTTTCCTCTTTGTTGAGTTAACCATTACTACTCTTCCCTTTATTGGGTTAGCCATTGCCACTCTCCTCTTTGTTAATTTGTCCATTGCCACTCTCCTCTTTATTGAGTTAGCTGTTGTACTCTCCTCCTTATTTTTTAACCTTGCGCTATTTACCTTTATGGCTTGCGCATGTGCCTTTGAATTCAAAAACTCCTATGATTCAGTTTACGTTCCCTTTATTGCAAGTGATGTGTTAAAGGTATCAAAACTAGTCATTTAAATATTTATCATGGATGTAATGTGCTCTGGGTAGAGACCCTCTTGGTCGACGCATAATTCCTTGGATTTGGGTAGTGGTACGCAAATCAATGTAAGTAATTGACAATGCGTGTTACATCACTTCCGGGATTGGATGTCGCAAATAGTCGCTCCATGAACAAATCGTGTCATGTAATTCATTTGACTTGTGTTTTAACGCCTCAAGGTGTTCACGTAAATCCATAGTAGTATTAGACATGCCTGCGAATCTCCATAGCGTGAGAATGTGGGGCTACCCAGTTTTTCTATAAATTGTATTCCACATTATGATGATATTTGTATTCCACATTGTGATGATCACTACGTGTAAGTGCTATATTGTATAAAGCACACCTTTGTTTGTCAAATTTCATTTAGACAAAGCACCTTATGAAGTGGTCCATCTACTGTGGATCAAGATGGAAAGTTCAAGTCCTCACTTCAAATCAAGCAAGTTCAACATCTACTATGATTCAAGACCTTAATGTAGTTCAAGTCATGAAGTAGATTAAGATGGAAAGTGTAAGTGCTATGATTTCATATCCCTTTGGTTGTCAAATTTTGTGGTGCCAAAACCTATATCTATGTCTTGTATATCTTGTTTCATGTTTGAGACTATTCATTGCTTCAAGACATCGGACTTCAAGACAAAATCTTAAATGAAGAAAGTTTCAAGTCATGGATGAAGAATTCAAGAATAGAAGTCTTCAAGTATGCATGTTCAAGATACAATCAAGCTCAAGAAGACTTTGTTCAAGTCAAGATCAAGCTCAAGAATACTTTGTTCAAGTCAAGATCAAGCTCAAGAAGGCCTATTACAAGATTTGTATATTCTCAAGCTTCTCTTTAAGGTCATCTGAGTATGCAGACTTTCAATGTCCATCTCACTGTTAAGGTTTGTTTGACCTTAGATTGACCTTAGGATGGGTTTTACAATAGGTCATTTTGGATACATAATTCATATATTTCAATATGCTTGTTTAGGCTGTTCTAAAATCATTCCTAGGAACTTCAAGACCAGTCTTAGCTTTGCTACGACCAGTCTTATATTTTTCAGGATCAGTCGTAGGTTGTTGAAGATTTTCGGATCTTTCTGGCTGTCCTACGACCAGTCTTGGACATCCTACGACCAGTCCTGTGATTTCTACGACTCATCCTTTGACCGGTCGTAGCCCTACGACTCAAACTCCAGCAAATAATTTAAGGGTCCTACGACCAGTCGTAGGTGTCCCACGACCAGTCGTAGGTCGCCCACGACCGGTCGTAGACCACAAATGACTGGTCGTGGAACTGCAAAATCTTATCCCGTGAAAATTTTTGAAAATCTTTAAAGCTACGACCAGTCCTAGGATCCTAAGACCAGTCGTAGATGGGATTTTTCAAGCTATAAATAGAGCATGAACTTCAGAGTTTTAACAACTCAATTCAACTCTATTTAAGCAATCTTTAGGCTATTCTCTGAGATAAGTTTGTGTTTGTTTTAAGCTACTTTGTGCTTATTTAATATTCCTTTTGCTAGCTTGTTTATTATTTAATTTTGATCTACATTCCAATCTTATTAGAAAAGGGGAATTTCTGATATTCCTTCTTCTTGGATTCAAAATCAAATAGAACTAGACCTTTTGATTTAAAATCAATTAGACTTAGAACCATTCTTAAAAGTGAGTATTGGACTTTGAACGTTGAATCGAACTTCTACTCCGATTGGTTCTACCGGGCTACTTCAAAAGGTGATTCAGGTATTTTACATTTTTATAATTTACTTTCTTTGATTTTTGTTTGAGATTTGCCAGAAAAATCTCATTGTATTGGTTATCTGAGGAGAACTATAAAACTCAGATTATGGGGGTTTTTGGATTGTGTAAGCCCGAGATCAAAGACACAATTGTGAAGGTTTTAGGTGAACCTGTGAAACCTATTTTGATAGTGCATGCTAATATCCCCTGTGTGAGAATATTAGGAGTGGAGTAGCATTCTGTGTGGCTGTTGGATGACAGTTGGTGTACACACAAGCGAACCACTATATATCGTTGTGTTGTGGATATGCATTATTCTTTCATTCCTTTATTCATTAAGTTTTGTGGTTTGTGTTTGTGGAAGAATATTGTAATTATTTTATTTCAAGCAAGTGTGGATGGATGTTGTAATAACTTAGGATTTATTTCTGCAAGTTATTTTGATTTCCTTGCTTTTTATTCATCATTGGTTTGTGATACAAATGACGTTCTAGAAATAAGGTTGTCCTACCTTAAACCTTTGGTTTTTGGTGTAAGGTTGTCCTTAGAACTGATAAAGTATCATTCTCTTTATTTTAGTCTATTGAGATTACTTTAAATTTAGCATTGTGCTTTATTTCTTTTATTATTCCGCTGTAATAAGTTTTATTTGGCATTGCCCTATTCACCCCCCCTCTAGGGCATATAGCTAGGCCCTTTCAAGTGCTATCAGAGCCTAATAGGTCGTGCTTATTGTTTATTTATTGGATTTATTTCCTGAGCTAACGATCTAAGCTATATTAAGATGTCAAATTTTGATAGCCTATCAGTCACTAGGCCACCACCTTTTAATGGCACAAACTATGCCTATTGGAAATCCAAGATGAGGATCTTCCTCAAATCCTTGGATGAAAGTGTGTGGTTGGCCATAGTGAATGATTGGAACCCTCCTATCACTGAAGTAACTAATGGCGATGGTTCAAAATTAATGAAAGTAACGGCTTACTCTCTTTGGACCACACTTCAGAAAAGTGAGAGTAGTACAAATGCAAAAGCACTAAATGCAATTACTTGTGCATTATCACCAGATGAATTCAAAAGAATCATCTCTTGTGAAAATGCAAAACAAGCATGGGATGTATTAGAAATGACACACAAGGGTACATCAATTGTCAAGAAATCTAAAGTCCAACTCCTCACAACTAAATTTGAAGAAATTCATATGGAGGAGAATGAGATGTTTATGGACTTCTACACTAGATTGAATGACATTGTGAAGTCTATGTGGGGTCTTGGTGATAGAATCCCCGAAAGTAAAGTGTGCGCAAAAATACTACGCTCACTTCCTGAACAGTTCAATTCTAAAGTAACCGCGATTCAGGAACTTCGTGATACGGATACCATGAGGGTTGAGGAATTAGTTGGTTCACTTCAAACCTATGAGTTATCCTTTAAAGCTCCCAAAGGAAAATCAATTGCTCTCAAATCATCTAAAAATGTTTCACAAGAGAGTACTTCGGATTCAGAAAATACCGAAGATGATATGGCGCTTCTAGCAAAAAAGTTTTATAAAATTTTCAAAAATAAGAAAAAAGATGATTTTCAAAAGTAAAATGATAAGAGACGATCTAAACCTAGAGCTCGAAAATCATTGAAAGATAGTCAATATTACAACTGTCAAGAATATGGACACTTAGCTAACAAATGTCCTAAAAAGGACAAATCAAAAAAGAAAAGCATGATGGCTACTGGGAAGAATCGTCTGATTCTGAATCCTCTTCTAAATCAGAAGATTCTGAAACTGAGTCAGGCGATGATGTTAAAGCCCTTATGACTCTAGCCAAAATCACCCATTCAGATCATGATGATATATCTGGTGAAGAAAATCTGAATAGTGATTGCGATAATGAAGATGATCTTCAAGATGCTTTTAATGCCCTTTATAAAGAGAGTTGTAAAATTTCCATTAAGCTTAAATTAAAAAAAGAAAAATTTTCTAAGCTTAAGGAAGATTATGAGTCTCTTGTTTTAGAAAAGTCTCATATTTTTGATTCTTTTGAGAAGACCAAATGTGATTTAGATTTCAAAATCTCCTAAATTGAAGATTTGAAATCCGAAAAAGAAAAATTCAAAAATGAGGTAGCTTCACTTCTGAGTTTGAAAGACACATGGAGATATGCCCAAGGTGATCCAAAATTGAAAAAATTATTGTCCGGATCAAGAAAATTTGGCGATCGATCCGGGTTGGGCTATGATAAGAATACATCTCCTAAACAAAAGAACGTTTCTCCTAAATTTATAAAAGGAGAGTCTTCAACTTCAAAAGAAAAGAATACCTATCAAGGTTTTTCTAAAAATTCTAGGTCTTTTCAAAAACCTAAAGGTAATCATGTGAACTTTAATTTTCAAAATCGAAATCCTTTAGCTGAAAAAATAATTGATCTACTCAAGGAGCTATTAAAGTCTAACTCTATGGGTCACTCCTATAACAACAGACAGAAAAAGACTATCTATACTCCTAAACCCAAAACAGTTCTGAAATGGGTTCCTAAAGTCGCAAGCTTGGTTGCCCACACTGCTTTCAAAGCTACAAGCCATTCAAAGTGGTACCTAGATAGTGGTTGCTCCAAGCATATGACAAGTGACAAGGCTTTATTCAAGGGTCAGTCACATTTGGTGATGGAAGCAATTGTAAGATCATTGGCCAAGGTACGGTTCAACTTTATAACCTTCCCTTATTTAAGAATGTTTTATATGTTGAGGGCTTGAAACACAACCTACTAAGTATTTCTCAGATATGCGATAACAACCATAGTCTAAAGTTTTCTAATCAAGGTTGTGAGATACTTAATAAAAAGGGTTCTGTAATATTAACTGGTCATAGAACTTCTGAAAACTGCTACATCGTTAGTGATGCAAGCTCATCTACTCAATCGTGTTACATGGTCCATACCGATGAGACTGTATTATGGCATAAACGCCTTGGACATGTACACTATCGGAACTTATTTAGATTGAGCAAAAGAGAACTAATTAGAGGTCTATCAAAATTGTAAAAAGTAGACAAAATATGTGGTGAATGTCAGTTGAGCAAATAGACTAGGAGCTCTCACAAGAAAGTGAACTCTAATACCACATCTAGACCACTTGAGCTTCTCCATATGGATCTTATTGGACCAACCAGATCGGAGAGTCGAGGAGACAAAAAATACATCTTGGTTATCGTAGATGACTATACCAGATTCACTTGGGTATCATTCTTAAAAGACAAAACTGAAACCTTGGATGTAAAGAGTGCTTTCTTGAATGACGATTTACATGAAGAGGCGTATGTTGAACAACCTTCAGGGTTTGAAGACCCCAAGTTATCTGATCATGTTTTTCGTCTCAAAAAGGCTCTCTATGGTCTAAAACAAGCACCCAGAGCATGGTATGAGAAATTGAATAAATTCTTACTTAGTCATAGCTTTCAAGTAGGAAGTGTCGATAAGACACTCTTTGTTCAGAAGAATAACAATGATATTTTGATGGTTCAAATTTATGTTGACGATATTATTTATGGATCAACTTGTTCTAACATGTCTATTGAGTTTTCAGATCTTATGAAATCAAGGTTCGAAATGAGCATGGTTGGTGAACTAAATTACTTCCTAGGGTTGCAAGTAAAACAACAACCTGACGGAATTTTTATTTCCTAAACCAAGTATGCTACGAACTTAGTTAAAAGGTTTGGATTTGAGAATGGTAAGAACTTTGATACTCCTATGAGTACAATGTTAAGACTCTCAAAAGACTCTACAGGTAAAGATATAGATCCTAAACTATATCATAGTATGATTGGTAGTTTGTTATATCTAACTGCAAGTAGACCTGATATCGCATTCAGTGTTGGTATTTGTGCGAGATATCAGTCTAATCCTAAGGAATCACATCTTACTGCTATTAAACAGATTATTAGATATGTCACAAGTACTATAAATATGGGTCTATGGTACCCTTTTGATTCTAGTGTTCAATTAGCCGGGTACTCAGATGCTGATTGGGCCGGTAATATCGATGATAGAAAATCAACCAGTGGTGGTTATTTTTACATTGGAAATTGCTTAGTTTCTTGGTTTAGAAAGAAGCAAAGCTTAATATCGCTCTCCACTGCTGAGGCTGAGTATATTGCAGCTGGATATGCATGTACTCAACTAGTGTGGATGAAACGCATGCTAAGCGATTATGGAATTAATCAAGATTCAATGATCTTACATTGTGATAATTCCAGTGCTATAAATAGTTCCAAAAATTCAATCCAGCATTCACGTACTAAGCACATTGACATTAGGTATCATTACATTCATGAGTTAGTTGAAGAAAAAATAATTTCCTTGGAATATATACCAACTGAATCTCAACTTGCTGATATATTTACTAAACTGCTCGATAAAAGCAGGTTTAATAAATTGAAATTTGATCTTGATATGTGCATTTTACATTGAATATTCTTGCTTGCATGTATTATAGTGTACTATATTTAGTATTATTTGTGTTTAAATTTCAATTTTTTACATTAAAAATGTATTTTTTGGTCATTTCTCGACCAGTCGTGGATGTACACGACCAGTCGTGGTTCGACCGGTCGTGAACCACACTCGACCGGTCATGGAGCTCGTGAATGTGATATATTTAGGGAAAATCCCCTTCTTCTTCATTTCCACTCCGACCTACGACGAGTCGTAGCTCGACCAATCATAGGATTTTTTATTTTTCTTCAAGGTGAGTCCTATTTCATCATTTTTTCTTGAAGATTCATGCTCTCTATGCTTTGATTTGTTCATTGTATAGCTAGATTTCATCTTTTGTTGGGTTTTTTCAAGGGTTTCTTCTCAACTTGCTGATCTAGAGAAAACCCATCTTTCTTTTGTGCATTTCTCTTACTCTTTGTATATCTTGATTAAAGATGGATGCTAGAGGGAAAAAAAAAACATCTCGTGGTCCATCCTCATCTAGATCTACACCGATTACAAAATGGCACCTTCGGTCACCCGAAGATGATACTCAAGATGTACGTGATTTGCATGTCCGTAATGTAATCGTTGAGCATACCGCTGATCTCGATCATATTGCTCCATATGGTATTATCCCTCTTCTTGAATCTGTTAGCTGGTCTAACATTTTTCTTTGAGGTGGGCCTGCATACCAGTCCATTGCTCAATCAATGGTTGCATGCATCTCTGAATTTTCTCTAGATAATTTAATTTTTTCAATTGATACTAGAGAAGGGAAATTTGAAGTAGACCGTCATTTGATATCAGGTATTATGGATATACCTGTTAATGATGAATGTATACCGATTCATACTTTATACGACAAACCATCTAAATCGAAAAAACGCATGTTAACAAGAGATTTATGAAAAATTGATGCACAATAGACACACAAAGGGAATGCGCTCCCTTCAAAGTATTTGTTACCTAGATACAGAGTGTTACATCGTTTCTTCATTTCTAATGTGTATCCTCGGTCTAGTAATAAAATCAAGTTGACTTCTTTCATGGTTCGTGTGTTGCATTCTATTGCTTCTGGTACCATGGTCTGTCTTTCTTCTTTAATTTGTTATTTCATTATACAGTTTCGTCTCCATCCGGGTTATAGTGATATTCAGTTTGGTTATCTTATGACTATTTTAGTCACTCACATGCTTGTCGATAAACCTGTTAATGAGGCACCCATTCATCATCTTATCTTCAACAATTCCAATATTAATAAGATAAAGCTGGATTTGCTTCCTGGCCAAGTAGATGAAGGTGGTGTTGGTGGTGATGGTGCTGAAGCTGGAAATGAAGGGGAAGCTGGTGATATTCCACAACAAGATGTTAATATGGATGAGATTTTTGATGAGATGGAATCTGATTCACCAAATGATATTGATTATGATCCATCTGGTTTTGATGCACGCCTTCGTACATTAGAGGAGAAACTTGATAATATGAATATAGCCCATGATATGCGATTTAAGTACATGCGAAAATATCATCGTCGCATTAATAAAGGGTTACACCAGATTGATCCGACTATCCCTGCTCCCTTCTCTGGATAATGTTATTAACAATTCCAATATTAATAAGATGAGGCACCCATTCTTCCTCATAAACCACCCAGGACCAGTCGTGGAACCGTAAAATCTTATCCCGCAAAACTTTTTAAAAATCTTTGAAGCTACGACCAGTCCTAGGATCCTAAGACCAGTCATAGACGGGATTTTTCAGGCTATAAATAGAGCACGAACTTTAGAGTTTTAACAATTCAATTCGACTCTATTCAAGCAATCTTTAGGCTATTCTCTGAGATAAGTTTATGTTTGTTTTAAGCTAATTTATGCTTCTTTAATATTCCTTTTGCTAGCTTGTTTATTATTTGATTTTGATCTACATTCCAATCTTATTTGAAAAGGGGAATTTCTGATATTCCTTCTTCTTGGATTCAAAATCAAATAGAACTAACCCTTTTGATTTAAAATCAATTAGACTTAGAACCATTCTTAAAAGTGAGTATTGGACTTTGAACGTTGAATCGAACTTCTACTCCGATTAGTTCTATCGAGCTACTTCAAAAGGTGATTCAAGTATTTTACATTTTTGTAATTTACTTTCTTTGGTTTTTGTTTGAGATTTGCCAGAAAAATATCATTATATTAGTTATCTGAGGAGAGCCAGAAAACTCAGATTGTGGGGGTTTTTGGATTGTGTAAGCCCGAGATCAAAGACACAATTGTGAAGGTTTTATGTGAACATGTGAAACCTATTTTGATAGTGCATGCTAATATCCCCTGTGTGAGGATATTAGGAGTGGAGTAGCATTCTGTGTGGCTGTTGGATAACAGTTGGTGTACACACAGGCGAACCACTATATATCGTTGTGTTGTGGATGTGCATTATTCTTTCATTCCTTTATTCATTAAGTTTTGTGGTTTGTGTTTGGGGATGAATGTTGTAATTATTTTATTTCAAGCAAGTGTGGATGGATGTTGTAATAACTTAGGATTTATTTCTGTAAGTTATTTTGATTTCCTTGCTTTTTATTCATCATTGATTTGTGATACAAATGATGTCCTAGAAATAAGGTTGTCCTACCTTAAACCTTTGGTTTTTGGTGTAAGGTTATCCTTAGAACTGATAAAGTATCATTCTCTTTATTTTAGGCTATTGAGATTACTTTAAATTCAGCATTGTGCTTTATTTCTTTTATTATTCCGCTGTTATAAGTTTTATTTGGCATTGCCCTATTCACCCCCCCTCTAGGGCATATAGATAGGCCCTTTCAGAAAGTTCAAGCTTTACTAAGTTCAAGTTCTACTGCACTTCAAGTAGAAGATCGAGCTCCATCTTCAACGACACATTTTATTGAAGAATCAAGCAGAAGAACAAGTTTCAAACTTCAATTTTCAGTCTTTTTAGGTATAACAAACCCTAGAAAGACCTTAGATTTAGGTGCTTTCAAATGACAAACTTATATGAGTTTTTATACTTTTGTTAAGCTTAAGTTCGACTAGTCTAAGCTTAGGTTCGACTAGTCTAAGCTGTGGCTCGACCAGTTTAAGAAAATCTTCTACCGGTCTAAATTTAAATTCTAAAAAATGGATTTTTCTATTGCTTCCTCGACTAGTCAAGAAAACTGTTCGACCAGTCAAAAAGGGACATTCAACCAGTCGAGGGTTGCTCGACTTGAAGTCCATCAACTAAAATTTGTCACCCTCGACCAGTCGAAGCCCATGCTCAACCAGTCAAACAGGGCCCTTAACTTGTCAAGCAGGGCCTTTAACCAATCAAAGAACCATTTTATCCGATCGCGCTTAAAATTTGAAAATTCGTTAAACCTTAGACCAGTCGAAGGAGATCATAGACGAGTCGAAGCAACAACTTTTTATCCTATATATAGAGGATTTCTCTCAATCCGAAATTACTAATCCAAGCTAGTAAAAGCCCTCATCAAGTGAGAAAGAAGTCTTCATTATCCTCCAGCTATTGCATGGTATGTTTAATATTTCTTTAATAGATTTTTATTTTAATTCCTTGATCTCCTTTTTATGAATCTTATTCTTTAAAGAGAGTAGATACTCTTCTTTGAGATCTTGAGAAATTTAAACAAGTAGCCTTTGGTTTGAATTGATTTAAAATCAATCTTGAACCTAGAATCTTTGTATATGTGACTAGACATTGAATATTCTACTATAAGAGAAGCGGTTCTACAAGCTACACCAAGAGATACGTCTTCAAGGTGAAGATAAGTATATTTCTATCTTTTGTATTTTGGTTTCTTTGAGATAGCTAAAAAATCTTAATTACTGGTTTGTCTGAGATAGCCAGAAAATCTCAGTGTGGGGTTTTTGTTTATGATAACCCTTTAAAATCACAACTGTATTAGGTTTTAAGGTGACCCTGTGAAAACCTTGTTTATAGTGAAAGCTAATATCATGTGGATTGTGATTATTAGGAGTGGAGTAGGTGTGGTTGTTTGAGAATAGTTGTCGTACACACCAAACCACTATAACTCTTGGTAGTTGTGGTGAATTTTTACCTTTTGCATTTGTAGTGAATGGTTGTAATTTTATTTATGAAAATGAAATGCTTCTAAAAGATAGCTCTATTATTTCTTTCTTGGTTTGAGATCTTGATCCTTATGATTGTTCATGAAATAAGGTTGTCCTGTCTAAACCTTGTTTTGGGTGTAGGTTGTGAAAGTGCCTTGGTTTATCAATTAGTGTGAGTGTTGAGTCAGCTAGACAAACGAGCCCCATAAGAAGATTGATCAAGCGTCTGCCCTAACCGGATGTGTACCCGAACTCGCCATAGGTAAATCTTAACCTTACATCCCATGTCCCAAAACACCAGGTAATTAAAACCCTTAAAATTGAATAGTACACCCTAAGGTTCTTGGTTGGAAATCTTTTTTAAAATTCTGGAAAATCTTTAAAGTTTTCTACCTTTGTCGATTTATCGATACATGGCTCGATGAAATTGAACCATGTTATCGATGTCCTCGAAGCTCGCTCGATATTATCGAAATGAGGACCTAAGATGTCCAGCAACCACAATGATATATGGATTGAATTATCGATGGATTGATGGACTCATCGATATCATCAAAGTTTGAATCTCGAGTCCATCGAGCTGACTCGATAAAATCGACATTTGGCCAGTTGTGTCCAAAGTACTGCTAAGGCAAATCATGTAATCCTTGATATATCGATATCTTTAGAATTCAAATATCGATGATATCGGAAGCCCTTCGATGATATCGGAAGCCCTTCGATGATATCGGATTGGGACACATTTATCCAGCAATTTTTCAGGTTAGTTTTTCTCAAATCGAGGGTCACTTGATAAAATTGATATTCAAATATCAATCATATCGAGGCATGGTCGATGTCATTGAAAGTGGACAAAAACTGTCCAGCAAGCTTATAGGAAAATTCCTTGAAATTATCGATGAATTGACACTGCCCTCGATATCATCGATATTCAAGTTTCGATGATATCGAGTGATCCTCGATCATATCATTCGCCTGAAATATTTCAAAGGCAAGTGCTCTTACATTTTTAAATGTCAAGGAATCGAACTCATGTTGATGAAATTGAAGTTCGAAATCCGATGACATCGACGCACGTTCAATTTCCTCGACCAACTGAAAAAGATTTCAAAAGTGTTTGACAGTTGAGTTCGTGTTATCGAGCGGCCCATCGATGCTATTGAGAGTATACGCTCGATGATATCAAACTCTGTAAAAAATGTGACCATTTTATATCTATTGAAACCTTTTGTCTATTTAATGAGAGCTTGCCCTTGGTTGTTGGTAGAGAAAATAGAGAGTCCTTTTGTGTGTTTAACCTTAGATCATATATCCTAAGCCTTTTCTCTCATGGAAGTTCATCATCCAATCCACCCTTATCATTGACATTCAATAGAATGGATTGGGGAATGAAATTTTTCATTCAATGATCCTGTAACTACCACCTTAATAGCAAATCATTAAGCTGTGATGCCTTGAATGCATAGATGATTGGAATCGCTCTATCTTCCTTATAGAAAAACATTTAATAGAGTAGGATTCCAACATAACCTTAACCCAACCCGTTGTCTTATATTGGTACATCATCTGAGTTACAATTTAAGGGAGCTGAAGATTCTTCATCACCAAAGGAGGAGATCTTCATCAACGTGCTGAATGGGGCTCATATACTTATTTGTAAGTCATTAGAGTCCAGAGGATCCTTGTGATCATTCCTTCTGTAGGATTAGGTCTAAGGTGTTTCTCATCCCTTACAAGTCCTCATAGGAGGCCTCCAGCGGGAATGTATGTGGGGGTGCTTTGTGTTGACCCTTGCTCTGTGGAGAGCATAAAATCTTAGGTCCTTGTGTAAGTCCATGACCTGTGTGGTATAAAACTTGGGTGCTTTTTGTTGACCCTTGCTCATGGGAGCATAAACTGGTGAGGTTCCTTGTGTGGATCCTTGGCCTATCTGACCTAAAAATCAGGTGTTGTGTGTTGACCCTTGCTCATGAGAGCATAAACTATGTCGTGTAGACACGTTGTGTCAGCATAAGTGTTGGTTATACTGGTTAAAGCTACATTAGGATAGGATTGGAGCGACACTACGGGAAGTCACCCAGCTAACGGAGTCCATGAATGCTAGGTTTACTATCCTGGAACATCTGGTGAATGGGGTGTAGCAGTCCGTGCAATAATTGGTAGATCTGATCACCTACGGTCGCGATGAAACAACACCATCTTCCTCCATTCCTCCACCATAGTTTTGTCATCCGGGAGCTGTCACATACACCCTACTCTCATCTCCACATATGGGCATTGGTATCTTTTTAAATTCCCTACGCTCACATGAGTGTATGTGATATCTTACTAACCTGCATAGTCTAACAAGTTTTTTTTTAAAAAAACAATGTATATGCCCATGGATGGGCTAGATACTTGTGTGTTTTTGGGTACCCATGGATGGGCTTGATTTTTATTTTGGTTTGGGATGGAGGTTATACTACTGCCAATATTGGACAGTACATATTGTGGATATTTTGCTTTATGGATGTTTATAATTCATCTATACTTACTGCCATACTTTTGTGGGCTGCTTTAAATGATGTTTATCCTACTTTCCTGTTTTATCTGGCTCATATCGACTGTGGTTTGTGATGCTTGATCTTTATTCTCATACTATTAGTTATCATAGCTTTTTTCAAACACTGGTATGCTTCCAAGAGATGTTCTTTTACATCTATCTATTATGATTATCTTATCTGCATATTAATTCTCCCATATGCTTCAACTTCAGTCAATATCTGTTGTTATGATATCCTTTGCCAATGACTGATAAAAGGGGGAGAACAAATCCACACCCTGAAGGAAAATTGTGTGTGTATCTGTTGGTGCAGGTGTTAGGGGGAGCAGCTGCTGAATATGTGTGTTCTATAGATAACTTTATAAAATTATGTAAAGTTCATGTACATGCAATTTAGGGTGTGTCTAGAAGTTGTTCTTGTGTGTTTTGGTGTTTTATCACGTAATTGACAAAGTGGAAGATTGAAAGTGCCCTGGTTTGTCAATTAGCGTGAGTGTTGCGTCGGCTAGACAAAGAAGCCCCATAGGAAGATTAATCAAGCGTCTGCCTCAACTAGATGTGTGCCCGAACTAGCCATAGGTAAATCCTAGGCTCACATCCCATGTCCCAAAACACCAGGTTATTAAAACCCTTAAAATTGAATAGAACACCCTAAGGTTCTTGGTTAGAAATCTTTTTCAAAATTCAGGAAAATCTTTAAACTTTTCTACCTTTGTCGATTTATCGATTCATGGCTTGATGAAATTGAACCATGTTATCAATCTCCTCGAAGCTCACTCGATATTATCGAAATGAGGACCTAAGATGTCGAACAACCACAAAGATATTTGGACTGAATTATCGATGGATCAATGGACTCATCGATATCATCGAAGTTTGAATCTCAAGTCCATCGAGCCGACTCGATAAAATCGACATTTGGTCAGTTGTGTCTAAAGTATTGCTAAGGTCAATCATGTAATCGTCGATATATTGAAGAACTCTTCGATATCCTCTGAATTCAACTCTCGATAATATCATAAGCCCTTCGATGATATCGGATTGGGACACATTTATTCAGCAAGTTTTTAGGTTGGTTTTTCTTGGATCGAGGGTCACTTGATAAAATCGATATTCAAATATTGATCATATCGAGGCATGGTCAATGTCATCGAAAGTGGATAAAAACTATCTAGCAAGCTTATAGAAAAATTCCTTGAAATTATTGATGAATCGACACTGCCCTCGATATCATCGATATTCAAGTTCCGATGATATCGAGTGATGCTCGATCATATCATTCACCTAAAATATTTCAAAGGCAATTGCTCTCACATTTTCAAATGTCGAGGAATCAAACCACGTGTTAATGAAATCAGAGTTTGAAATCCGATGACATCGGTGCACGTTCGATTTCCTCGACCAACTGGCAAAAGATTTCAAAAGCATTTGACAGTTGAGTTCGTGTCATTGAGCGGCCATTCCATGCTATGGAGAGTATGCGCTTGATGATATCGACCCTGCTCAATGATATCAAACTCTATAAAAAATGTGACCATTTTATATCCGTTTGAACGTTTTACCTATTTAATGAGAGCTTCCCCTTAGTTGTTGGTAGAGAAAATAGAGAGTGTTTTTATGTATTTAACCCCAGATCAGAAACCTTAAGCCTTTTCTCTCATGGAAGTTCATCCTCCAATTCACCCTCATCATTAATATTCAATAGAGTGGATTAGGGAATGAACTTTCACATTCAAGGATCCGACAGCTACGACCTTAATGGCAAATCATTAAGCTGGGATGCATTGAATGCATGGATGATTGGAATCGCTCTATTCCCTTACAGAAAAATATTTAATAGAGTAAGATTCCAACATAACCTTAACCCAACCCGTTACTTTGTATTCGTACATCTTCTGAGTTACGGTTCAAGGAAGCTGAAGATTCTTCATCATCAAAGGAGGAGATCTTCATCAATGCACTGAATGGGGCTCATCTACTTGCATGTAAGTCATTAGAGTCCAGAGGACCCTTGTGATCATTCCTTCTGTAGGATTAGGTGTAAGGTGTTTCTCACCCCTTACAAGTCCTCATAGGAGGCCTCTGGTGGGAGTCTACGTGGGGGTGCTTTGTGTTGACCCTTGCTCTGTGGAGAGCATAAACTCTTAGGTCCTTATATAGGTCTTTGACCTGTGTGGTTTAAAACTTGGGTGCTTTGTGTTGACCCTTCCTCATGGGAGCTTAAACTGGTGAGGTTCCTTATGTGGATCCTTGGCCTATGTGGCCTAAAAATCAGGTGTTGTGTGTTGACCCTTACTCATGGGAGCATAAACTGTGTCGTGTAGACACATTGTGTCAGCATAAGTATAGGTTATACTAGTTAAAAGTGAACTTGATTTAAAACCTCCAGTTTAAGGTGAACCTATTGTGAAATCTCCTTTAGTGAGATTTGGTACACTCAAGGGTTGAGTGTGTCTGTTGGAAGTGGAGTAGACAAGTAGTCTAACCACTATAAAAATGACTGTGTTTGAGATTGCTATTGACTTCCATTACTTGTGTGATTTCCTTAAATGCTTTCATATTTGATTATCTAAGATCACATCTCACACAGTCACATCAATCATAAACTATGATTCGCATCTTGTTTATCCTTCAAATAGTTTTATGATTGGATCCTCTATTTATCTTGGAAACCATTAGAGTTACTCTGGAGAAATCTTGATGCATGCATATCTGCTCAGTATAAGATTGATAGGATTTTAAATAACCATAAAATATTAAAAAGTCCTATTCACCCCCTCTAGGACATATTGGCATATTCTCACTTCAACTAAAGTGGTAATTACCGCAATTTTAATTGGTATCAGAGCGGGTCTCTCTTAAGGGCTTCACCGCCTAGAGAGTGATCTTAATTGAAGTTAATAATATGGAAAAGGGAGAGGGCTCATCGGTCACTAGACCTCCAGTATTTGATGGATCAAATTATGCATACTGGAAGGCTAGAATGCAATACTTTCTGAGATCTTTGGATCATGATGTTTAAGACATTGTTGAAAAAGAATATGTGCCACCAACCAAACAAATAGTACTTGAAAATGGCATAACTATTAGCAAACCAAAATTTAAATAAATGTGGACAACATTCGATAAATAAAAACAAACATCTTAAACTAAAGCTATGAATGTTATCTACTATGCAGTGTCCCAAGAATTTTTTTTAATCAAATCAGTATGTGTGGAATAGCCAAAGAAGCATGGGATTTTTTGGAAACAACTCATGAAGGAACAAGAAGTATGAAGAGATCCAAACTGCAACTCCTAACATCACAGTTTGAAAGTCTCAAAATGGAAGAGCATGAGACCTTCATGGAGTTTTTCACAAAACTGAACAGTATTTGCAACTCCTTGGGAGGTCTAGGTGAGAAAGTTCCGGCCCTAAAAATCTGTAGGAAAATACTAAGATCATTACTGGAACGGTTTAAACATAAAGTAACAACCATTGAAGAGTATATAAACATAGATGAAATGAAAGTAGAAGAAGTAGTAGGTTCCCTACAAACATTTGAACTACACTTCAAACAAACCCCTAAATCCAAAACTATTGTCCTCAAAACTTCAAAGAATTCAACAAATGAGGACATTGAAAGTGAAAGAGAGAATGAAGATGAAGAAGTGTCCTTGTTGCCACAACGGTTCAAAAAACTCGTGGCTATCCATTTAAATGAAGACAGGTGGACAACAAACATTTCACAAGTAAATCTAAGACCAAGGAACCACAATGTTATACTTGTCAAAAGTTTGGACACTGTCTACTGAATTCCTGATTAGAAAAATCAAGGGAAAAGTGATGGCAACCACATGGGATGACACGGAAGAGTTAAACTCAAAATGTAGCAACTCAGAGAGCGATGGAGACCAGAAATCTCTGAAAATTCTTATGATCTCCACTGCCTCAACCATTCCCATCGAAACTAAGAACTTTGAAGAACCGCATGCCACTAAATCATTTTTATCAGATAATGAGGAAACTGAAATGGAAGAAGAAGAACAGGATAAATTACAGGATGCTTACAATCAACTCTACATCCATAGCATTAATATCCTTAAAAGACTTGGAATAACTGAAAATAAAAATGAATTACTGCAAAAAGATCTGGATAAAACTTTGGAAATCAATACACATCTAATTAATGATTTACAGCAATACCACTCAGATAATGATAGACTAGAAAGAATCAATATCTTCCTTAAATCCGAGTATGAAAAACTAAACAAACAGGTTGAGCTATTAAAAGATAAAAACATACTCCTTCAAAAATGAAAATCACACACTCCTGTTTGATTTAGAAGAATTCAGGAAATCTGTCAAGCTAAACTATAAATTTTCCCAGAGTGGTGAGAAATTAGAAAAACTCCTAGGTATGGGAAGACCTGGAAAAGACAAGAGTAGCTTAGGATATGATAAGTTTAAAACAAAATCTGAAAATGCAACACTTGGCTAAAAAATCAACTGCTTCAGGAAGTAAAACAAGAACTACTCCTGTTTGTCATTCAAGTGGTGATTCTAGTCATTATAAGTTTGATTGCATGTTGCATAGGATGACTCAACACAATTCTGGTCAAAATCACACTGGTAAACACAGACTAACCAGAAAACAATCCAAAATGTCAGGAGTCCACCTAGGAATATGGATAGAAGAAATACACATCCATCACCACCCAGAATGACTAAAAGAATGAAGGAGTTATTAAATCAAGTGGATGAATTAAACAAGAAAACTAATGATATGAGACAAGAAAATACAATTCAGTTGCCCAACTTGATTAAAGAAACTAAAACTACCACAATTAAAAATCCTGTCACAAAATAGGTAGTGAAAGAAAAGAAAAAGTTCCTTGTTACTCACTCAAATCATATAACAGGCAATGATACTAAGTGGTATCTAGATAACAGATGCTCAAGACATGTCACAGGTGACAAATCCCTTCTTTCAAGTTATTCAGATCTTAATGATGGGATAGTCACCTATGGAGATGGAAGCACTGCTAAGGTAATTAAACAAGGAATTCTCAAAGGAATAAATATGTTAAAAATGAGAATGCCTTTTACATAAAAGGATTGACAGATAATATTCCAAGTATTTCTCAAACATGTGACAATGTGCATGTGGTTACATTCCAACAAGAATGCGAAGTCCTAAACCTATTACGTAAAACAATAATGAAGGGTTGTTGCACAAATAACCACTGTTATATCATTAAAAGAAAAGGAAGGGTTGATCTATATTCTTAGAAACATTTGAGCATGGAAAAACATATCCAGGTCATGCACCTGGATCTGGATAGATGTTGAAAAGATGCAATTTTGATGATCTTTTAATGATACATCTGAGGTTCCTCACCTCAATCTTTTTGTATATAAACATCTTGATGTTTATAATTTTAGATTGTACAATGTTTGTACAAATTTTTGTTGTATACTATTTGATATAAAGATATATCATATTATACATGGAAGATTGTCGAAATGCTGAAAAATGAAGAATATCACCTTCGATATGTCTATCGATAAATCACGTGGGCTCTCGATTAAATCGACCAAGAGTCGATATCATCGATGCCTCTTTGGAATAGGAAGAGTCACATGATCGAGAATGTTATCAAAGACAGCTTCGATACCATCGAATGGGGTCTATCGATATCATCGAAACAATGCTCAATGATATCGAAGTGTGCTGCCTGATAAAAGGCGGTCGAGCGGGAAGAATCACATTTTTTTTCTAAAATCATTTTTATTTCTCCCTGCTCGTCCCCTTCAGGCAGTTCACACAAAGCTTCATAAAGAATCCTAGATGTCCTTCAAATCCGGTAATACCCCTTCCCTTCTCTCATTTCATCAAGATTTCATCTTGTACTTTTTGGGTATTTCTTGTTTTTCAAGAGAAGTTCTGTCCATTTATCTCCAAATTCATCAAACCCTTCTCTGTGAGTACCGGCAAATGGGAAAGGACAAAGGGAAACCATCCGGTCCTGAAGAATCTTCGAATCCTCCAGGTGAAAATTTCTTGCCCCAAGGGAAAGGGCAAGGGCTCCTCAACATGGGGACCCTACTCACCAGAGCACAAGGCAAACATCGCGTGGCAGGTCCCAATCTGAAGCACCTACTCCTCCTCCTCCTAAGGTCAATCCGGTGCTTGCCAAATACATTGGAAGGAAGTTAGTTCTTGAAAGGAGGGTAGATAGGGAATGTCTGAAACAATATAACTTAGAACCACTGTTATCCGAAATTGGTTGGCTACCACTCCTTAATTTTGGCGGCCCGTGTCACTATAAATGGACCTACAACTTCTTTGAATCCAGTCACTCTCCCGTGCTTGAACCTCCGTCCATCGCTGTTTCTTTTGATGGTGATGATGCAAAAATTACTCCTGCATCCATTGTAAACATTCTTGGCCTTACTTTATCACCCGTCGGTCTCCCAAACATGGACCTTGAGAATATTGAAACCCGGTCCATGGTTACAAAGTTTCTCCGTCATGGTCGTGACATTCCCTGGTACCAAGGCAATGCGCTAAAAGTAAAACTCATGGAACCACGGTATTATGTTTTACATGGCATCTTCACCTCAAACATATATCCTCGAGGTACCAATCGTGCCGACCTCACTGGATTCATGGCCATGATAGTCTATTCTTAAGCCACAGGGATCAAAATCTGCCTTCCTACCCTGATTATTCATCAGCTAGTATGTGCGATTCATACCTCTCGGGATGTGCATTTGCCCTATCCTTGGATCATTCACACTGTATGCAATGCGATCGGTCTTCCAACAACAAATGATCTGGAACTTCCTCTTTAACACTTCAATAAGAATAACATAAGAAGAATGGATATAAAGTTCCACCGGTTTACCGAAGACTTACCAGAAGAAGGGCTTCCCGAAAAAGGAGAACGTGGTGAAAGGGAAGCTCAAGCCGAAGGCACCAGAATGGTGGAAGGTGACCCACTCACGCCCCAACAAGCTCCGTCTCTGTAACATCCCGAAAATTGAGGGTCAAGCATAAACTCCACTCCCGAGTTCCAGAACATCACTTATGCAACATTTTCAATGATGGATGAATGTCGGCTATAATAGTGCATAAAACATGAAGTGGATTAAGCCAAAACAGCATTTCATACTCCAGAGACAGTTAAATTATCAAGCGAAAGAATGTGATAGATATATAAAATATATAAATGATTGTAAGTCTCTAGAGTGTGAACATGTTACCAGGTTAACTAAATACATGTATACTCCAAAATAGAAAGAGAAGAATATACATGGGTGTGAAAATAAAAGGCAAAATACCAAGTGTATCGGCATCTAATCAGTAACCCTGTAAACCCGTCGATCAGAACCTGCATATAGGAGGGATCCTCCTCATCATCATTAAGTTCGGCTCTACTTCGCAAGCATCGTCATCATCTGAAACCAAAATAGGGACTGGTTGGTGTGCGCAACACCGTCCCGTAACGTGGGAGTGAGTAGCTAACTCAATGGAATCATAGAATAAAGATTAGCATGTTATCAAATCAATCAAGCGATAATGATAAAGCAAGCAATTCGAACATTCCTAAATATTGTGATTAATGCAAGAATGAAATGACATGATGGATGCCCTCACCGACATACTCCCTCATGCGACACCATCTTACGTCCGCGGCATGCTTTCTTCCCTCAGTGCTCCACATCTTTCAGGCACATGCAATGCGATGTGAATATGATTACCGAGTTGTTATTAGTCCTTTTCATACAATAGGATTGGAAAAATAGGGTATTTCCTTTATATCATTCCCAGCAAGAATCCTGTCTAGGGTCGTTACTCCTAGTAATCTCATACGATGATATATTTATAGGCCGTTGCAAGGACTGTCAGGGCTGTTGCACGCACTCGTAGCTTCACTCCCTCATCACCTTATCAATACAGGCCTAGTTGTACTCTTGTTGCTATGGAAGGTTCGTCGCCTCACGTAGACTCAGAGTACGCTCGAGGTCACTACAAAGTGCTGTCAGGGGTGTTGCTCGCACTCGTTGCACCGCTCCCCCATCACTTATCAGTGTAGGCCGACAGTAAGAATATAATATCCCATACCACCATAATCTGCTCACGAGTCTAAGTTGCTCACTGGTCACTACGGGGAGGTTTGTGGCCTCAGCGTAGGAAACAGCTCGACCACGGTGTCCCATACCACCATGCCCGGCTCATGAGTCTTAGTGGATCAAGGTACCACGGTTATCAGGGTTATCACTGGTAAGTTTAGTACCCTAGGTTCAAGCAGTTATGACCAATACAAGGTGAACATACAATGGTTAGTCGGGTTACTTGATGAGTCTGACTAGTACGAGCGCACGTTGAATCGACCGACATGAAGTGTACAAGCACTTCGTGTGGCCTAACCACTGCCGATGACTCTAGTACGACTCGGGTTAGTCATACACATCCTTCGTGGTGAATAGAATCCAACCACGAATTCTAAACTGTTACCGACTGCCTGGACTAGAGTATAGCCCCAAGCACATGTAATCTAAATCAATAATCATATGAGAGAGACAAAATTGAAATACAAGAAATTCCAGCATGTTTTCAGCATATTATAACATACATCATAAGCAGTTAACCATACACGAGTACTTCACACATAAGGTAATCAATTGAAATACAACAAGCATGGAGGAAATCATGTACATCATCAAATTAGTTGAGAATCCAATCTCAACGCTAATCTACAGCACCATTTACCCAATACTTACTAATACATACATTTATACAAACACTTAGACTACTCAACTCCAACGTACTTGACGTATGTTGATTTCAACATATAATATGACAAATCCTTATATCAAAGAATTGTCTAATACACACCAATCATGTTCTTACATTCAAAGCATATGGCAGGCATAAATCATATTGATTTAGGCATTTCAACAAACACTTAGACTACACTTAATAACATACATAGCGTACGTTGGCTGAAACATGTATTAGGGCGAATCCTTTCGCCAAATAGATCATACATCCATAACTAGCATATATGCACGGCAAATACTCATGGCAATCATATCAGAAAAATACGTACATATACAATATTTCCTACATATACCTAAAATACCCTAAATCTCATATTCTTCGTACATATTCGAAATGAAAAATAGACAGCATGTTCTACATGTCAAACAGCATTCTTGTCAACAATCTACCATTAAACGACATTGAAAGCTTTGAAAACAGGTAATCTAAGCGTCTAAAATCCGTACCTTACGCCGTAGAATCGCAACGAACTCGACAGAAACTTTAAGTCTTTGTCAACGACTGATTGACAACCTAATACACAAGGTAAGTCAGCTACTTCGCTACTTGGATCGATAGAATCCCTAAAACGGGTTAAGGTTAGGGTTTACTTACCTAGAATGAAGTCAGAATCACCGGAAGAGTGATTAGATAGCGATGGTTAAGTACGTAATCGGCAGGGAAGAATAGCAGGAAGATTCTCCCACTTCTATCACACTTTCTCTCTCTTTTCTCTCCTCTTTCCTAGGGTTTTTGTAAATTCATATGGGAGGGATGTCAGAGGGTTTAAGGTCTTTAAATAGGTTAGAAACTCACCTATTTAGACTCCAAACCAAAGTATACTTGGGTTATAGCCAAATCGGATATTTTTCGATCCAAAAGAACGTTTTTGGAGGTCCCCTGACTAAATGCGGTCGGACTTAAGCTTATGGATATTGGATCCTGATCACATTAAGTTTTCAGTTCGATAGGGTTTCCAGATCGTACGTGGCAGACCAATTTCAGTTCAGCGGTCACTGAGACTCGATCAGGGATTCCAAGTACACTGACCTGAGTGGGAAATGTTCCCTGGTCCGAGGGTGTATTTGGCTTAGATTCCAATGGTCTGAATGCTTATACTTAACACGCAATCGACACGTGCCAGATTTATTTAAATCACATTTAATTTATAAAGAATTTCACTCTTTCTCACACTCCTTGCTCCAGGCTCAATGAAATAGCCTCAGAACATCAGTTGGGCTTGATCTCCGGGGTGGTAGTCAAGTCCAACTACGCGGTTATAATGGTATGAGATTGTAGATATCAGACTTTTGACGTGCGGTATAGATCTGATACGAAGTTTCAAAGGGTTCCTAAGAACAAACAGGTTTAGAGTTTGATCCTAGGTTTCAAGGTAATGTAGCGTCAATGATTCTATAGGTTTTAGGTCTTACAGATCGTATTTAAAGTGATTGGTGCTTATTTCACAGGTAATCTAGTGTAGCGCTAGTTAATTCACGTTAAATTTCTAAAGAATTTCGTTCTAAATGATTTCTTTGGCTTTAGAATTGAGTTCTGAGAGTGATATGGTTGACCCATTGCCTAAGGACGTCTAACCCTAGGTTGGCAAAAATTCGGGGTGTTACAGTCTCCATCCGACCCCGGGCATGCTAAACATTTTAAGCTACATCAGGATAGGATTGGAGTGACGTTGCGGGAAGTCACCTAGCTAAAGGAGTCCGTGAATGCCAGGTTCACTATCCTAGAACGTCTGGTGAACGAGGTGCAGCAATTGGTAGATCTAATCATCTGCCATCATAACAACACAACAACATCTTCCTCCACTCCTCCGCCATAGTGCTGTCATCCGAGAGCTATCACATACACCCTACTCTCATCTCCGCGTATGGGCATTGGTATCTTTTTGAATGGCCTTCACTCACATGAGTGTACGTGATAGCTTACAAACTTGCATAGTCTGACAAGTTTTTTTTGAATATGTATATGCCCATGGATGGGCTGGATACTTGTGTCTATTTTTGGGTGCTCATGGATGGGCTTGATTTTTATTTTGGTTTTGGATGGAGGTTATACTACTGCCAATCTTGGGTTGTAACACCCTGAAAATCGGGGGTCGTGTATAAACTCAACTCCCGAGTTCCAGACCGTCACTTATGCAACAAAAATGGTTATGATTCAATGTTGTCTGATTTAAAGCATTCACATGAGTAAAAGTATACCAAAACTGCAATTCATACTTTAGATCCAGTGATAAAAGAAAGCGGAAGACTAAACAATATATATATCACTGTATGGAAAAATAAAGTAAATCTCATCTGTCTTCAAAGTATGACTACATCTCTGAGTCTCATATACATATACATAAACAAAAAATAATGTTCAAAATAGTCCCACTGATGTCCCCTCGATCCAGGTCGCCTACGGGAAGCCGTCATGATACTGCATATACAAGAACTCATCCTAGTCCTCTTCGATCTCTGGCTCCACCTCCTGGATCTCGGCCTCACCTACATCTACAACAGGGTCTGGTGGGTGTTGCAAACACCATCTCGTAACGTGGGAGTGAGTGATCAACTCAGTGGAATCATAGAGAAAAGATTAGCATGTTCACAATTCAATCACGCGATAATAGTAAAGCAGTAAATCAGACAATCCTAATACTGTTGTTAATGTAAGATGACATGACGTGATGTATGCCCTCACCGACGATCACCCTCATGCGGCAACATCTTACGACCGCGGCATGCCACACTCCCTAGAGTGCTCCACATCTTCCAGGCACATGCAATGCTATGGTGATATGAATTCCAAGTTGTTATTAGTCCATTCAAACAGCAGGATTGGGAAACTAAGGTACTTCCCTTGTATCAATCCCAACACAGATCCTGTTTAGGGTCGTCACTCCTAGTAATCTCATACGATGTATATTTCGTAGGTCACTGCAAGGGCTGCTAGGGCTGTTGCTGGCACTCGTTGCACCGCTCCCCCATCACCTTATCAATACAGGCCTACCGTACTCTACTACAACGGAAGGGTCGTCGCCTCCTGTGGACTCAGAATACGCGCGCGGTCACTACAAAGGGCTCGTCGCCTGATCAGTGTAGGCCGACAGCTAGAATATAGTGTCCCATACCACCATAATCTGCTCACGAGTCTAGGTGCTCACTGGTCACTACGGGGAGGTTTGTGGCCCCAGCGTAGGCCGACAGCTCGACCACGGTGTCCCATACCACCATGCCCGGCTCATGAGTCTTCGTGGATCAAGGTACCATGGTTAACAGGGTTTACAATGGTAAGTTTAGTACCCTAGGTTCAAGCAGTTATGACACATACAAGGTGAACATACATCGGCCAGTCGGGTTACTTGACGGGCTTGACTAGCGCGATCGCATCTCAAGTCGAACGACATGAAGTGCGTAAAATACTTTGCGTGGCCTAACCACTGCCGCCAACTCTAAACACGAATCACGTTCATTGACGCGTCGTTCGTGGCTATGACCAGTCAGCCACGAATTCGCTCGGTTACCGACTGCCTGGACTAAGTCTAGTCCCAAACATTTATGGAATCACATCAGCAATCTAAGTGAGAGTATTGAAATTGAAATACAATCATGTGAGCATGTTAACACATGTTATAACATTCAACTTAAGCAAATCTTCCAACACACATATTCCATGCATGTAATGAAATCATGCATATAATCAACATGTAGAAAATCATTTAGGTCAGCATATTAATTGAAGAATCAATCAAAAACTATCTCATAACATCATTCAATTCAATACATACTGATACAAACATTTATACAAACACATACACTACACACTTAAGTCTACATATAGTATGTCGACCCAAAGTGCGCAACTAGGCGAATCTCTTCGCCAAACTAATTATGCAAGCATTCCTAACTCCCTAATGCGACAACAAATCATGTCAATCACGTCAGCAAAATACGAATGTAAACCGTACTTCCTACAAATGACTAAAATGCCCTAAATCTCATATTCTTCGTTAATTTACGAAACAGGAAACGGAGAGCATGTTGTACATGTCAAACGGCGATGCCGTCGATAATATACTATTAAACGACATTGAAAGCATTGTAAACCGTCAATCAAAGCGTTTAAAATCCTCACCTTAGGTCTTACGAAAGCGTGATTTTGAACGGAGCGTGTATGCTTCGTCTACGGCAATAGGAGAACCTGATTTACGAAATACGTTAGCTAACACGCCCTAAATCTGGATAAACCCTAAATCAGCAAGTTCTAGGGTTGTTTCATACCTGAAAGAACGGAGAAATCACCAGCCAGGTGATTGGGAAGAGTTGCTGAAGCAGCAGCAATCGGTGGCTCGGAAGCGGGAAAAATCCCTTCCAATCTCTCTCTCAAACTCTCTCTCCTTTTCTCTAGGGTTGCAATTTTCGGATGGGAGAGAGAAATGAGGGTTTTAACCCCTTTTATAAGCTTAAAAATGCCGAAAACAGGCTCCGGAACGAAGTTTACTTGGTGCCTATCCATTTCGGGGCTGTTTCGGTCCAAAAGCTGCTTTCTGGTGGTCCCCTGGTCGATTGAGATCGGACTTAAGCTCATGCGTACCAGATGTAGCACGTATTAAGTTTTCAGTCTGACAGGGTTCGCAGATCGCACGTGGCGGACCAGTTTCAGTTCAGCGGTCACCGCACGTAGATCAGGGCTGAAAGTCTCATGATAATAAATAGAAATTTTTCCTGATCCGAGGGTGTAATCTGGATGAATTCTGACGGTCAGAACGCTTAATACTGACGCGTCAAGTCGTGTGCCAGATTTGAATTTGAAATTCCAAATCTGTCCCTATTCGCGGTCTCTTCAGTCCGGGTTCAACGAAATAGTCTGTGATTATCGGTTTGACTTGATTTTCGAGATGATTGTCAAGTCCAGCTGGGCGGTTCTAACGGTCTAAGATAGGAGGTATCGGACCTTCGACGCACGGTCTAAATCCAACACAAAAATTCAATGTGGTCCAGAGAACAGACCTGCTTAGAGTTTGATCCGAGGTTATAGAGTATTGTAAAGTTGTTTGTTCTACTCGATTTGGGTCTTGTAGAACGTATTTAAAGTGATCAGGGACTATTTCCCAGCTACTCTAGCGTTGCGCTAGCTAACTTACGCTTAATTTCTATGGAAATTAATTTTACGCGATTTCGGGTCGAGTTGGTACTCGAGCCCAAGTACGGATTTTTCACGGGCGTTACATGGGTAGTACATATTTTGGATATTTTTCTTTATGGATGTTTATAATTCATCTATACTTACCATCATACTTCTATGGGTTGCTTCAAATGATGTTTATCTCTACTTTCTTGTTTTATCTGGCTCATATCGACTGTGGTTTGTGATGCTTGATCTTTATTCTCATACTATTAGTTATCACAGCTTTTCTCAAACACAAGTAAGCTTCCAAGAGATGTTCTTTTACATCTATCTATTATGATTATCCTATTTGCATTTTGATTCTCCCACAGGCTTCAACTTCAGTCAATATCTACTGTTATTATATCCTTTGCCAATGACTGACAAAAAGGGGAAGAACAAATCCACACCCCGAAGGAAAATTGTGTGTGTATCTGTTTGTGGATGGTGGTGCAGTTGTTTGGGGGAGCAGCTGCAAGAAGACAGGGAGATTGTTGTTAGGGGGAGAAACTACTGAATGTGTGTGTGTTCACTAGATAACTTTGTAAAATTGTGTAAAGTTCATGTACACACAATTTAAGGTGTGTGTCTAGAAGTTGTTCTAGGGTGTTTTGGTGTTTTGTCACGTAATTGACAAAAGGGGAGATTCAAAGTGCCCTGGTTTGTCAATTAGCATGAGTGTTGAGTCAGTTAGACAAAGGAGCCCCTTAGGAAGATTGATCAAGTGTTTGCCTCAACTGGATGTGTGCCCGAACTCACCACAGGAAAATCTTAGTCTCACATCCCATGTCCCAAAACACCAGGCAATTAAAACCCTTAAAATTGAATAGAACACCCTAAGGTTCATGGTTAGAAATCTTTTTCAAAATTCAGGAAAATCTTTAAAGTTTTCTACCTTTGTCGATTTATCAATACATGGATCAATGAAATCAAACCATGTTATCGATGTCCTTGAAGCTCACTCAATATTATCGAAATGAGGACCTAAGATGTCCAACAACCACAAAGATATCTGGACTGAATTATCGATAGATCAATGGACTCATCGATATCATTGAAGTTTGAATCTCGAGTCCATCTAGCTGACTCGATAAAATCGACATTTGGCCAGTTGTGTCCAAAGTACTGCTAAGGCAAATCATATCCTTGATATATTGAAGAACTCCTTGATATCCTAGGAATTCAAATCTCAAAAATATCGGAAGCCCTTCGATGATATCATATTGGGACACATGTATCCAGCAAGTTTTTAGGTTGGTTTTTCTCGGATCGAGGGTCACTCGATAAAATTGATATTCAAATATCGATCATATCGAAGCATGGTCGATGTCATCGAAAGTGGATAAAAATTGTCCAGTAAGCTTATAGGAAAATTCATTGGAATTATCGATGAATCGACACTGCCCTCGATATCATCGATATTAAAATTCCAATGATATCGAGTGATGCTCAATCATATCATTCACCTGAAATATTTCAAAGGCAAGTGCTCTCACATTTTCAAATGTTGAGGAATCAAACCTCGTGTTGATGAAATCGGAGTTCAAAATCTGATAACATCGATACAAGTTCGATTTCCTCGGCCAGCTGGCAAAAGATTTCAACAGCGTTTGATAGTTGAGTTCGTGTCATCGAGCGGCTCGTTGATGCTACCGAGAGTATACGCTCAATGATATTGAAAGGGCCTAGCTATATGCCCTAGAGGGGGGTGAATAGGGCTATGCCAAATAAAACTTATAACAGCGGAATAATAAAAGAAATAAAGTACAATGCTGAATTAAAAATCAATCTCAATAGACTAGATTTAAGAGAATGATACTCTATCAGATCTAAGGACAACCTTATACCAAAAACTAAAGGTTTAAGATAGAACAACCTTACTTCTAAAACGTCCTTTGAATCTCAAACCAATGAGGAATAAAAAGCAAAGAAACAAAAATAACTTGCAGAAATAAATCCTAAGTTATTACAACATTCCCCACACTTGCTTGAAATAAAATGATTACAACATTCATCCACAAATACAATCCACAAAACTGAATGAATAAAGAAATGAAAGAATAAAGCACATCCACAACACAACGATATATAGTGGTTCACCTGTGTGTACACCAACTGTTATCCAACAGTCACACAGAATGCTACTCCACTCCTAATATCCTCACACAGGGGATATTAGCATGCACTATCAAAATAGGTTTCACAGGCTCACCTAAAACCTTCATAATTGTGTCTTTTTATCACGGGCTTACACAATCCAAAAACCCACACTATTTGAGTTTTCTGGCTCTCCTCAGATAACCACTCAATGAGATTTTTCTGAAAAATCTCAAACAAAACCAAAGAAAGTAAACTACATAAATATAAAATACCTGAATCTCCTTTTGAAGTAGCCCGGTAGAACCAATCGGAGTAGAAGTTCGATTCAACGTTCAAAGTCCAATACTCACTTTAACAATGGTTCTAAGTCTAATTAATTTTAAATCAAAAGGGCTAGTTCGATTTGATTTTGAATCTAAGGAGAAGGAATATCAGAAATTCCCCTTTTCAAATAAGATTGGAATGTAAATCAAAATCAAATAAAAAACAAGCTAGCAAAAGGAATATTAAATGAGCACAAAGTAGCTTAAAAATAAACACAAACTTATCTCAGAGTATAGCCTAAAGATTGCTTGAATTGAATTGAATTCTCTGTAAAAACTCTAAAGTTTGTGTACTATTTATAGCCTGAAAATTCCCGTTTACAACTGGTCTTAGGATCCTAAGACTGGTCGTAGCTTCAAATATTTTTAAAGATTTTCACGGGATAAGGATTAGCTGTTCCACGACTGGTCTTCGGTAGCCTACGACCGGTCGTGGGCCACCTACGACTGGTCGTGGGCCACCTACGACCGGTCGTAGGACCCCCAATTTAGTTGCTGGAGTTTGAGTTATAGGGCTATGACTGGTCGTAGGACGATTCGTACAGCTCACAGGACTGGTCGTAGGATGTCCAGGACTAATCGTAGGACAACTAGAAAAATTTGAAAATCTTCAACAATCTAGGACTGGTCCTGAAATACTTAAGACTGGTCGTAGCAGAGCTAGAATTGGTCTTAGAACAGCCCGAAAAAGCATATTAAAATATACGAATTATGTATTCAGAATGACCTACAGTAAAGCTCATCCTAAGGTCAATCAAACCTTAAAAGTGAGATGGACATTGATAGTCTGTACACTCAGATGACCCTTAAGAGAATCTTGAGAATTTACAAATCTTGTAGTACGCCTTCTTGAGCTTGATCCTTTCTTGAGATGAAAAAGTCTTCTTCTATACTTTTACTTGATTAAATATTAAACATGCATACTTGGAGACTTCTATTCTTGAATTCTTTATCCATGACTTGAAACTTTCTTCATTTAAGTTCTTATCTTGAAATACGATGTCTTGAAGCAATGAATAGTCTCAAACATGAAACACAAGATATACAAGACATAGATATAGGTTTTGGCACCACAAAATTTAACAACCAAAGGGATATGAAATCATAGCACTTACAATCTCCCCCTTTGTCGAATTTGTGACAAAACACATAGCATAAAAGATAAGAGCAACATTAAAAAAAGAATCATAAGCCATAAAATCAAAAATTACTCTACTCCCCCTGAGTAATACGAGTACTGCTCATGAAAACAATAAACCATATCAAGACTCCATATTATCAATTAATCCACTTCAAGTACTCCCCCTTTCCATGCATACTCCCCTTTACCATACTACTCTCCCTTTTTGTCACAAAATGACAAGGGAAAGTCACAATAGGAAAGAGAACAACAACATAAAGAGTAATAATAAGCAGATACTAAGAGAGAAATATGGAAGAAAATATCATATCCCAAAATAAATTAAGAATCATCAAGCCATAAGAGAGTTAATACAGTATTCAAAAGAAAAGAGAAGATAATGTTATACAATCCAAAAGACAATTTGCCTAATCAGATCCAGGGGAGGGAGCGGGGATAGTAGGATCAATCTGGTGTAAGCCCCTATTGATGCTACGAAGTCATTTTTTCATATATTTAAACTGAATATCATGGGCTATATTTATGTTATCAACCTTCTCCTCCAATGCACGAAGGCATGCATCATAACTAGATGGATCGTAATCAGGATAATTTGACGAATCAGTTTCTATATCATCAAATAAATAATCCATATTAACATCCTGTTGAGGAAGATCACCAGCTTCCCCTTCATTTCCAGCTTCACCACCATCACCACCAATACCACCTTCATCTACTTGGCCAGGAAGCAAATCCAGCTTCATCTTATTAATATTGAAATTATTGAAAATAAGATGATGAATTGGTGCCTCATTAACAGGTTTATCGACAAGCATGTGAGTGGCTAACACAGTCATAAGATAACCAAATAGAATATCACTATGACCCAGATGGAGACGAAACTGAATGATAAAATGACATATCAATGAAGGAAGGCAGACCATGGTACCAGAAGTAATAGAATGCAACACACAAACCATAAAAGAAGTCAACTCGATTTTATTACAGGACCAAGGATACAGATTTGAAATGAAAAAATGATGTAACACTCTATATCTAGGTAACAGATACTTTGAAGGGAGCGCATTCCCTTTGTGTATCCATTGTGCATCAATTTTGCATAAGTCTCTTGTTAACATGCATTTTTTCGATTCAGATGGTTTGTCGTATAGAGTATGAATTGGTATACCTTCATCATTAACGGGTATATCCATAATACCCAATATCAAATGACGGTCTACTTCAAATTTTCCTTCTCTAGTATTAATTGAAAAAGTTAAATTGTCAAGGGAAAATTCTGAGATATATGCAACCATTGATTGTACAATTGACTGGTATGCAGGCCCATCCTAAAGAAAAATGTTAGCCCGGCCAACAGATTCAAGGAGAGGGATAATACCAAATGGAGCAATGTGATTGAGATCAGTAGTATGCTCAACGATAACATTACGGACACGCAAATTCCATACATCTCGAGGATCATCTTTGGGTGACCGAATGTGCCGTTTTGTTATCAGTGTAGATCTAGATGAGAATGGACCACGAGATATTTTCTTTTTTTCTCTAGCATCCATCTTCAACAAGATATACAAAGAGCAAGAGAAATGCATAAAAAGAAGGATGAATTTTTTCTAGATCAGAAATTTGAGAAGAAACCCTTGAAAAAACCTAACAAAAGATGAAATCTAGCTACACAATGAACAAATCAAAGCATAGAGAACATCAAAGTTCAAGAAAAATTATGAAATGGGACTAACCTTGAAGAAATACAAAAAATCCTATGACTGGTCGAGCCACGACTCGTCGTAGGTCGGAGTGGAAATGAAGAAGAATGAGGTTTTTCCCAAATTATATCATGTTCATGAGCTCCAAGACTGGTCGAGTGCGGTTCATGACCGGTCGTACAATGACTAGTCATGTACAGCTACGACCTGTCGAGTATCGACCAAAAAATACATATTTAATGTAAAAAATTAAAATTTTAACACATATAATACCAAATATAATACACTATGATACATGTAAGAAAGAATACTCAATGTAAAATGCACATACCAAGATCAAATTTTAATTTATTAAACCTGCTTTTGTCAAGCGATTTAGTAAATATATCAGCAAGTTGAGTTTCGGTTGGTATATATTCTAAGAAAATAACTTTTTCTTCAACCAACTCACGAATTTAATGATACCTAATGTCAATGTGCTTAGTACGTGAATGCTGGATTGGATTTTTGGAAATATTAATAGCACTGGAATTATCACAATGTAAGATCATTGAATCTTGATTAATTTCATAATCGCTTATCATGCGTTTCATCCAAACTATTTGAGTACATGCATATCTAACTGCAATATACTCAGCCTCAACAGTGGAGAGCGATATTGAGCTTTGCTTCTTGCTGAACTAAGAAACTAAGCAATTTCCAATGTAAAAAAAACCACTACTGGTTGATTTTCTATCATCGATATTACCGGCCCAATCAGCATCTGAGAACCCAGCTAATTGAACACTAGTATCAAAAGGATACCAAAGATCCAGATTTATAGTACTTACGACATATCTAATAATCCGTTTAACAACAGTAAGATGTGATTCCTTAGGATTAGACTGATATCTCACATAAATACGAACACTAAATGTGATATCAGGTCTACTGGCAGTTAGATATAACAAACTACCAATCATACTACGATATAGTTTAGGATCTATATCTTTACCTGTAGAGTCTTTTGAGAGTCTTAACATTGTACTCATAGGAGTATCAAAGTTCTTACCATTCTCAAATCCAAACCTTTTAACCAAGTTTGTAGCATACTTAGTTTGGAAAATAAAAATTTCGTCAGGTTGTTGTTTTACTTGCAACCTTAGGAAGTAATTTAGTTCACCAATCATGCTCATTTCGAACCTTAATTTCATAAGATCTGCAAACTCAATAAACATGTTAGTACAAGTTGATCCATAAATAATATCGTTAATATAAATTTGAACCATCAAAATATCATTGTTATGCTTCTTAACAAAGAGTGTCTTATCGATACTTCCTACTTGAAAGCCATGACTAAGTAAGAATTTAGTCAATTTCTCATACCATGCCCTGGGCGCTTGTTTTAGACCATAGAGAGCCTTTTTGAGACGAAATACATGGTCAGATAACTTGGGGTCTTCAAACCCTGAAGGTTGTTCAACATACATGTCTTCATGTAAATCGCCATTCAAGAAAGCACTCTTTACATCCATCTGATAAATCTTAAATTTTCTAAAGCATGCGATGAAAATAAAAAGTCTGATTGATTCAAGGCGAGAGACTGGAGCAAAAGTCTCATCGTAATCGATGCCCACAATCTGAGTGTACCCTTGTACAACCAATCTAGCCTTGTTTCGTATTATATTTCTAAGTACATCAGACTTATTTTTAAAGATCCATTTTGTTCCAATAATGTGTTTATCTTTAGGTCTAAGAACAAGATACCAGACATCATTATGAATAAATTTATTAAGTTCATCATGCATAGAAATTATTCAATTTTCGTTAGAAAGTGCTTCTTTCACATTGACCAGTTCTATTTGGGATGTAAAACAAACATAATTACATATGTTCTCAAGTTGTTTGCGAGTACGAACTCCAGTGAGAGGGTTTTCAAGAATTTGATTGGTTGGATGATCTTTGACAGTCCTTGGTTCAGACTCTTTTTGACTTGATGACATATCTTGATTGTTAATAATAAGAACTTTATCATCATCTAAACTTGGAGCTGGTGTATTCAAATGATCATCAATGACCACATTGATAGACTCTTGAATCACACCAGTTCTCTTATTTAAAACCCTATAAGCTCAACTGTTCAAAGAATAACCAAGAAAAATACCTTCATCACTCTTCGTATCAAACTTTTCCAAATTTTTAAAATCTCGTAAAATATAACAATTGCTGCCAAAAATCTGAAAGTATTTTACAGTAGGTTTCTTTTCAAACCATAATTCATAAGCAGTCTTATTATCAGATTTACTAGTATAAACTCGATTAATAATATAACATGCGGTATTAACTCCTTCAGCCCAAAGATTTCTAGAGAGCTTCATGCTATTTAACATAACATTAGCCATATCTTGAAGCACTCTATTTTTTCTTTCAATTATACCATTTTGTTGCAGTGTTTTGGGCACAGAGAATTCATGCGATATTCCCTGATCGCTATAGAATTTCTCAAAACTAATATTTTCGAATTTGGATCCATGATCACTACGGATCTTACTAACATGAGAACCTTTCTTATTTTGGATTCGTTTAATAACCTTTTTCACTTCATCCAGGGTTTCAGTTTTGTCTTTTAAAAATGATACCCAAGTGAATCTAGTATAGTCATCTACGATAACCAAGATGTATTTTTTGCCTCCTTGACTCTCCGATCTGGTTTGTCTAATAAGATCCATGTGGAGAAGCTCAAGTGGTCTAGATGTGGTATTGGAGTTCACTTTCTTGTGAGAGCTCCTAGTCTGTTTGCCCAACTGGCATTCACCACATATTTTGTCTACTTTTTGTAATTTGGGTAGACCTCTAATTAGTTTACTTTTGCTCAATCTAAATAAGTTCTGGTAGTGTAAATGTCCAAGGCGTTTATGCCATAATTCAGTCTCATCGGTATGGACCATGTAACACGATTGAGTAGATGAGCTTACATCACTATGATGTAGCAGTTTTCAGAAGTTCTGCGACCAGTTAATATTACAGAACCCTTTTTATTAACTATCTCACAACCTTGATTAGAAAACTTCACACTATGGTTGTTATCGCATATCTGAGAAATGCTTAGTAGGTTGTGTTTCAAGCCCTCAACATATAAAACATTCGTAAATAAGGGAAGGTTATAAAGTTGAACCATACCTTGGCCAATGATCTTGCAATTGCTTCCATCACCAAATGTGACTGATCCGTGAGTCATATCTTTTAGATCGGTGAATAAAGCCTTGTCGCCTGTCATATGCCTAGAGCAACCACTATCTAAGTACCACTTTGAATGGCTTGTAGCTTTGAAAGCAGTGTGGGCAACCAAGCATGCAGCTTTAGGAACCCATTTCAGAAATGTTTTGAGTTTAGGAGTATAGATGGTCGTTTTTTGTCTGTTGTTATAGTAGTGACCTATAGAGTTAGACTTTAATAGCTCCTTGAGTAGATCAATTATTTTTTCAGTCAATGGATTTCGGTTTTGAAAATTAAAGTTGACATGGCTACCTTTAGGTTTTTGAAAAGTCCTTGAATTTTTGAAAAAACCTTGATAAGTATTCTTTTCTTTTGAGATTGAAGACTCTCCTTTTACAAATTTAGGAGCAATGTTCTTTTGTTTAGGAGATGTATTCTTATCATAGCCCAACACGGATCAATCGTCAGATTTTCTTGATCCAGACAATAATTTTTCCAATTTAGGATCACCTTGGGCATATCTCCTTGTGTCTTTCAAACTCAGAAGAGAAGCTACCTCATTTTTGAGTTTCTCATTTTCGGATCTCAAATCTTCAATTTTGGAGGTTTTAAAATCTAAATCACATTTGTTCTTTTCAAAAGAATCAAAAATATGAGACTTTCCTAAAATGAGAGACTCATAATCTTCCTTAAGCTTAGAAAATTTTTCTTTTTTTAATTTAAGCTTGACGACAATTTTACAACTCTCCTTATAAAGGGCATTATAAGCATCCTGAAGATCATTTTCATTATCGCAATCACTATTCAGATTTTCTTCACTAGATATATCATCATTATCTGAAAAAATGATCTTGGCTAGAGTCATAAGGGCTTTAACATCATCACCCCACTCGGTTTCAGAATCTTCTGATTTAGAAGAGGATTCAAAATCAGACGATTCATCCCAAGTAGCCAACATGTTTTTCCTTTTTTGATTTGTCCTTTTTAGGACATTTGTTACCTAAGTGCTCATACTCTTGACAGTTGTAACATTGACTATCTTTCAAAGATTTTCGAGCTCTAGGTTTAGATCGTCTCTTATCATTAGACTTTTGAAAATCAACTTTTTTCTTACTTTTGAAAATTTTGTAAAACCTTTTTGCTAAAAGCGCCATATCATCTTCGGAATTTTCTAAATCCGATGTACTCTTGTGAAACATTTTTAGATGATTTGAAAGCAATCGATTTTCCTTTAGGAGCTTTAAAGGACAACTTGTAGGTTTATAGTGAACCAACTACTTCCTCAACCCTCATGGTATCCATATCACGAAGTTCCTGAATCGCGGTTACTTTAGAATTGAACCGTTCAGGAAGTGAGCGTAGTATCTTTGCGCACACTTTACTTTCTGGGATTCTATCACCAAGACCTCACATAGAGTTCACAATGTCATTCAATCTAGTGTAGAAGTCCATAAACGTCTCATTCTCCTCCATATGAATTTCTTCAAATTTAGTTGTGAGGAGTTGGACTTTAGATTTCTTGACAATTGATGTACCCTCATGTGTCATTTCTAATACATCCCATGCTTGTTTTGCATTTTCACAAGAGATGATTCTTTTGAATTCATCTGGTGATAATGCACAAGTAATTGCATTTAGTGCTTTTGCATTGGTACAATTCTCACTTTTCTGAAGTGTGGTCTAAAGAGAATAAGCCGTTACTTTCATTGATTTTGAACCATCGTCATTAGTTACTTTAGTGATAGGAGGGTTCCATTCATTCACTATGGCCAGCCACACACTTTCATCCAAGGATTTAAGGAAGATTCTCATCCTGAATTTTCAATAGGCATAGTTTGTGCCATTAAAAGGTGGTGGCCTAGTGACTGATAGGCTATCAAAATTTGACATCTTAATATAGCTTAGATCGTTAGCTCAGGAAATAAATCCAATAAATAAACAATAAGCAAGAGCTATTAGGCTCTGATACCACTTGAAAGGGCCTAGCTATATGCCCTAGAGGGGGGGTGAATAGGGCTATGCAAATAAAACTTATAACAGCAGAATAATAAAAGAAATAAAGCACAATGCTGAATTAAAAATCATTCTCAATAGACTAGATTTAAGAGAATGATACTCTATCAGTTCTAAGGAAAACCTTACACCAAAAACCAAAGGTTTAAGGTAGGACAACCTTATTTCTAGAACGTCCTTTGAATCTCAAACCAATGAGGAATAAAAAGCAAAGCAACCAAAATAACTTGCAGAAATAAATCCTAAGTTATTACAACATTCCCCACACTTGCTTGAAATAAAATGATTACAACATTCATCCACAAATACAATCCACAAAACTGAATGAATAAAGAAATGAAAGAATAAAGCACATCCACAATACAACGATATATAGTGGTTCGCCTGTGTGTACACCAACTGTTATCCAACAGCCATACAGAATGCTACTCCACTCCTAATATCCTCACACAGGGGATATTAGTATGCACTATTAAAATAGGTTTCACAGGTTCACCTAAAACCTTCACAATTGTGTCTTTTTATCACGGGCTTACACAATCCAAAAACCCACACTATCTGAGTTTTCTGGCTCTCCTCAGATAACCACTCAATGAGATTTTTCTGGCAAATCTCAAACAAAACCAAAGAAAGTAAATTACATAAATGTAAAATACCTGAATCTCCTTTTGAAGTAGCCCGGTAGAACCAATCGGAGTAGAAGTTCGATTCAACGTTCAAAGTCCAATACTCACTTTAAGAATGGTTCTAAGTCTAATTAATTTTAAATCAAAAGGGCTAGTTCTATTTGATTTTGAATCTAAGGAGAAGGAATATCAGAAATTTCCCTTTTCAAATAAGATTGGAATGTAGATCAAAATTAAATAAAAAATAAGCTAGAAAAAGGAATATTAAATGAGCACAAAGTAGCTTAAAAATAAGTACAAACTTATCTCAGAGTATAGCCTAAAGATTGCTTGAATTGAATTGAATTCTCTATAAAAACTCTGAAGTTCGTGCACTATTTATAGCCTAAAAAATTCAGTCTACGACTGGTCTTAGGATCCTAGGATTGGTCATAGCTTCAAAGATTTTTAAAGATTTCCACGGGATAAGGATTAGTTGTTCCACGACTGGTCCTGGGTAGCCTACGACCGGTCGTGGGCCACCTACGACTGGTCGTGGGTCACCTACGACTGGTCGTGGGTCCCCTAGTTTAGTTGCTGGAGTTTAAGTCGTAGGGCTAAGACTGGTCGTACGACGAGTCGTACAGCTCATAGGACTGGTCGTAGGATGTCCAGGACTGGTCATTGGACAGCCAGAAAAATTTGAAAATCTTCAACAACCTAGGACTGGTCCTGAAAAACTTAAGACTGGTCGTAGCAGAGCTAGGACTGGTCTTGAAGTCCCTAAGACTAGTCTTAGAACAGCCCGAACAAGCATATTAAAATATACGAATTATATATGGAGAATGACCTACAGTAAAGCTCATCCTAAGGTCAATCTAAGGTCAAACAAACCTTAAAAGTGAGATGGACATTGATAGTCTGAACACTCAGATGACCCTTAAGAGAAGCTTGAGAATTTACAAATCTTCTAGTAGGCCTTCTCGAGCTTGATCCTTTCTTAAGATGACAAAGTCTTCTTCTATACTTGTACTTGATTGAATCTTGAACATGCATACTTGGAGACTTCTATTCTTGAATTCTTCATCCATGACTTGAAACTTTCTTCATTTAAGTTCTTGTCTTGAAATACGATGTCTTGAAGCAATGAATAGTCTCAAACATGAAACACAAGATATACAAGACATAGATATAGTTTTTGGCACTATAAAATTTGACAACCAAAGGGATATGAAATCACAACACTTACAGATATCGACCCTGCTCAATGAGCCCGATTGTTTGGAAATAATGTTGCTTTGGCAGTAGCAGGATATAATAATAATTTTGCGATGACAACAATGCCTTCTTGTTAGAGTCATAGATGATAATATCAACAGTAATTTGTAATATTACTTCGTAATAGACAATATCGTGATGATCATCGTTAATGCTTTATAATGATACTTCCATGATTAATAATAATTGATGGCGATGTTGATCAATGATAATTGATAATAATGACGATGATTGATGAATGATAATGGCAATGATTGAAGAATGATAATGGAGATAACTGGCATTATTTCCATAATTGGCGATGTTTCGTAATGTATGTATAGGACCGATATAATTTTACTTGCAAATTGCCTGTTGACCATTAATGTTACATCGTTGTCATCATTATCAAAGATATTCGCTAACCATTAATGTTTATATCGTCGTCGTCATTACTAGAGATCTTTTCGATCGTCACTTTATCATAAATTGTTATCATCAATTGTCGACTAAAGAGGCATTTGTAAAGCTTTTGAAACGATAATATATCTGCGAACATGTTCTTTATTTACAATGACATTTTAGAGATTACATATGTTTAGTAGTACACTTCTTGCAGTCGAGAAGCTATATTTGTACTACCCCCTTTTTATTAAGACATATTTCCCCTGTAATCATTAACAATAAAAATTCCTAATTGCCTTTTAAGGAATCTTTATTGTATTGTATCATCTATTTCTTTTCCTTTCATCATAGGGGGATGCCCCCAGTCCGTGAAATTTTTCCCATGTTCCTTCATTCACGCCAATCGGGACTTCAATACCTTTGTCATTTCCTAATCTCATAGGTTTGTCGCAGTCAAACCCCATATATCGCATAATTCTTTTGTTGTTAATGTTATATCTTTTAAGATCTTCTGGCGAGATTTTATCATCTATCGTTACTTCATTTGTGCCTTCCCCCATTTCATCTCTTAATGGATTATAGAACTCGACCGGTTCATGATTATTTAGATTTGGTTGTACATAAAATATTTTTGGCATAACAGGGAACGACTTGCTCCTTTCATCTCATGGTACTGGCACTGTGAAATTTGATTGTAACATCTTTAATTGCTTTGGCGATAACAACGTTAGAGGAGGCTAATTGGGTTGCCTTAGATGTCAAAGTAAATTTTCTTCTTTTTATCCATATTTTCATTCAACTTCATTTTCAAAACTTCACTTTCTATTGCAGGTATATCATTGCTTTTGATCATCATATTCTCTTTGTTTTCTTCTTTAGTCTCCTCTGTCATGAACTCATTGTAATAGCTCGCATTTGCAAAGAAAGATTTTGTTTCTATGTATGGTTTTTTATCTGCCTCTACCTTGCATTAAAGCCCGTTCTTGCAGTATTTGAAGCATTGATGTAGAGTAAATGGTACAGTGCCATACTAATGTATCCATGGTATTCCCAAAAGAAGATTGTATGTTGTCACAATATTGATCATGTGACACCTAACATTTGTAATTAGATTTTCCATCTCCATTGTTGGCATAATCTTTCCCAAGGCACACTGACCATCTTGATTGAAGCCCCGGATCATCATTCCACTAGGGCATAAATGCGAACGGCGATATCCTAGTTTGCTGAGCATATTTAGTGGCAATAGATTCACCGCAGAGCCATTGTCTAACATTATTTGTTTGATTTTTTTTCTAGCAGATATGTCCAATGACCATTAATGACTTGTTGTGTTCTTTACCACTTATCAAATCATTCTTAGAGAAAGTGATGATAGACGTGCAACCATATGCCTCTACTATATAAGATTTATCAACCTGTGGAGAATGACTTTCTCTTTCCATTTCTGTATCTTCCATTTCAACAAGCAAAGCTTTTTTGATAACATCATCTGATGAGGCTTGGATCAACATTTGATGGAAGTCTTCTAATAATTGCAATGCATCATATAAACTTAACCATGAGGGGATGCCTTTCAAATGACTTACGATATCATAGGTTACTCTTTTCGTTAATAACACTTCTTTATCCTGGGGCCCTTCCATTTCAACTTTTTCATGATTTCATGATGCCTCTAAAATTTCCTTTTACGTTGTTTTGGGCTCTTGTCTTCAAGGTGGACTTGTTATCCCTTTTCCAAACCGTAATGTGACCACCGCTACTTTGCGCACAACGATTGGTGGCGATCTAGTCAATTTGTCAGTGGATTTGATAACAATCACATTACAGTCCTCACTTCTCTGTCTGTTATATTGTTAATTTCTCTACTCGATTCTGTCACATTCTTTTTCCTTATATGGGATTTGAACGAGCGTCATGTTCACAGTTGCCTTTTCATTTCTTTCCTTTCCTTTTTCTATTATAATTTCACTTTTTTCTATCATCCTTTGTAATATATTCTTTAACGTGAAGCAATTTTTAGTGAAATGACTCAAAAAGCAATGATAATGGTAATAATTTCTTTCTTTTATCAACTTGGCTTCTTCTAGGCATTTGGATTGTGGTAATTTGATTGTTCCGACAGTTAACAATTGCTTCATCATTGGCAAAAAATCTTCTTTTTCAGGGCATGTCTATTGAGTGTCAAATATTACATATTCTCCCCTATTTATATCTTGATTTTATAAACATGATGATGCTTAAAGGTATATTTTATACATGTTTATGTTACATAGGTGAATCTGAGAGCTTGAAATGTAAAGAATGTTAAAAGTATGGATTTGATGCTTAAGAATCACCAAGGAAAAAGATGGATCTTAGGAGGCCAAGATTGAAGCATTCACATGCCAAAGATCTAAGGAAATTAAGTGAGGAATGAAGAGAATTGAATATTTAAAGTGAAGAAAAGGAATACGCCTGAAGTTCGACTATCCCAAGCTCTAGTTTGACTAGCCCAAGCACTAGCTCGACTAGCCCAAGCTTTGCTTTGACTAGACCAAGCTCTGCCTCGACTAGCCCAAGTTCTACTTCGACCAACCCAAGAAACATTAGTTCGAACTCCAGAAACATTATCGGTCAAATTTGCGTGACCTTTGACCAGTCAAAGATTCCACTCGACTAGTCGAAGATGACCTTTGACCAGTCTAAGAATGTTGTAGTACCCGTATCCTAGACTGTACCGTTCCGTTGGCTTCCACGGTCCTACCGGTCGAATTTCAGCAACCTTGACCCGTATCCGACATTTACGCGCAATCCTAAGCAGGGTCCCACTTACCGAAGTCGGCTCAAATCAAAATCTATATCATAACGACCACACCGTCGCTGCTGTTCTAATGCCACGACTCCCGCTCCGAACAAATACCTAGGCTAGAAGATTTGAGTCTGCGTTCATTTTGAAGAAACGCCACGTGTTACGAATTTTGAGAGAATCTCTACAATATGTCACATCAATCAATGTCAAGTACAAGCCATACCCCAAGTACAACAACCTATCCCTCCCTTTTTAAAAGTCAACTCTCTCTCTCTCCCCTCACCATCCCTCTTCTACCCCATTTTCAACCACAACCATACCTCTTCATTACAACCACTACATCACCCATCCCTTTAATATATTTTTTCTCTCTTTCCCTCATTCTATCTCTACTCTCCCAAGCCACAAAAATTCCATACGTCCAAGCCTTTCCAAACACTCCCAAAGCAACGAGTGTGGCCCACCCTCTCATCTAATATCTCAACCATTCATCCATCATCTACCTCTATCAAACTCGAAGGAAAGGAGCTAAGGAGGCTAGGGGAGAAAGAAGAAGGCTTAGAGGTGGGTGATCCATCGTTAATTTCTAATTTAATGGCCCACCTATGTTGGGACTCAATTTGATTTATGTAATGCAATCATATGAGGGGCCTAGAGTGGCAGGGTCCCCTCCACTCCACCGATCTGTCTCTATTTCTCTCTATTTCTCTCACTCTCTCTCTCTCTCTCTCTCTCTCTCTCTCTCTCTCTCTCTCTCTCTCTCTCTCTCTCTCTTTCCATTGTGATGGTGTGGATCCCACCAATATGTGTTATATCTACTCCGTCAATCAACATCAGACGGTGTGGCCCACCCTATTGCAGGTCATGATCCACACCATCCACTGTTTAGATGGATCCAATACCCACTTCTTTTTATATATTATATTTTATATGATATATATTATAGTATATATTATATATATGGAATATAATATATATATATATATATATATATATTAGATATGTATATACATGCAAGTGGGCCACGTACATGTGGGACCCACCATGATGTTGTGTTTATCCCAGTCGTCCAGCGTCTTTAGACGCTGGACTAGCTAACATGGAGTGCATGTACTAACATGGGTGAGTGCTACCAAGTTAATAAAAAAAATATTATAATAATTATATTACACTTTTTGGTGGGCCACTCATGCAAGCCCCACCTTGATGCATGTACTTCATCCAAGCCGTCCATCCTCTTCCTTAGATTATTTTAGGCGTTGAGCTGAAAAATGAAGTTAATCCAAGTGTCTTGTGGGTCGTATCTTGGAAAATGGTGGCCTTTACCATTAAAAATTCACTTGATGATCCTATATACCAAAATACCTTGGATAGTAGACTCGTTTCGCTTGTCTTGAGCCGTAGGAGCGAGTGGAAGGTGTGGATTTTGTTGATGCGGGCCCCACTGGTGAAAATCTATAGAAAAACTCTAAAACTAAAAAAAAAGAAGAAGCGCAGCGCTAATGTTGCTACTACAGAGCGCACACAGGCAGCGCCTGCGCTTGACGGACGACGGACTAGACAGGGACCCATGGTCCCAACCATGGGCCCCACCATGATGCGTTTCTGTAACGCCCGTGAAAAATCCGTACTTGGGCTCGAGTATCAACTCGACCCGAAATCGCGTAGAATTAATTTCCATGGAAATTAAGCGTAAGTTAGCTAGCGCAACGCTAGAGTAGCTGGGAAATAGTCCCTGATCACTTTAAATACGTTCTACAAGACCCAAATCGAGTAGAACAAACAACTCTACAATACTCTATAACCTCGGATCAAACTCTAAGCGGGTTTGTTCTCTGGACCACTTTGAATTTTTGTATTGGATTTAGACCGCGCGTCGAAAGTCCGATACCTCCTATCTTAGACCGTTAGAACCGCCTAGCTGGACTTGACAATCATCTCGAAAATCAAGTCAAACCGATAATCACAGACTATTTCGTTGAACCCAGACGGAAGAGACCGCGAATAGGGACAGAATTGGAATTTCAAATTCAAATCTGGCACACGACTTGACGCGTCAGTATTGAGCGTTCTGACCATCGGAATTCATCCAGATTACACCCTCGGATCAGGAAAAGTTCGTCGCTACCAGACTTTCGATGTGCGGTTCAGGTCCGATATGGAGTTTCATTGTGCTCCCGAGAGCAACCGAGTTTAGAGATTGATCCTAGATTTTAGGGTAATATAGCATTAACAATTCTACAAGTTTTGGGTCTTATAAATCATATTTAAAGTGATTGGTACTAATTTCACAGGTAATTTAGTTCAGCACTAGTTAATTCTCGTTAATTTCTAAAGGATTTGGTCCTAAGTGATTTCTGCTTGAGGTGGTACTCGAGTTTTCATATAGATTTTTCCAGGACGTTACACTCCCCCTTACTATCACAAAAAAAATGGCTACCTATCCACAATTCCACATTTCATAAGCATGATAAAATTCCCCCCCTTTTTGTCATAACACGATAAAGGAAATAACAAATAAATGATAATGGAAGTAGATAAATAAGGAAGGAAAGAGAAGAGTAATAATAAAGAAGGAAATATATGATCAAAATTACCAAGTTAACTAAATCTATAAGAAAGCATGTTCAAGCATGTCCAAGCCCATAAAACAAGAGAAAGTCAAGTATCTTGAAAGTTATTACAAACCACATATTCAAATACTAATCTGAACCTGACGAAGGAGCAGGTATGGAAGGATCAATTTGACGAAGTCCCCTATTAATGCATTTTAGATACTTATGCATATGTTTAAATTACATTTCATGGGACACATTCATACTTTCAACCTTCTCCTCAACTGAGCACAAACACGCATCAAAGTCAGATGACTGATAGTCAGGATCAGCAGCAGAATCGGATTCGATTTCATCAAAGAGGTCATCCATATTCAAATCATCTGGAGACAAACCACCCTCCTCTTTATTTGCGGCTGCAGCTCCACCAACACCCACATTAACCTGGCCTAGGGCCAACTTCAAATTTATCTTATTAGTGTTAGTGTTGTTGAAAGGTAGTTGGGTAATGGGAGCTTCTCCAATAGGCATAGCCACTAAACTATGGGTAGCTAACACAGTCAAAAGATAAGTGAAGGGTATGTCACTGTGACCTGGATGGAGATAGAATTGAATGATGTTATGACAAATTAGAGAAGGAAGACATACAGAGGTTCTAGAATGATGGAATGAAGAATACGAACCAAGCACGTAGTAAGTTCGGTTTTGTTACCAGATTAAGGACAGACATTCGAAATGAAAATCCTATGAAGGATTCTGTATCTAGGTAATAAAAACTTAGAGGTAAGTGCATTTTCAGTATTCCATTTCACATTTATATTGCATAAATCTCTAGTGAGCATTCGCTTTTTAGTTTCAGATGGTTTTGCCACTAGAGTGCTAATGGGATACCTTTGTCATTGATAGGTATATCCATTAATCTAGAGATAAGATGACGGTCTACATCAATTGGACTTTCTCTAGTCACAACAGTAAATGTTAGATTTTTAGCAGAAAAATAAAAAATGCAAGCATACATAGCCTGTGCAATGGAGTGATATGCTGGCCCACCACAATGTAGTATGTTATCCCATCCTACAAACTGAAGGAGAGAAAGAATATCAAATGGTGCCACATGAATAATATTGACAGTTCGTTCTACTATCACATTGGGTAATCGAATATCCCATACATAATCGGGATCATCCTTGGGCAACCGAAGGTGGCACACCATGATAAAAGCCGAACGAAATGAAGAGGGACCACGAGACCCTTTCTTCTTGGTTCTACCTTTCATTTGCAATAAATAAAACAAGGAATAAAGAGATTCCAAAAGAGGTAAAGTGGGTTTCTATTAAATCATATTTTTTAGTAAAAAACCCCAAAAATCACACAAATGATGAAATGGAAGTGCAAAGGACTTGAATCTAAAAGAAAAATGAAAATAATGCATAATCATGGAGGAATCGAAGATGGGTTCGACTAGTCGAGATAGGGCTCGTTGTAGAAGACAACCCAAATGAATAAAAAGTGATTTTTACCCAAATAAAAGGCCAAACCTGTAGTTCATGATTGGTCGAGTACATGCTCAACCGGTGCCACGACTGGTAGAGTATGTACTCGACTGGCCGTGAACAACCCAAAATGAGCAATTTTTTATAAAATTTAAAATAAAAAATATATACATTATGATACAGAAATACATGAATCAACAATTCATATTGCACATATAAAGATCAAATTTCAATTTAGCAAACCTACTTTTGTCGAGCGGTTTTGTGAATATACCAGGAAGTTGAGTCTCAGTCGGAATATAATCCAAAGAAATTGTCTTTTTTTCCACTAATTCACCAATATAGTGATATCTAATGTCAATATGCTTGGTTCATGAATGTTGGATTGAATTTTTAAAGATATTAATTGCACTTGAAATATCACAATATAAAACCATAGTATCTTATGCAATTTCGTAATCGCTTAGCATTCTTTTCATCCATACAAGCTGAGTACATGCATTACTAGTCGCAATGTATTCAGCCTCAATAGTTGAGAACGATACAGAACTTTATTTCTTATTTATCCAAGAAACTAAACAGTTCCCTACATAGAAACAACCACCACTGGTTAATTTTCGAACATCAATATTACCAGCCCAATCAGCATCCATGTAACCACCTAATTGCACCCTAGTATCATGTGGATACCAGAGACCAAGATTTACTGAAATAGTGACATATCGTATAATCCACTTAATAGTAATTAAATGTGACTCTTTAGGGTCAGATTGATATCTAGGGTAAATTCCTATGCTAAATGCAATATCAGGTTGACTCGCAGTTAAATAAAGCGAACTACCTATCATACTATGATACAACTTAGGATCCACACTCTTACCTATAGAGTCTTTTGAGAGTTTTAATGTAGTACTCATTGGAGTATCAAAATTTTTCCCACTCTCAAATCCAAACTTTTTAACTAAGTTCAGATCATATTTGGTTTAAGAAATAAAGAAGCCATCAAGTAGTTGCTTGACTTGCAACCTTATGAAATAATTCAATTCTCCAACCATGCTTATTTCAAATTTAGACTTCATAAGATCTGCAAACTCAAAAGTCATGTTAGCACAGGTAGATCCATAGATAATATCATCAACATAGATTTTCACTATTAGTATGTGATCAATTTGTCTCTTTATAAACAATGTCTTATCAACACTTCACATTATAAAGTTATGACTTAGTAGAAACTTAGTTAACTTTTCGTACCATGCACTGAGAGCTTGTTTCAAACTATAGAGTTCCTTTTTTAGGAGGTTGACATGATTAACATTCTTAGGGTCTTCAAAACCCGTTGGTTGTTCAACATACACTTCTTCATGAAAATCGCGGTTTAAGAATGCATTCTTTACATCAATTTGGTATATTTTGAACTTTCTAAAGCATGCAATGGATATAAATAGTCTGATTGATTCAAGATGAGCTACTAGAGAAAAGGTCTCATCATAATCGATGCCTTCTATTTGAGTGTACCATTATACAACCAGCCTAGCCTTATTTCTAATAATATTACCAAGTTCATCAGACTTGTTTTTGAAAATCCATTTTATTCCAATAATGTGTTTATCTTGCAATCTTGGAACTAAGTACCAAACATCATTTCTAACAAACTGATTAAGATCTTCTTGCATCGCAACAATCCAGTTTTCATCAGTAAGAGCTTCTCTTACGTTAGTTTATTCTATCTGAGATGTAAAGCACGTGTCGTTACACATATCTTCAAGTTGTTTACGATGTGCACGCCAGTGAGAGGGTTTCCAAGAATTTGATTAGTAGGATGATCTTTAACTATCCTTAGTTCAGTGTTATTTTGACTTGATGAAGAGTATGGTTTATCAATTAAAAGAACTTCATCATTTTCTGAACTTAAGACAGATGTATTCAAGTGATCATTTATAACCACATTAATGAACTCTTGGATTACACTAGTCCTCTAATTAAGAACCTGATATGCTCGACTATTCAGAACATACCTAAAAAATATCCTTTCATTAATTTTGGTGTTAATTTTGAAAAGGCCAAGCTATATGTCCTTGGGGGGGTGAATAGGACTATGCCAAATTTAAACTTTAATAGCAGAATATAAATGTATAAAGGAAAGATAGCACTATATATAATTCACAACACTGAAATGAAAAGCAACCTCAAAATTCAAGTGTTGAGAGGTTGATACAAATTTTGTTCTAAGGATAACCTTACACCAAAAACCAAAGTTTATGGTAAGATAACCTTATTTCTAGAAAGCTCTTTGTATAAAAAACTCAAACTGAAGAGGAATAAAAAGAAATAGTAAGAAATAAATTCTAAACTATTACAACATTCCCCACAATGCTTTAAATGAAAGTATTACAACATTCACATTCACATATAAATCCCACAATTCTGAATGATAAAAGATACGAAAAATAAAACACACATCCACAATACACAGAGAGTTATAGTGGTTCATCTGTGTGTTCACCAACTGTTAAACAATAGCCACACAGCTTGCTACTCCACTCCTAATATCCTCACACAGGGGATATTAACGTTCACTATCAAAATAGGTTTTCTCAAGTTCACCCAAAACCTTCACAATTATGTCTTTTTTAAAAAGGGCTTACACAATTCAAAAACCCTCTTCTGATTTTTCTTGGCTCTCCTCAGATAACTAATAGATTGAGATCTTTCTGGCTTAATGTCAAATAAAACTACAATAAAGAAAATTTACACAAATGTAAAATACCTGGATTTCTCCTTTTGTTGCAGCCCGGAAGAACCAATCGAAGTAGAAGTTTGAATGTAGAAGTTCAATGTCCAATACTCACTTTAAAATGGTTCTAGGTTCTAATTGATTTTAAATTAAACTAATTAGGCCAGTTAGATTTCATTTTGATTCCAAGAAGAAGGAATACAACAATTCCTCTTTTCAAATCAAATTGGAATATAGAAACAAAATCAAATAAAAAAAAGCTAACAAAAGAATTTTAAATATGCACAATGTAGCTTAAAATAAACACAAACTTATCTTAGAATGATCCCGTGATTTTTCTTGAATTGAGTTATCAAACTCTCAAAATTCATCGTCTATTTATAGCTGTAGAAACTTGTCTATGACTGGTCTTGTGGACACTACAACTAGTCGTAGGAGAAATGGATTTTTAAAATTTTGAGCGCGATCAGATAAAACCGGTCCGCGACCGGTCATAGGGTGTCTACGATTAGTCGTAAGCCCTCCACGACTGGTCGTGAGGCACCAGAATTCATTGCTGGAGTTTGAGTCATAGTTCTAGGACTTGTCTTGGATAAGTCATGCACTGTTCACACGACTGGTCAAACAGTCTCTAGGACTAGTCGTAGCACAACCAAAAAAATTTTAAAAATTTGCAACAAACCTCGGACTGGTCCTGGAATTTCTTGGACTGGTAGAGCCAGTGCCAGGACTAGTCAAACAGAGTCCAGGACTAGTCTTAAAACAGACCAAATTTATATAAAAAGATTCGATATGAATTATGTATATAAAATGACCTACCGTAAGGTCAATCTAAGGTCAGTCATACCTTGAAAGTGAGATATGAACATCGAGACTTCATATGATAGTCGACCTTTGAAAATTGTGAAGCTTGAGACCTCTATACTTGATGTAGCATTGAACTTGAGATCTTCTAGAGCTTTGATTTGTCATTCTTGAGTTTGTACTTTTTCTTGAGTCTTGAACTGTACTTGAGTCTTGAGTTATACTTGTCTTTTAATGTAGCTCTTGAAAGACTTTGAACATTGAAGCTTACAGAAGTAGACACAATACTTGACCTTGCATTTGAAGTAGATCACTATACTTGTCATGAAGCATTGCGATGTAGCGTCTTGAACATATGAATATACTCATGCTACACAAGACACAGATAGTGTTTTTGGCACCATAAAATTTGACAACATAAAGGGGCTATCAGCCATAGCACTTACAATCTCCCTCTTTGTCAAATTTGTGACAAAACACACTTAACAAAAATAACCCAAGCATCATGCACAAGTTATAAGAGGATACCAGTTACAAAAACCAGTTATAGCCTGGTTAAAGAATCATGCACCAGTAATCATCAATTAGCACAAAACCTCATGCACACATATACTCCCCCTGAGTAGTACACATATATCACACCACAAAAAAATGCTACTACTCTCACTCTTATCAAAATTATCAAAAATCACAATATCAATCCATACATTCTCCCCCTTTTTGTCAAAATTTGACAAAGGAAGAATGAAGATATGAAATAAGTTAAGTAATAGGAGTAATAGAGAATAAACTGGTCAAGATATAAGCATATTGAAGTCCATATACCCTTAACAAGTTGTAAAAAAATTCGGTAAACCAAATAAAGTTCACAGACTAACACAAGTAGACTTAAAGTTATTACAGACCAAAGAGTAAATCATTCAATCAGATCCTGAAGAAGGAGAAGGTATGGAAGGATCAAGTTGATGTATGCCCTTGTTTAAGCACTTAAGATACTTGCGCATATATTTGAACTGTAAATCATGGGCAACATTCATATTTTCATCCTTCTCCTCAAGTGCACGAAGACGTGCATCAAACTCAGATGGCTTATAATCAGGATCATTAGCAGAATTAGATTTAATTTCATAAAAAATATCATCCATATTTATATCATCTGGTGGAAGATCATCAGCTTCTTCTTCATTCCTTACTTTAGTTCCACCACCACCAACATCCACTTGGATAAGAGCTAATTCTAATTTCATCTTGTTAATATTTGAATTGTTAAAAATAAGATGATGGATGGGAGCCTCTCCAACAGGCATAACGACCAACATATGAGTAGCTAAAATAGTTATAAAATAGGTAAATGGAATATCACTATGACCTGAATGGAGACGAAACTAAATGATGGAATGACATATCAAAGATGGAAGGCAAACTTTAGTACTAGAGATGACAGAATGCAAAACCCGAACCATAAAGGACGTCATCTCTATTTTATTACTAGAACGCGAATACAGATTTAAAATAAAGATTCTATGAAGAACCCTGTATCTGGGAAATAAGTACTTTGAGGGGAGCGCATTCTCTTTATGAGTCCATTACACATTCATATTGCATAAATCTTTAGTGAGCATGCATTTTTCTAATTCTGAGGGTTTCTCAGTTAGAGTATGAATAGGAATACCCTCGTCATTAACAGGTGTATCCATTAATCCTGCAATCAGATGGCGGTCAACTTCAAATTGACATTCTCTAGTATCAATTTTAAAAGTCAAATTCTCAGTGAAAAAATCAGAGATACATGCAAACATGGACTGAATAATAGATTGGTATGTAGGCCCACCCCAATGTAAGATGTTATCACATCCTATAACTTGAAGGAGTGAAAGAATACTAAATGGAGCAATGTGATTCAAATCAACGAGTCGCTCAACAATAACCTTGCGCAAACATAAATCTCGCACATATGGGGGATCATCTTTGAGTGACCGTAGGTGGAGCTGAGTTATTGGAGTAGATCTAGATGAAGATGGACTACGGGAAGTTTTCTTTTTCTCCCTTGAATCCATTTCCAAGAAGAAACACAAAGAAATAAGAAAATGTAAAGAGGATAGAGTGGGGTTTGCTTAGATCTGATTTTTCAAAATAAAAACTCCAAAACCTCAATGAATCACAAAACAAATTACTCTAAGAGAGAAAATGAGGTAATATAGACCAGAATCTATAAGCAAATCGCAAATGGCGCACTAACCTTGAACATTTAGGTCAGTGGGTTCGACTGGTCGGGCGTCGGCTTGTTGGAGAAGAAATAGGAAATAAGGAAGATGAGATTTCTTTAAATTTTAAAAGACCCAATGCTCTCCATGACTGGTCTTGAGCTGTCCTCGACCGGTCGTACCATGACCGGTCGAGCACATCCACGACTGGTCATGTACCGACCAAAATATGCAATTTTCATAAAAATTTGTAATTTAAATCAATAAATTATCAATTATGTATACATTATGATGCATATATGAATGAATATTCAATTTAGAATGCATATACCAAGATCAAATTTTAATTTATTAGACCTATTTTTGTTGAGCGGTTTAATGAAAATGTTAGCAAGTTGAGTCTCAGTAGGAATGTATTCTAAAGATATTATTTTTCCTTCCACTAATTCATGAATATAATGAAACTTAATGTCAATGTGCTTGGTACGTGAATACTGATTTGAAAATTTTAAAATATTTATTGCACTAGAATTATCGCAATATAAAACCATTGTATTCTGTGCAATTTCATAATCGCTTAACATGCGTCTCATCCAAACAAGCTGTGTACATGCATTTCCTGCTGCGATATATTCAGCCTCAACAATAAAAAGCAATATAGAACTTTTCTTCTTGCTAAACCAGGAAACCAAACAATTTCTATTATAAAAATAACCACCACTGGTTGATTTTCTGTCATCAATATTACCAACCCAATCAGCATCTAAGTACCCAGCCAATTGAACACTAGTCAAATGTGGATAGCAAAGACCCTTATTTACTGTGCTTGCGAGATATTGCATAATCCGCTTAACAACAGTTAAATGTGACTCTTTAGGATCAGACTGATATCTAGCGCAAATCCAACACTAAAGGAAATATCAGGTCTACTAGCAGTTAAGTAAAATAAACTGCCAATCATACTACGATATAATTTAGGATCTACATTTCTACCTGTAGAGTCTTTTGAGAATCTTAAGGTGTACTCATAGGAGTATCAAAATTCTTACCATTCTCAAATCCAAACTTTTTTATCAAGTTCTGAGCATATTTGGTCTGAGAAATGAAAATACCATTAGGTTGTTGTTTTACTTGCAACCCAAGAAAATAGTTCAATTCTCCAACCATGCTTATTTCGAACTTAGATTTCATTAAATATGCAAACTCAATAGTCATGTTAGAACAGGTAAATCCATAAATAATAGCATCAATGTAGTTTTGCACAATTAAGATGTGATCATTAAGTTTCTTAACAAAAAGAGATTTATTTACACTTTCCATTTAAAAATCATGACTTAGTAAAAACTTAGTCAATTTCTCGTACCATGCCCTGGGAGTTTATTTTAAGTCGTAGAGAGCCTTTTTAAGGCGATAAACATGATCAGTGTTTTTAGGGTCTTCAAAACCCATTGATTGTTCAACATACACCTCTTCATGTACATCACCATTTAAGAAGGCACTCTTCACATCCATTTGATAAATTTAAAATTTTCTAAAGCAAGCAGTGGAAATAAATAGTCTGATTGACTCAAGACAAGCTACTAGGGCAAAAGTTTCATCATGATCAATGCCCTCAATTTGAGTGTATCCTTGAACAACCAGCCCAACCTTGTTTCAAATTATATTTCCAAGTTCATCAAACTTATTTTTGAAAATCCACTTAGTTCCAATAATATGTTTATCTTTCGGTGTAGGAAAAAGGTACCAAACATCATTTCTCACAAATTGGTTAAGCTCTTCTTGCAACGCAACTATCTAGTTTTCGTCAGAAAGGGCTTCTTTTACATTAGCAGGTTCAATCTGAGATGTAAAGCATACATAGTTACATATATCTTCTAGTTGTCTGTGAGTGCGTACACCAGTGAGAGGGTTTCTAAGAATATGAGTGGTTGGATTTTCTTTAACAGTCCTTAATTTAGAATTATTTTGACTTGATGAAGTATCTGGTTTGTCAATTAAAAGAACTTCATTATCTGATCTTGGACCAGGTGTATTCAAGTGATCATCTATGACCACATTTATAGATTCTTGAATTACGCCAGTCCTTTTATTTAGTACTCAATATGCGCGACTGTTTAAAGAGTATCCTAAAAAGATCCCTTCATCACTTTTAGTGTCGAACTTACCCAGATTTTCACGGTTATGTAAAATATAGCACTTACTGCCAAAAACTCGAAAGTATTTGACGGTAGGCTTCTTATCGAACCAAATTTCATAATTCGTTTTATTATTAGATTTACTTATATAAAGTTGATTAATTATATAACAGACAATATTCATAGTTTCAGCCCAAAGATTTTTCAATAGCTTCATACTATTTAACATTTCATTAGCTATTTCTTGAAGCACTCTATTTTTTCTTTCAATAATTCCATTTTACTGTGGAGTTTTAGGTGCAGAGAATTCATGTAATATCCTTTGATCGCTACAAAATTTCTCAAAATTATTATTCTCGAATTTAGATCCATGATCACTACGGATCTTACAAACTTGAGACCCTTTTTCAGTTTGGATCCGTTTGAGAACTCTTTTCACTTCATCAAGGGTTTCTGATTTATCTTTTAAAAAGGCTACCCAAGTGGATCTGGTAAAATCATCCATGATTACTAAAATATATTTTTTGCCACCTCGACTCTCCATCCTGGTAGGTCCTATAAGATCCATATGGAGAAGCTCGAGTGGTCTTGATGTAGCATTGGAGTTCACCTTCTTGTGAGAGCTCCTTGATTGCTTACGAATCTGGCATTCACCACATATTTTGTCTATCTTTTGTAATTTAGGTAGACCTCTTATCAATTCTCTTTTGCTCAGTCTATACAAATTATGGTAGCGTACATGTCCAAGGTGTTTATGCCATAAATCTATCTCATCAGTATGGATCATGTAACACATTTGACTAGTTGAGATGGATTCACTAATAATATAGTCGTTTTCAGACGTTCTGCGACTAGTTAAGATTACTGAACCCTTATTATTTAGAATTTCACAATCTTGATTAGAGAATTTTACGCTATGATTGTTATCACATATTTGAGATATGCTTAACAGATTGTGTTTCAACCCTTCAACATAGAAAACATTTTTAAATAGAGGGAGGTTATAGAGTTGAACCATACCTTAGCCAATAATCTTGCAGTTGCTGCCATACCAAATGTGACTGAACCATCAGTCATGTCTTTGAGATCGGTGAATAGACCTTTGTCACCAGTCATTTGTCTTGAGCATCCACTATCTAGGTACCACTTCGAATGACTTATAGCTTTGAAGGTAGTGTGGGCAACTAAGCAGGTAACCTTAGGAACCCATTTCATAATTGTTCTGGGTTTAGGAGTATAGTTGGTCTTCTTTTGTTTGTAGTTATTGTAAGAGTGACTTGCTGAGTTAGATTTCAAAATCTCCTTAAGCAAATCAACTACTTTTTCAGCTGAAGGGTTTCAGTTCTGATTTTTATAGTTGATATAGCTGCTTTTAGGTTTTAGGAGAGTTATAGTATTTTTAAGAAAATTTTGACTTGTACTTTTCCCTTTTGAGTTTAAGGTCTCTCCTTTTACAAACTTAGGAGGCATATTCTTCTTTTTAAGAGGAACATTTTTATCATAACCCAAGCCGGATCGATCTCCACATTTCCTTGATCCAGATAAAAGTTTTTCTAACTTTGGATCTCCTTGGGCATATTTCCATGTATCCTTTAAACTCAAAAGTGAAGAGACTTCATGTTTAAGTTTATCATTTTCAGATTTAAGATCTTCAATCAGGGAGGTTTTAAATTTTAAATCACATTTAGTCTTTTCAAAATAATCTGAGTTTTCTAAATCAAAATTATTATTATTTTCTTGAAAACTATTTTTAGAAGATTTTAAGGCAATAGATTTACCTTTTGGAGCTTTAAAAGTCAACTCATAAGTCTGTAAAGACCCAACTAATTCCTCTACCCTCATGTTTTCTATATCACGAAGTTCCTGGATCGCAGTTACTTTAGAATTGAACTGTTCAGGAAGTGAGCATAATATTTTTGCACAAATCCTACTTTCAAGGATTTTATCACTAAGACCCCACATAGAGTTCACAATGTCATTTAATCTTGTATAGAAGTCCATGAACATTTCATTTTCTTCCATACGTATTTCCTCAAATTTAGTTGTAAGGATTTGAATCTTAGATTTCTTAACACTTGATATTCCCTCGTGCGTCATTTCTAATATATCCTAGGCTTACTTTGCAGAATCACAAGATATAATTCTTTTGAATTCATCCGTTGATAGTGCACAAGTGATTGCATTCAGTGCTTTAGCATTTGCACTACTCTCACTTTTCTAAAGTGTGGTCCAAGAGAAATAAGGTATAATTCTCATTGATTTTAACTCACGATACCACTTACTTCAGTGATAGGAGGGATCCATTCATTCGTTGTGGCTAGCCACACACTTTTATCCATGAATTTAAGGAAAATCCTCATCCTGGCTTTCCAATAGGCATAATTGGTGCCATCGAAAGGAGGAGGCCTAGTGACTGAAAGGCTATCAAAATTTAAGATCTTAAATATAACTTAGATCGATTAGCTCAGGAAATAAATCCAAATAAAAAGAATTAAAATGAGCTATTAGGCTCTGATGCCACTTGAAAAGGCCAAGCTATATGTCCTAGAGGGGGGGGGGGGTTGAATGGGACTATGCCAAATTTAAACTTTAACAGCAGAATTAAAATGAATAAAGGAAAGCTAGAACTATATATTATTCACAGCACTAAAATGAAAAAAAAAACTCAAAATTCAAGTCTTAAGAGGTTGATACAAATGTTGTTCTAAGGACAACCTTACACTAAAAACCAAAGTTTATGGTAGGACAACCTTATTTCTAGAAAGGTCTTTGTCTCAAAAACTCAAACTGAAGAGGAATAAAAAGAAATAGCAAGAAATAAATTCTAAACTATTACAACATTCCCCACAATGCTTGAAATGAAAATATTACAGCATTCACATTCACATATACATCCCACAATTCTGAATGATAAAAGATACAAAAAATAAAACACACATCCACAATACACAGAGAGTTATAGTGGCTCGCCTGTGTGTTCACCAACTGTTAAACAACAACCACACAGCTTGCTACTCCACTCCTAATATCCTCACACATGGGATATTAACGTTCACTATCAAAATAGGTTTTCTCGGGTTCACCCAAAGCCTTCACAATTATGTCCTTTTTAAAAAGGGCTTACATAATTCAAAAACCCTCTTCTGAGTTTTCCTGGCTCTCCTCAAATAACCAACAGATTGAGATTTTTCTGACTTAATCTCAAATAAAACCATAATAAAGGAAATTTACACAAATGTAAAATACCTGGATTTTTACTTTTGTTGCAGCCTGGAAAAACCAATTGGAGTAGAAGTTCGAATGTAGAAGTTCAATGTCCAATACTCACTTTAAAATGGTTCTAGGTTCTAATTGATTTTAAATTAAACCAGTTGGGCTAGCTAGATTTGATTTTGATTCTAAGAAGAAGGAATACAAGAATTCCTCTTTTCAAATCAGATTGAAATATAGAAATAAAATTAAATAAAAAAAGATAACAAAAGAATTTTAAATATGCACAATGTAGCTTAAAATAAACACAAACTTATCTCAGAGTGATACCTTAATTTTTCTTGAATTGAGTTATCGAACTCTAAAATTCGTCGTCTATTTATAGTCCTAAGTGAGACAATAGAATTTGTTGCTGGAGTTTGAGTTGTAGTTCTAGGACTGGTCTTGGACAAGTTATGCACTGTTCACACGACTGATCGAACAGTCTCCAGGACTGGTCGTAGCACAACCAAAAAATTCTAAAATTTTACAATAAACCTAGGACTGGTCCTAGAATTTCTTGGACTGGTAGAGCCAGTGCGAGGACTAGTTGAACAGAGTCCAGGACTAATTTTTGAATGGACCAAATTCATATACAAAGATTCTATATGAATTATGTATACAAAATGACCTACCCTATGGTCAATCTAAGGTCAGTCATACCTTGAAATTGAGATATGAATATCGAGACTTTATATGATAGTTGACCTTTGAAAATTGTGAAGCTTGAGACCTCTATACTTGATGTAGCATTGAACTTGAGATCTTTTAGAGCTTGGATTTGTTGTTTTTAAGTTTATACTCTTTCTTGAGTCTTGAACTGTACTTCAGTCTTGAGTTGTTCTTATCTTTTGATGTAGCTCTTGAAAGACTTTGAATATTGAAGCTTTCAGAAGTAGACACAATACTTGACCTTGCATTTGAAGTAGATTACTGTACTTGTCATGAAGCATTGCGATGTAGTGCGTTGAACATATGTATACTCATGTTTTTGGCACCACAAAATTTGACAAGTTAAAGGAGCTATCAGCCATAACACTTATAAATTTTACCTAGATTTTCACGGTCACGTAAAATGTAGCACTTTCTGCCAAAAACTCGAAAGTATTTTTCAGTAGGCTTCTTATTAAACCACATTTCATAAGCCATTTTACCATTCAATTTTCTAGTATATACACGGTTAATTACATAAGAAGCAGTATTTACAGATTTAGCCCAAAGGTTTTTAGAAAGATTCATACTATTTAACATTACCTTTGCCATTTCTTAAAGCACTTTATTTTTTCTTTCTACTACACCATTTTATTGTGGTGTTTTATCGGTGTTTTGGGCGCAGAAAATTCATGTGATATTTCCTAATCACTGTAAAAAAATTTTAAAATGTTATTCTCAAATTCTGATACATGATCACTGTGGATCTTAGAGACTTGAGATCCTTTTTTTGTTTGGATGCGTTTAAGTACCCTTTTTTACTTCATCGAGAGTTTTTGATTTGTCTCTTAAGAAGACTACCCAAGTGTACCTAGTAAAGTCATTAAAAATTACCAGTATGTACTTCTTGCCACCTCGACTCTCTATTCTAGTTAGTCCAATGAGATCATGTGGAGCAGTTCGAGTGGTTTAGAAGTGGCATTGGAGTTCACCTTTTTGTGAGTACTCCTGGTTTGTTTTCCAATCTAGCATTCGCCACTTATTTTATCTATTTTCTATATTTTGGGTAAGCCTCTTATCAACTCTCTTTTACTCAATCTATACAAGTTGTAGTAGTGTACATGTCCGAGGCGCTTATGCCATAATTCAGTCACATCGGTATGGACCATGTAGAACGATAGATTAAATGAGCTTGAATCATAAACAATATAGCAGTTTTCAGAAGTTCTGTGACTAGTTAATATTACAGAACCATTTTTATTTAGAATTTTACATCCTTGGTTAGTAAAATTTACACTATGATTATTATCGCATATTTGAGAGTTGCTTAATAAGTTATGTTTTAACCCTTTAACATATAAAATATTCTCAAATAGAGTGAGGTTAAAGATTTGAACCGTACCTTGGCCAACAATTTTGTAGTTGCTACTATCACTGAATGTGACTGAACCATCAGTCATGTCTTTAAGATTAGTGTTGTCGTCGTTCATATGTCTGGAGAAACCACTGTCTAGGTATCACTTTAAATGGATCGAAGCTTTGAAAGCAGTGCGGGCAACCAAGAAGGTAACCTTAGGAGCCCATTTCATTACAGTTTTGAGTTTAGGAGCATAGCTGGTCTTCTTATATTTATAGTTTTTATAAGATCGACCCACTGAGTTAGATTTTAAGAGCTCCTTAAGTAAGTCAACAATTTTCTCAGCTAAAGGATTACGATTCTGATTTTTATAGTTGATATTCTTGCTCTTCGATTTCAAGATTTGAAAAGTCTTAGCATTTTTAGAATAACTCTGATTTAGAATTTTCCCTTTTGAGTTTGAAGACTCCCCTTACACATTTATGTGGAGTATTCTTATGTTTGGGAGGAATACTTTTGTCGTAGCCCAATCCAGATCGATCGCCACATTTTTTGGATCCGGATAAGAGTTTTTCTAACTTAGGATCACCTTGGGCATACCTCCAAGTGTCTTTTAAACTCAAAAGTGAAGAGACTTCTACTTTTAACTTTTCATTTTCAAATTTTAGGTTTTCAACAAGGGAGATTTTGAAATCTAAGTCGTACTTAGTTTTTTTAAAGCAGTCTAAAATGTGAGATTTTTCTAAAACTAGATTATCAAAATTTTCTTTAAGTTTCAAAAACTTTTTCTTTTGAAGTTTTAGCTTTATAGCAATTTTACAACTTTCCTTGTATAGGACATTATAAGCATCTAAAAGATTTTCTTCATTTTCATGATCACTATTCATATTTTCTTCACTAGTTGAATCATCATTATCTGAAAAAGTGAACTTGGCTAGAGTCATAAGGGCTTTAATTTCATTAACCGACTCAGTTTCAAAATCTTCTGACTCAAAAGAGGTTTCAAAGCAGGAAAATTCATCCCAAGTAGCCAATATTCCTTTCCTTTTAGGTTTGTCCTTTTTAGTACATTTGTTTGCTAGATTGTCATATTCATAGCAGTTGTAACATTGATTGTCTTTTAAAGATTTTCAAGTTTTAGATTTAGATTTTTTTTCTTTCATTAGGTTTTTGCAAGTCAACCCTTTTTTTACTTTTGAAAATCTTATAAAACCTTTTAGCTAAAAGGGCCATATCATCTTTAGAATTTACTAAATCAGAATTATTACTATTTTCTTGATAAATACTTTTAAAAGATTTAAGGGTAATGAATTTACCTTTAGGAGCTTTAAAGTTTAACTCATAGATCTGCAAAGAACCAACTAATTCTTCAACCCTCATATTATCTGCATCACGAAGTTCCTGGATCATAATCACCTTTGAAGTGAACAGTTCAGGCAGTGATCATAATATCTTTGCACAGACTTTACTTTCTGGGATTCTATCACCGAGACCCCACATAGAGTTGACAATGTCATTAAATCTTGTATAGAAGTTCATGAAAGTTTCACCTTATTCCATACGTATTTTCTCAAATTTGGTTGTGAGGATTTGGACTTTAGATATCTTGACAATTGTTGTTCCCTCATGTGTCATTTCCAAAACATCTCAGGGTTGCTTTGTAATATCACAAGATATAATTCTCTTGAATTCATCTGGTGATAGTACGCAAGTAATAGCATTTAAAGCCTTTACATTGGCACTACTTTTACTTTTCTGAAGACTAGTCCAATTAAAATAAGGTGTTACTTTTATAGTTACAAATCCATCAGTAGCAGTCACTTTAGTGGTAAGAGGGGACCAATTGGTCACTGTGGCTTGCCACACACTCTCATCCATGGATTTTAAGAAAATTCTCATTCTGGCTTTCCAATAAGCATAATTGGAGCCATCAAATGGTGGAGGCCTAGTGACTGAAAGGCTATCAAAATTTGACATCTTAGAAAGCTCGGATTGATTAACTGAGGAAATTAATCCAAAAAAATAAATAAAGCGAGATATTATGCTTTGATACCACTTGAAAAGGCCGGGCTAAGAGTCCTAGGGCAAGTGAATAGGACTATTCCATATTAAAAAATTAAATGCGAAATTTAAACAAATATAATAAAAATAGCAGTTAAACAATCCCACAATGTAAAAATGAATAACAACCTTAAATGTACAAGTATTGAGAGGTTGATACAGATGTTGTTCTAAGGACAACCTTACACTGAAAACCAATGGCTTATGGTAGGGTAACCTTATTCTTAGAATAGTCTCTGTATCAAAATCTCAAACCGATATAGAGAAATAAATAATAAAATAGCAAAGAAAGAAACTAAGTAATTACAACATTCCCACACTTACATAAAAAGATTACAACATTCTCCACAAATGCATAAAGGGAAATTACAACATCCACATAATGCCACAATCAAATAATCACCACAAGACCAAAAGTTATAGTGGTACGCTTCTGTGTACACCAACTGTTTAGAAAAACAGCCACACAACTACTCCACTCTCAATATCCTCACACAATGGATATTAGTGCTCACTATGAAATAGGTTTTTCAAGGTTCACCTAAAACCCTCACAATCGTGTCTTTCAAGTGGGCTTACACAATTCAAAAAACCCTACACTCTGAGTTTTTTGGATCACCTCAGACAAAGCAAAAGAAAGAGATTTTTCTGGCACAATCTCAAAGAAACAAAAAGAATAAATTTACGAAACAGTAAAATACTTATTTAGATATTCTCCTTTGATGCAGCTCGGTAAAACCAATTCCTATTAGAAATATAACATAGATGTTTAATGTTCATACTCACTTATGAAAAGGTTCTAAGTTTTAAATGGAATTTAGATTAAATCACCTTGGGCTAGCTTGATTTGATTTTGATTCCAAGAAATGAGAAAAGTTCAATCCCTTCTTCAAATAAGATTAGAATGTAGATACAAAATCAAATGCAAACAAAGCTAATTAAAGAGAATATTAAATGAGCACTAAATAGCTCAAGAATATCACTAACTTATCTCTCAGAGCAATGTCTTGATTTTTCTTTAATTGGATATAAAACTCTGAAAATTGTGCTTTATTTATAAGTGTAAAAAATGCTCACTCGACTGGCCTAGAGGTCATCTCGACTGGTCGAAGGACCAACAAATATTTAAAATTTTTGGGCGTGATAAGATCAAGTCGTTCCACGACTGGTTGAAGGGCCTAATCGACTGCTCGAGTAGCCTCCATGACCGATTGAGTCCTGCCCATGACTGGTCGTGTAGGACCCAATTTAGTTGTTGGACTTTGAGTCGAGTCTATTTGATTGGTCGAGTAGTCTTCAGGACTGGTCTAGGCAATAACAGAAAATTTTAAAAATTAGTAACAAACCTTAGACTGGTCGAACCAGTACTAGGACTAGTCGAACATAGGCTAAGGCTAGTGGAGAAACAGCCTATACACTTACAAAGTGACCCAATTAAAGTTTGCAATCAACAATGACCTAACATATGGTCAATCTAGGGTCTTTCATACCTTATAAGCGATGTTTGAGCAATGAAACATCTTTTGCTTCGGTTGATAGTTGATTGTGAAGTACTTGAAGCTTGACATCTTGAAGTATGTTGAAGCTTGTACTTTGAAGCTTAAACTTGAAGTACTTGACTTGTATTTCATCTTGAGCTTTGAGGTTCAAAGTAAAGAACTTTGTCTTGATATTAATGAAGCTTTAAAACCTTTAACTATTGAAGCTTGAAAGATTGAACTAACACTTGGTATTATACTTGAACTTGAACTTGTCTATCTCTTGATCTTGCATTTGGAATTCTTGAGGTAAAGAGCTTTGTTCTTGTACATGAGTTACATGATATTGAATATGTAGATGAGCTACATGAGGCACAGATTCTAAGAGGTTTTGACACTACAAAATTTTACAATCATAAGAGCTAGAAATTATAGCACTTACACAAAGGTCCTACACAAAGCACCTAGGTTTTATGCGCTACACAAGAGCAAAGGATCCACACAAGAAACCGAAGTTTAGATCACATAGGTCAAGGATCCACACGAGGACCTTAGTTTAGGCCATACACGACAAGGATCCACACAAGGACCCTAGTTTAGGCCACAAAAGCCAAAGACCTACATAATGACCCTAGTTTAGGCTACACAGGCCCAGGACCTACACAAAGGACCTGAGTTAATGCCCTAAATAAGAGTAAAGGTCTTACGCTAATAACCTAAACGTACTCTCCCATCAGAGGCCTCCTATGAGGGCTTGTAAGGGGTGAGATGTACCTATGACTTAATCCTACTCAAGGAATGATCAGCAAGGTCTCTGGATTCTAATGACTTACATATAAGTAAATGAGCCCTATTCTGCACATTAATGAAGACGATCTCCCTTGATGATGGAGATTCTTCAGCTTCCTTGATCCGCAACACTGATGATGCTCTAATATAAGGCGATGGGTTGGGTCAAGGTTATATTAGAATCTACTCTAATGAATGTTACTCATTTGAGAGACGAAGAAATTCCAAGTTCTAAAGCATTCAAAGGATCCCAGCTCAATGTTTTGTCATTAAGATGGTAGCTAGATGATCCTTGAATGAGGAAGTTCATTCACCAATCCACTCTATTGAATGTCAATGATGAGACTGGATTGAAGGATGAACTCCCATGAGAAAAAGGTCTTAGGGTAGGTGATAGTCAATTACTTTCTCAAAGCTCTCTCTCTTTTTATCAATACAACAACCAAGAACAAGTTATCCTGGTAAAGGCAAAAAGCTCCAACCAAAATAAAACCGTCAATTTTTTATTGAGTTCAATGTCATCGAACGTGATTCGATGTCATTGAACGTATACTTTCAATGTCATCGAATATCAGTTTAATGATACAAACTTAGCTGTAAAACATTCCTGGAACATTTTGATAGATGATCGATGTCATCGAACTTGATTTGATCTCGTCGATATTTGAACTTCGATGCGATCGAATCATAGTTCGATTCCTCGATATTATATGTGACTTTACACAAGAGCTTATTAGACAAATAGAAGGCTAACTACAATGTCATCGATTCTAATTCGATGTCATCGAGATTCAAATTTTGATGTCATCGAATCCCATTTCGAATCATCGATCTTTTCAGAAGATATTCCTTGAAAGCTCGCTAGACACTTCTTTGTCCTTTTTTGATGACATCAAAACTTCCTCGATGTCATCAATATTCCTTGAAAGCTCACAGGCCTCGTTGCTGACCACTAAGGGCATACATCACCATTTTCGCATTACCTGGGTGGTACTAAAGATCAAAATCATAGTACTTCAGGAGGTCCATCTAACGTCTCTACCACATATTCAACTTAGAGTATGAGAAGAGATACTTCAGGCTCTTATGGTCGGAGAAGAACTCAAACCTGACCCTAACGAGATAATGCCTCCACACCTACAGTGCGAAAATGACCGCTGCCAGCTCTAAATCATGTGTGGGGTAGTTCAACTCATGGACCTTGAGCTAGTGAGACGCATATGCTACTAGCTTCTCGAGCTATATCAGGACAACACTGAAAGTGCCCTGGTATGTTAATTAGCGTGAGAGTTGAGTCGGTAAGACAAGTGCGCCCCATGTGAAGATCATCAAACATCTGCCTCAACTGGATGTGTGCTCCAAATTCATCAAAGGTAAACTTAGCCTCACATCCCATGTCCCAAAATACCCAGGTATATAAACCCTTAAAATGAGTAGAACAACATAGGTGTTTTAATATGAAAACTTATTTTGCAAAACAGGAAAATTTTTAAGTTTTCAGCCTTTCTCGATATATTGATATCACATCAATGTGATTGAACACCTATTATCGATGTTCTCAAAAAGTACTCAATATCATTGAATTGAGGACCTCTTTTGACCAGCAACCAACTTGATCTTCGGAAAAAATTCTCGATGAATCGATGGAATATTCGATATCATCAGAATTCAAATTTTGATAGCATTGAGACAACTCAATATAATCAAATTCTGGCTAGTTTGTGTCCAGCATACTATAGAGGCAAATCTGATATTTATCAATGACTCGAAGTAAGCCTCAATGCCATCAAAACTCAATTTCCGATGATATTGAGGAAGCTTCAATGTTATCGAATTCGGACTAAACTAGTCCAGTGAGTTCAATAGGAAAATCCTCTGGAAATGATCGAGGAATCAATGATGTCTCGATATGATCATAATTCAAATATCGATGAAATCGATATACGTTCGATATCATCGAAATGGATCAAAGATTGTCCAAAAAGAACTTTTAAAAATTATGTGAAAATGATCGATGTATCGAACAAATTATCGATGAAAACAGAATTCAAACTCCAATGACATCGACGCTCGCTCAATGGCATCAATCCTCAAGCAACAAGTTCAGGTATATACTTTAGTGGAGTTCGTATCATCGAACCTTGTTTCAATGTCATCGAAAGTATACGTTCGATGACATCGAAGGAAGATATCAAACTTTGTCAGAATCTAACATCTTTATTACCGTTTGAACTTTTTATTTATTTAAGGAGAGCTTGTTCTTAGATGCAGTACTGAAAAAAAGAGAGAGAGCTTTAAGAGAGTAAGTACATATCATCTACCCTAAGCCCTTTTTCTCATGGGAGTTCATCCTTCTATCCACCCTCATCATTTATATTTAATAGAGTGGATTAGGAAATGAACTTCTGCATTCAAGGATCATCCAGCTACCGCCTTAATGACAAATCATTAAGCTAGGATCCCTTGAATGCGTAAGACCTTAGAATCTCTCCATTGCTTTAATAGGTAATATTTATTAGAATAGATTCCAAGATAACATTGACCCAACTTTTCACCTTTATTGGTACATAATCAAGTGTTGCGGATCAAGGGAGCAAAAGAATCTTCATCATCAAGGAGAAGATCTTCATCAATGTGCTTAATGGGGCTCACCTACTCATCTGTAAGTCATTAGAGTCCAAAGATACTTTTTATCATTCCTTTTGTAGGTTTGGGTCAAAGGTGCTTCTCACCCCTTTCAAGTCCTCATAGGAGGCCTCTGACAGGAGAGTGTGTGTGGGTGTTGTGTGTTGACCCTTGCTCTTGTGTAGGGCATAAACTTAGGTCCTTAGTATCGGTCCTTGACTTGTGTGGCCTAAAAGTTACGTCCCTTGTGTGGATCCTTTAATCTTGTGTAGGGCATAAAACTTAGGTATTGTGTGTTGACCTTTGCTCTTATATAGGGCATAAACTCTAGGGTCCTTGTATGGATCCTTGGCCTATGTGGCATAAAAACCTTAGTTTCTTATGTGGATCCTTTGTTCTTGTGTAGGGCATAAAACATGTGTGCTATGTGTGGACCCTTGCTCCCGTGTAGGGCATAAACCTGTGTCTCGTGGAGACATGTTTTGTACCTTATGTAGGTCCTAGAGTCAGCCTTGTGTACGTTGTACTGGTTTGAGGTGAACCTAATTTGAAACCTCTGTTAGTGAAATTTGGTACACTTAAGGGTTGAGTGCATCCACTGGGAGTGGAGTAGGCACATTGCTGAACCACTATAAAATGACTATGTTTGAGATTGTTATTCGCATATTCTCTTGTTATGTTTACTTTGAATGATCGCATGTTGCATGATTGTTTAGAACTAATAAGTATCACATCTCACACACCGTCACTCAGTGCATCCATCATAAACTAAATTTATATACTGTTTAGATATTGAATAGTCTTGTGATTGAATCCTCTATTTGGCTTGGAAGCCATTAGAGTTAAGTTGAAGATATCTTGATAAATTGTTATATTAAATCAAGATAATGGTAATAGGATTTTAAATTGTCATAAAAATTTATAAAGTCTTATTCTCCCCGCTCTAGGACAGTTTGACTTATTCATACTTCTACTAAAGCGGTAATTACCGTAATTTCAATTGGTATCAAAGCGGGTCTCTCTGAAGGGCTTCACCACCTAGAGAGTGATCTTGACTAGAGTTGGAATCATGGCCAAAGGTGAGGGCTCATCTATAACTAGACCTCTTGTATTTGATGGATCAAATTATGCTTACTAAAATGCTAGGATGCATTACTTTCTGAGATCTTTGGATCATGATGTTTGAGACACTGTTGAAAATGGATATGTGCCCCCAACTGATCAAGTGGTAGTTGAAAATGGCATAACTATCTCCAAACCAAAATCCAAAGAAATGTGTACTGCATTTGATAAAGAAAAGCAAACCTCTGAAGCTAAAGCAATGAATGCTATTTACTATGTTGTGTCTCAAGAAGTATTTAATCAAATTAGTATGTGCAGCACATCAAAACAAGCATGGGATTTGTTGGAAATAACCCATTAAGGAACCAGCACAGTGAAAAGATCTAATCTGCAACTCCTAACATCACAATTTAAACATTGAAAAGGCCGATCTAAGAGTCCTAGTGTAACGTCCTGGAAAAATGTGTACAAAGATCCAAGTACCCCCTTAGGTAGAAATCTCTTAGGACTAAATCCTTTAGAAATTAAATGAGAATTAACTAGCACTAAACTAGATTACCTGAGAAATTAACACCAATCACTTTAAATATGATTTGTAAGATCCAAAACTTATAGAATTATTAACGCTACATTACCTTGAAATCGAGGATAAATCTCTAAACCCTGTTGCTCTCGGGAGCACATTAAAACTCTGTATCAGACCTGGACCCACATCGAAAGTCCGATAGCGATGAACTTAGACAAATACGACCGTCTTGTTGGACTTGACAACCACCTCAAAAATTAAGTCCAGATGATGTCCTGGGATGATTTACTTGAGTCCGGAGCGAAGTGTGTGAGAAACGTGAAGGTTTTTAGAAATTAAATACGAAATTAAGTAATCTGAGTCGTGTTGCTTGCGGGCCAATTATAAGCATTCTGACTACCAGAATCTGACCTAAATACACCCTCGGATCAGGAGAAATGTCCCACACATGCCAATGTACTTGTGGCCCTGATCGAGTGTCGGTGACCGTTGAACTGAAATTGGACCGCCACGGTCGATCTGTAAATCTGATCGGACTGAAAACTTAGCTTGATCAAGATCCAATATCAAAAAGCTTAAGTCTGACCGCATTCAGTAAAGGGACCTCCAAAAATGCTCCATTAGATCGAAATAGACCCGATTTGGCTATAACCTAAGTATAACATGGCCCTGGGGCTATTTCCATTAGTTCTGGGCCTATATAAGGGCTTTAAAACCCCTCTCACATATTCCATACGAATTCCAAAACCCTAGCAAAGAAAAGAGAATAAAAGGAAGGGAAAGAGAGAGAAAGAGAGAGAGTGAGTTGGCGATTCATCCTGAGATTCTTCCCAGCTACACTACGTGCTAAATCCGCCTATTCATATCACTATACAGGGGATACCGATTCCATACTTGGGTAAGAAAGCCTAACCCTAATCTGTTTTAGGGCTTCAAATAGTCTAAGTGATGATGTAGCTAACCTACTTCGTGCTCTAGGTTGTCAATCTATCGTTGACGAAGACTAAACGTTTAAATCAAATTCGTTACGCGTTTATCGGCGTAAGGTATGGACTATATACGTATAGGTTATGGTTTTCAAGGCTTTCAATGTCAGTTAATGATTTATTACTGACATGGGTGTCATTTCACATGCCAAATGTGATATCTGTTTTGTTTTACATATACATACGATCTATGTGGTATATAGGGAAATTCATGTGTCTATTGAAATGTTTGTGTACATTTAAAATCTGAATTTGTGATTGCCATGATTAACTATCGTAGGTACATGGTTGTTATTTATGTGACAAATCCTTGGTAAAGAGATTTTCCCAAATATGTAATATAACCAACATATGTGATGTATGTTGGAAAGTATAGTATAAGTGTTTATAAAAATGTTTGAATGAGTTAGTAGTTAATAAGGTGTGATTTATAGGGGAGTTGAGATATGAATCCCAACTACCTTAACTGTGTGTATGATTTTCTCCATGTACCGTATAACCTGTTAATTCATATTTAACTATGAGTATGTTTTCCTCCATGTACTGTAAATTCATGTTTAAGTTATATTCCATAACAAGTTCACATGATTGTAGGGTTTAACTTGAGTACTCATTATTGCTTATTTATCTCATATGCTTATTTGCTAGGAATGCACGCGGTTGGGGCTATATCGTAGTCCAGGCAATTGGTAATAAACCTTGTTCTGGTGATTGAGGTTGTTCTAGCCATGCAGGATGTGTTCGATGAATCTGAGCTGTAATTGGGATGTCGACAGTGGTTAGGCCACACGGAGTGCTTATACACTTCATGTCGATCAACTCAACATGCGCTCGTCCTAATCGAGCTCGTCAATTGTAACATCCCGAAAATTGGGGTCGGGTAGAAACCCAACTCCCGAGTTCCAGAACATCACTTATGCAACATAGATGATGATAAATGCATGTTGTCTGTAGAATGGCATTAAACAAGATTGAAACTAAGCCAAAATAGCATATCATACTCCAGAGACAGTTAAATTAGCAAGCGAAAGAATGTGATACATATATAAAATATATAAATGATTGTAAGTCTCCAGAGTGTGAACATGTTACCAGGTTAACTAAATACACGTATACTCCAAAATAGAAAGAAAAGAATATACATGAGTGCTCCAAAAATATAAAATGACAAGTTTCATGGCATCTAATCAACCTCCCTGTAATCCCGTCGATCAAAACACGGAGGAGAAGTCCTCCTCAGCATCATACAAGTCCGGCTCCACTTCATAAGCAGCGCCATCATTTGCAATTACAACCGGGTCTGGAGGGTGTCCGGAAACACCGTCCCATAACGTGGGACTGAGTAGCTAACTCAGTGGAATAATAGAGCAAAGATTAGCATGTTATAAAATCAATCACGCGTTAATAGTAAAGCACACGATCAACCATTCCTAGATACTATTGTTAATGCATGCATGAAATGACATGATGGATGCCCTCACTGACATACTCCCTCATGCGGCACCATCTGCGTCCGCGGCATGCTTTCTTCCCGCAGTGCTCCACATCTTTCAGGCACATGCAATGCGATATGGATAATGATTACCAAGTTGTTATTAGCCCTTTTCATACAGCAGGATTGGGAAACTAGGGTATCTTTCTTATATCAATCCCAACATAGATCCTGTCTAGGGTCGTCACTCCTAGTAATCTCATACGATGTTATATTTGTAGGTCGCTGCAAGGGATGCCAGGGCTGTTGCTTGCACTCGTTGCACCGCTCCCCCATCACCTTATCAATACAGGCCTAGTTATATCCTTAACACTGCATCAGGACTCGTTGCTCCCATGCGGTGTCAGGATAAACTCAAGGTCACTACAAAGGGCTCGTCACCGGATCAGTGTAGGCCGATAGCAAGAATATAGTGTCCCATACCACCATAATCTGCTCGGAGTAGGGTGCTCATTGGTCATTACGGGGAGATTTGTGGCCCCAGCGTAGGCCGACAGCTCGACCACGGTGTCCCATACCACCATGTCTGGCTCATGAGTCTTTATGGATCAAGGTACCATGGTTAACAGGGTTTCCAATGGTAAGTTCAGTACCCTAGGTTCAAGCAGTTATGACTCATACATGGTGAACATACAAAGGCCAGTCGGGTTACTTGACGGGCTTGACTAGTACGAGCGCATCTCGAGCTGAACGACATGAAGTGCATAAAACACTTCGTGTGGCCTAACCACTGCCACCAACCCAAAACACGACTCGCGTTCATCGACGCGTCCTTCATGGCAAATAGTAGCCAACCACGAATTTAATCCATTACAGACTGCCTGGACTAACGTATAGCCCCAAGCATTTATAAACAACATCAATGATCATGTGAGTGTGACATAATTGAAATACAAACGACCAAAGCATATTCACAACATGTGATAGCATACAACGTAAACAAATCATCCAACACCTGCATTTCATATATATAGTGAAATCAATACGTATAGCCAAAATGTAGGAAATCATATACAACATCATATGGAATGAGAATTCATTCTCAAAACTAATCTACAATACCATTTACTCAATACATACTAATACAAACATTTATACAAACACTTAGTCTACACACCTTAGTCTACATAGCGTATGTCGACCCAAAGTGCGCATTAGGGCGAATCTCTTCGCCAAACAGATCATACACACATACTTAATATCATAACACGATGAATTTACATGTCAAGCATTTTAGCAAAATACGGACGCATGCGGTATTTCCTGTAAATGCCTAAAATAACCTAAATCTCATATTTACCGTACGTTTACGAAACGGAAAACGGACAGCATGTTGTACATGTCAAACGGCGTTGCCGTCGATAATCTACTATTAAACGACATTAAAAGCTTTGAAATCAGTCAATCAAAGCGTCTAAAATCCTCACCTTTTGTCGTAGACGTGTATCGATTCGAATAGAACGTCATTGCTTCGTCAACGGCGTTCTGGCATCCTAATGCACAAGATACATAAGCTACTTCGCTATTTGAATCGAAAGGATCCTTAAAACAGTTATAGGTTAGGGTTTTCTTCCCTAGAACGGAGTTGGAATCACCAGAAGAGCGATGCAGGCAGGTGCATGTGGCACGTGGAGCAGCAGGGAAGACTCCCAGGAGAGAGCTCCAAATCTCCCTCCCTTTCTCTCTCTTTTCTCTCTTCTCTCCCCAAATTCATATGGAATGAAAGAGCAATGGTTTAAGCCCTTTTTATAAGCCCAAACATGATCAAAATAGACTTGGGGCCAAGGTATACTTATTTCGTAACCAAAGAGGGCTTGTTCTGATCCAACGGAGCATTTTCGGAGGTCCTGTGACTGAATGCGGTCGGACTTAAGCTCCCTAACATTGGATCTAGGTCAGGCATAGTTTTCAGTCTGAGCGGATATCCAGATCGACCATGGCGGACCAGTTTCAGTTCAACGGTTATGGGAACTCGATCGGAGCTACAAGTACTATACATGTAAGGGAAATTTTTCCTGATCCGAGGGTGAAATTTGATTGAATTCTGACGGTCAGAACGCTTAGAAAAAGCGCACAAGCGAACGTGCCAGATTTCATAAATTATATTTATTTCTCACACTCTTCACTCTAGACTCAAGGAAATCGTCGTGGGATATCATCTGGACTTGATTTTCGAGGTGATTGTCAAGTCCAACTAGGCGGTCATATTCGTCTTAGTCTGGGGTAATCGGACTTCCGACGTAAGGTCCAGAGCCGATACAAAGTTTCAAGGTGCTCCCGGGGGCAATCGGGAATAGAGTTTGATCCTAAGTTTTACGGTATTGTAGCGTCACCTATCCTATACTTTTTGACTCTAGCAGATCATATTGAAAGTGATTTGTGAGAATTTCATAAGCCATCTAGTGCAGCGCTAGTTGATTCTCGTTGGATTTCTAAAGGAAGTAGCCTTTATTGGTTTTTGTTTGAGATGAGATTTGGAGGGTGGAGCGAGGGTGTTTGGAAACAGAAGAAGGAAGAGTTTGGAGGGGTGATTTTTGCCAAAAATCAGGCATTTTGGTGAAAAAGGAGAGCTTGTAGGGTCACTTTGTGAAGGAAGTACTTGATCGGGAAGGTTTTAACGGACGACCCACATACTAGGGGGCTACCCTAGCCCCCAAACACCTCCATCCCGAAGCCCGGACCCAACCGAGAAATTTGACCGACGATGCATCGCGGAATCGGCGATGCCATCGCCGATGAAAATCATCTCCGGCGAGGCCGGCCATATGGGCTGGGTTCCCCCTGCCCCCTAGCTCCCAAAAATATGTGGGGCCCACCTTGGATCATTGTGTATTAGCGTAGGTGGCCCCATGACTCCATTCGAGGTATTTCGATGCCAGTTTGCATACCCAAATGAATTTCTACGGTGTATAGCATATGATTTTGGGGTAGGAGACGTTAATCTATCCAACTAACCTATCTATCTTATTAGATTCCAAAAGGTTAAGGGTCGAAACCCATTTTACATTCATGGTAATTTTTAGCTTCGGTATTGTTCTTCATCATTAATATGCTAAGGTTGGTGTTTTTTACTATTTAAACTTGAGGAGTCATGTTTAATATGAAAGTACTTGGAAAAATTTGAAGAATGAGGTGGTAAAAGGTGAGTTTTGAAGGAAATGGGTTGAAAAGCGATTTCTTTGGCTTTGGGATTGAGCTCTGAAAGTGTTATGGTTGACCCATTGCCTAAGGACGTCTAACTCCAGTTTGACAAAAAATCCGTGGTATTACAATTTACCCCCCTTAAAACATAATTTCGTCCCCGAAATTGGCTAAGGGTAATGAGTCTCTAGAGAGACTTTCGTATTGACATTCTAAGGAAGGTTCAAATTCTATTTAATGACCTAACCATACGTATAACCTAAACCAACTGTTTCGATCCTGGGCCAGTGGGGAAGAGGCCAACTACGCTTCCGTTGCGCTACTCTAATCCAACGGTTGTATTAGATAATCTTAAGTAGATTGGGCTCAATACGTTATACCCCCCTTAAAACTTAGTTCTACTTAATGTTCAAGAATCTATGCCTCGATCCGTATATCGGAACGAGGTGTAACTTAGGGCATATCTTTAAATGAAATGGGAAACAACCTCTCACTACATGGGTCTTCCTTTGCTAATGATGCGTTCTATAGCATTGGTACCTATGGTTGTAGAAAAGAACTAAAATGATGGGTGTTGTGGTTGATTTCAGGGACAAGTGTAAGCTTGCCGACAGGATATCTAATCTCTAATGGCCATATGTCCTCAACACTTCCCAAAGGCAAAGTTATAACTTTTGGTTGTAGGTGGTCGGGCCAACACGGAAGAAAAGTTGTGTAGTGGGTCTGAGCCGGATACATAGACTTTCTGCCTAGACTATGACAGAAAATTTGTTGTATCAATTCTTAATCCTAGCCGATGCCGATCTTCTGCTTGATCAGAGCATTGGATTCATTGACAACTACCAGGATTGAGAAGTCAATTCAAACCGCGAATACTTCGCTTATATATGCAGTTCCTTTACTCCGCGTTCCCGAATGTAATAAGTCCTTGGGAAGACAATTCTAAGGGAGTGGAGTTGCCCAAACCTAAACGTAACTGCGCTCGAGCACTACACATATGCTCATATCAACTAAGGAGGTCCTAGAGTTTACATCATTAATTTATTAGATTTCATATACTGTTAGATCTAAATCTAGGAATACCAACTCTAGGTCCAAAATTCTAAGGGCCTGTTTGGGCTAGTGGTATGAAGTTGTAGTAAATGGATAGCGTTGCTAATGCCACCTCGGGATTAGGAATGACATATTTGGTAGGAGGGTGGGAGGGGATTAAAATCGATTCATAGGCTTTGGAAAATGAGTCTTGTGTTGGGAAGTAGGAGATGGGATTTCCAAGTCCCATGATGATAAATTTCCAAGTGTAATTTGAAAGGAGATACTGGGATTTACTTCTAACTACCTACATCCTGAGCATAGTATTAAAGATCATGGGATACACCCAATCTAGGGACAATACCGTACACATGCATTTCTTGCTACTTTTACAATTCCATTGGCCCTAATCCTACCCATTGCAGTTGGTCGAATGGGCCCTACATGTCTCAACATTCGGAGGTTGAGAAGGTTATGGGACTCAAAGGTGTGGGTTCTGTGCCCAAATGAGGGGGGTATAAAGAAGGTGAAGAGTTGTAAAGAATAGTAGGGATATGAGATCATTTCACATGGTCTCGGTTATGCATGGGTTATTCTACGGTAGTTAATCTCGCCCGTCGGTGAAACTTGGGATTCTACTACGGTTTCTAGATTCCATCGCCCCCTGCCTAAGTCAGAGTGCGTCAGTGTGCGGTGTGTGACCATAACCCAGATCCGATTTAATCCAAATCATGCTCTGATACCATCTGTAACATTTTGAAAATTGGGGGTCGGGTAGAAACCCAACTCCCGAGTTGCAGAACATCACTTATGCAACATAGATGATGATAAATGCATGTTGTCTGTAGAATGGCATTAAACAAGATTGAGACTAAGCCAAAACAGCATATCATACTCCAGAGACATTTAAATTAGTAAGCGAAAGAATGTGATAGATATATAAAATATATAAATGATTGTAAGTCTCCAGAGTGTGAACATGTTACCAGGTTAACTAAATACATGTATACTCCAAAATAGAAAGAAAAGAATATACATGAGTGCTCCAAAAATATAAAATGACAAGTGTCATGGCATCTAATCAACCTCCCTATAATCCCGTCGATCAAAACACGGAGGAGAAGTCCTCAGCATCATACAAGTCCGGCTCCACTTCACAAGCAGCGCCATCATCTGCAATTACAACCGGGTCTGGTGGGTGTCCGGAAACACCATCCCGTAATGGGGGAGTGAGTAGCTAACTCAGTGGAATAATAGAGCAAAGATTAGCATGTTATAAAATTAATCACGCGTTAATAGTAAAGCACACGATCAACCATTCCTAGATACTGTTGTTAATGCATGCAAGAAATGACATGATGGATGCCCTCACCGACATACTCCCTCATGCGGCACCATCTGCGTCCACGGCATGCTTTCTTCCCGCAGTGCTCCACATCTTTCAGGCACATGCAACGCGATATGGATAATGATTATCAAGTTGTTATTAGTCCATTTCATACAGCAGGATTGGAAAACTAGGGTACCTTTCTTATATCAATCCCAACACAGATCCTGTCTAGGGTCGTCACTCCTAGTAATCTCATACGATGTTATATTTGTAGGTCGCTGCAAGGGATGTCAGGGCTATTGCTCGCACTCGTTGCACTGCTCCCCCATCACCTTATCAATACAGGCCTAGTTATATCCTTAAGACTGCATCAGGACTCATCGCTCCCATGCGGTGTCAGGATAAACTCAAGGTCACTACAAAGGGCTCGTCACCTTATCAGTGTAGGCCGACAGCAAGAATATAGTGTCTCATACCACCATAATCTGCTCAGAGTAGAGTGCTCATTGGTCACTACGGGGAGGTTTGTGGCCCCAGCGTAGGCCGACAGCTCGACCACGGTGTCCCATACCACCATGTCCGGCTCATGAGTCTTTATGGATCAAGGTACCATGGTTAACAGGGTTTCCAATGGTAAGTTCAGTACCCTAGGTTCAAGCAGTTATGACTCATACATGGTGAACATACAAAGGCCAGTCGGGTTACTTGACGGGCTTGACTAGTACGAGCGCATCTCGAGCAGAATGACATGAAGTACATAAAACACTTCGTATGGCCTAACCACTGCCGCCAACCCAAAACACGACTCGCGTTCATCGACGCGTCCTTCGTGGCAAATAGAAGCCAACCACGAATTTAATCCATTACCGACTGCCTGGACTAACGTATACCCCCAAGAATTTATAAACAACATCAATGATCATGTGAGTGTGACATAATTAAAATACAAACGACCAAAGCATATTCACAACATGTGATAGCATACAACGTAAGCAAATCATTCAACACCTGCATTTCATATATATAGTGAAATCAATACGTATAGCCAACATGTAGGAAATCATATACAACATCATATGGATTGAGAATTCATTCTCAAAACTATCTACAATACCATTTACTCAATACATACTAATACAAACATTTATACAAACACTTAGTCTACACACCTTAGTCTACATAGCGTATGTCGACCCAAAGTGCGCATTGGGGCTAATCTCTTCACCAAACAGATCATACACGCACACTTAATATCATAACACGATGAATTTACATGTCAAGCATTTCAGCAAAATACGGACGCATGCGGTATTTCCTATAAATGCCTAAAATACCCTAAATCTCATATTTACCGTACGTTTACGAAACGGAAAACGGACAGCATGTTGTACATGTCAAACGGCATTGCCATCGATAATCTACTATTAAACGACATTGAAAGCTTTGAAATCAGTCAATCAAAGCATCTAAAATCCTCACCTTTTGCCGTAGACGTGTATCGATTCGAATAGAACGTCAATGCTTCGTCAACGACGTTCTGGCATCCTAATGCACAAGATACATAAGCTACTTCGCTATTTGAATTGAAAGGATCCTTAAAACAGTTATAGGTTAGGGTTTTCTTCCCTAGAACGAAGTTGGAATCACCAGAAGAGCGATGCAGGCAGGTGCATGTGGCACATGGAGCAGCAGGGAAGACTCCCAGGAGAGAGCTTCAAATCTCCCTCCCTTTCTCTCTCTTTTCTCTCTTCTCTCCCCAAATTCATATCGAATGAAAGAGCAATGGTTTAAGCCCTTTTTATAAGCCCAAACATGATTAAAATAGACTTGGGGCCAAGGTATACTTATTTCGTAACCAAAGAGGGCTTGTTCTGATCCAACGGAGCATTTTTGGAGGTCCTGTGACTGAATGCGGTCGGACTTAAGCTTCCTAACATTGGATCTAGGTCAAGCATAGTTTTCAGTCTGAGCGGATATCCAGATCGACCGTGGCGGACCAGTTTCAGTTCAACGGTTATGGAAACTCGATCGGAGCTACAAGTACTATACATGTAAGGGAAATTTTTCCTGATCCGAGGTTGAAATTTGATTGAATTCTGACGGTCAGAACGCTTAGAAAAAGTGCACAAGCGAACGTGCCAGATTTCATAAATTATATTTATTTCTCACACTCTTCACTCTGGACTCAAGGAAATCGTCGTGGGACATCATCTGGACTTGATTTTTGAGGTGATAGTCAAGTCCAACTAAGCAGTCATATTCGTCTAAGTCTGGGGTAATCGGACTTCCGACGTGCGGTCCAGAGCCGATACAAAGTTTCATGGTGCTCCCTGGGGCAATCGGGAATAGAGTTTGATCCTAGGTTTTACGGTATTGTAGCGTCACCTATCCTATACGTTTTAACTCTATCAGATCATATTGAAAGTGATTTGTGAGAATTTCATAGATCATATTGAAAGTGATTTGTTAGATTCCAAAAGGTTAAGGGTCGAAACCCATTTTACATTCACGGTAATTTTTATCTTCGGTATTGTTCTTCATCATTAATACTCTAGGGTTGGTGTTTTTTACTATTTAAACTTGAGGAGTCGTGTTTAATATGAAAGGACTTGGAGAAATTTGAAGAATGAGGTGTTGAAAGGTGAGTTTTGAAGGAAATGGGTTGAAAAGCGATTTCTTTGGCTTCGGGATTGAGCTTTGAAAGTGTTATGGTTGACCCATTGCCTAAGGACGTCTAACTCTAGGTTGGCAAAAAATTTGGGGTATTACATCAATTAACCCGATTGACCCGATGTACGTTCACCATGTATGGACGCTACTGCTTGAATCTAAGGTACCAAACTCACCAGTGAAACCCTGTTAACCTTGGTACCTAGATCCGCTAAGACTCATGAGCCAGACATGGTAGTATGGGACACCGTGGTCGAACTGTCAGCCTACGCTGGGGTGACGAGCCTCCCCGTAGTGACCAGTGAGCAATCCAGACTCGTGAGATGAATATGGTAGTATGGGACACTGTATTCGTGCTGTCGGCCTAAACTGATTTGGTGACGAGCCCTTTGTAGTGACCTCGATCATACCTTGAAACTGCATTAAGGTGATGTGCCTTATTGTAGTATCTAGGGTATAACTAGGCCTGTATTGATTAGTGACGAGCCCTGTACAGCAACCTAGAACCATAACATCGTATGAGATTTACTAGGACTAACGACCTTAGAATGGATCATTGTTTGGGAATTGATATAAGGGAGGTACCTTAGCTTCTCAATCCTGCTGTATGAAAAGGACTAATAAGAACTCGGTAATCATGTACATGCACCGCACTGCATGTGTGGTTTGGCATTGGGTAGAGCACTGAGGAAGTGACTGACATGCATGACCCTAAGATGAAGATCGTAGAGGGAGTGCAGGTGAGGGCATGCATCATTCCTTCATACATTCCTGCATTAATCAAAGTACTTAGGGATGTTTAATTATATTGCCTTATCATTACTGCGTGATTGAATTGATAACATGTTAACCTTTGCTGTATAGTTCCACTGAGTTGATCACTCACTCTCACGTTTTGGGACGGTGCTTAAACACCAACCAGACTCTGTCTTAGATGTAGATGTTGATGCAACTCGCGAGGTAGAGCCGGAGTTCGAGGATGAAGAGGAGGCATTCTCGTGTATGGAGTATTCAGGCGAGTTCACTTAGACCGTTCTGAATCATCGGGGCTTCAGGGTTCATACTTTATAGAGGACTATCATATTTTGACATTTGTATTTTGAAACAATACTTGTAACTATTGACCTGGCAGAGCATACATATTTTGGGCACTTGTACTGGTTTATAGATTCATTTCAGTCTTCCTCTTACGTATTACAACTATCCCTGGATTATGTTTTGCTGATTTGGCTTAATCTACTTCATGTTTTATGCACTAATACAGACAACATACATCCATTATTAAAAATGTTGCATAAGTGATATTTTGGAACTCGGGAGCTGAGTTATACTCGACCCCCGATTTTTAGGGCGTTACACTTAGGGGGGGTGAATAGGACTATGTCAAATTAAAAATTAAATATGAAAATAAATAAAAGTAAATAAAGATAGCACTTAAACAATCTCATAATGTAGAAATGAATAAAAACCTCAAATGTACAAGTGTTGAGAGGTTGATACAAATTTTGTTCTAAAGACAACCTTACACCAAAAACCAATGGCTTATGGTAGGACAACCTGATTCCTAGAATGGTCTGTGTATCAAAATCTCAAAATGATACAGAGGAATAAAGAATAAAATGGCAAAGAAAATAAGTAAACTATTACAACATTCCCACACTTTCATAAAAAGATTACAACATTCTCCATAAATGCTTGAAAAGGAAATTACAACATCCACACAATGCCACAATCAATCATTCACCACAAGGAAAAAAATTATAGTGGTTCGCTTGTGTGTGTACCAACTGTTTAGAAAAACAGCCACACAACTACTCCACTCCCAATATCCTCACACAGTGGATATTGGAATTCACTATGGAATAGGTTTTTCAAGGTTCACCTAAAACCTTCACAATTGTGTCTTTCAAGTGGGCTTAAACAATTCAAAAACCCCACACTCTGAGTTTTTTGGATCATCTCAGACAAACCAAAAGAAAGGGATTTTTTCTGGAACAATCTCAAAGAAACCAAAAGAATAGATTTACATAAATGTAAAATACTTATCTGAATATTCTTCTTTGATGTAGCCCGGTAGGACCAATTCGGAGTAGAAGTTTAACGTAGATGTTCAATGTCCACACTCACTTATGAAAAGGTTCTAGGTTCTAAATGGATTTTAGATTAAATCACCTTGGGCTAGCTTGATTTGATTTTGATTCCAAGAAATGGGAAAACTTCAATCCCTTCTTCAAATACGATTGGAATGTAGACACAAAATCAAATGCAAAAAGCTAATTAAAGAAAATATTAAATGAGCACTAAATAGCTTAAGAATATCATAAACTTATCTCTCAAAGTGGTATCTTGATTTTTCTTGAATTGAATGAAAAACTTTAAAAATTGTGTTCTATTTATAAGTGTAAAAATTGTTCACTCGACTGGCCTAGAGGTCGATCGACTGGTCGAATGACTAACAAATTTTTAAAATTTTGGGCGCTATAAGTTAAATTCATTCCACGACTGGTCGAGTAGCCTTCACAACTGGTCGAGTCCTGCTCACGACTGGTCATGTGGGACCCAATTTAGTTACTGGACTTTGAGTCGAGCCTGCTCAACTGGTTGAGCAGTGTCCAGGACTGGTCAAGGATCTAACAAAAAATCTCAAAAATTAGTAACAGACCTTAGATTGGTTGAGGAAATTCTTAGACTGGTCGAGCCAGTACTAGGACTAGTCGAACATAGGCTAAGACTAGTCGAGAAACAGCCTAAAAACTTATAAAGTGACCTAATTTAAGTATGCAATCAATATGACTTAACTTATGGTCAATCTAGGTTCATTCATACCTTATAAGTGATATTTGAACATTGAATCATCATTTGCTTCGGTTGATAGATGATCTGGAAGTACACTAAGCTTGATATCTTGAAGTATGTTAAAGCTTGAACTTGTAATACTTTGAAGCTTAAGCTTGAGGTACTTGAGTTGCTTTTCACCTTGAGCTTTGAGTACCAAAGTAAAGTATATTGTCTTGACTTAGATGAAGCTTCGAAACCTTGAACTATTGAAGCTTGAAAGTTTGAACTATCACTTGGTGTTGTGCTTGAACTTGTATATCTCTTAATCTTGCATAATATGGAATATGTAGATAAGCTACACAAGACACAGATTCCAAGAGGTTTTGACACTATAAAATTTGACAATCATAGGAGCTAGAAAACATAGCACTTACAAACATCTTAGAATGGAGGAGTATGAGACTTTCATGAAATTCTTTACAAAAATGAATATCATTTGTAACTCCATGGGTGGACTGGGAGAGAAGGTTCTAGTGTCAAAATTTTATAGGAAAATACTAAGATCCCTATCGGAACAATTCAACTCCAAAGTAACAACTATCGAAGCGTGTAGAAATGTGGATGAAATAAAAGTAGAAGAACTCGTCAGTTCCCTACAAACATTTGAATTACACTTTAAACCTGCTCCCAAATCAAAAAATAATGCTTTCAAAACTTCAAAACACATCCCCACAAATGAGGAAGATGAAAGTGAAAGGGAAAATGAAGATGAAGAAGTGGCTCTTCTGGCTCAACGATTCAGAAAATTCTTCCATAAAAACCATGGCTGACCATTTAAAGAGAGACGATTGGACAACAAGCATTATATAGGTAAACCTGTTAAAATGTCCAAAGAGCTATAGTGTTACACGTGTCGAAAGTTTGAACACTTGTCCACTAAATGCCCCAGCAAAAAAACCAAAGGAAAGGCTATGGCAATCACTTGGGATGATACTGAAGAATCAAACTCAGACATCAGTGGTTCAGAAAGAGATGGAGATCAGAAATCCCTGAAAATACTCATAGCCTCCACACCTACAAACATTCCATTAGTTATTGAGGAAATTGATGAATCGTGAGTCAAAAGGACATTTTCATCAGATGAGGAGAAAGAAGAAGGAAAGGATAAATTATAGGATGCCTATAATTAACTTTACATACATAACATCAATATCCTTAAAAGACTTGGCATTACTGAAAACAAGAATAAATTGCTGCAAATGGATCTGGATAAAATCTTAGAGAACAATACACACATAATTAATGATCTTCAGCAATACCACTCAAATAATGATAGGCGAGAAAGAATCAACTCATTTCTCAAATCTAAGTCAGTAAAACTAACCAAACAGATTGAACTATTGAAAGATGAAAACATGCATCTTAAGAATGAAAATCACACACTTATCTTTGATGCAAAAAATTTAAGAAAATCTGTTGAGCTTAGTTTCAAATTCTCCCAAAGCAGTGAAAATTTTGAAAAACTTTTGGGAATGGGGAGACCACAAAAGGACAAAAGGGGATTAGGATATAAAAACTTCAAACTAATTCTTACCCTTGCAACAACAACAATTAAGGAAACAACTGCTTTTGGAAGAAATACAAGAGTTACTCCTATTTGTCACTTATGTGGAGATTCAGGACATTACAAATTTAAATGTCATACCTTTGATTAGACTCATCCTAATTCTGATTTGAACTTTACTAGTAAATATAAACCAATCGGAAGAACAATACAAAATGTTAAGAGTCCACCAAGGTTCATACCCAAAGGTAAGACATATCCATCACCACCTAAAATGATCAAGAAAATGGAGGAACTACTAAGTCAGGTGGCTCAACTGAATCAAAAAACAAATGAATTGATGAAAAAAGGAAAAATGATTCAGTTACCCAATGTACCCAGACAAGTTCCTAGCAAAAAGAAAGAACCATCCTCAAAGAAACTTGCCACAAAATGGGCGGTTAAAGGAACGAAAATTGCCTTGTGACTCACTCAAATCTTAAAACAGTCAATAGTGCTAAGTGGTACTTAAACAGAGATGCTCAAGACATGTCATGGATGACAAATCCCTTCTCTCAAATTATTCAAATTTTGATAATGGGGTAGTCACCTTTGGAGATGGAAACACCGCTAAGGTATTAGGGCATGGAAATATTGTTGGATTAGAGATGCTCAAAAATGAGAACATAGAGAATATGTAACAACAAGCACGTGGTAACATTCTCCACATAAAAGTGCAAGATCTTAGACCTATCAGGAAAACTAATAATGCATGGTCTTCGCACCAGTGATCAATGTTATGTTATTGGATGCAACAAGAAGGATGATCCTTCTGCTTATTAGTATGGGAACATAGAGAATATGTCCAGGCTACAACATCAAAAGCTTTGGACATACATATGTGAAAGATGTATTTGTTTTTGTGATTATCATGATATATTTGAGGATAATACTCCTCAAATTTTCTTTTTCAATATAAACACTGCAAGTGTTTATAATTTTGAAGGTTGCAACTTTTTGTATAAATTTTGATGTGTATACAAGCTGATATGAAAATATACTATGATATGCATATATGAAAGATCATCAAAGTGCTCAAATAAATGTCATACTTTTTCTCATCAATAATTCAGCTGATGAATCATACTAATCCTTGATTATATCAAATTGATATCGATATCATCAATGACCTTTCAGAGTATGAAGTGTCACACGTTATAAAGTGTTATCGAAGACCTCTTCGAATCATCGAATCCAAATTCGATGATATCGAAGTTCATCGCCCGATAAAAAGGTGGACGAGCGGGAAAATTCTATTGTGTTTTGTTCCTCTTCCCAGGCCATTTATCCCCTCTTTTAACGACCGCAAGTAGTCTAGCATGGCTCAAATCCTATAATTTCTTAGCATATCCTTTTGATTCCTCAAGATATTCTACATTTTTAGGTCTTCATAGATTGATTGAAAGTTCATTTCTTGGCATATTCTCTATGGTTGGTCTTCATAGCTTTCAATCATCTATTTGTCAGTTCTTTTTGAATTGTTGGTTGTCTAAATGAGTAAAGACAAGGGAAAAGCACCTATCATAGGGGAATCCTCCGTGCCTACTAGGAAGAAAACCCTAGCCCCAAAAGAAAGGGCCAGGGCGCAGGATCAGAGATCCATGGCACACCAACGGAGCACCACTACTCGACAAACATCACGCGATGAAGCTTTGGCTACGGCCCCTTCATCTTCACCCGCTATTGTAGCTCCCCCTCCACATATCCTTGAAAAATATATAGGGAGGCACCTTGTGCACGAATGACGGATTGATATGGAGTGCATCAAACCCTTCAATTTTGAACCTCTATTAGATGCAGTCGATTGGTTGGCTATTTTGAATTTTGGAGTCCCGTGTCATGATGAGAGAACTTACCGATTCCTTGCCTATAGTTATTCCCCAGTTCTTGATCCTCCATCCATTACTATCACTATTAGGGAAGAAAGTGTTGAAATCACTACAGAATACATTTTCAACATTTCTGGTCTTACCTTGTCTCCTGTTGGTTTGTCCGATCTTGATCTTCAAGACCTAACAACCCGCTCTAAGGTCACAAAATTCCTATGCCTAGATAGAGACATCTCATGGTATCAAGGGAATGCTTTAAAAGCAAAATATATGAGTCCTAAAGACTGAGTCTTACACGGGATATTCTCCACCAATGCTTACCCTAGAGGAACGAATCGTGTTGATCTTACTAGGTTTATGGTCATGGTTGTACACTACATTGCAACTGGTGTCAAGATATGTCTACCCACTTTAATTCTTCACCAATTAACCAGTGTCATTCACACCTCCAGAGCAAACCTACCTTTCCCTCGCATCATCCATGCACTATGCGACAAAATTGGACTACCTATGATGGACGATCTTGAGCATCTACTACAACATTTCAACAAGGTCAACATTTAAAAAATGGACCTTCAGTTCCATCCATATATGGAAGGTCAGTCCAAGGAAGATATCCAAGGAGAAGGAGAAATGGAGGAAGGAGCGACGCAAATAGAAGGAGATCCACAGGAGCCTCGGCCAGTTCCGACTCCGACGGACTCTACACAAACTCAATGGTTCAAATTTCACCAAGATCGGGTTGGGGCAACATTGCGTGGCATGGCACAGATGGAAGAGAAACTAGAGAAGCATGATGAGTGTTTCTCAGCCTTGGAGAAAATAGTGGCTAGATTACAGCACACATCATAGCAACTCGTTGATCTAATGATGTGTCATTGAGATGACACGACGCCATCTCACTCAGCCCCAGCACCATAGTGACAATTGCTCTTATGCCATCACATACACGGATTACTCATTTATACTTAGGTCATGAGTATCTTTTTGAATGCCCTACGTACCTATGAGTGTATGTAGTGGTCAGCTAACATTGGATAGATTAACATTTTCTAGTGGTTAAGGTTTATCGTCCTCTAGATGAGGAGAATACTTGTGTTTTGATATGCTCATGGATGGGATGAATACTTTGATGGATGTTTATTTTTAAATGCTCTAAATTTTGTCAAGCTTGGGTAGTTCTTTTGAATATTCCTTCCATGAATGATGATATATTTCTGTTGATGCAGTCTATCTAGTTGCTCATATTATTTACTAATGATCTGTTTGAGCTTTATAGGAAATGTCTATGGGATGCATGTTATGTGACAAATGATAATTAATTCTCTGTTAATTATTGAATGCCCATAGATGCGGCTTATTGTTTGTGGCTTGGTGATTCTATGCTTTAAAATGCATATCAATCTAGAATTATCAGTCTTCCTATTGCCTTACTTCTCCTAGTCTCTTTAACATCAACTTTAGTCATTCAATCTGTTATTGGTATATTAACCTTTGTCACTGACTGACAAAAAGGGGGAGAATAAATCCCACCATGAGAACACTGCTTGGTATATGGTTTTGAGCATGGTGATGTAGGTGATAGGGGGAGCAGTTGGATGAAGATAAGGGGATCAGCTACCTGGATCAAGATTGTGTGTGAACTTATAGTATCTTTATAAAATTGTGTAAAGTTCATGTACACATAATTTAGAATGTTGTTCTAGGTGTGTTTTAGGTGTTTTGGCACGTAATTGACAAAGGGGGAGATTGAAAGTGTCCTAGTTTGTCAATTAATGTGAGAGTTGAGTCGGTAAGACAAGTGGGCCCCATATGAAGATCATCAAGCATCTACCTCAACTGGATGTGTGCTCTAAACTCATTAAAGGTAAACTTAGCCTCACATCTCATGTCCCAAAACACCCAGGTATATAAACCCTTAAAATGAGTAGAATAACATAACTGTTTTAGTATGAAAACTTATTTTGCGAAACAGAAAATTTTTTAAGTTTTCAGCCTTTTTTTGATATATCGATATCACATTAATGTGATCGAACACCTGTTATCAATGTGATTGAACACCTGTTATCGATGTCCTCGAAAAGTACTTGATATCATCGAATTGAGGACCTCTTGTGTCCAGCAACCAACTTGATCTTTGGACAAAATTCTCGATGAATGGATGGAATATTCGATATCATTGGAATTCAAATTCTGATAACATTGAGACAACTCAATATAATCAAATTCTGGCTAGTTTGTGTCCATCATGCTGCTAAGACAAATCTAAGATTTATCGATGACTCGAAGTGAGCCTCGATGCCATCGGAACTCAAATTCCGATGATATCAAGGGAGCTTCAATGTTATCGAATTTGGACCAAACTAGTCTAGCGAGCTTAATAGGAAAATCCTCTAGAAATGACCTAGGAATCGATGATGTCTCGATACGATCGTAATTCAAATATCGATAAAATCGATATACGTTCAATATCATCGAAATGGATCAAAGATTGTCTAGCAAACTCTTTTGAAAATCATATGGAAATGATCGATGTATCGAACAGATTGTTGGTGAAATCAAAATTCAAACTCTAATGGCATCGACGCTCACTAGATGGCATTGAACCTTAGGCAACAAGTTTCAAGTATATACTTTAGTGGAGTTCGTATCATCGAACCTTGCTTCAATGTCATCGAAAGTATATGTTCGATGACATCGAAGCAAGCCCAATGATATCAAACTTAGTCAGAATTTGACATCTTTATTACCGTAGGAACTTTTTTTCTACTTAAGGAGAGCTTGTTCTTGGTTGCAGTATTGAGAAAAATAGAGAGAGCTTTGAGAGAGTAAGTACATATCATCTACCCTAAGCCCTTTTTCTCTTGGGAGTTCATCCTTCAATCAAGCCTCATCATTGATATTCAATAGAGTGGATTGGGTAATGAACTTTCGCGTTCAAGGATCATCTAGCTGCCACCTTAATGGTAAATCATTGAGTTGGGATCCCTTGAATGCCTAAGACCTTAGAATGTCTCCATTACTTTAATAGGTAATATTTATTAGAGTAGATTCCAAGATAACCTTAACCCAACTTGTCACCTTTATTGGTACATCATCAAGTATTGTGGATCAAGAGAGCTGAAGAATCTTCATCATCAGAGTGGAGATCTTCATCAACGTGCTTAATGGGGCTCACCTACTTATCTGTAAGTCATTAGATTCCAAAGACCCTTTTGATCATTCCTTTTGTAGGTTTGGGTCAAAGGTGTTTCTCACCCCTTTCAAGTTCTCAGAGGAGGCCTCCGACGGGAGAGTGCGTGTGGGTGTTGTGTGTTGACCCTTGCTCTTGTGTAGGGCATAAACTTAGGTCCTTAGTATAGGTCCCTAGCCCGTGTGGCTTAAAAGTTAGATTCCTTATGTATATCCTTTGCTCTTATGTAAGGCATAAAACTTAGGTGTTGGGTGTTGACCTTTTCTCTTGTGTAGAGCATAAACTCTAGGGTCCTTGTGTAGATCCTTAGCTTGTGTGGCCTAAAAACCTTGGTTCCTTGTGTGGATCCTTTGCTCTTGTGTAAGGCATAAAACCTGGTTACTATGTGTTGACCCTTGCTCTTGTGTGGGGCATAAACTTGTGTCTCGTGGAGACATGTTAGGTACCTTGTGTAGGTCCTAAAGTCATCCTTGTGTAGATTATGCTAGTTTGAGACGAACATGATTTGAAACCTCTATTAGTGAAATCCGGTACACTCAAGGGTTGAATGCGTCTACCAGGAGTGGAGTAGGAATACAGCCGAACCACTATAAAATGACTGTGTTTGAGATTGTTATTTACATATTCTCTTATTATGTTTACTTTGAATGATCACATGTTGCATGATTGTTTGAAATTGATAAGTATCACATCTCACACACAGTCACTTAGTGCATTCTTCATCAACTAAATTTATATACTGTTTAGATATTGAATAATCTTGTTATTGGACCCTCTATTTGGCTTGGAAGCCAATAAAGTTAAGTTGAAGATATCTTGATAAATTATTATATTAAATTGAAATAATGGTAATAGGATTTTAAATAGACATAAAATTTTATAAAGTCTTATTCACCCCCCGCTAGGACACTTTGAGCTATTCCTACTTCTGCTAGAGCAGTCATTACCGCAATTTCTAACACCCAAGCTAACATGTGAAGCATTGGTAAACATTACAAATCCTTCACTCCTAGAGGGAAGAGTGAGGACAGGAGGGGACGTGAGATGATCCTTCAACTCCATAAATGCTTGCTCACAGGCGTCACTCCATACAAATTCTATGCCCTTTCGGGTCAACCTGGTCAATAGTGATGCGATACAAGAGAATCCCTTAATAAAGCATCGATAATATCCCGCCAAACCAAGAACACTACAGATCTTAGAGGCATTGTGAGTTGGCCCCACTAACGCACTGCATCTATCTTCGAGGGGTCCACTGCGACACCCTCCCTTGTCACCACGTGACTAAGGAACCTCACCTCCTCTTGCCAAAATGCGCACTTCTCCCGCTTCAAATACAGCTGGTGGGCACAAAGGGTCTGCATAATATTTAGATGTTGCTTATGGCCCCTGTGGGACCTTGAATAGATTAGATTGTCATCGATAAACACTATAACAAACTAATCGAGATAAGGATGGAAGACCTCGTTCATCAACTGCATGAATAAGCAGGCGCATTGGTCGGTCGGAAGGACATGACCTGAAACTCAAAGTGAGCATAGTGTATCCTGAAAGCTGTCTTTGAGATGTCCTCCTCTCGGACCCGAATCTGATAGTAACCGAACTGCAGGACTATCTTCAAAAAGAATTGTGCACCCTGCAACTGATCAAACAAATCATGAATCCATGGGAGTGGATACTTGTTCTTGATTGTGACCTAGTTGAGCTTGCAGTAATCCATGCAAAACCTCAACGAGTCATCCTTCTTCCTGACAAATAATACCAATACTCCTCATGGTGAACTACTCAAACCGCGAAACTCGTCCAGCTGCTGCTGCAGTTCCCATAACTCCAATGGTGTCATACGATATAGGGCCTTTGAGATAGGCACGGTACCGGGCATAAGATTAATTTGAAACTCGATATGCTGGCACGGCGGCAACTCCGGAATCTCTTGGAATACATTGAGAAAATCACATACAACCAGCAACTGATTAATGCTCACTGTTATGGGCTCCTCTACGGCACACGACATCAGACAAGATAATTTCTCTCCTTTAGGCTCGGCGATGAACTGGAAGTATAACAAGCCAGGTATACAGAACATGACTGTCCTCACAGTTGCGGCGTGGTACTTAGAGATCCAATCCATGCCCAGGAAGGTGTCTGTAACACCCGTGAAAAATCCATACTTGGGCCCGAGCACCAACTCGACCCGATATCGCGTAGAATTAATTTCTATGGAAATTAAGCGTAAGTTAGCTAGCGCAACCCTAGAATAGCTGGAAAATAGTCCCTGATCACTTTAAATACATTCTACAAGACCCAAATCGAGTAGAACAAATGACTCTATAATACTCTATAACCTCGGATCAAACTCTAAGCAGGTTTGGTCTCTAGACCGCTTTAAACTTTTGTATTGGATCTAGACCGCACGTCGAAAGTCCGATACTTCCTATCTTAGACCGTTAGAACCGCCTAGCTGGACTTGACACTCATTCCGAAAATCAAGTCAAACCGATAATCGCAGGCTATTTCATTGAGCCCGGACTGAAGAGAGTGCGAATAGGGACAGAATTGGAATCTTAAATTCAAATCTGGCACACGAATTGACGCATCAGTATTAAGCATTCTGACCGTCAGAATTCATCCAGATTACACCCTCGGATCAGGAGAAATTTCTATTTTATATCATGAAACTTTCAGCCCTGATCTACGTGCGGTGACCGCTGAACTGAAACTGGTCCGCCACGTGCGATCTACGAACCCTGCCGGACTGAAAACTTAATACGTGCTATATCTGGTACGCATGAGCTTAAGTCCGATCGCATTCGACCAGGGGACCACCAGAAAGTATCTTTTGGACCGAAACAGCCCCGAAATGGATATGCACTAAGTAAACTTCGTTCCGGAGCCTGTTTCCTGCATTTTTAAGCTTATAAAAGGGGTTAAAACCCTCATTCCTCTCTCCCATCCGAAAATTGTAAAAACCTAGGTTTGGGAGAGAGAAAAGGAGAGAGTTTGAGAGAGGAAGTGGGAGGATTTTTCCCGCCTTCGTGCCGCTACTTCCACGTGCTACAGCAACTCTTCCCAATCACCTGGTCGGTGATTTCTCCGCTTTATCAGGTATGAAACAACCCTAGAACTTGCTGATTTAGGGGTTACTTAGATTCATAGCGTGTTAGCTAACGTAACTTGTAAAATAGGTTCTCCTACTGCCGTAGACGAAGCGTACACGCTCCGTTCAAAATCACGCATCCGTAAGAGATAAGGTGAGGATTTTAGACACTTTGATTGACGGTTCCCAATGCTTTCAATGTTGTTTAATAGTAGATTATTGACGGCATCGCCGTTTGACATGTACAATATGCTCTCCGTTTCCTGTTTCGTAAATTAACGAAGAATATGAGATTTAGGGCATTTTAGTCATTTGTAGGAAGTACGGTTTATACTCATATTTTGCTGACGTGATTGACATGGTTTGTTGTCGCATTAGGAAGTTAGGAATGCGTGCATAATTAGTTTGGCGAAGAGATTCACCAAATTTCACACTTTGGGTCGACATACTATATGTAGACTTAAGTGTGTAGTGTATGTGTTGGTATAAATGCTTGTATTAGTATGTATTGAATTAAATGATGTTATGAGATAGTTTGAGATTGATTTCTCAATTAATATGCTGACCTAAATGATTTCCTACATGTTGACTATATGCATGATTTCATTACATGCATGGAATATATGTGCTTGAAGATTTGCTTAAGTTGAATGTTATAACATGTGTTAACATGCTCACATGATTGTATTTCAATTCCAATACTCTTACATAAATTTGCTGATGTGATTCCATAAGTGTTTGGGACTAGACTTAGTCCAGGCAGTCGGTTAGCGAGCGAATTCGTGGCTGACTGGTCTTAGCCACGAATGACGCGTCGATGAACGCGAGTCATGTTTGAAGTTGGCGGCAGTGGTTAGGCCACGCGAAGTGTTTTACGCACTTCATGTCGTTCGACTTAAGATGCGGTCGCGCTAGTCGAGCCCGTCAAGTAACCCGACTGGCCGATGTATGTTCACCCTGTATGAGTCATAACTGCTTGAACCTAGGGTACTAAACTTACCATTGTAAACCCTGTTAACCATGGTACCTTGATCCACGAAGACTCATGAGACGGGCATGGTGGTATGGGACACCGTGGTCAAGCTGTCAGCCTACGCTGGGGCCACAAACCTCCCCGTAGTGACCAGTGAGCACCTAGACTCGTGAGCAGATTATGGTGGTATGGGACACTATATTCTAGTTGTCGGCCTACACTGATCAGGCGACGAGTCCTTTGTAGTGACCGCGAGCGTATTCTGAGTCCACGGGAGGCGACGACCCTTCCGTTGCAGTAGAGTACGGTAGGCCTGTATTGATAAGGTGATGGGGGACCGGTGCAACGAGTTCGAGCAACAGCCCTGGCAGCCCTTGCAGTGACCTACGAAATATACATCGTATGAGACTACTAGGAGTGACGACCCTAGACAGGATCTGTGTTGGGATTGATACAAGGGAAGTACCTTAGTTTCCCAATCCTGCTGTTTGAATGGACTAATAACAACTTGAAAATCATATCACCATAGCATTGCATGTGCCTGGAAGATGTGGAGCACTCTAGGGAGTGTGGCATGCCGCAGTCGTAAGATGTTGCCGTATGAGGGAGATCGTCGGTGAGGGCATACATCACGTCATGTCATCTTGTATTAACAACAGTATTAGGATTGTCTGATTTACTGCTTTACTATTATTGCATGATTGAATTGTGAACATGCTAATCTTTGCTCTATGATTCCACTGAGTTGATCACTCACTCCCACGTTACGGGATGGTGTTTGCAACACCCACCAGACCCTGTTGTAGATGCAGGTGAGGCTGAGATCCATGAGGCAGAGCCAGACTTCGACGAGGACCAGGACGAGTTCTCGTACATGCAGTATCACGATGGCTTTGCGTAGGCAACCTGGATCGATGGGATTTCAGTGAGACCATTTTGGATATTTATTGTGTTCATGTATATGTATATGAGACTCAGAGATGTATTCATACGTTGGAGACAGATGAGATTTACTTTATTTTTCCATACAGTGATATATATATTATTTAGTCTTCCGCTTGCTTTTATCACTGGATCTAAAGTATGAATTGCAGTTTTGGTATACTTTTACTCATGTGAATGCTTTAAATCAGACAACATTGAATCATAATCATTTTTGTTGCATAAGTGACGGTCTGGAACTCAGGAGTTGAGTTTATACACGACCCCCGATTTTCAGGGTGTTACAGTGTCGAACTCCGACATTGGCAACATAAACAAATCGGCGGGTAAGAAGGTCTCCCCAACCAAAATAGGGCAAGTCGGACAAAATCGGCCCAATATTGCGGTCTTCCCTAAGGGCATCCACACTAACAATCTTTCACAGGCAGACTCTAACGGTAATCTGGTCGAATGACAGAAGTCCTCAGACATGAAAAAGTGTGAAGCACCATATTCAAATAAAACTCAGGCTATGCATGCAGAGAGTGGAAGAATACCCTCGACAACTCCTCCTAATGATTACAGGTAATACTGAGCCACGTAAATTTTAGTTTGAGCTAGCTAGGGAGCTGCAGGTCCCCTCTGAGGTCTTTGTTATTGTTGCTGCAGCTGTGGTGGCCGAAACTACTGCCTCTGCTGCTGCGGTCTCAAAGGTTGCTGTTGTTGCTACTGCTGTGGGGGCCTCGGTGATAGAAGCTGATGTCATTGTTAATGTGGTGGAGGCTGCTTTAGTGCTCTCGGCTACTGTTGCTACTTCTACTGAGGGCGAGGACACTCCCACCTACGGTGTCCTATCTCTTCCCATCCATGACAAGCACCCGAAAACTGCCTCTGAGGTGGTGCTAGAGGTGCTCGGGCAGCTGGGTGGCCTGTGCACCTTTATCGTGGTCGATGCTACTGCTGTTGGGAGCCACTGGAGGGGGCTGCTTCTTCCGGTCTCTCCTTTGACCACAATCCCTCTGCGAACCAACCCACTCAGCCTCATAAACCTAGGTCCTCTGCACTACCTCCTCAAATGTCAAGAGCATATGCCCAACAACACGGCCACAAAGGCCATAACGGAAGCTGTTCTCGAAATGGGGGGCCTTTCGCCCCTCATCATTAACCAAATAAGTCACGAACCACAATTGCGAGGTGAAGCGAGCCTCATACTGAGCTACGGTCATATCCCCCTGCACCAGAGTCTCAAACTCCAGTGTATGCTACTGCAGATGTGGTCGAGGAAAAACTTCTAATTAAACCGGTACACAAAGTCCTCCCACGTCCATACAAAATTAAGTCCTGTAGCATGGGTAACTGAGGCCCACCAATGCTCGCCCTCACCCTCAAGCAATACACTGCCAATGAGACCCACTGTTAGGTCATACATCTCATGTTATCAAACATCTTCTCCACCTGAGAGCCCCATCTCTCGGCCACAGACGGATCGTGCTCTCCTTGGAATCGCGGGAGATCGAGTCCAAGAAAATCTCGTAATAGGGCATTCACGCGCTCCTGCTCTACCTACTTTGGGGTCTCAGTGAGGCACCTACCCTGCCCATGGAGGATAACTGTCATAGCTTGGATCATTTGCTACAACTAATTGGCACTAACTGACACGGTAGGAGCGACACTAGTCACGAACAGGGGGTGACGGTCTGCGGGAGTCTCGGGCGTAAGAACAGGAGGCTTAGGTGGGGGAACGAGAACTGCCGGTGGTGAAGCAGGAGTCGTTTAGGTCACCTCCTAGGTGTCATGTCCTAAATAAAGGAACAAGGGTCTTATCAAGGGTTGCTACGATAGGGAACTACATCAGAAGGTCACGCACTTAGGACCTACTCGTCCTAAGCTCATAGAAGATGTGATGTTGTTCTTAGTTATTCCCAAGTTATGCTCTGATACCACTCCTGTCACGCCCTGAACTCGAAACTGGGCTCAAAAAATTCCTGATCACCGAATCTGGGGCCAACAACATCTTTAGTATCCCATTCTCGACTCCCGGGACCCATATACCATATTCCAATCCTGGGATCCCACAAGGAGAATTTTCAACGTAATTTTTTTATAAGAAGCATAACCAGAAGCATAACCAAGCCACAATAACAAGAACAACACCACATATCCACTAATATCAAAAACTTTGGACTATAATGCATGAAGGAAAATACATGATAAATAGCAAGTCTCAAGAAATATCGCCACAAGCTCTTGCTCCTGCTTGCTAAGTCCAAGCGTCACTTACACACAACGGTCATGCATAAGCTAATAAAAAGCTTAGAGGGTGGTGTAAGTGTGTGTGAAATATATGTGCAAAGTATACAATATAAGAGTAATACGAAAAAATGTTGGCAAGTCCATAAATGCGGTCAGCCATACCAAGGCTATGCGATGTAAGGCCTACATGGCCAAATGTCGTATGCAAGATGCAATGCAAGCACACCAGTCCTCAACTGGATCCACATATCAGTATGAAATAGCAGTAAAGACCGCTTAAGTTGAAGTAGGAATATCCCAATATGTCCTAGAGGGGGGTGAATAGGAATTTTTAAAGTTTTTATGAATTATTAGAAATCCTATCACACTAATCCTATCTCAGGGTATAGATAAGGATTACTCAAAATTAACTCTACTGGCTTCCAAGCCTGGTAGAGGATCCAATCACAGAACTATTTAGATGATAAGCATGAAGTAGTTGTAGTCTATGATAGATGTGACTGTGTGTGAAGTGTTAGCAGATATGAATGTAATTAACATAATCACACAAATAATCAAGCACAAGAATCAAACACAAACACAGTCATTTTTATAGTGGTTCGACTACTTATCTACTCTACTCCCGGCTTCCACACTCAACCCTTGAGTGACCGATTTTCACTAAGGAGGTTTTCCATGGTTTATCTCAAACCTAAGGTTTTAATTCAGGTTCACCTTCAACCTTTACAGAGGTTTCTACTCGATTCACCTCAAACTCTGGAGTTTTGCTGACATACTCCTAACCAGATGTTTATACTCTCCATAGAGCAAGGGTACACATAATACACCGGAGGTTTCTACTCGGTTCACCTCTAACCCTGGAGTTTTGCTGGCGTACTCCTAACCAGATGTTTATGCTCTCCACAGAGCAAGGGTCCACACAACGCACCCCGCATGTACACTCCCGTCGGAGGCCTCCTAGGGCTTCAAAGGGTGAGCAACACTTAAAACCCAATCCTAGAAAGGAATGATCACAAGTGTCCTCTAGACTCTAGATACATATAAATAAGTTAATGAGTCCCTTTCAATGCAATGATGAAGATCTCCTTCTTGTTGATGAAGAGTCTTCAGCTCCCTTGATCCGCAACACAAAGGTGTATCTATACTAGGCTTTAGGTTGGGTCGAGGTTATGATGGAATACCACTCTCTAAAGATTTTTCTATAAGGAATATAGAGTGGTTCCAATCATCTATGCATTCAAGGCATCCCAGCTTAATGATTTGCCATTAAGATAGTAGCTGGAGGATCCTTGAATGCGGAAGTTCATTTCCCAATCCACTCTATGAGATATCAATGATGAGGGTGGATTTGAGGATGAACTTCCTGAGAGAAAGGGCTTAGGTAAATGATAGGAAGGTTAAAACTCTCAAAAGCACTCTCTTCTTTCTCTACCAGCAATAAAGACTAATCTCTCTATTTATAAGCAAAAGGTTCCAACGGATATAAATGGTCATATTTATGACAGAGTTCGATATCATCGAGCAGTCGTCGATATGATCGAGCGTATACTCTCGATTGTATTGGCAGATCTCTCGATGATACAAACTCAATTGTCATTTTTCTTTTGGAAACCTTTCGCCAACTGATCGATGAGATCGAGACTCACATCGATGTTATCAGATTTTGAACTCCGATTCCATCAAGAGATGGATCGATCTATCGACATGTGAAAATAAGAGAGAAGCCATGACGAATTTCAAGTTCTGCAAATATGATCGGGGAACATTTGATATCATCAAAATTTGTACATCGATCATATCGGAGACCTTGTCGATGGGATCGATAAATCGTATAGATTTACCTATAAGCTTGCTAGACGATTTATGTCTGGACTCGATCCAATCGACGAGGTCTCGATATGATTAATATATAAATATCGATTTATCGACTGGCACCCTGATCAACATTAAAAATAACCTGAAATTCATGCTGGAGAAAACATGCGCCCACAATCGATATGATCGACTGACTTTCGATATGATCGATATTTGAGTTCAGATTGAATCGGACAGTCATCGATATATCGAAGCTTATGTTAGTTTTCTTTAGAAAAATAGGGGCGCCGTAAAACAGTCTGTCGATAGTATCGATCTTCTTCCGATAGGATCGATATTCGAATATCGATGATATCGACTGACCAGTCGATATATCGATAAATTGTCCAGATGATTGTTTGATTGCTGGACGCTTTTTGTCCTCACTCAATTGTATCGATATGACATGCCGAGGACATCGACAGAGCTGGTCGATCATATCGAAAGTGGAATCGATATAATCGACAGTGTAAGAAAAACTTTAAAGATTTTTCTTTTTGATAAAAAGTTTTCTTATGAAGAAACCCTAAGATGTTCTAGTTCTTTTTAAGGATTTTAATCACCTGGTGTTTTGGGACATGGGATGTGAGGCTATGATTTACTTATGGTGAGCTTCCACACATTCAGTTGAGGCAGACACTTGACTTGATCTTCCTGTTAGGCGCTATTGTCCGACTGACTCAACTTACAACGTAATTGACAAACCAGGGCATGTAGTAGGTGCACTTTCAATCTCCCTCTTTGTCAATTACGTGACAAAATATCCAAAACACCCTAGGAACATATCTAGACAGATACATCCTAAATTGTGTGTACATGTATTAACACAATTTTACAAATTCTAATCACCCATGTACACAACAAGTAATGTCTCCCCCTTTCTTCAAACCTCTCCCTTTCTTGTTGCGGCTGCTCCCCCTAACACCTACAACACAAATATACAATTTTCGCTTGGGGTGTTTGAATTGTTCTCCCCCTTTTTGTCAGTCATTGGCAAAGGCATAAGACGTGATATTGACTGAAGATTAAAGCTTATGGGAGAACTACAAATAGATAGACGTATATAAATGAGAACTATGTAAAGCATACATCAATGAAGACCAGTATGGAGTTAATAGAGCACTTAAGGCATAAGATAAACAAGCAAACCATAAGCCCAAAACTTCAATAAACCAAGGAGACAGAAATTTAAATGGCAAGAATAAAAGAACTAGATTCAGCCATATGTAAAGTAAGCTGCCCAAAATTGGCAAAAATATCCAATGCTGCCCCAGACAGCAGCAATTTAAACCAACCAAAAATAAAGCCCATTGGAGGGCACACAAAAATAAACCAGTATTTTAGCCCAACCGTGGGCATATTCATCCAAAAAAAAAAACTGTCATACACACCACAGAGAGCATAGAACATCCAAAAAGATACTGATGTTCATATGCAAAAATAAGAGTAGGGTGTGGATGATAGCATCCATGAATCCGGCATCAAGGAGCAGAATGAGATGACATCGTGTCGTCCCGTCAGCACGTCAGTAAATCCACCAAATGTTGGACTGTGCTCTGAACTCCTTGAACCATTCTTTCCAGAATAGTGAGTCGTTCCTTTACTGAGTAAATGTCCTTTTGAATGGCCCCAATCCTGTCCAGTTTGAGCCTTTTTCCAAACCCAGTGGTTGATGTAGATGGAACGACATCTGGTCCATGAGGCGCATCATCAGCCATTGCATCTCCTTCCATGGGATTACCACCTTCTCGTCCTTCCCCTTCTACATGAATGTCTTCCTCAGTTTTCTCCTTGTACTCATGAAATATCAGATCCATTTTCTGAATATTCTTCTTATTGAAAACTTTGAGTGAGAAAACGGGATCAGCTGTGGATGGAAAGCTAATTCTTTGACAGATTCTACTGATAATCCAGGGATATGGCAGATGTAAATCTCTGGAAGTATGTATGGCATCGATGAATTGGTTGACAATCAAGGTTGGAAGGCAGATATTTATCCCGGTTGTAACAGAGTAGACTATCATCACCATCAGACTTATTAAATCTGATCGGTTCATGCTTCTTGGGTACAAGTTAGTGGTAAAAATTCCATGCATGACTCTGAACCGGGGCTCCATATACTTAGCTTTCAGGGCATTCCCTTTATGCCATGGGATATCTCAGTTATGACATAGGTATTTGGTTATTTTGGAGCGCACATCTGGAAGGTCCAGATCCCAGTTTAGAAGGCCTTCTAGAGCCATCTGTAGGTTGAGAATTTGGGTTATGGTTGCAGGAGTGATAAATACATCATCACCATCCTTGGATACCATGAAGAAAGGAGGGTCAGCCACCGGAGAATGACATGCAGCAAAGAAGTTGCGTGTGAAAGTGTACCTACTACGTGCCCTGGTTTGTCAATTACGTTGTTAAGTTGAGTCAGTCGGACAACAGCACCTAACAGGAAGATCAAGTCAAGTGTCTGCCTCAACTGGATGTGTGGAAGCTCGCCATAGGTAAATCATAGCCTCACATCCCATGTCCCAAAACACCAGGTGATTAAAACCCTTAAAAAGAACTAGAACATCTTAGGGTTTTTTGTGTAAGGAAACTTTTATCAAAAGGAAAATCTTTATAGTTTTTCTTACACTGTCGATTATATCGATAACTCCTTCGATATAATTGACTAGCTCTGTCGATTTCCTCAGGATCTCAATCGATACAATCGAGTGAGGACAAAAAGCGTCCAGCAATCAAACAATTATCTGGACAATTTATCGATATATCGACTTGGTTGTCGATATCATCGATATTCGAATATCGATCATATCTGAAGCGGATCGATAATATCGACAGACTGCTTTATGGCGCCCCTATTTTTCTAAAGAAAACTAACATGTACTTCGATATATCGATGACTGTCCGATTCAATCTAAACTTAAATATCAATCATATCGGAAGTCAGTCGATCATAACGATTGTGGGCGCTTATTTTCACCAGCATGAATTTCAGGTTATTTTTTATGTTAATCGGCGTGCCTATCGAAAAATCGATATTCATATATCGATCGTATCGAGACCTCGTCGATTGGATCGAATCCGGACATAAATTGTCCAGCAGCCTAAAGGTAAATCTATACAATTTATCGATCCCATCGACATGGTCGATATGATTGATGTACAAATTCTGATGACATCGACCGTCCCCCGATCATATCTGTTAAACCTAAAATTCTTCAAGGCTTCTCTCCTAATTTCATATGTCGATAGATCGATCCATCTCTCGATGGAATCGGAGTTCGAAATATGATAACATCGATGTGTGTCTCGATCCCATCGACCAGTAGGCGGAAGGTTTCCAAAAGCGAAATGACAATTGTGTTTGTATCATCGAGAACTCTGCCGATACAATCGAGAGTATACGCTCGATCATATCGACGACTACTCGATCATATCGAACTCTGTCATAAATATGACCGTTTATATCCGTTGGAACCTTTTACCTATATATAGAGAGATTAGTCTTTATTGCTGGTAGAGAAAGAAGAGAGTGCTTTTGAGAGTTCTAACCTTCCTATCATTTACCTAAGCCCTTTCTCTCAGGAAGTTCATCCTCCAATCCACCCTCATCATTGATATCTCATAGAGTGGATTGGAGAATGAACTTTCACATTCAAGGATCCTCCAGCTACAACCTTAATCATTAAGCTGGGATGCCTTGAATGCATAGATGATTGGAACCACTCTATCTTCCTAATTGAAATATCTTTTAAGAGTGTTATTCCATCATAACCTTGACCCAACCTAAAGCCTAGCATAGATACATCTTTGTATTTCGGTTCAAAGGAGTTGAAGACCCTTCAACATCAAGGACGAGATCTTCAACATTGCGTTGAATGAGACTCATCAACTTATTTGTAAGTATCTAGAGTCCAGAGGACACTTGTGCTCATCCTTTCTACGATTGGGTTTTAAGTGTTGCTCACCAATTGAAGTCCTCGAAGGAGGCCTCCGACAGGAGTATACGTGCGGGGTGCGTTGTGTGGACCCTTGCTCTGTGGAGAGCATAAACATCTGGTTAGGAGTACGCTAGCAAAACTCCAGGGTTAGAGGTGAACCAAGTAGAAACCTCTGAGTGCGTTGTGTGGACCTTTGCTCCGAGGAGAGCATAAACTTCTGGTTAGGAGTACGCCAGCAAAACTCCAGGGTTTGAGGTGAACCGAGTAGAAACCTCTGTAAATGTTGAAGGTGAACCTGATTTAAAACCTTAGGTTTAAGGTGAACCATGGAAACCTCCTTAGTGAAATTCGTTCACTCAAGGGTTGAGTGTGAAAGTCGAGAGTGGAGTAGACAAGTAGTCGAACCACTATAAAATGACTGTGTTTGAGATTGATATTGTCTTTCATTTATGTGATTGCCTTACATGTCTTTGCATATGATTATCTGAAATCACATCTTATGCATACACAGTCATATCCATCACAATCTGATTCATAAATTTGGTTATCTTATAAGTAGTTGTGATTGGATCCTCTATCAGGCTTGGAAGCCAGTAGGGTTAATTTTTTTGAGTAATCTTAATCTGTACTCTTTGATAGGATTAGTGTGATAGGATTGAAAAATAATTTATAAATCTTTAAAAAGTCCTATTCACCCCCCCTCTAGGACATATTGACATATTCCTACTTCAAAGCGGTCTTCATCGCTTTTTCAATTAGTATCAGAGCGGGTCTCTCTTTAAGGGCTTCACCGCCTAGAGAGTGATCTTGAATGAAGTAGAAATATGGCCAAAGGAGAGGGCTAATCGGTCACTAGACCTCCAGTATTTGATGGATCAAATTATGCTTACTGGAAGGCTAGAATGCACTACTTCCTGAGATCTTTAGATCATGAAGTTTGGGATGTAGTTGAAAAAGGATATGTGGTACCTTCTGAACAAATTATACTTGAAAATGAAACCACAATCACTAAACCCAAACCGCATGAGAAGGGGACGGCGTTTGACAAAGAACAGTGAAATGCTGAAGTAAAAGCAATGAATGCCATCTACTATGCCATGTCCCAAGACATTTTCAATCAGATAAGTACGTGTGGGACCTCTAAAGAAGCATGGGACTTATTAGAAACAACCCATGAAGGCACAAGCACTGTGAAGAGATCTAAACTACAATTCTTAACTTCACAGTTTGAAAATCTCTGAATGGAAGAGCATGAGACATTTATGGAGGTTTTCACTAAATTGAACATTATTTGTAACTGCATGGGTGGATTGGGAGAGAAGGTTTCGGCACCTAAAATATGTAGAAAAATCTTAAGATCCTTACCGGAACGCTTCAATCCCAAGGTAACAACAATTGAGGAGTGTAGGAACATTGATGAGATGAAAGTAGAAGAACTAGTAGGTTCCCTACAGACCTTTGAACTACACTTCACACAACCCCAAAAATCCAAAAACACCGTCCTAAAAACTTCGAAGAAATCAAAACATGAGGACAGTAAAAGCAAAAAAGAAGATGAAGATGAGGAAGTGGCCTTGCGGGCACAAAGATTCAGAAGATTCTTTCAGAAGAATCGCGACCATCCTTCTAGAGGAAGAAAGGTGAACTACAAACCTTCTGCAGGCAAATTTTGTAAACAAACCAAAGAACCACAATGTTATGCCTGTCATGAGTATGGTCACCTATCTACCAAATTCTCCAAAAGAAAAACCAAGGGCAAGGCAATGGCTGCCACATGAGATGATACGGAAGAGTCAAATTCAGAAAACAGTGACTCTGGAAGTGATGGAGATAAAAAAATCCTTGAAAATACTTATGGTCTCCACTACTCCGATCATTCCAACTGAATCTGAGAAAGAACAACAAGCCACTAAATCATTTTAATCTGACAATGAGGAAATTGAGGAAGAAGAAGATAAAGAGCAAAATGAATTACAAAACGCTTACAATCAACTTTACATCCATAGCGTTAATATTGTCAAGAGACTTGGAATAGTTGAAAACAAAAAGGAATTGCTACAAACAGAGCTGGATAAAGCTTTGAATATTAATACTCATTTAATCACTGATTTGCAGCAATGCCACTTAGATAATGATAGACTTAAAAGAACTAACAACTCACTGAAAACTGAGTCAAAGAAATTAGAGGAACAAGTCAAAGAACTAAATGAGAAAAACATGATTCTTCAAAATAAAAATTATACACTTCAGAATGATCTAGAAGAATCTAAAAAAATTGTCAAAATAAACTGTAAATTTTCCCGGAATGGTGAGAAATTTGAAAAACTGTTAGGAGTGGGAAAATATGGAGAGGACAAAAAGGGATTAGGTTATGGAAAGGGGAGAACAAAAACTGATGCACAACCATTTGAAAAATATGTTGCATAACACCAAACCTATCCCAGCTCATTGCGAAGATGAGGAGTCAGTTTATGAGTTAAATAAAAGAAGTATGCAATGTTCACTCCCCAAGTGCAGGGTTGTGATGTAGTAATAACTCGGTAAGACCGAGGTCGAATCCCAAGGGACTGAAACTTGTACGTTATCTAAAACTAACTAGAACTAGAACTAGGCTAAGATGAATTCTAAATCAATTAGCAATGGTGGAATACTTGTAGAATAATTAATCAAAAACTTAGGAAACAAATCAGAGATAGGAAACTAGGGATTCAGAGGATCCACTTGTAGAGATCAGGGAGAACTTATGCTTGCATCAAAAAATTATGGAAATTACTGAACTGTCGTTGATCTAGTTTTCAAAGAGATGAAAGGTGTATGAATTAGAATGGATTCCATCACCAAACCATGCCCAAAGACTATGGCAAACAATAGAATTAAACTAATTACCAACCAATCACATGTATGAAAGTTAGGAAGGGTACCGTCATCCAACCAAGCCCAGGAGACTATGGTGAACAACAGGGCTTCCTGACGTCATAAACATCAGAAAGAAAAAGGACATGCTCCAAGCCATTGCAGACCCATTGTAATTTCAGTCACAACAGACCATTAAAAACTAAACAGAACCTGCCATTAATAATCAACTAAAATCAACTTCAATTCATAAATAAATAAATAAAACATAAATTAAAAACCTCCCATCTCACTACAAGCTTCCCCTCCTAGCCCTAGCTAGGAGGTTTAGCCACACATGGTCAGGCTAAATTCAAATAAATAAAGAGAAAAAGAAAAAAAAGAAAATTGAAAAAATTAAAGAATCTCTCTCTCTTCACATTTTCTTCTCTCCACCTCAAGCTCCGATCTCCCTTTTTCTTTTTCTTCTCCCTCTCTAAAGGATCTCTCTCCTCCACGTTTTGCTCCTTCTTTTATAGCAGCAAGAGGTTGGTGGGACCGACTTTCTTTCCTCGCTGAAGAAAAAAACGTGCGTAAGATGCACGTTACATAGGGAAAACCGCAAACCAGCTTGCGTTCGACTCAGATCTTTCGAGCAAAAACCGTCCCTTGATTGGATTTCTCTCCATGGCTAGGGTAAAGACCCCCTTCCAGACCTATTAGACGGTTCAGATCATTCGTATGATCACAGACAGCGGGCCACAACTGCATGAAAACTTCCTCTTTTCACGGTCGTACAAATGCTTACGCAGGAGGCTACGCTGACTTGATCAGTGGGCCCCACAGTGATGTTTTCGGGGAAATCCACCCCGTCCATTGTATCCACACGAAAGTTTTGGTCAGAGAAGAACTGTTTTGGACGATTTCTGATGTGGCCCACCTAATCTTTCATTCTGTCGTCCATTTCTGCATTTAACGGAGATTCACATGCGTACGCGTGCATGGGGCCAGAAGACGAGCTTGGCGAAGGTTGTAGCTACCCCCTTGATGCAATGGACAGTTCGGATCATCGAACCGGATGATGAGTGGGGCCCATAACGACGCACCGCAGCCTCTGTTGCGAGAACAGAGCTTCTGCGTTGATATTGTGACGTTTGGTGGACCTCACAGTAAGGTTTTATGGAAGATCCATGTCGTCCATTGTCTTTATGACGAAAAACCGTCCGGGAATGGTAGTTTTTTAATTGGGTTCGATGTGGCCCACCAAACTTCCTATTCCACCGTTCATCATGCGTAGGACCGAGATTTTCCTTCATGTACAATCATTTTTCCAGAAAAACCTTACGTGTACGGTCGGTTTGACCTCCTTGACTTCTGTTCAAAGTAATGCCACGGAAAGGGAATCAAATCCTCGCCTATAGGGAGCAAACCTATGGTGAAGATCGTACACCTGACTATTTTTCACATATCATTCATGGGGAATTAATTCTACACCTATAGGGGTGAAGATTAATTATCCAACCTTTTCAATTTTTATACCATGATGGCAAGATATTTCAGGCTGGTTCCTTTCGTGCTTAGTGATTACCAAGTTAATCCTTCGATATGGAACTGAAGTCTTAATGTGTAAGCAAGACATGTCCTGAAATCATGATTCAATCAATGTTTACAACTTCTAATCATGGATTAATAATTCACTTAACTATGAAATCTAACAGATACGGAATCCAAGAGTCATAAATCCACCATTATGTACCTTGAAAATCTAAATTAGGGATATCTGTCAAAATCACTTCGAATTCATAAAAATTTTCAGAAAAATTCAAAATTTCAAAATTTTTCACAATTGTTGCTCAAGACCAAGAAAATACTGATTAGGTTACCTAATCTCCCACCCCCAACCTAAAATCTACATTGTCCTCAATGTAAAAGATATGACCATGCAATGCACATGGGACAACGAAAGTAAATGAGAAGTGATGGAAAGATAGTACCTGAATAACGAATCAAGAGAGTTTCCAATAGATCACGGCATGGAAGCTTGTCAGCATGAGAGAGAAAGCAGAACAAAAATAACAAAAATAAAATCCTACCTATACCACTTTCGCAGGTGCTCTCGATTGCATTTAGCGTATGCAATAAGCCTTTAAACCCCTAGGTTATCCCTAGTGGACGAGTTGTAGTCTCGTGAGGGTTTGCAGTAATGTTACCCACAAACATTGAACTAACTAACCTATGAAAGCGACTATCCTAAACCTATGAAAGCGATAAACCTACCTATACCTCCATCAGACTAGGAGATCAGTCCTGGTAAACAGGAGCAATCAGAGGCATGTCCTCTGAATCAAATGTCTCAACAAATGGCTTTAATCGATGTCCATTAACTTTAAACTCCTTGCCATTATCAGGATCTTTTATCTCGACGGTCCCATGAGGATAAGCAGTAACAACAATGTAAGGGCCGGTCCAACGAGATCGAAGCTTACCCGGAAAGAGATGTAGTCGAGAGTCATACAAGAGGACTTTCTGACCTGACGTGAATGATTTCCGTAGAATATGTTGATCATGAAATGCCTTCATCCTGTCCTTGTAAAGTCTCGAGTTTTCGTACGCATCGTTCCAGATTTCTTCAAGTTCATTCAACTGAAGTTTGCGTAGCGAGCCAGCGTTGTCCAGATTGAAATTCAGATTTTTGATCGCCCAGTATGCTTTATGTTCCAATTCCACAGGCAAGTGACAGGCTTTCCCATAGACAAGTCTAAAGGGAGATGTTCCAATAGGAGTTTTGAAGGCAGTACGGTACGCCCATAAGGCATCGGTCAATCGGATTGACCAGTCCTTACGATCAGGGTTAACCGTTTTCTCTAGGATATGTTTGATCTCCCTATTGAAAATCTTAGCTTGTCCACTTGTCTGTGGATGGTATGGGGTGCTCACCTTATGAGAGATACCGTATTTCTTCATTAAGCTCTTAAATGGTCTATTGCAGAAGTGTGAGCCCCCGTCACTAATGATGGCTCGAGGTGTTCCGAACCGCGACAGGATATTTTCTTTCAAAAATTTAATGACCGTGCGATGGTCATTTTTGCGGCACGGAATTGCTTCGACCCATTTAGTGACATAGTCTACGGCGAGCAAAATATACAGATTTCCAAATGATTGGGGGAATGGTCCCATGAAATCAATGCCCCAATAATCAAATGCTTCTATAATAAGGATGGGATTCAAAGGCATCATATTTCGACAGGACAATGCTCCCAATTTTTGACAACGCTCACAAGCTTTGCAAAACTCATGAGTGTCCCTGAACATAGTGGGCCAGTAAAAGCCACACTGTAAAATCTTAGCCGTGGTCTTTTTAGCAGAAAAGTGACCACCACAGGCCTGTGAGTGACAGAAGGAGATAACACTCTGATGCTCATCGTCTGGTACACATCTCCTTAAGATTTGGTCTGGGCAATATTTAAACAAATATGGATCGTCCCAGAAAAAGTTACGCACCTTGGTAAAGAATTTCTTCTTATCTTGTGACGTCTAGTATGTCGGTATGGCACCTGTAGCAAGATAATTAGCAATATCAGCGAACCAAGGTGAATGGGAGACTCTAAACAGTTGTTCATCAGGGAACATGTCATTGATATGGGTCGCCTCAAGGGAATCAGAGGTATTAAGGCGAGAAAGATGATCGGCCACTACGTTCTCTACTCCCTTTTTATCTTTAATTTCCAAATCAAATTCTTGGAGTAGAAGGATCCATCGTATCAGGCGGGGCTTAGAATCATTCTTAGAAAGAAGATACTTAAGTTCCGCGTGATCTGTGTAGATGATGATCTTGGATCCGATTAGGTAGGACCTAAATTTGTCCAAAGCGAACACTACGGCTAAGAGTTCCTTTTCCGTAGTCGAGTAGTTCACTTGGGCAGGATTTAGAGTCCTACTTGCGTAGTGAATAACGTAAGGCCGCTTATCTTTTCTCTGGCCTAGAACCGCTCCAAGAGCATAATCAGAGGCATCACACATAAGTTCAAAAGGAAGACTCCAGTCAGGTGGCTGCATGATAGGTGCAGTGGTTAGCATGCCCTTAAGCTTAGTGAAAGCTTCTTGGCACTGTTCAGTCCACTCGTATGGTGTATCCTTTTGAAGAAGATTACATAAAGGACGAGAGAGGAGACTAAAGTCCTTTACGAATCGTCTGTAAAAGCCTGCGTGTCCTAAGAAGGATCGCACGTCCCTGATATTCTTGGGTGGAGGTAGGTTAGAGATAAGATCAATTTTTGCCTTATCTACCTCGATTCCTTTGGACGAGATGATATGCCCAAGGACAATTTCCTTTTGAACCATAAAATGGCACTTCTCCCAGTTAAGTACCAATTTTTTTTCTTCACATCTTTTCAGCACACATTCAAGACTTGCTAAGCACTCGCTGAAAGATGAACTGAAAACAGAGAAATCGTCCATGAAGACCTCTAGATATTTCCCCACCATGTCAGAAAAGATACTCGTCATGCATCGCTGAAAGGTGGCAGGGGCATTACATAGCCCGAATGGCATCCTTCTGTAAGCAAAGGTGCCATAGGAACATGTAAATGTGGTCTTTTCCTGATCCTCAGGGGCGATTTCAATCTGATTATAACCTGAATACCCATCAAGGAAACAATAATAGGAATGACCAGCTAGCCTTTCTAGGATTTGATCAATGAAGGGCAAAGGAAAGTGGTCTTTCCTTGTGACGGTATTCAGCTTTCTATAGTCAATGCACATTCTCCAACCAGTGGTAACTCTAGTCGGCACGAGTTCATTATTGGCATTGGCTACGATGGTGATCCCGGACTTCTTAGGAACTACTTGAGTTGGACTCACCCATTGACTATCGAATATGGGGTAAATGATCCCCACTTCCAATAGTTTGAGAACCTCGGCCTTAACCACTTCCTTCATGTTTGGATTTAGTCTATGTTGTGATTGCCGAACAGCCTTTGCATTGTCCTCAAGATATATACGGTGAGTACAAATCGATGGGTTAATTCCCTTGAGGTCCGCTATCGTCCATCCAAGAGCTCCCTTATGCTCAATGAGAGTAGATATCAGCATACTCTCCTGTTCTTTCTCCAGGTGGGTAGAGATCACCACTGGGTATGTCTCATCTTGACCTAAATAGACATATTTTAAATTAGAGGGCAAAGGTTTTAGGTCAAGCTTCGGTGGCTTGAGGTTAGACGGTAGAGGCACTACATAATTTTGGGGTAATTCTTCAATGTGTGGCCTCCACCGGTTAACTTCAAGTACTGGTGCAGTATCAAGCATGGCACACGTCTCCCTAATTATATCATCATCAAGATCATGGGAGTGGGCCAGGCACGTCTCTAGAGGATCAGAGGATAAGGTGAGAGGTGTTCTATCTTCCACCAAAGAATCAATCATGTTAACATCGTGGAAATCGTCATCATCCTCTGAGTTGCTGCCGTTATTGAAAAAGATATTTGATTCCAATGTCAAATTTCCAAAGGACATAGTCATGACACCATTCCTGCAATTGATAATTGCATTTGAAGTAGACAGGAATGGGCGACCAAGAATGACGGGAATCTGAGTGCTCGTGTCATTGATGGGTTCAGTGTCCAAGATGATAAAATCAACAGGGTAGTAGAATCTATCCACCTGGACCAACACATCCTCGATGATCCCTCTTGGTATACGAACAGAATGATCAGCAAGTTGTAGTGTGGTTCGAGTGAGTTTTAATTCACCCAAACCTAACTGTTGGTATACCGAATAGGGAATCAGATTGACGCTTGCTCCTAAGTCAAGAAGTGCGTGATCAATTCGATAGTTCCCGATCACACATGATATGGTTGGGCAACAGGGATCTTTGAATTTTTACGGCACATCTTGTTTCAGGATGGCACTCACTTTCTCAGTCAAGGAGATCTTCTTTTGAACACTTTTCCGTCATTTGGTAGTGCATAAATCCTTTAGAAATTTAGCATATGAAGGAATCTGTTTTACAACGTCAAGAAGAGGAATGTTGACTTTCACTTGTTTCAACACCTCTAGGATATCCTGAGAGTTAGATAGACGTTTTGGTTCAACCAACCGTTGGAGAAACGGAGCAACTGGCTTTTCTAGAGGTTCCAGTTCAAATTTTTGTGGGGCGCCACTAGATCCATCATTGTTGTCCTCTTCTGGTTCTTGAGGCTTTTCGGGCCTAACCGGAAGGGTTTTATCAATAACCTTCCCACTCCTAAGAGTAGTGATGGATTTAGCATGCCCCATTTGATTTGAAGAGCTGGGATCACCTGTCTCGTATTGCGGTTTCGGATTAGGGAGTGATTGTGCAGGGAGCATCCCTTTTTCCATAGCCGTCATACGTGAATCTATTTTTTGCATAAAATCTGAAATTCCTTGCATTGTCCGAGCCAGCTCTTGTATGGAAAATTGAACCGATTCTTCTTGAGGTTTCCCCTGATTTGGATTTTGATTGAAGAAACCTTGAGGGGTAGCAGTTTGTCCATTCCTCCAACTAAAATTCGGATGATTTTTCCAGCCAGGATTGTATGTATTAGAGGGTGGTCCATTGAAAGGTCTTTGATAGTTATTTACGGCATTAGATTGTTCATTCAATACATCTCGAAAGGCAGGTATTGAAGGACAATTTTCAGTAGTATGAATGTTGCAATCACAGATGCCGCAAACACTTTCATTAACCTTTTCCTTCCTTCCTTCCATGGCCTCAAATTTTCTGGTGAGATTGGCCACCTTAGCGTTAAGATCATTATCCTCTTTCAGGAGATATATTCCTCCTTTTTCCCTTGAATGAGTCGGCCTAGACGTAGTGTTTGTCCTTGGGTAATAGTCCCATGATTGTGTTTTTTCAGCGAGACTATCGAGGTAATCCCATACCTCGTCGACATTTTTATTTATGAATTCTCCGTTACACATTGTCTCGACCATTTGGCGCATGAAAGATGTTAGCCCATCATAGAAAAAATTCATAATGCGCTATATTTCAAAGCCATGTTGTGGGCATGCATTAACCAGATCCTTGAACCTTTCCCAACATTGGAAGAATGTTTCGTCTTCCTTTTGGGCAAAGTTCATGATTGCTCTCCTGAGGGTAATTGTCTTATGATGTGGGAAAATTTTCTTTATAAATTCCCTCTGCATATCATTCCATGTGCCAATGGATCTAGGACGCAGTGAATGTAACCACGTCTTGGCTTTTTCTTTCAAGGAAAATGGAAAGAGTTTCAGCCTAATAGTATCCTCAGATACATTAGGAAAGTATAAGGTGCCTATGATTTCATCGAACTCTTTCAGATGCAAGTATGGTTCTTCAGACTCAAGCCCATGGAACTTAGGAAGGAGTTGGATAACCCCTGGCTTGATGTCCATATGTCCTGTATTCTCAGAAAAAATCATGCATGAGGGTGTACTTACACCCGCCGGTTGTAAATAATCTCGTAAAGTACGAGGCGGGGGTGCCTGATGCACCTCATTCTCATCATGTACTTCCTCAACCCTTGGTTGGGGTAGTGCTTGAGGTTGATTTTCAGCCATAACGTCTTCTAACTTAGGAGAATTCAAGTGGTGTCTAGTCCTGCGATGGACAGTCAACCCCTCAACTAATCCTCCTTCAGTCACGAGACGTCAAGTGTTGTCGCGTGCCCAATGGGGCATAAAACACACTCAGTCCTCAAATTCTAACTTAAACCTAAGAGAAAGAAAGAAGAAATCTAGAAAAAGGAAAAGATGGAAAGAAGTTACCAAATTTGAAGGCCTAGGTTAAGAATCTACAAAATAAAACAAAATAAGTTAGTTTCTAAAAGTAGAAAGTCCTAATTAAAAGTAAACTAATTTCTAGAGAAAGGAAAAAAAAATTCTAAAAAAATAAAAATAAAAAATTAGAAAGAGCTTACTAAATTAGAAGTTTCCTACAAAACAGAAAAATTAAGTTAGTTCTAAAAATCAAATAGAAGGAAGAATAGAAAGTTTCTAAAGTTAAGAAAATTTTCTAATAAGGAAAATAACTAAGCTTCTAAACGTAGAATTAAAAATTTCTAAAAAAAAAATCTAATCCTAAAACTAATTAATTTCAGAAAAACGTAGCCGACAGTACCCGGCAACGGCGCCAAAAACTTGTTCACTCCCCAAGTGCAGGGTTGTGATGTAGTAATAACTCGGTAAGACCGAGGTCGAATCCCAAGGGACTGAAACTTGTACGTTATTTAAAACTAACTAGAACTAGAACTAGGCTAAGATGAATTCTAAATCAATTAGCAATGGTGCAATAATTGTAGAATAATTAATCAAAAACTTAGGAAATAAATCAGAGATAGGAAACTAGGGATTCAGAGGATCCACTTGTAGAGATCAGGGAGAACTTATGCTTGCATCAAAAAATTATAGAAATTACTGAACTGCCGTTGATCTAGTTTTCAAAGAGATGAAAGGTGTATGAATTAGAATAGATTCCATCACCAAACCATGCCCAAAGACTATGGCAAACAATAGAATTAAACTAATTACCAACCAATCACATGTATGAAAGTTAGGAAGGGTACCGTCATCCAACCATGCCCAGGAGACTATAGTGAACAACAGGGCTTCCTGACGTCATAAACATCAGAAAGAAAAAGGACATGCTCCAGGCCATTGCAGACCCATTGTAATTTCAGTCACAACAGACCATTAAAAACTAAACAGAACCTGCCATTAATAATCAACTAAAATCAACTTCAATTCATAAATAAATAAATAAAACATAAATTAAAAACCTCCCATCTCACTACAAGCTTCCCCTCCTAGCCCTAGCTAGGAGGTTTAGCCACACATGGTCAGGATAAATTCAAATAAATAAAGAGAAAAAGAAAAATGAAAAAATTAAAGAATCTCTCTCTCTTCACATTTTCTTCTCTCCACCTCAAGCTCCGATCTCCCTTTTTCTTTTTCTTCTCCCTCTCTAAAGGATCTCTCTCCTCCACGTTTTGCTCCTTCTTTTATAGCAGCAAGAGGTCGGTGGGACCGATTTTCTTTCCTCGCTGAAGAAAAAAACGTGCGTAAGATGCACGTTACATAGGGAAAACCGCAAACCAGCTTGCGTTCGACTCAGATCTTTCGAGCAAAAACCGTCCCTTGATTGGATTTCTCTCCATGGCTGGGGTAAAGACCCCCTTCCAGACCTATTAGACGGTTCAGATCATTCGTATGATCACAGACAGCGGGCCACAACTGCATGAAAACTTCCTCTTTTCACGGTCGTGCGAATGCTTACGCAGGAGGCTACGCTGACTTGATCAGTGGGCCCCACAGTGATGTTTTCGGGGAAATCCACCCCGTCCATTGTATCCACACAAAAGTTTTGGTCAGAGAAGAACTGTTTTGGACGATTTCTGATGTGGCCCACCTAATCTTTCATTCTGCCATCCATTTCTGCGTTTAACGGAGATTCACATGCGTACGCGTGCATGGGGCCAGAAGATGAGCTTGGTGAAGGTTGTAGCTACCCCCTTGATGCAATGGACGGTTCGGATCATCGAACCGGATGATGAGTGGGGCCCACAACAACGCACCGCAGCCTCTGTTGCGAGAACAGAGCTTCTGCGTTGATATTGTGACGTTTGGTGGACCTCACAACAAGGTTTTATGGAAGATCCATGTCGTCCATTGTCTTTATGACGAAAAACCGTCCGGGAATGGCAGTTTTTTAATTGGGTTCGATGTGGCCCACCAAACTTCCTATTCCACCGTTCATCATGCGTAGGACCAAGATTTTCCTTCATGTACAATCATTTTTCCAGAAAAACCTTACGTGTACGGTCGGTTTGACCTCCTTGACTTATTGGATGGGTCGGATCTATAAACTGTGTCAGGAGTGGGCCCCACTATTCACCCATTGGACGGACAGCGTTAGACGCTGTTACGTCTTTTAAAAATTTTAGAAATTTCTATCGGTCAGCGTTTGTGCTGACCGATATAGACGGCGCGGTGCACGTCCCACATATGTATAGGCCATGTACACACGTTGCAGTGTGGGGCCCACTGCAATGGTTATTTGATATCCAGTCCAGCCATCTGTTTTTTCACCACATTTAACGCGTTCATACGGAAACTGAAGTATATCCAGACTTCAGGTGAACCCAAATTTGATAATTCATGGGTTGATCTGTTCGTTGGGTCGCTTCTGTGATGATCCAACGAATGAATTTTGACGTGTACGGTTAATTTATGGTCCTCAGGCGACGTATGAAGTTTCGAGCCGAATGGATGGTGGGAACCTCGTGGTCTTGCATTCTGGACGTCCTTCAGGCCGCTTGAGCTTCAGTTCTTCGATTTTTGTGGATTTTAGGCGTTGATCTTGGTCCCCAGGAGTGTGTCCCATGCCTTGGGTGAATTTGGAGCGTTAAATCCATGCATTTAGTATCCTATTTCGATCCAAGTTTGTAAAATCAACCTGCAACATAAACACGATTAAATCAGCCATTAAACACTATTATGCTCATAAATCTGAACAATATTTGAGGTCTAATATGCACCATTTGACCCTCAACATGCAAGCATCACCACTTGAGATAGTTGACAGGATGAAGGAGCAGTCAAGTCATAAGGACAAATCAAAGAAGAAGAACGAATCTACCACAAGTAAAACTCCTATCACAAAGTGGGTGATTAAGGAAAAGATAAATTGCCTTGTTACTAAATCAGATCATTTATCAGGCAATAGGGCTAAATGGTACCTAGACAGTGGTTACTCAAGACACGTCACAGGTGACAAATCTCTCCTTTTAAATTATAAGGATCTTCATAAAGGGATAGTCACCTACGGAGATGGAACCACTGCTGAAATAATTGGTCAGGGAATTATAGAAGGAATTGACCTGTTTAGGAATGAGAATGCTCTTTGCATAAAAGAATTGACACATAACCTATTAAGCATCTCTCAAATCTGCGATAATGAGCATGTGGTAAATTTCAACAAAGAAGAATGCGAGATTCTAGATCAATCAGGGAACTCAATTATAAAAGGTCTCCGCACAAATAACCACTGCTACATTATTGAAGGAAAAGGAAGGAGTGATATTGAGAAACACTGAGAATGAAGAAATTGGTCCAGGTTATGCATCAAAATTTGGATATTTGCTAAAATGGTGCAATTTTGCTGAGCTGTCAAAGAAACAATCTGAGGCATCTCATCTCACCTTTTTGCTCATAAACATCCAAATGTTTATACTTTTTAATGTACAGAAGATATACGATATTTTGCTGATATTCTCTGCTGGGAACTTCAATAAGATACTATTTTGTATATGAAAAATCGTTAGACTGAAGAAAAACTCAAAAAGATTCACCTTTGACAGGAGTGTCGAGTGGGCACTTATAAATGTCAATCACATCGACTGATTAATCGATATCATCGATGGCTGTTCAGAGTAGGAAAAGTCTTGTAACCATTGATAACATCGTGGGCTGTCTCGATGGCATCAATCAACAATTTCTCGATACAATCGACATTTTTATCGATATGATCGACAAATGGCGTCCCAAATAAAAGGTTGATCGTAAGGTTTTTTTTTTGTCAAAGGCTAGTCCTATTTCTCTTCCCTGATCAGATCTTTTGGTTGATCTGCTCAAAGTCCAAATGAAATCTCGGCACCCAAGTGACACAACAAAGATGATTAAAGGAAAAGGTAAGGCTCTCTTATCCACAAACTCTTCCAAGAATAAGAAAGATGAATATTCTAGACCACCTCAAAACCAGTTAGACTGGGAACAAGTCACAATAGTTGATCGTACTATTCTCATTAGTACTGTCAAACTGTATGGGGTGGATCACATGATGGAAACCATTGGATGGAAGAATATGTTTAATATGGGCGGGCCATATCAGTTTGAAATGATCCAGCAATTCTTCAACTATTGTCATGTTGTCCAAGATTACCCACCTTGCATATGTCTGAAATTCATGCAACACACCAAGCACATTACTCCATCAGTTCTTGGTCATGTTCTAAACATTGAAGTGATTCAAATCCCTGTCACTAGTAGAAATCTAAACAATTTGGGTAGATGGATGGAAATTACACAAGCAATATGCCAGGGTATGACAATTCCTAGAAATGATAGCAATATTCTTCCAGTAAAATACCTAGGAATCTTGTTCCAACTCCTTCACAGTATTTTCAACACAAATGTGTACCCATGTGATGCAAATGACACATATCTGAATCCCATTGCACTCAACATTCTGTATGATGTCTATCAAGAGATCCCTGTATGCTTACCAACCTTCATATTAGACCCACTAATAAAAGTAATCAGAAGTGACCATCTTGATTTTTTGTCTTTTCCATCTCTTATCTATAAGCTCGCACACTGGGCAGGTCTGCCAGAAACAACTGATAAGGTATATCCTGAAGTTTGGTATGACCATGATGCAGTGCAACAAGTATATCTCTCTGTCTCATCACATGCTAAGATTTCTCCACCTGTTGAAGATAGTGGTCCCATGCTTAATGAAGAAATTTCCTGGGAATCCAATCGAGCTCCTGATTATAGTCCTACTTCTGTCACAAATCGTCAGCATAATGCGTTTGAGCGCCAACTTTTAAACAACCTCACTAGAATTGATGAGTGACTCCAACACTGCAAACAACGACTATCAGGAATAGAAAACAGGATGGAAGCTCTCCAGCACTCTGTGCAGCAGATTCTTGAGCTATTAAGGACTGGCAGGCCTTCTATGTGTTAGAAAGAGACAATTTTGGTAGAACCATGTGTCTAGTCAAAAACATTTGATTTTTCATCCATCTCTGCTTACTTGTTTTGGGTATCTCTACATATGGCTGATATCTTGGTCTGATGATTAATTTTTTTTTGATATGGCTGAATTCAATTCCTATTTCATTACCATTCTTGATGTTATTGAAATGACTATGCTGCTTATTTCATCTAATTATTTCTGTGTCTTCATTGATGTATGCTTTACAGTGTTCTCATTTATATACATCTATCTATCTGAGTTCTCCCATAAGCTTCAATCTTCAGTCAATATCACGTCTTATACCTTTGTCAATGACTGACAAAAAGGGGGAGAACAATTCAAACACCCCGAGCGAAAATTGTATATTTACGTTGTAGGTGTTAGGGGGAGCAACCGCAACAAGAAAGGGGGAGTTTTTTAAAGTAAATGGGAGAATTTATTGGGTGTGTACATGGGAGTTTAGAATTTGTAAAATTGTGTTAATACATGTACACACAATTTAGGATGTATCTGTCTAGATATGTTCCTAGGTGTGTTTGGGTATTTTGTCACGTAATTGACAAAGGAGGAGATTGAAAGTGCACCTATTATGTGCCCTGGTTTGTCAATTACATTGTTAAGTTGAGTCAGTCGGACAACAGCGCCTAACAGGAAGATCAAGTCAAGTGTCTGCCTCAACTGGATGTGTGGAAGCTCGCCATAGGTAAATCATAGCCTCACATCCCATGTCCCAAAAGACCAGGTGATTAAAACCCTTAAAAAGAACTAGAACATCTTAGGATTTTTTGTGTAAGGAAACTTTTTATCAAAAGGAAAATCTTTATAGTTTTTCTTACACTGTCGATTATATCGATAACCCCTTCGATATAATCAACCAGCTCTGTCGATGTCCTCGGGATCTCAATCGATACAATCGAGTGAGGACAAAAAGCGTCCAGCAATCAAATAATCATCTGGACGATTTATCGATATATCGACTTGGTTGTCGATATCATCGATATTCGAATATTGATCATATCTGAAGCGGATCGATAATATCGACAGACTACTTGACGGTGCCCCTATTTTTCTGAAGAAAACTAACATATGCTTCGATGTATCGATGACTGTCCGATTCAATCTAAACTCAAATATCGATCGTATCGGAAGTCAATTGATCATATCGATTGTGGGCGCTTATTTTCACCAGCATGAATTTCAGGTTATTTTTTATGTTGATCGGGGTGCCTGTCAATAAATCCATATTCATATATCGATCGCATCGAGACCTCGTCGATTGGATCAAGTCCGGAAATAAATCGTCCAGCAGCCTAAAGGTAAATCTATACGATTTATCGATCCCATCAACATGGTCTTCGATATGATCGATGTACAAATTCCGATGACATCAACCGTCCCCCGATCATATCTGTTAAACTTGAAATTCTTCAAGACTTCTCTCTTGATTTCATCTTTCGATAGATTGATCCATCTCTCGATGAAATCGGAGTTCGAAATTTGATAACATCGATATGTGTCTCGATCCCATCGACCAGTAGATGGAAGGTTTCCAAAAGCGAAATGACAATTGAGTTTGTATCATTGAGAACTCTGCCGATACAATCGAGAGTATACGCTCGATCATATCGACGACTGCTCAATGATATCGAACTCTATCATAAATTTGACCGTTTATATCCGTTGGAACCTTTTGCCTATATATAGAGAGATTAGTCTTTATTGCTGGTAGAGCAAGAAGAGAGTGCTTTTGAGAGTTCTAACCTTCCTATCATTTACCTAAGCCCTTTCTCTCAGAAAGTTCATCCTCTAATCCACCCTCATCATTGATATCTCATAGAGTGGATTGGAGAATGAACTTTCGCATTCAAGGATCCTCCAGCTACAACCTTAATCATTAAGCTGGGATGCCTTGAATGCATAGATGATTGGAACCACTCTATCTTCCTAATTGAAATATCTTTTGAGAGTGGTATTCCATCATAACCTTGACCTAACCTAAAGCCTAGTATAGATACATCTTTGTATTGCGGTTCAAAGGAGTTGAAGACCCTTCAACATCAAGGAGGAGATCTTCAACATTGCGTTGAATGAGACTCATCAACTTATTTGTAAGTATCTAGAGTCCAGAGGACACTTGTGATCATTCTTTTCTACGATTGGGTTTTAAGTGTTACTCACCATTTGAAGTCCACGAAGGAGGCCTCCGATGGGAGTGTACGTGCGGGGTGCGTTGTGTGGACCCTTGCTCTGTGGAGAGCATAAACATCTGGTTAGGAGTACGCCAGCAAAACTCCATGGTTAGAGGTGAACAGAGTAGAAACCTCTGGGTGCGTTGTGTGGACCTTTGCTCCGAGGAGAGCATAAACATCTGGTTAGGAGTACGCAAGAAAAACTCCAGGGTTTGTGGTGAACCGAGTAGAAACCTCTATAAAGGTTGAAGGTGAACCTAAATTAAAACCTTAGGTTTGAGGTGAACCATGGGAAACCTCCTTAGTGAAATTCGGTCACTCAAGGGTTGAGTGTGGAAGCCGGGAGTAGAGTAGACAAGTAGTCGAACCACTATAAAATGACTGTGTTTGAGATTGATATTGTCTTTCATTTATGTGATTGCCTTACATGTCTTTACATATAATTATCTGAAATCACATCTTATGCATACACAGTCATATCCATCACAATCTGATTTATAAATTTGGTTATCTTACAAGTAGATGTGATTGGATCCTCTATTTGGCTTGGAAGCCAGTAGAGTTAAATTTTTTGAGTAATCCTAATTTGTACTCTTTGATAGGATTAGTGTGATAGGATTGAAAAATAATTTATAAATCTTTAAAAAGTCCTGTTCACCCCCCCTCTAGGACATATTGACATATTCCTACTTTAAAACGGTCTTCATCGCTTTTTCAGCGTGATCTTTTCAGTTGGCATGGTCCACCAAAATTCAGGATGGGCAGCCAACCAATTGCAGCAAATAGGGGTTCTAATTTGTAGGGTGTTAAACACTGCCTGTCTACTTTTCTCTCAAAGATCTTCTTATTGACATATTTTGGTGGCCGTTGGACAACAGGAGGAGGAGGCACTGGTTGAGACGGTTCAGGGATTTCAGTTTGGGACCCACCACGTCGTGATCTTTGCCATGTGGGGGTCCCACTGTCTGGGATCCTTGCTCTCTGCCTTAAGACAAGGACCTTTTGTCGAGTACCTCTAGAAGATTCCCCTGGACCGGATGCCACGTTTTTATCTTTTCCCATGTGAAAGAAAAATCTATTTGAAATATTGGGAAAAAAATGATAAAAATACTGACAAACCAAGAGAAGAAGATTCTGATGATGTTAGAAGAATATTACCTGGTTTGTGGAGAGATTTGGCTAGTCCTACTTAGCTTAGGATGATTGGTCGAGAGGATCGGACAGGGAAGATAACAGAACCGCCTTTTGAAAGAAACCCTTTTTTTTTCGTTCTGCTGACTTTTATCGGGCACCATTTGTCCGTCATATCGTCCAACCTATCGATTGTATCGAGAAGTTGTCGATCGATGCTATCGAGACTACCCTCGATGTTATCCATGGTCACACGACTTTTCCCATTTTGAAGATCCGTCGATTGTATCGACCATAAGTCGATGAGATCGAAAAAAAGGCCATCACTCGTATCGAAAGTAGATAATATTCAAAATTTTCACAATTTCGACACACTATCGGGTATTTCTTGGCTTGATCAGTATATGTCACAAAAAATTTATACCAGTTCTATAACTATAAACATGATAATGTTTATATACAAAAAAATAAGATCTCCAACCTTAGATGTAACATTGAAGGCTCAATAAAATTGCATCATTTCAACAAATATCCAAACCTAGATGCATAGTCTGGATTTGTTCCTTTTTCTGTTTGATATATTAGGGTATATGAGATTTAATCATTACACTTTTCAATTTTTCTTTAATTACCCATTGTGATACTGATTTCTTTATTTTGTTCTTTTCTTTAGGTGGTGATGGATGACAGCTTCTCCTAGATGAACTTTTAACATTCTGAGCTTCTCTGATTGGTTCGAATTTTTTAATGTGATTTTGATCAGAGTTATATAGAGTCCTTCTAGGTGCTAAACATTCAAATTTATAATGACCAGCATCACCACACAAATGACAAACTGGAGAAAATCCCATATTGTTACTTGAAGCAGTGAGTTTTGTTTGGGCTTTATTTCTAGTTTTCTTTTTACTTTTCTCATATCCTAGTCTACTCTTGTCTCTTCCTAGTCTTCCCATCCCTAACAATTTTTCCAATTTCTCACCATTCTGAGAAAATTTGTACTTTATCTCGGTAAATTTCCTAGATTTTTCTAAATAAATACAGTGTGAGTGGTTTTTATTTTTGAGTTGTGCATTATCATCTTTTAGCAATTCAGGCTGGTTCATGAGTTTTGATAATTCTGCTTCTAGGGATAGGTTTTCTTTTTCTAATTGATCATTATCTGTGAGCTATTGTTGCAAATCATTGGACAAATGTATGTTTATTTCTAAGGTTCTGTTCAAGTCTTTCTGCAATAATTTCTTTTTGTTTTCAGTCATGCCCATTTTTTAAGGATATGGATGTTATGAATGTATAGTTGATTATAAGCATCTTGCAATTTATTTTGCTCTTTATCTTCTTCTTCTTCAATTTCCTCATTGTCAGATGAAAATGATTCAGTGGCTTGTTGTTCTTTCTCAGATTCAGTTGGAATGATTGAAGTAGTGGAGACCATAAGTATTTTCAAGAATTTTTTATCTCCATCACTTCCTGAGTCACTGTTTTCTAAATTTGACTCTTCCGTATCATCCCATGTGACAGCCATCACCTTGTCCTTGGTTTTTCTGTTTGGGCATTCAGTAGAAAGGTGTCCGTACTCATGACAGGCATAACATTGTGGTTTTTTTGTCTGTTTACCAAATTTGCCTGCAGAAGGTTTGTAGTTCACCTTTCTTCCTCTAGAAGGATGGTCGCGATTCTTCTGAAAGAATCTTCTGAATATTTGTGCTAGCAAGGCCACTTCCTCATCTTCATCTTCTTTTTCGCTCTCACTGTCCTCATGTTTTGATTTCTTAAAAGTTTTTAGGACAGTGTTTTTGGATTTTTGGGGTTGTGTGAAGTGTAATTCAAAAGTTTGTAGGGAACCTACTAGTTCTTCTACTTTCATCTCATCAATATTCCTACACTCCTCAATTATTGTTACCTTGGGATTGAAGCGTTCTGATAAGGATTTAAGATTTTTCTACATATTTTAGGTGTCAGAACCTTCTCTCCCAAACCACCCATGGAGTTACAATTGATGTTCAATTTGGTGAAAAACTCCATAAATGTCTCATGCTCTTCCATCCTGAGATTTTCAAACTGTGAAGTTAAGAGTTGTAGTTTAGACCTCTTCATAGTGCTTGTGCCTTCATGGGTTGTTTCCAGTAAATCCTATGCTTCCTTAGATGTCTCACACATACTTATTTGATTGAATATATCTTGGGACACGACATAGTAGATGGCGTTCATTGCTTTTTCTTCAGCATTTCGTTGTTCTTTATCAAACGCTGTCCACTTCTCATTAGGTTTGGGTTTAGTGATTGTGGTTTCATTTTCAAGTACAATTTGTTCGGATGGTACCACGTATCCTCTTTTAACTGCATCCCAAACTTCATGATCCAAAGATCTCAGGAAGTAGTACATTCTAGCCTTCCAGTAAGCATAATTTGATCCATCAAATACTGAAGGTCTAGTGATAGATGAGCCCTCTCCTTTGGCCAAATTTCTACTTCAGTCAAGATCACTCTCTAGGCGGTGAAACCTTTAAAGAGAGACCTGCTCTGATACCAATTGAAATAGCGGTGAAGACCGCTTAAGTGTTTATGAATTATTAGAAATCCTATCACACTAATCCTATCTCAGGGTATAGATAAGGATTACTCAAAATTAACTCTACTGGCTTCTAAGCCTGGTAAAGGATCCAATCACAGAACTATTTAGATGATAAGCATGAAGTAGTTATAGTCTATGATAGATGTGACTGTGTGTGAAGTGTGAGCAGATATGAATGTAATTAACATAATCACACAAATAATCAAGTACAAGAATCAAACACAAACACAGTCATTTTTATAGTGGTTCGACTACTTGTCTACTCCACTCCTAGCTTCCACACTTAACCCTTGAGTGACCGAATTTCACAAAGGAGGTTTCCCATGGTTCACCTCAAACCTAAGGTTTTAAATCAGGTTCACCTTTAACCTTTGTAGAGGTTTCTACTCGGTTCACCTCAAACCCTGTTGTTTTGCTGGCATACTCCTAACCAGATGTTTATGCTCTCCACTGAGCAAGGATCCACAAAACGTACCTGGAGATTTCTACTCGGTTCACCTCTAACCCTGGAGTTTTGCTAGCGTACTCCTAACTAGATGTTTATGCTCTCTACAGAGAAAGGGTCCACACAACGCACCTCGCACGTACACTCCCGTCGGAGGCCTCCTTCGAGGGCTTCAAAGGGTGAGCAACACTTAAAACCCAATCCTAGAAAGGAATGATCACAAGTGTCCTCTGGACTCTAAATACTTACAAATAAGTTAATGAGTCCCTTTCAGAGCAATGATGAAGATCTCCTTCTTGTTGATGAAGAGTCTTCAGCTCCCTTGATCCTCAACACAAAGGTGTATCTATACTAGGCTTTAGGTTGGGTCAAGGTTATGATGGAATACCACTCTCTAAAGATTTTCCTATAAGGAATATAGAGTGGTTCCAATCATCTATGTATTCTGAAAGGGCCTAGCTATATGCCCTAGAGGGGGGGTGAATAGGGCAATGCCAAATAAAACTTATAATAGCGGAATAAACAAAGAAATAAAGCACAATATTAAATATAAAATAATCTCAATAGCCTAAAATAAAGAGAATGATACTTTATCAGTTCTAAGGACAACCTTACACCAAAAACCAAAGGTTTAAGGTAGGACAACTTTATTTCTAGAACGTCCTCTGTATCACAAACCAATGAGGAATAAAAAGTAAGGAAATCAAAATAACTTGTAGAAAATAAATCCTAAGTTATTACAACATTCATCCACAAACACTCTCCACAAAACAGAATGAATAAAAGAATGAAAGAGAAAAACACATCCACAACACAACAATATATAGTGGTTCGCCTGTGTGTACACCAACTGTTATCCAACAGCCACACAGATTGCTACTCCACTCCTAATATCCTCACATAGGGGATATTAGCATGCACTATCAAAATATGTTTCACAGGTTCACCTAAAACCTTCACAATTGTGTCTTTGATCTCGGGCTTACATAATCCAAAAACCCTACAATCTGAGTTTTTTGGCTCTCCTCAGATAACCAATACATTGAGATTTTTCTGGCGAATCTCAAACAAAAACCAGAGAAAGTAAATTACAAAAAATGTAAAATACCTGAATCACCTTTTGAAGAAGCCCGGTAGAACCAATCGGAGTAGAAGTTCGAGTCAACGTTCAAAGTCCAATACTCACTTTAAGCATGGTTCTAAGTCTAATTGATTTTAAATCAAAAAGGACTAGTTCTATTTGATTTTGAATCCAAGAAGAAGGAATATCAAAAATTCTCCTTTTCTAATAAGATTGGAATGTAGATCAAAATCAAATAAAAATAAGCTAGCAAAAGGAATATTAAATAAGCACAAAGTAGCTTAAAATAAACACAAACTTATCTCAGAGAATAGCCTAAAGATTGCTTGAAAAGAGTTGAATTGAATTGCTAAAACTCTGAAGTTCGTGCACTATTTATAGCCTGAAAAATCCCATCTACGACTGGTCTTAGGATCCTAGGACTGGTCATAGCTTCAAAGATTTTCAAAGATTTTCACGGGATTAGATTTTCTGTTCCATGACCGGTCCTAGGCGGTCTACGACCGGTCGCGGGCCACCTACGACTGGTCGTGAGACACCTACGACTGGTCGTAGGACCCCAAAAATGGTTGCTGGAGTTTGAGTCGTAAGGCTACGACCGGTCGAAGGATGAGTCGTAAAACTCACAAGACTGGTCGTATGATGACCAGGACTGGTCGTAGGACAGCTAGAAAGATCCAAAAATCTTCAACAACCTACGACTAGTCCCGAAAAACTTAAGACTGGTCGTAGCAGAGTTAGGATTGGTCTTGAAGTCCCTAAGACTGGTCTTAGAACACCCAAACAAGCATATTGAAATATATGAATTATGTATCCAGAATGACCTACTGTAAAGCTCATCCTAAGGTCAATCTAAGGTCAAACAAACCTTAAAAGTGAGATGGACTTGAAAGTCTTAACACTCAGATGACCCTTAAGAGAAGCTTGAGAATATACAAAACTTGTAGTAAGCCTTCTTGAGCTTGATCTTGACTTGACAAAGTCTTCTAATATACTTGAACTCGATTGAATCTTTAACATGCAAACTTGAAGACTTCAATTCTTGAATTCTTCATCCATATCTTGAAAACTTTCTTCATTTAAGATCTTGTCTTTAAATGCGATGTAATAAATAGTCTTCAAACATAAAACACAAGATATACAAGACATAGATATAGGTTTTGGCACCACAAAATTTGACAACCAAAGGGATATGAAATCATAGCACTTACAATCTCCCCCTTTGTCAAATTTGTGACAAAACACATAGCATAAAAGATAATAAGGAATCATGAGTCATAAAATCACAAATCACTCTACTCCCCCTGAGTAATACGAGTACTGCTCATGAAAACAATCAATAACATCAATACTACATATTCTCATCCACATATCCTTCTTAATCAATTCAAACAAATTACTCCTCCTTTCCATACTACTCCCCCTTTAAGCTTTAACTCTTACTACTTCCCCTTTTTGTCACAAAATGACAAGGGAAAGACACAATAGGAAGGAGAACATATAGAGGAATAAGCAGATAATGAGAAAGAGATATGAAAGGACATAATATAATCCTGAAGCATCAAGCCATAATCCATAATATAAAATACAATATCCAAAAGACAATGTTATCAAACCATAATCCATAATACATATCCAAAATAAAAAGATAATGTGATACTATCTAGAAGATAATTCGCCTAATCTAATCCGGAGGAGGGAGCAGGGATAGTCGGATCCATCTGGTGTAACCCCCTAATAATGCGACGAAGATATTTTTGCATGTACTTAAATCGCATATCGTGGGCTATATTCATATTATCAACCTTTTCCTCTAATGCACGAAGGCGTGCATCATAACCAGATGGATCATAATCTGGATCATTAGGTGAATCAGTTTCTATATCGTCAAATAACTCATCCATATTAACACTTGTTGAGGAAGATCGCCAGCTTCCCCTTCGTTTCCAGCAACACCACCATCACCACCAACACCACCAATACCACCTTCATCAACTTGGCCAGGGAGCAGATCCAATTTCATCTTTTTAAGATTGGAATTGTTGAAAATAAGATGATGAATTGGTGCCTCATTAACAGGTTTATCGACAAGCATGTGAGTGGCTAAAACAGTCGTAAGATAACCGAATGAAATATCACTATGACCCGGATGGAGACAAAACTGAATAATGAAATAACAAATCAAGGAATGAAGACAGACATTGGTATCAGAAGCAATAGAATGCAACACACGAACCATGAAAGAAGTCAACTCGATTTTATTACCGGACCGAGGATATACATTGGAAATGAAGAAACGATGTAACACTCTATATCTAGGTAACAGATACTTTGCAGGGAGCGCATTCGCTTTGTGTGTCCATTACACATCAATTTTGCATAAATCTCTTGTTAACATGCATTTTTCCGATTCAGATGGTTTGTCATATAAAGTATGAATCGGTATACCTTCATCATTAACAGGTATATCCATAATATCTTATATTAAATGACGATCTACTTCAAATTTTTCTTCTTTAATATCAATTGAAAATGTTAAATTATCAAGAGAAAATTCTGAGATGCATGCTACCGTTGATTGGGCAATGGACTGGTATGCAGGCCTACCCCAAAGTAAAATGTTAGTCCAGCCAACAGATTCAAGGAGGGCGACAATACCATATGGAGAAATGTGATTGAGATCAGCATAATGCTCAATGATAATGTTACGGACACCCAAATCCTGTACATCTTGAGTATCATCTTCAGGTGACCGAAGGTGCCGTTTAGCTTTTGGTGTAGATCTAGAAGAAGATGGACCATGGGATGTTTTCTTTTTTTCTCTAGCATCCATATTTAAAAAGATATACAAAGAGCAAGCAAGATGCACAAAAGAAAGATGGGTTTTCTCTAGATCAACAAATTGAGAGGAAATCCTTGAAAAACCCAACAAGAGATGAAATGTAGTTATACTATGAACAAATCAAAGCATAGAGAACATGAATCTTCAAGAAAGATGATGAAATAGGACTTACCTTGAAGAACAACAAGAAATCCTATGACTGGTCGAGCCACGACTCGTCGTAGGTGGGTGTGGAAATGAAGAAGAAGGGGATTTTTCTCAAATTATATCATGTTCACGAGTACCATGACCGGTCGAGTGCTGTGCAAGACCGGTCGTATCACGACTGGTCATGTACATCCACGACCGGTTGAGTATCGACCAAAAAATAATTTTTAATGTAAAAATTAAAATTTAAACAAATATAATATGAAATATAATACACTATGATATATGCAAGCAAGAATATTCAATGTAAAATGCACATACCAAGGTCAAATTTCAGTTTATTAAACTTGCTTTTGTCGAGCGGTTTAGTAAATATATCAGCAAGTTGATTTTCGGTTGATATTTATTTCAAAGAAATAACTTTTTCTTCAACCAACTCACGAATGTAATGATACATAATGTCAATGTGCTTAGTATGTGAATGCTGGATTGGGTTTTTGGAAATGTTTATAGCACTGGATTATCACAATGTAAGATCATTGAATCTTAATTAATTCCATAATCGTTAAGCATACGTTTCATCCAAACTAGTTGAGTACATGCATATCCAGCTACAATATACTCAGCCTCAGCAGTGGAGAGCGATATTGAGCTTTGCTTCTTGCTGAACTAAGAAACTAAGCAATTTTCAATGTAAAAACAACCACCACTAGTTGATTTTCTATCATCAATATTTCTGGCCCAATCAGCATCTGAGTACCCGGCTAATTGAACACTAGTATCAAAAGGATACCAAAGTCCCAAATTTATAGAACTTGCGACATATCTAATAATCTGTTTAACAGCAGTAAGATGTGATTCCTTAGGATTAGATTGATATCTCACACAAATTCCAACACTTAACGCAATATCAGGTCTACTTGCAGTAAGATACAACAAACTACCAATCATATTATGATATAGTTTAGGATCTATATCTTTTCCTGTAGAGTCTTTTGAGAGTCTTAACATTGTACTCATAGGAGTATCAAAGTTCTTACCATTCTCAAATCCAAACCTTTTAACCAAGTTTGAAGCATATTTGGTCTGGGAAATGAAAATTCCATCAGGTTGTTCTTTCACTTGCAACCCTAGGAAATAGTTAATTTTGCCAACCATGATCATTTTGAACCTTAATTTCATTAACTCTGCAAACTCAATAGACATGTTAGAGCAAGTTGATCCATAAATAATATCATTAACATATATTTGAACCATCAAAATATCATTGTTATTCTTCTTAACAAAGAGCGTCTTATCGACACTTCCTACTTGAAAGCTATGACTAAGTAAGAATTTAGTCAATTTCTCATACCATGCCCTGGGCGCTTGTTTTAGACCATAGAGAGCCTTTTTGAGACGAAATACATGATCAGATAACTTAGGGTCTTCAAACCCTGAGGGTTGTTCAACATACACTTCTTCAAGTAAATCTCCATTCAAGAAAACACTCTTTACATCCATCTGATAAATTTTAAATTTTTTAAAGCATGCGATGGAAATAAAAAGTCTGATTGAATCAAGGCGAGCGATTGGAGCAAAAGTTTCATCGTAATCGATGCCTTCAATCTAAGTGTACCCTTGTACAACCAGTCTAGCCTTGTTTCGTATAATATTTTCAAGCTCATCAGACTTATTTTTAAAGATCCATTTTGTTCTAATAATGTGTTTATCTTTAGGTCTAGGAACAAGATACCAGACATCATTACGAATAAATTGATTAAGTTCATCCTGCATAGCAACTATCCAATTTTCGTCAGAAAGTGCTTCTTTTACATTGACTAGTTCTATTTGGGATGTAAAACAAACATAATTACATATGTTCTCAAGTTGTTTGCAAGTACGAACTCCAGTGAGAGGATTTTCAAGTATTTGATTGGTTGGATGATCTTTAACAGTCCTTGGTTCAGATTCTTTTTGACTTGATGAGATATCTTGATTGTCAATAATAAGAGCTTCATCATCATCTGAACTTGGGGATGGTGTATTCAAATGATCATCAATGACCACATTGATGGACTCTTGAATCACACCAGTTCTCTTATTTAGAACCCTATAAGCTCGACTGTTCAAAGAATAACCAAGAAAAATACCTTCGTCACTTTTCGTATCAAACTTACCCAAATTTTCACGATCCTGTAAAATACAACACTTGCTGCCAAAAATCCAAAAGTATTTGACAGTAGGTTTCTTTTCAAACCATAATTCATAAGCAGTCTTATTATCAGATTTACTGGTATAAACCCGATTAATAATATAACATGCAGTATTAACTGCTTCAGCCCAAAGATTTCTAGAGAGCTTCATGCTATTCAACATAACATTAGCCATATCCTGAAGCACTCTATTTTTCCTTTCAACAATACCATTTTGTTGCGGTGTTTTGGGTGCAAAGAATTCATGAGATATTCCCTGATCACTACAGAATTTCTCAAAACCACTGTTTTGGAATTCGGATCCATGATCACTACGGATCTTACTAACATGAGAACTTTTCTCATTTTGAATTCGTTTGATGACCTTTTTCACTTCATCTAGGGTTTCAGTTTTATCTTTTAAGAATGATACCCAAGTGAATCTGGTATAGTCATCTATGATAACCAAGATGTATTTTTTGCCTCCTCGACTCTCCGATTTGGTTGGTCCAATAAGATCCATGTGGAGAAGCTCGAGTGGTCTAGATGTGGTATTGGAGTTCACTTTCTTGTGAGAGCTCCTAGTCTGTTTGCCCAACTGGCATTCACCACATATTTTGTATACTTTTTACAATTAGGGTAGACCTCTAATTAGTTCTCTTTTGCTCAATCTAAATAAGTTCCGGTATTGTACATGTCCAAGGCGTTTATGCCATAATTCAGTCTCATCGGTATGAACCATGTAACATGATTGAGTAGATGAGCTTGCATCACTAACGATGTAGCAGTTTTCAGAAGTTCTGTGACCAGTTAATATTACAGAACCATTTTTATCAAGTATCTCACAACCTTGATTAGAAAACTTCACATTATGGTTATTATGGCATATCTGAGAAATGCTTAATAGGTTATGTTTTAAGCCCTCAACAAATAAAACATTCTTAAATAAGGGAAGGTTATAAAGCTGAACCGTACCTTAGCCAATAATCTTATAATTTCTTCCATCACCAAATGTGACTGACCCGTCAGTCATATCTTTTAGATCAGTAAATAAAGTTTTGTCACCTGTCATATGCCTGGAGCAACCACTATCTAGGTACTACTTTGAATGGCTTGTAGTTTTGAAAGCAGTGTGGGCAACCAAGCTGGCAACTTTAGGAACCCATTTCAGAATTGTTTTGGGTTTAAGAGTATAGATGGTCATTTTCTGTCTGTTGTCATAGGAGTGACCAATAGAGTTAGACTTTAATAGCTCCTTGAGTAGATCAATTATTTTTTCAACTAAAGGATTTCGGTTTTGAAAATTAAAGTTGACATGGCCACTTTTAGGTTTTTGAAAAGACCTTGAATTTTTGGAAAATCCTTGATAGGTATTCTTTTCTTTTGAAGTTGAAGACTCTCCTTTTACAAATTTAGGAACAATGTACTTTTGATTAGGAGATGTATTCTTATCATAGCCCAACTCGGATCGATCGTCACATTTTCTTAATCCGGACAATAATTTTTTCAATTTTGGATCACCTTGGGCATATCTCCATGTGTCTTTCAAATTCAGAAGAGAAGCTACCTCATTTTTGAGTTTCTCTTTTTCGGATTTCAAATCTTCAATTCGGGAGGTTTTGAAATCTAAATCACATTTGGTCTTTTCAAAAGAATCGGAAATATAAGACTTTTCTAAAGCAAGAGACTCATAATCTTCCTTAAGTTTAGAAAATTTTTCTTTTTGTAATTTAATCTTAACAGCAATTTTACAACTCTCTTTATAAAGGGCGTTATAAGCATCTTAAAGATCATCTTCATTATCGCAATCACTATTCAGATTTTCTTCACTAGATATATCATTATGATCTGAATAGGTGATCTTGGCTAGAGTCATAAGGGCTTTAACATCATCGCCCGACTTGGTTTCAGAATCTTCTGATTTAGAAGAGGATTCAGAATCAGACGATTCATCCCAAGTACCCATCATGCTTTTCTTTTTTGATTTGTTCTTTTTAGGACATTTGTTAGCTAAGTGTCTATACTCTTGACAGTTGTAACATTGACTATCTTTCAAAGATTTTTGAGCTCTAGGTTTAGATCGTCTCTTATCATTTGACTTTTGAAAATCATCTTTTTTCTTATTTTTGAAAATTTTGTAAAACTTTTTTGCTAAAAGCACCATATCATCTTCGGTATTTTCTAAATCCGAAGTACTCTCTTGTAAAAAAAATTTTAGATGATTTGAGATCAATTAATTTTCTTTTAGGAGATTTAAAGGACAACTCATAAGTTTGAAGTGAACCAACTAATTCCTCAACCCTCATGGTATCCGTATCACGAAGTTCCTGAATCGCGGTTACTTTAGAATTGAACCATTCAGGAAGTGGGCGTAGTATTTTTGCACACACTTTACATTCGGGGATTCTATCACCAAGACCCCACATAGAGTTCACAATGTCATTCAATCTAGTGTAGAAGTCCATAAACATCTCATTCTCCACCATATGAATTTCTTCAAATTTAGTTGTGAGGAGTTGGACTTTAGATTTCTTGACAATAGATGTACCCTCGTGTGTCATTTCTAATACATCCCATGCTTGTTTTGCATTTTCACAAGAGATTATTATTTTAAATTCATCTGGTGATAATGCACAAGTAATTGCATTTAGTGCTTTTGCATTTGCACTACTCTCACTTTTCTGTAGTGTGGTCCAAAGAGAGTAAGCCGTTGCTTTCATTGATTTTGAACCATCGCCATTAGTTACTTCAGTGATAGGAGGGTTCCACTCATTCACTGTGGCCAGCCACACACTTTCATCCAAGGATTTGAGGAAGATCCTCATCCTGGCTTTCCAATAGGCATAGTTTGTGCCATTAAAGGGTGGTGGCCTAGTGACTGATAGGCTATCAAAATTTGACATCTTATTATAGCTTAGATCGTTAGCTCGAGAAATAAATCCAATAAATAAACAATAAGCACGAGCTATTAGGCTCTGAGACCACTTGAAAGGGCCTAACTATATGCCCTAGAGGGGGGGTGAATAGGGGAATGCCAAAAAAAACTTATAATAGCGGAATAAATAAAGAAATAAAGCACAATGTTGAATATAAAATAATCTCAATAGCCTAAAATAAAGAGAATGATACTTTATCAGTTCTAAGGACAACCTTACACCAAAAACCAAAGGTTTAAGGTAGGACAACCTTATTTCTAGAACATCCTTTGTATCACAAACCAATGAGGAATAAAAAGCAAGGAAATCAAAATAACTTGTAGAAAATAAATCCTAAGTTATTACAACATTCATCCACACTTGTTTGAAGTGATTACAACATTCAGCCATAAACACTCTCCATAAAACAGAATGAATAAAAGAATGAAAGAGAAAAACACATCCATAACACAACGATATATAATGGTTATCAAACAGCCACACAGATTACTACTCCACTCCTAATATCCTCACATAGGGGATATTAGCATGCACTATCAAAATAGGTTTCACAGGTTCACCTAAAACCTTCACAATTGTATCTTTGATCTCGGGCTTACACAATCCAAAAACCCCACAATCTGAGTTTTTTGGCTCTCCTCAGATAAGCAATACAATGAGATTTTTCTGGCGAATCTCAAACAAAAACTAGAGAAAGTAAATTACAAAAAATGTAAAATACCTGAATCACCTTTTGAAGAAGCCCGGTAAAACCAATAGGAGTAGAAGTTCGATTCAACGTTCAAAGTCCAATACTCACTTTAAGAATGGTTCTAAGTCTAATTGATTTTAAATCAAAAGGGCTAGTTCTATTTGATTTTGAATCCAAGAAGAAGGAATATCAGAAATTCCCCTTTTCTAATAAGATTGGAATGTAGATCAAAATCAAATATTAAATAAGCACAAAGTAGCTTAAAACAATCACAAACTTATCTCAGAGAATAACCTAAAGATTGCTTGAATAAAATTGAATTGAATTGCTAAAACTCTGAAATTCATGCACTATTTATTGCCTGAAAAATCCCGTCTACGACTGGTCTTAGGATCCTAGGACTGGTCGTAGCTTCAAAGATTTTCAAAGATTTCTGCGGGATTAGATTTTTTGTTCCACGACCGGTCCTGGACCGTCTACGACCGGTCGTGGGCCACCTACGACTGGTCGTGAGACACCTACGACCGGTCGTAAGACCCCAAAAATGGTTGCTAGAGTTTGAGTCATAGGGCTACGACCGGTCGAAGGATGAGTCGTAGAACTCACAGGACTGGTCGTAGGATGTCTAGGACTGGTCGTAGGACATCCAGAAAGATCCAAAAATCTTCAACAACTTAGGACTGGTCCCGAAAAACTTAAGACTGGTCGTAGCAGAGTTAGGACTAGTCTTGAAGTCCCTAAGACTGGTCTTAGAACACCCCAAACAAGCATATTGAAATATATGAATTATGTATCTAGAATGACCTACTGTAAAGCTCATCCTAAGGTCAATCTAAGGTCAAACAAACCTTAAAAGTGAGATGGACTTGAAAGTCTTAACACTCAGATGACCCTTAAGAGAAGCTTGAGAATATACAAAACTTGTAGTAAGCCTTCTTGAGCTTGATCTTGACTTGACAAAGTCTTCTAATATACTTGAACTCGATTGAATCTTTAACATGCAAACTTGAAGACTTCAATTCTTGAATTCTTCATCCATATCTTGAAAACTTTCTTCATTTAAGATCTTGTCTTGAAATGTGATGTAATGAATAGTCTTCAAACATAAAACACAAGATATACAAGACATAGATATAGGTTTTGTCACCACAAAATTTGACAACCAAAGGGATATGAAATCATAGCACTTACACATTTAAGGCATCCCAGCTTAATGATTTGCCATTAAGATAGTAGCTGGAGGATCCTTGAATGCAAAAGTTCATTCCCCAATCCGCTCTATGAGATATCAATGATGAGGGTGGATTGGAGGATGAACTTGCTGAGAGAAAGGGCTTAGGTAAATGATAGGAAGCTTAAAACTCTCAAAAGCACTCTCTTCTTTCTCTACCAGCAATAAAGACTAATTTCTCTATTTATAGGTAAAAGGTTCCAACGGATATAAACGGTCATATTTATGACAGAGTTCGATATGATCGAGCAGTCGTCGATATGATCGAGCGTATACTCTCGATTGTATCGGTAGACCTCTCAATGATACAAACTCAATTGTCATTTTACTTTTGAAAACCTTTCGCCAACTGGTCGATGGGATCGAGACTCACATCGATGTTATCGAATTTTAAACTTCGATTCCTTCGAGAGATGGATCGATCTATCGACAGGTGAAAACAAGATAGAAGCCTTTAAGAATTTTAGGTTCTACAGATATGAACGGAAAACAGTCGATGTCATCGAAATTTGTACATCGATCATATCGGAGACCTTGTCGATGGGATCGATAAATCGTATAGATTTACCTATAAGCTTGCTGGACGATTTATGTCTGGACTCGATCCAATCGACGAGGTCTCGATATGATCGATATATGAATATCAATTTATCGACTGGCACCCCGATCAACATTAAAAATAACCTGAAATTCATGCTGGAGAAAACATGCGCCCTCAATCGATATGATCGACTGACTTCCGATATGATCGATATTTGAGTTCAGATTGAATCGGATAGTCATCAATATATCAAAGATTATGTTAGTTTTCTTTAAAAAAATAGGGGCGCCGTAAAACAGTTTGTCGATAGTATCGATCTTCTTCTTATAGGATCGATATTCGAATATCGATGTATCGACTGACCAGTCGATATATTGATGAATCGTCCAGATGATTGTTTGATTGCTGGACGCTTTTTGTCCTCACTCGATTGTATTGATTTGAGATGCTGAGGACATCGACAGATCTGGTCAATCATATTGAAAGCGAAATCGATATAATCGACAGTGTAAGAAAAACTTTAAAGATTTTTCTTTTTGATAAAAAGTTTTCTTACGCAGAAACCCTAAGATATTCTAGTTCTTTTAAAGGGTTTTAATCACCTGGTGTTTTGGGACATGGGATGTGAGGCTAGATTTACCTATGGTGAGCTTCCACACATCCAGTTTAGGCAGACACTTGACTTGATCTTCCTGTTAGGCGCTATTGTCCGACTGACTCAACTTACAACGTAATTGACAAATCAGGGCACTTAGTAGGTGCACTTTCACAGTACAGTTCCTCTTTGGACAATCATCGGGGTCTAATACACTCTACGCTAGCATGTCGCCCCATCTGGATGCACAACTGGGCAAGTAGAAGAAACCTCACTATTCGCTTGCCAATATCGGCCTAGCTCATCGATAGCAGACTCATTCCTCAAGCTGGTCAAACTCAGCTTAGCTTAAAGCCCCCTCACTCGGTCTGATAAGGCCATACCCCCTTCCAACTGACAACGACACAGTGAGAGTCACGGCCTATAAGTATACGACCCTCATGTGCTCACGTATCCACTTGGTCTCGACTTTGGAGCAACCTCTTGGTACCTTAAGGATTTAAGGACTTTCAAGAAGGGAAATTTATGGCGCCCCATGTCTAGAACCAAAAAATTTTTGGTGTTTAATCCTGTCATCCATGATATGCATGTGGAGGCTACGTCCCTGATGTCGCTAGGGCGAACAGTACTCATGTCACACAAATGTGAGATGCATGAGTCATACTATCCAGTCATGCAGCAATCATGCGCATGCCGCGCGCTCATGTGGGGTAACTCTGTCTCTCAGGGAATCCCATAAATAATCTGCCCAATGGCATATGCTATGATTAATCACTCCTCATATCAAGTATACATATGATACGCATGGGCATGAATCATGGTGTTATACTAAGCATATTTTACAGTGATGATGTACTCTCCTCATATCAAGGATGGGCCTAGATGGCTTATTCATATAAAAAATGGGCGGTGGGCTTCCTCACCGGCTTCATCACATAGTAAACCGGGCTTCCTATGGGACCCAATAAGTACAAGGCTGGCTCTATGACTTTGACAAGTCTACAAGGCATGGAGGAAGCATAATCAATAGTGGAGGCCCAACGGTTTGGGATAGCCCACTAAAGCTAGATAGGTAAGACTATGGGGGCCCAAATCGATGAGAATGGGCATAACGATGGGCCCTAGGGAGGTTCACGACGTGGATATTTAACCACCATTATCCCCTAAAATGCAGCCCGCAAGAAATCTAACTTATAACGGGGCCCATGGCTTGAATACTACTTAGGAAAAGATAGGGTAGCATACATAACATTACACACATCATAGTGGGCATTAAGTAATGGCCCATGGCCCACATGCATCAAGATGGGCTATATATGGAGCAGCCCATGGCCCATAAATACCATGGCCAAAGGAAACATACACTACATACATTATGATGGGCCTCATGGAGCAGTCCATATGCCTCAAAACAAATAGCTAAGGTACATTCAATCATACACCATTGTAGGCCTTATAGGTTAGCCCAAAATTTTGGTAAAATGGATGGGCAATATAGATACAATCATATGCACCATAGTGGGCTTATAACCAGCTCACAAGGCCCAACATAATGGATGGGCAACACTTGAATTTGGAAAGGCACAAAGGCTGGTCGTCCAACCCATCTGGGCCTCCTTAGACGTCTAAAAATCTGGACAGATTAGTCCTCATTCAATCAGATGGTTGGTGGGCTTTATAAGGTACAAATGGGGCCCATAATCTCAGAATACATAACACTCTCAAACTGGTGGGCCTCACAACTATAAAACATTTAGCTATATGCAGCAATACAGGGCCTTTACTAGACATCCAGCCCACCTATCTTCCTGGGCCTGTTGGGGTCCAGCAAGTAGGTTATCTGGGTAGAATAAATACTTCATGGTGGCCCATAAATACTACAGTTGGCCCCATCAGATGGAAGCATGAATACAACACATAAATCGAGGTCCAGCAACACCTAACCCAGTCTGGACAGTCAACAGGCCCCGATGGCTGGCCTGAAACATGCACAAGGTTGGCCCCAACTGTGGACGTCCCACCAGGGGTGGGCCACGTCTAGGTGGGCCACACCAAAAGGAAGGACAGTCTGGACACAACACATCATCGAAGTGGGCCTGCAAAGCCTAGGATGGCCAGCCCCTACTGAACGTTGGTCCTACCTAGGTGTCTAGCAGAGGGGCTGCTACCCCGGCTAGTGGCGTCCCTCAAATGGACAGCCTGGAAGCTACACAATCACCAGAGATGGGCTTCAGTAAGGTGGCCACAATAGAGTAAAAGGGAAAGGACAAAACACAAGCACCAAACGTAGAATGTTGTTGGAAATGTTGGTTCTACCTCTGGGATGGGCTTAGGGCCTGCTTGATCATGGAAAATGGGTGGATAACATGCACCTATACATGTACAAAAAGGTGGGGTCCACATGAGTGGCCTACCAACCCAAAAAATCAAGCCAATATTTATAGTTTCCCTCTATGCAGGACTGTTGGACGGCCCAAAAATTTGAACCGTCTAGGCCGCTTAGGCATAGTCCAAAGATGTCCCACCAAAGCTGGATGGTGTGGGCTTTCATCATACATCAATGTGGGGTCCACATATCAGTGAACCACCCCACTACAGAAGGAAAATCAAACCAATATACAGGCAAACCTCCATCCAAGCAGCCCACAAATGGGCCTAGGAAAAGTCTGAACAGCAGTATGTTGCTGCACATCACAGCCCATGAAGCTTGCTAGATGCTGGACACTCATCACACTGATCATGATATGGCCTACTTGAGTGGGCCACAAAGACCCCAGACCAAACTTGAAACTGTATTTCTCCTTGCATATCAAAATGGACAGTAAGGTGGGTCATCCAACATGCAAAAAATGGACAGCAAGACCGTCACACCTTGTTGGATGGTCTAAGCGTCCTGAACACACCAGGTGGGCCACGTCCATTAAGGAAAATGGAGGAGAGGAGAGAGAGAACAGAGAAAGAGAGAGAGAGAGAGAGAGAGAGAGAGAGAGAGAGAGAGAGAGAGAGAGAGAGAGAGAGATCCACGACCATGGGAGGGGGCTTCGCCACTATGAGCCCCCAAAACCATCCAAACCATACATCCATGGGTTCCATGCATGCATGGACACTACATTTGAAAATCTGATGACCCATCAGTGGAATGGAATCAAATAAAACATCATGATGGGGTCCATGGAGAATGGCCCCATCATGGCTTATGCATGCAACAAGGGTGGGTTGTTGGCCACACTTAGGGGCAAGTAGGATCTCCACCACTGATTGGTGGGTCTTACATGCCCCCATGTAAGAAAAATTAAAGATCTAGGTAAGAAAACATCAAAACTAACCCTAGAGAAGCTCTTACCTAGGTTTTTCAACTCCTTCTTCCACCCTTGGGATCTAATGCTTCAAAGGAAGGGTTTTAATGGTGGTGATAGGCTTGGGACAATTGGATTGGGAGGGCTAGAGCTTGAGAGATGGTTGGAAATGGGAGCTTGCTTGGATGTTTGGAGGCTGCTAATAAGGGAAAAATGAGAAAGAAAAGAGGGAGGGAGAGAGATGAGAGAGAGAGAGAGGTAGCAAGTTAGGATAATCATTGCTCATGGGAAAGAGAGTAGCATGCCTAGTGTTGAGGTATAAAAAAAAAAGAGAGAAAGATAGTAAGAAGTCATTGTGCACAGAGCGGCATTGTGCGCTTGTGATCATTATGCGCTGATGATCATTGTGTGCAGATGATCAATGTGCGCAGTGGAGAATTATGCGCCGAATGTTTGCATAAAGGATTCCGCATAAGGCATCCGCACAAAGGCGTCCACACAAAGAGGAATTGGTGCAAATTCCTCACAAAGGCGTTTACACAGAGAGGAATTAGCTCACAAAGGATTCCACACAAAGGAGTACGCATAAAGGAGTCCCCAAAGAGAGGAATTGGTGCACGAGGGATATAGAGCAATGTCGACGTGGCATGTTCACACATGTGAAAGGGGTATAAGTACGCCCTGACCCCTTAGTAGGAAGTCATTAACAACCAATCAAGGAGAAGAAGAAGATGCCGACGAGAGGGAGAGGTTGACTCTGCATCCATTGTGTGAGACAGGTGTTGTGCGGCGCACAATAATGATTGCACACAACACTATTAGCGCCCAACATTGTCGAGCACACAACGTTTTTGTCGAGTGCACACTGAGGCAGGTGACAACGTTGCTGGCGTGCAACAAGGTAGGTGCACAACATTGTTGCCAAACGCACATTGAGGCGGGTGCACAACATTGCTATTGAGCGCACAACGTTGCTGGCGCACAACAAGGTGGGTGCATAATGTTGATGTCGAGCGCACAACACTGTTGCCAAGCGCACAGCAAGGCAGGTGCACAATGCTATTGCTCAGCACACAGCAGCCCAAATGCATGATAATACTTAGTGCACAGTGATTTTTAGTGCACAATAGTCTGCAATATACGGAGCTTCCAGCACATATTATCTTAGTGCGCGATGTTTTTATTTATTTTCCATTACAAGTCATGAATATTTTGTTTTGGAATCAAAGGAGAAAAGGATGTATAAGACGTTGGAATAAAATAATAACGTGACTATCTTCTTTATCTTCTTCTGTTTATCATTAAGTGAATGAAATCCCCAAATTAAATGCATTTGTTTCTTGTTCGAAACAAAATGGCAACTCTGTTGGGGAGCATCCTCACTTAATGTTAACTAAAGAACAGTACAGAAGACAGTCACAACTGTTTGGCACCTATTAGGTGCCATAATGGCAACTCTCAACGGGAACATCCTACCTTTCATCTCCAAAATAGAATATGACTTAATATAAGTACTAACCTTTTTTTTATCGTTTTGTAAATGTGAGGGATTCAAGAGAAAGAATATTACAAACAACCAATCAATGGCAACCGTTTAGGGAAATACGGTTTTTTAATTCACTGCGACAGGGTTTGTCGTGGAGTATGTTGATAAACAAACCAAATGCTGCGAAGTTAAAGCAGTGACAAGTAAGAAAATAGAATCACAAGCAGCTGTGACAGTTGTAACTACTTCGCCGGTAGCATAGGGAGAAAGAGATGACTGGATCGTCATCACTCGCAAAAGGACAAGGACCCAGAATGTCATTGCAGTAGGAACAAACTCACCACTGAGAAGAGCTAGGGGGCCGATAACACGAAACACAGCCAGGAAACATCCTGAACTCGCCCCACCTATAATCTACCTCACACAAGCGATGATTCCTTTAGCCGTACAAGATTTCCCTACTTTACCTGTTAAGAGCCCCTGATGGGCGAAAGAGCAGAAAGGGAAGGCTTTACTAACAAGCCTACCGGGATCCACATCTCCAATCTCTGTCTCCCTGCTCAGCCAGTTATTCCGACAATACACGAGGTTCAAGCGAGTCCCCTTTTTTGGCAACTCCCATAATGTCAATGCACTCCCCTCTTTCGATTATTGCCTCATCAGGGAATGGAGATGATGTCATTCATATGGCCAAAAGAAACCAAGGACCTTCTCCGACTATAGAGGATCGCATTGCTGAGATGGCAGAAGTGCAAAAAACATTAATGGAGGAATGTATGAACCTCTGAGAAGCCTTGGGAACACTGGCGCATAATGTGGCATGAATGGAGGCACCCCCAATGTTCGATAACATAAACGAACGAGAACAACATCGTGAAGGGTCACAGCTATCGCGAACTGAGTCACACAGGTTTGCCCATACGATGAGAGCGTTAACACAAGAAGAGGTACGACAGGTTGTTAACGAAACAGTTAGATCAGAAAAGGAACATGAGAGTACAGGAAGATTCAGATATCGGACACCATATCTGAACGAAGTCGAAGATATCTCGTTCCCAAATAATTTCAAACATCCAAATTTTTAAAAGTCCAACGGGGATGGGTCGTTAGAGGAAAATCTTATGCATTTTATTACTAGCATGGGAAATTTCTCCATGATACCATAGTACTGCCTACGTTTGTTCGGATCAATCCTGACAACTAAAGCGTTCCTATTGTATACTAGTCTGGCACCAGGATCATGCGCACATGGGAGCAATTGCAAGATGCCTTTATGTCAAACTTCTTCTCTTTAGAACGCGATGTCAACATTACAGAGTTGGCCTCAATACGACAAAGAGAAGGGGAACCAGTGGAGAAGTTTATAGATAGATGGAAGACATTGGGAGCCTCGTGTAGACAACTACTGGAAGAAAAAGAACAGGTCAAAATGTGCCTAAATTCCATGGAAACAGGAATTGTGTTCGGTCTCACTAGCGCTGATATTAAGACTTTCTGTGGCATGGACACCAAATCCAATGCCCTAGAGTTAATGACCCAAAAAATGCCAGCGTTTAATATGAAACGGCCAGGAGGGGACCCAATAGATTAATCACAAATATTGTGGATCATGATAAAAGGAGTCATGAAATAAGAGGTTCAAGAGAAAAAAAGGACAGAATGGAAGGAAGAATCAAATCGCCCTAGAAGCAGGCTCACTAGAAAAAGGGCCAAATCACTTAATTCTCATGAAGGGTTTGCATTTGATAAGGAAGACATTCTCCCTATGATGAACCAATTGTTGAAAGCTGGTACGATAGAATTACCCACGTCCAAGGGCCTTGAAGATGCAAGAAGATCAAGAGAAAAGAAATTTTTTCCGCTACCATTATTTAGTAAGACATCCGACAAATAATTGTTACACATTGAAATGCATAATACAAAGAATGATAAACAGGAATGAAATAGTGATCGAAAAAGAAAAATAAAGGGATGCAAAGGTGACGGTAAACGTATTGACGACTTGGAAAAATGCACAAAAAAGAGTAGAGAAAGAAAGTCGTGAGATGACAAGGAAAGCCGTGGTAATTACGTTACAGTCAGGAAAAAGAATGACAAGTCCCCCAAAGTAGAAAGTCGTAATGACAAGGACTGAGGTCAGCAAGGACCAGTGCGATAGTGATAAGAAGAAAGAGAAGAATGAAGTAGCAAAAGTGACTTTTGACGTCGTAAATCATTTGAAGGGTATACCAGCTTAGTTAAGCATTTATGACGCGTTAAAGTTATCAGAAGATTTCAGGCGAAGACTGATTTAAGCCTTATCAAACCACAATGTCAGAGAAACATTGCTGGTAGAAATGGAAAATGAAGAACGCAAAGAGCAGGAAGACTGTATGTCAGTAGTCTCCTTCTCTAATGATGATTTAGCTTGTGATGCAGGGCATAATAGGCCATTGATGATAATAGGCCATATTCGTGACAAAGAAGTAAAAAGGATTATGCTCAATAATGGATCCGCAGTAAACCTGCTACCATTAACAATGCTGAATAAATTGGGTTACCGTTGTTCTGATTTGTGCCCTAGTGGAATGATGATACAGGGCTTTAATCAAGATGGACAGTATGCACTCGGCAAAATTACGATGACATTAGAAATTGGAGACTTAACTACTGATGTTGTTTGTCATGTGATCAGTGCAGTCACGACATATAATATTCTCTTGCGAAGACCGTGGATACATCAGTACGGTATTATATCTTCTACCTTTCATCAATGCTTCAAATATTATATGGATGAGATACAGTATAAGGTAATGGCCAATGCAAGACCATACATGGAAGCCGAAGGCTTATTTGCAGATGTCAGTTACTATGATAGATTTGCCAGAGGAAAAGAGAAAAAGAATGATGAAGGTAAAACCCTGAAAAATGCTGTGAAAGCGACAAAAGGCAAGATCATCTAAAACTTTAGAGGTGAAAAAGAAGTTTTATTTTGTGTCGAAACATCTGAGACAGCCAGGACAACTGGCCTTAATATTATTGTCCCCTGAACAGTTTAAAATCCTGTGGTCAAACTATACAGTACCATTGCCATATGCCGAAAGAAACAACTCATTCCCAACCATTCTGGGGAAGTTTCTGAAATATCGGTGAAGACTGCTTAAGTCGAAGTAGGAATATCCCAATATGTCCTAGAGGGGGTGAATAGGACTTTTTAAAGTTTTTATGAATTATAGAAATCCTATCACACTAATCCTATCTCAAGGTATAGATAAGGATTACTCAAAATTAACTCTACTGGCTTTCAAGCCTGGTGGAGGATCTAATCACAGAACTATTAAGATGATAAGCATGAAATAGTTATAGTCTATGATAGATGTGACTATGTGTGAAGTGTGAGCAGACATGAATGTAATTAACATAATCACACAAACAATCAAGCACAAGAATCAAACACAAACACAGTCATTTTTATAGTCATTCGACTACTTGTCTACTCCACTCCCAGCTTCCACACTCAACCCTTGAGTGACCGGATTTCACTAAGGAGGTTTCCCATGGTTCACCTCAAACCTAAGGTTTTAAATCAGGTTTACCTTCAACCTTTACAAAGGTTTCTACTCGGTTCACCTCAAACCCTGGAGTTTTGCTAGCGTACTCCTAACCAGATGTTTATGCCCACATAGGGCAAGGGTCCACACAACGCACCCGGAGGTTTCTAGTTGGTTCACCTCTAACCCTGGAGTTTTGCTAGCGTACTCCTAACCAGATGCTTATGCTCTCCACAGAGCAAGGGTCCACACAACGCACCCCGCATGTACACTCCCGTGGGAGGCCTCCTTCGAGGACTTCAAAGGGTGAGCAACACCTATGACCCAATCCTAAAAAGGAATGATCATAAATGTCCTCTGGACTCTTAATACTTACAGATAAGTTGATGAGTCCCTTTTAGCGCAATGATGAAGATCTCCTTCTTGTTGATGAAGAGTCTTCAGCTCCCTTGATCCGCAACACAAAGGTGTATCTATACTAGATTTTATGTTGGGTCAAGGTTATGATGGAATACCACTCTCTAAAGATTTTCCTATAAGGAATATAAAGTGGTTCGAATCATCTATGAATTCAAGGCATCCCAGCTTAATGATTTGTCATTAAGATAGTAGCTGGAGGATCCTTGAATGCGGAAGTTCATTACCCAATCCACTCTATATGATATCAATGATGAGGGTGGATTGGAGGATGAACTTCCTGAGAGAAAGGGTTTAGGTAAATGATAGGAAGGTTAAAACTCTCAAAAGCACTCTCTTCTTTCTCTACTAGCAATAAAGACTAATCTCTCTATATATAGGTAAAAGGTTCCAACGGATATAAACGGCCATATTTATGACAGAGTTCGATATGATCGAGTAGTCGTCGATATGATCGAGCGTATACTCTCGATTGTATCGGCAGACCTCTCGATGATACAAACTCAATTGTCATTTCACTTTTGAAAACCTTTTCGCCAACTGGTCGATGGGATCGAGACATACATTGATGTTATCAGATTTTGAACTCCGATTCCATCGAGAGATGATCGATCTATCGACAGGTGAAAATAAGAGAGAAGCCTTGAAGAATTTCAGGTTCTACAGATATGATCGTGGAACAGTCGATGTCATTGAAATTTGTATATCGATCATATCGGAGACCTTATCGATGGGATCAATAAATCGTATAGATTTACCTATAAGCTTGCTAGACGATTTATGTTCGGACTAGATCCAATCGACCAGGTCTCGGTATGATCGATATATGAATATCGATTTATCGACTGGCACCCCGATCAACATTAAAAATAACCTGAAATTCATGTTGGTGAAAACATGCGCCCACAATCGATATGATCGACTGACATCTGATATGATTGATATTTGAATTCAGATTGAATCGGACAGTCATCGATATATTGAATCTTATGTTAGTTTTCTTTAGAAAAATAGGGGCACCAAAAAACAGTCTGTCGATATTATCGATCTTCTTCCGATAGGATCGATATTCGAATATCGATGATATCGACTCACCAGTCGATATATCAATAAATCGTCCAGATGATTGTTTGATTACTGGATGCTTTTTGTCCTCACTCGATTGTATCGATTTGAGATGTCGAGGACATCGACAGAGCTGGTCGATCATATCGAAAGGGGAATCGATATAATCGACAGTGTAAGAAAACTTTAAAGATTTTCCTTTTTGATAAAAAGTTTTCTTACACGGAAAGCCTAAGATGTTCTAGTTCTTTTTAAGGGTTTTAATCACTTGGTGTTTTGGGACATGGGATGTGAGGCTATGATTTACCTATGGCAAGCTTCCACACATCCAGTTGAGGCAGACACTTGACTTGATCTTCCTGTTAGGCGCTGTTGTCCGACTGACTCAACTTACAATGTAATTGACAAACCAAGGCACATAGTAGGTGCACTTTCAATCTCCTCCTTTGTCAATTACGTGACAAAATACCCAAAACACCCTAGGAACATATCTAGACAGATACATCCTAAATTTCATGTACATGTATTAGCACAATTTTACAAATTCTAAACACCCATGTACACACCCAGTAAGTTTTCCCCCTTTACTTCAAAAACTCTCCCTTTCTTGTTGCGACTGCTCCCCCTAACACCTGCAACACAGATATACAATTTCCGCTAGGGGTGTTTGAATTGTTCTCCCCCTTTTTGTCAGTCATTGGAAAAGGCATAAGACGTGATATTAACTGAAGATAGAAGCTTATGGGAGAACTAGATAGAGATGGATGTATATAAATGAGAATAGCGTAAAGCATACATCAATGAAGACACAATATGGAGTTAATAGAGCACTTAAGGCATAAGATAAACATGCATACCATAACCCCAAAACTTCAATAAACCAGGGAGACAGAAATTCAAATGGTAGGAATAAAAGAACTAGATTCAGCCATATGTAAAGTAATCTACCCAAGATTGGTAGAAATATCCAATTTTACCCCAGACAGTAGGAATTTAAACCAACCAAAAATAAAGCCCATTGGAGGGCACACAAAAATAAGCCAGTATTTTAGCCCAACCGTGGGCATATTCATCCAAAGAGAAAACAGTTAAAAAAAACTATCATACACACCACTGAGAGCGTAAAACATCTAAAAAGATACTAATGTTCATATGCAAAAATAAGAGTAAGGTGTGCATGATAGCATGCATGAATCCGGCATCAAGGAGCAGAATGAGATGGCATCGTGTCGTCCCGTCGGCACGTCAGTAGATCCACCAGTTGTTGGACTGTGCTCTGAACTCCTTGAACCATTCTTTCCAGAATAGTGAGTCGTTTCTTTACTGAGTGCATCTCCTTCTGAATGGCCCCAATCCTGTCTAGTTTGACCCTTTTACCATGCCCAGCAGTTGATGTGGATGGACCAACATCTAGTCCATGAGGTGCATCGTTAGCCATTGCATCTCCTTCCATGGGATCGCCACCTTCTCCTCCTTCCCCTTCTACATGAATGTCTTCTGCGGTTTCCACCTTGTACTTATGAAATATCAGATCCATTTTTTAAATATTCTTCTTATTGAAAACTTTGAGCGAGAAAACGGGATCAGCTGTGGACGAAAAGCCAATGCTTTGACAAATTCTACTAATAATCCAGGGATATGGCAGATGCAAATCTCTGGAAGTATGAATGGCATTGACAAAATGATTGACAATCAAGGTTGGAAGGCAGATATCTGTCCTGGTTGCAACACAGTAGACTATCATCACCATCAGACTTGTTAGATCTGATCAGTTCGTGCTTCTTAGGTACAAGTTAGTGATAAAAATCCCATGCACGACTCTGAACTGGGGCTCCATATACCTAGCTTTCAGGGCATTCCCTTTATGTCATGGGATATCTCGGTTATGACATAGGTATTTGGTCATTTTGGAGCGCACATCTGCAAGGTCCAGATCCCAGTTTGGAAGGCCTTTTGAAGTCATTTGTAGATTGAGAATCTGTGCTATGGTTGCAGGGGTGATAAATACATCATCACCATCCATGGATACCATAAAGGAAGGAGGGTCAGCCAACGGAGAATGACATGCAGCAAAGAAGTTGCGTGTTCTTTCCAGTTGGCATGGACGACCAAAATCTAGGATGGGCAGTCAACCAATTGCAGCAAACAGGGGTTCTAATTTGTAAAGTGTTAAACACTCCCTGTCTACTTTTCTCTCAAAGATCAACTTTCTATTGGCATATTTTGGTGGCCGTTGGACAGCAGGAGGAGGAGGCACTAGTTGAGACGGTTCAGGGATTTCGGTTTGGGACCCACCGCGTCATGATCTTTACCGTGTGGGGGTCCCACTGTCCGGGATTCTTTCTCTTTCCCTTAAGGAAAGGACCTTTTGTCGAGTACCTCATGAAGATTCTCCTGGACCGGATGCCACATTTTTATCTTTTCCCATGTGAAAGAAAAGGCTATTTGAAATATTGGAAAAAATGACAAAAATACCGATAAACCAAGAGAAGAAGATTCTGATGATGTTGGAAGAATATTACTTGGTTTGTGGAGAGATTTGGCTAGTCCTACTTGGCTTAGGATGATGGGTCGAGAGGATCGGACAGGGAAGACAATCGAACCACCTTTTGAAAAACACCTTTTTTTTCATCCTACTGACTTTTATCGGGCGCCATTTGTCGATCATATCATCCAACCTATTTGTTGTATCGAGAAGTTGTCGATCGATGCTATCGAGACTACCCTCGATGTTATCTATGGTCACACGACTTTTCACATTTTGAAGATCCGTCGATTGTATCGACCGTTAGTCGATGAGATCGAAAAAGAGGCCAACACTCATCTCGAAAGTAGATAATATTCAGAATTTTCACAATTTCGACACACTATCAGGTATTTCTTGGCTTAATCAGTATATGTCATAAAAAAATGTACCAGTTCTATAACTATAAACATGATAATGTTTATAAAAAAAATAAGGTCTCCAACCTTAGATGTATCATTGAAGGCTCAACAAAATTGCATCATTTCAGAAAATATCCAGATCTAGATGCATAGTCTGGATTTGTTCCTTTTTCTGTTTGATATATCAGGGTATATGACATTTAATCATTACATATTTTAGTTTTTCTTTAATTACCCATTGTGATACAAATTTCTTTATTTTGTTCTTTTCTTTAGGTGGTGATGGATGAGAGCTTCTCCTAGATGAATTCTGAGTTTCTCTGATTGGTTTGAATTTTTCAATGTGATTTTGGTCAGAGTTATATAGAGTCCTTCTAGGTGCTAAACATTCAAATTTATAATGACCAGCATCACCACACAAATGAGAAACTGGAGAAAATCCCATATTGCTACTTGAAGCAGTGAGTTTTATTTGGGTTTTATTTTCAGTTTTCTTTTTACTTTTCTCATATCCTAGTCCACTCTTGTCTCTTCCTAGTCTTCTTATTCCTAACAAATCTTCCAATTTCTCACCACTCTGAGAAAATTTGTAGTTTATTTCTGCAAATTTCCTAGATTTTTCTAAATCAATACAAAGTGAGTGGTTTTTATTTTTGAGTTGTGCATTATCATCTTTTAGCAATTCAGCCTGGTTCATGAGTTTTGATGATTCTGCTTTTAGGGATAGGATTTCTTTTTCTATTTGATCATTATCTGTGAGATATTGTTGCAAATCATTGCACAAATGTATGTTTATTTCTAAGGTTCTGTCCAAGTCTTTCTGCAATAATTTCTTTTTGTTTTCAGTCATGCTGATTTTTTTAAGGATATGGATGCTATGAATGTATAGTTGATTATAAGCATCTTGCAATTCATTTTTCTCTTTATCTTCTTCTTCTTCAATTTTCTCATTGTCAGTTGAAAATGATTCAGTGGCTTGTTGTTCTTTCTCAGATTCAGTTGGAATGATCGAAGTAGTGGAGACCATAAGTATTTTCAAGGATTTTTTATCTCCATCACTTCCTGAGTCACTGTTTTCTAAATTTGACCCCTCCGTATCATCCCATGTGGCAGCCATCGCCTTCCCCTTAATTTTTCTATTTGGGCATTCAGTAGATAGGTGTCCATACTCATGACAGGCATAACATTGTGGTTCTTTGATCTATTTACCAAATTTTTCTGCAGAAGGTTTGTAGTTTACCTTTCTTCCTCTATAAGGATGGTCGCGATTCTTCTGAAAGAATCTTCTGAATCTTTGAGCTAGCAAGGCCACTTTCTCATCTTCATCCTCTTTTTCGCTCTCATTGTCCTCAAGTTTTGATTTCTTAGAAGTTTTTAGGACGGTGTTTTTAAATTTTTTGAGTTGTGTGAAGTGTAGTTCAAAAGTTTGTAGGGAACCTACTATTTCTTCTACTTTCATCTCATCAATATTCCTATACTCCTCAATTGTTGTTACCTTGGGGTTGAAGCGTTCTGGTAAGGATCTTAAGATTTTTCTACATATTTTAGGTGCCGGAACCTTCTCTCCCAAACCACCCATGGAGTTACAAACGATGTTCAATTTGGTGAAAAACTCTATAAATGTCTCAGGCTCTTCCATCGTGAGATCTTCAAACTGTGAAGTTAAGAGTTGTAGTTTAGACCTCTTCACAGTGCTTGTGCCTTCATGGGTCGTTTCTAGTAAATCCCATGCTTCCTTGGATGTCCCGCACATACTTACTTGATTGAATATATCTTGGGACACGGCACAGTAGATGGCGCTCATTGCTTTTGTTTCAGTATTTCACTATTCTTTGTCAAATGGCGTCCACTTATCATTAGGTTTGGGTTTAGTGATTGTGGTTTCATTTTTAAGTACAATTTGTTCGGATGGTACCACGTATCCTTTTTCAACTACATCCCAAACTTCATGATCCAAAGATATCAGGAAGTAGTGCATTCTAGCCTTCCAGTAAGCATAATTTGATCCATCAAATACTGGAGGTCAAGTGACAGATGAGCCCTCTCCTTTGGCCATATTTCTACTTCAGTCAAGATCACTCTCTAGGCGGTGAAACCCTTAAAGAGAGACCCTCTCTGATACCAATTGAAATAGCGGTGAAGACCTCTTAAATCGAAGTAGGAATATCCCAATATGTCCTAGAGGGGGGTGAATAGGACTTTTTAAAGTTTTTATGAATTATTAGAAATCCTATCACACTAATCCTATCTCAGGGTATAGATAAGGATTACTCAAAATTAACTCTACTGACTTTCAAGCCTGGTAGAGGATCCAATCACAGAACTATTTAGATGATAAGCATGAAGTAGTTATAGTCTATAATAGATGTGACTGTGTGTGAAGTGTGAGTAGATATGAATGTAATTAACATAATCACACAAATAATCAAGCACAAGAATCAAACACAAACACAGTCATTTTTATAGTGGTTCGACTACTTGTCTACTCCACTCCCAGCTTCCACACTCAACCCTTGAGTGACCGAATTTCACTAAGGAGGTTTCCCATGGTTCACCTCAAACCTAAGGTTTTAAATTAGGTTCACCTTCAACCTTTACAGAGGTTTCTACTCGGTTCACCTCAAACCCTGGAGTTTTGCTGGCGTACTCCTAACCAGTTGTTTATGCCCACACAGGGCAAGGGTCCACACAAAGCACCCGGAGGTTTCTACTCGGTTCACCTCTAACCCTGGAGTTTTGCTGGCATACTCCTAACCAGATGTTTATGCTCTCCACAGAGCAAGGGTCCACACAATGCGCCCCACACGTACACTCCCGTCGGAGGCCTCCTTTGAGGACTTCAAAGGGTGAGCAACACCTACGACCCAATCCTAAAAAGGAATGATCATAAATGTCCTCTGAACTCTTAGTACTTACAGATAAGTTGATGAGTCCCCTTTGGTGCAATGATGAAGATCTCCTTCTTGTTGATGAAGAGTCTTCAGCTCCCTTGATCCGCCACACAAAGGTGTATCTATACTAGGTTTTAGGTTGGGTCAAGGTTATGATGGAATACCACTCTATAAAGATTTTCCTATAAGAAATATAGAGTGGTTCTAATCATCTATGCATTTAAGGCATCCCAGCTTAATGATTTGCCATTAAGATAGTAGCTGGAGGATCCTTGAATGCGGAAGTTCATTCCCCAATCTACTCTATGTGATATCAATGATGGGGGTGGATTGGAGGATGAAATTATTGAGAGAAAGGGTTTAGGTAAATGATAGGAAGGTTAAAACTCTCAAAAGCATTCTCTTCTTTCTCTACCAGCAATAAAGACTAATCTCTCTATATATAGGCAAAAGGTTCCAACGGATATAAACGGTCATATTTATGACAGAGTTTGATATGATCGAGCAGTCGTCGATATTATCGAGCGTATACTCTTGATTGTATCGGCAGACCTCTCGATGATACAAACTCAATTGTTATTTCTCTTTTGGAAACCTTTTCGCCAACTGGTTGATGGGATCGAGACACACATTGATGTTATCGAATTTTGAACTCCGATTCCATCGAGAGATGGATCGATCTATCGACAGGTGAAAATAAGAGAGAAGCCTTGAAGAATTTCAAGTTCTACAGATATGATCGGGGAACAGTCGATGTCATCAGAATTTGTATATCGATCATAGCGGAGACCTTGTCGATGGGATCGATAAATCGTATAGATTTACCTATAAGCTTGCTGGTCGATTTATGTCCGGACTCGATCCAATCGACCAGGTCTCAATATGATCGATATATGAATATCGATTTATCGACTGGCACCCCGATCAACATTAAAAACAACCTAAAATTCATACTGGTGAAAACATGTGTCCACAATCGATATAATCGACTGACGTCCGACATGATCGATATTTGAGTTCAGATTGAATCAGACAGTCATCGATATATCGAAGCTTATGTTAGTTTTCTTTAGAAAAATAGGAGTGCCGGAAAACAGTCGATATATCGATAAATCGTCCAGATGATTGTTTGATTGCTGGACACTTTTTGTCCTCACTCGATTATATCAATTTGAGATGTCGAGGACATCGACAGAGCTGGTTGATCATATCGAAAGGAGAATCGATATAATCGACAGTGTAAGAAAAACTTTAAAGATTTTTCTTTTTGATAAAAAGTTTTCTTACACGGAAACCCTAAGATGTTCTAGTTCTTTTTAAGGGTTTTAATCACCTGGTGTTTTGGGACATGGGATGTGAGGCTATGATTTACCTATGGTGAGCTTCCACACATCCGGTTGAGGCAGATGCTTGACTTGATCTTCCTGTTAGGCGCTATTGTCCGACTGACTCAACTTACAACATAATTGACAAACCAGGGCACATAGTAGGTGCACTTTCAGTTTCATGTCGTAGCTAATGTAAAATATCCGAAGCTGATTAAATTTTACGCCTCTTCGGAAGAAAACATGGAAGCAAGGGCTGAGAGTAATATGTACCATGACAAGTTGACATCCCGCGATCTCAAGAAATACATTTTGGCAAGCAAAAAAATGATGAAAAAAAATGGGCTTCTATGATGATGAACCGACTGGCTTAAATCATGGAAAAGGAATTCATATCCCTATTGGAGTAAGGCACGAGAGGAGAGAAAAGTTTCAAGGATTGGGGGCAGAGTCTTCAGTAAATATGGTCACAGTCGATCAGGTACCAGAGGCAGATCTCAAAGTAGTCAAACACCCTAAGACAGCTTCGAAGCAAATAGAAGACGGGGGGCAGCCGACAATCGACAGTTTGTAAGAAGTAAATTTGGGCACGGAAGAAGAACTGAGAAATACATTCATAAGCGCTGGTCTTCTTGAACAAGAAGCCAAAGAATACACCCGACTACTAAAAGAAAATAAAGATGTTTTTGCATGGACATATGCTGAAATGCCAGGTTTGAAAACTTCAGTAGCAGTGCATTGATTAAATATTTTTAAGGAAAAAAGACCGATCAAACAAGCCCAAAGGTGATTTCATCCAGATTCGGTCCCTCTAATAAAAGAAGAAGTGAGTAAGCTGATCAAAGTTGGAATCATCAGAGAGGTCAAATATCCCAAGTGGATATCGAATATTGTCCTAGTAAAAAAGAAAAGCGAACAAATCAGGGTATGCATGGATTTCAGGGACCTGAATGAGGCTTGCCCAAAGGATGACTTTTCCCTCCCAATAATGGAACTATTAACTGACAGTACGATGCAATACGTTGTCACATCTTTCATGAATGGCTACACTGGTTACAATCAAATTAGGATGGCTCATAAGCAACAGCGTTTAGGACCTCTTTAGGAAGTTACTGCTACAAGGTTATGTTGTTCGGTCTCAAGAATGCTAGGGCGACATATTAAGGGGCGATGCAACATATCTTTCAAGATATGAGGTACAAACATGTTGAATGTTATGTCAATGACATGGTGGCTAGGTCAGGTAATCATCAGGAACATCGCGAGCATTTAGCATCGGTCTTCCATCGACTCAAAAAGAAGCAGCTAAAGATGAGCCGGGCTAAATGTGCTTTTGGAGTGTTCTCATGAAAATTTCTTGACTTCATCATTAGGCACATGGGTATCGAAATTGACCCAGGGAAAATTAAGGCCATCTAAGATATGCCGCCTCTAAAAACATTGAAAGAACTAAAGAGCTTGCAAGGGAAACTGACGTATATTCATCGTTTAATTTCAAATCTGGTGGGAAAATGTCAGCTGTTTTCCCATTTGATGAAGAAAGGAACAAAATTCGTGTGGGACAAAGCCTATCAGAACGCATTCGATTCGATAAAAGAATTGCTGAGACAACCTCCAATATTGACAGCTCCTATAAAAGGTAAATCACTTATCTTGTACATATCTGCGGCTGAAAACTCGCTGGGAGCTCTATTAGTATAGGTAAATGAAGATGGAAAAGAAACTGTTCTTTATTATCTGAGTCGAACTTTGATAGGCATGGAATGTAACTATTCTCCAATCGAAAAAGAATGTATGGAACTGATATTTGCAATATAGAAATTGAGACATTATTGACTCTCATGACATAACTCTGATCTTAAGAGTAGATCTGATAAAGTTTTTAATGGTCAGGCCAATGTTATCAGGAAGATTGGCCAAATGGATGTTGTTACTTTTGGAATATACAATCACCTATAAACCAATGAAAGCAGTGAAGGGACAAGCAGTGGCAGATTTCTTGGCGGCGCATCCCGTAATGGAAGGTGAGATAATTTGTGATGATTTTCTTAATAAGCCGGTAATGATGATTGAATCACAAGGTCAATGGTAGATGTACTTTGATGACACTTCTCAAGAGTCAGGAGCGGGGGCAGGAGTTATTTTCATCACACCTCTGGGTGATTTATTGCTATATTCTTTCACATTAGGCATTGCTTGTACGAACAATGAAGCCGAATATAAAGCTCTCATCATTGCAATGGAAAATTGCTCATGAGATAAAAATAAAGACGTTGCATATTTTTAAGGATTCCAAGCTGATTGTAAATCAGCTAACGACTGAGTTTGAAATAAGAAAGTAAGAACTTTTTCCGTACTATCAAAAAGCCCAGCAGTTATTAAAGCAATTCCGCAAGGTTGAAATCAATCACGTACCTCGATCTGCAAATGTAAGGGCAGACACTCTGGCTAGTCTGGCGGCAGCCCTGTCCTATTCAAACCGAAGTCTACTTCAAGTGACTATAGAAGAAAGAAGATTTCCGCCCTCTCCCGAAGTTGTCAAAGAGTTCGTTGAAGCACTTCCTATATCATGTTTAGAGGTGATAGCAGATGATTGGAGGTAGTCATTCATAGATTACTTCAAATATGATATCTTACCAGAAGATCCAGCACAAAGGCGGAAAATCAGACAGAGATCAAGAAAATTCATCATTTGTAGTGAAGTCCTCTACAGAAAATCTTACAACGAGATGTTGCTACATTGTTTCGACAAACAAGAAGCATGTCAAATGTTATAAGAAGCTCATTCTGGAGAATGAGGGGCACACCAGGCTAGACGAAATTTATTTCATCAATACATCGGATGGGGTATTACTATCCTACAATGTTTAAAGATGCAATAGAGTATGCAAGAAGGTGCCACAAATGTCAGATCCATGGAGATGTCGTACACATTCCCCCTAAAGAACTCCATCAAACGGTCACTTCTTAGCCTTTCGCCATCTGGGGACTCGATGTTATCGAGCCCATAAATCTGCGTTCATCCAAAGGAAAAGAGTATATTCTAACAGCAATAGACTGTTTCTCCAAGTGGATAGAAGCAATTGCATTGCACAATGTCAGAGAGAAAGATGTGGTCAATTTATCGCTACGGCATCCCAAAGAAGATTGTTATTGATAATGGTACCCCTTTTAAGAACACAGGCATGGAGAAGATGTGTCAAAAGTTCGGTATCCACCATTCCATTTCAACACCTTACTATCCACTGACAAATGGATTAGCAGAGGCATTTAGCAAAATGATTGTGAAAATACTGAAGAAGACGGTGACTGTAAATAAGCGTGACTGAGATGAAAAGTTACAGGAAGCACTATGTGAAATTGCGGTAAAGACCACTTATGTTGAAGTAGGAATATGCCAATATGTCCTAGAGGGGGGTGAATAGGACTTTTATAAAACTTTTATAGTTTATTTAAAATCCTATTAAACTTGTCCTGAGTAGATATGCATGAATTAGAATTTCTTCAAGAGTAACTCCACTGGCTTCCAAACCCGGTAAAGGATCCAATCACAAACTACTTGAGAGATGAAGAATATGCAAAGTAGTTTACGATGGATATGACTATGTGTATGTGAGGTGTGATCTCAAATAATCAATTACGAAAATACTTAAGGAAATCGCATAAGTAATGGAAGACAATAGTAATCTCAAACACAGTCATTTTTATAGTGGTTCGACTACTTGTCTACTCCACTCCTAGCAACCGCACTCAACCCTTGAGTGTACTAGATTTCACTAAGAAGGTTTCACAACAGGTTCACCTCAAACTAGAGGTTTAAAATCAGGTTCACCTCTAACCAGTACAACCTACACCTAGGCTGACAGTTTATACTTCCACGGGCAGGGGTTAACACATAACACCAGATTTTAGGCACACTGTCCAAGGATCCACACAAGGAACCTCTCATGTTTATGCTCTCACGAGAAAGGGTCAATACAAAGCGCCCACTTTTAGGAACACTGGCCAAGGACCTTCTACAAGGCCCCAACTGTTTATGCACTTCACAGAGCGAGGGTCAACACGACGCACCCACTACGTACACTCTCTCTGGAGGCCTCCTAGAGGACTTGTAAGGGGTGAGAAACACCTTAGACCTAATCCTATAAAGTAATGATCACAAGGGTTCTCTGGACTCTAATGACTTATAGATAAGTAGATGAGCCTCGTTTAGCGCAACGTCGAAGATCTCCTCCTTTGTTGATGAAGAATCTTCTGCTTCCTTGAACCACAACTCCGAAGATGTACCAAAATATGACGATGGGTTGGGTCAAGGTTATAATGGAATCCTACGCTATGAATATTTTTCTATAAGGGAAATAGAGCGATTCCAATCATTTATGCATTTAAGGCATCCCAGCTTAATGATCTGCCATTAAGATGGTAGATGGAGGATCCTTAAATGCGAAAGTTCATTCCCCAATCCACTTTATTGAATGTCAATGATGAGGGTGGATTGGAGTATGAACTTCCATGAGAGAAAGGGCTTTGGGTATATGATCTAAGGTTAAACACTCAAAAGCACTCTCTTCTTTTTCTACTATCAACTAAGGATAAGCTCTCTATGAATAGGAAAAAGGTTCCAGTGGATATAAAATTGTCACACTTATGACATAGTTCGATATCATCGAGCAGGGTCGATATCATCAAGATTATACTCTCGATTAGATTGATTGGCCGCTCGATGACTCAAACTCAAATGTCAAATGCTTTTGAAACATTTTTCCAGGTGGTCGAGGGAATCGAACTTGCGTGGATGTCATCGGATTTCGAACTCATATTTTATCGACACGAAGATCGATTCCTCGACATTTGAAAATGAGAGAGACATTTCCTTTAAAAATTTTCAGGTCAAAAGATATGATCAAGGTACACTCAATATCATTGGAATTTGAATGTCGATGATATCGATAGTTGTGTCGATGCATCGATAAATCTAAAGATTTTACTAGTGAGCTTGCTGGACAGTTTATGTCCTTTCTCGATGCAATCGACCCGGCCTCGATATCATCAATATTTGAGTATCAATTCTATCGAGTGACCCTCGATCCAAGATAATATAACTTGAAAATATTGCTGGAAAACTGTGTCCGAGATCAATATCATCGAAGGCCTTCCAATAGCATCGACATTTAAATTTTGAGGATATTGAGGAGAACTTCGATATATCGAAGATTTTATGATTTTCCTTAGAAAAATAGAGACAAAAATCTCTACTGTCAATTTAATCAAGTAGACTTCGATAGACTCCAATTTCAAATTTCAATGATATGGATAGGGCTATCGATGCATCAATAATTCCATCTAGAAGAATATGTGGTTGTTAGACATCTTTTGTCTTCATTTCGATAGTATCGATTGAGCATCGAGGACATTGATAACACTTCTCGATTATATCGATCAGTTTATTGATAAATTGACAGAGGTAGAAAACCTAGAGATTTTCTAAAATTTTGAAATAGTTTTCTAACTCCCAAAACCCTATGATATTCTAATCAATTTTAAGGGTTTTAATCACCTGGTGTTTTGGGACATAGGATGTGAGACTTAGATTTACCTGTGGTGAGTTTGGGCACACATCTGGTTGAGGCAAACGGTTAATTGATCTTCCTATGGAGCTTCTCTGTCTAGCTGACTCAACACTCACGCTAATTGACAAACCAGGGCACTTTCAATCTGCCCCTTTATCAATTACGTGACAAAATACCAAAACACTTTTGAACAACTTCTATACTGACACCCTAAATTGTGTGTACATGAACTTTACACAATTCTACAATGCTATCTAGTTCATATACACAATCAATTAGAAGTTCCTCCCCCTAACAGCATTCTCCCCCTATCTTAGTGCAGTTGATCCCCTTAACACTTGCATCACCATTCACAAACATACACAATTTTTCCGTCGGGGTGTTTGATTTGTTCTCCCCTTTTTTATCAGTTATTGGCAAAGGTATAACAGTTGATATTTGACTGAAGTTTGAAGTATTTGAGAGAACTATCATTCAGAGATCATATGCATAGAATAGATAGATGTAAGATAAACATCGCATTTCAGCAACCAAGTATGCATAATAGAGGATTAAATAGAGAAGAATAGTAAGAAGATAATATAAAGAGCAAAACAACGCATGCATTCCACACAATTTCTATAACTAGATAAACCAGGACAGTAAGGTAGATATGAATTATAACCAATCATAGCCCAAAATATCCAAAACATATATACTACCCACGATTGGCAGTAATATAATAGTTATCCCCCCCCCCCCCCCCCCCCCCCCCCCCCCCCCTCTAAAAAAAAAAAAAAAAAAAGAAGCCCATCCATGGGCACCCAAAACAAAGTATAAGTATTTAGCCCATCCATGGGCATATACAACATAACAACAAAAATGGATAGACTCTGCATGTTAGGAAGCCATCACATACACTCAAGCAAAAGTAGGGCATATAAAAAGATACCCATGCCCTAACATGGAGATGAAAGTAGGGTGTACGTGATGTCACATAGACTATCTTTTCATGGCGGAGGTGCAGGGGAGAATGGTGAGTATCATCACATCGGGAAGTGAGTAGGTCCACCAATTGCTGCACCATTTGTTGTACTCCATTTACTAAGCGTTCCATGACAGTAAACCGTGTATTCACTAACTCCTTTAGCTGGGCGACATCTCGTTATATTGCTCCAATCCTGTCTTAATGAAGCTTAAATATTTTCGCATGCCCAGGCTCTAATGTGGACGGATCTTGATGAGGCACAGAAGGTTCATTCCCAGCCATTTCAGCCCCTTCAGCAGGAGCATGGCCGTCACCTCCTTCTCCTTCTTCATGAATTCTTTCCTCCGGTGGATCCTCAGGAAACTTGTGGAATTTTAAATCCATCATTCGAATGTTGTCCTTGTTGAAGACATGAAGGGGAAGTTCCGGATTGTTGGTAGTTGGAAAGCCAGTGGCATTACACACAGTGTGTATAATCCATTGATAGGGCAAGTGAACATCCCAAGATGTATGAATGGCATAGACTAACTGATGTACAATGAGGGTAGGGAGGTAGACCTCGATCCCTTTGGCTATGGAGTAGACTATCATGGTCATAAACCCAGTGAGATCAGAACAGTTGGTACTTCTAGGATAGATGTTGGAAGTGAAGATACCAGGAAAAATATGAAACTATGGTTCCATGATTTTGGACTTTAATGCATTGCCTTAATACCAAGTAATGTCACGACCATGGCAGAGAAACTTAGTGACCATGGATCGAGTTTCAATATTTTCAAGATCCATATCTGGAAGGCCGATCAGTGATAGGGTAAGACCAAAGATTCCTGTAACAGACTCAGGTGTGATCTCCACGTTGTCACCATCAATAGACATAATGATGAAAGGTGGATCAGACACAGGAGAATGACAAGAAGCGAAAAAATTATACGTTCGTTCATAGTGGCATGGCCCGCCAAAGTCAAGAACGGGCAACCAGTCAATTACAGCGAAAAGGGATTCCAGATTATACAGAATTAAATAGTCCTTGTCAACCTTCCTCTCATGAATAAGCTTCCTACCAGTGTATTTATCCAGAACTGGATTTACTATAGCCGGAGAAGGGGCTGGTATTTCGGATTGGGACCCGCCACATGAAGGTTCTCGTGTCCTCTGACGAGTGGGAGTCCCCCCTTCAGGAGCTCTTCCTCTTTCTTTTGAAGCAAGGGTTTTTTTGTCGAGAGGCTCTAGAGGAATCTCCAAGACCAGACACCTTATCTTTGTCCTTACCCATTTGATGACACTTCACATACAGAGATCTGAGAGATTTTGGGATAATCGGACAAAATTTCTTCTCAAAAATCTGAAGATACCTAATCCAAAAGCAAGATGAAATCTCGAAAAGAAGGAATGGAAGGGGAAATACCGCTTTTGAGGAACTTCGAAGACTCTTGGATGAAGTTTCCTGTGAGCCGATGAAAGGAGACGAGCAGGAAGAAGGAAAAAGGATTTTTGATGAAAAAGGTGATTTTTCCTGCTCGGTAACCTTATATCGAGCGACAATCTTCGATATCATTGACCAATGTTTCGATGATATCGAGAGACCCCATTTGATGTTATCGAAATTGTCTTCGATATCATTCTTGATCACATGACTCTTCCCATTCCGAAGAGGTGTCGATGATATCGACCTTTGATCGATTAATCGAGAATCCACATGACTTATCGACAGACATATCGAAGTTGAATAATTTTCATTTTTTCCATAGTTCCACAAGCTTCCATGTATAGTATAGAATATCTTTAAATTAACGGTATACACAGCAAAATTTTGTACAAACTTTCAACAAATTAAAATTATAAACATTAGAATGTTTATATACAAAAATATTGAGGTGAGAGATCTCAGATTTATCATTAGGAGCTCAACAAAAATTGCATCAATTCAGCCGCTATCCAGATCTAGATGTATGATCTGGACTTATCTTTTCATGCTTAATATTTTAGGGCATATGAATAGATCTATATGCATGATCTGGACTTTTCTTTTCTTTCACTATCCATTTTGTGGCTGAATCTTTTATTGTGGTAGAATTATTTTTCTTGTTTAACTTGGCCACTTGATTCAATGACTCCTTCATTCTGTAATTCATTCTAGGTGGTGATGGATGTGTATTTCTTTTAACCAATCTCTTAGGTGGACTCTTGACATTTTGTATTTCTCTGGTTTGTTTGAATTTACCAATATGATTTTGACCAGAGTTATGTGGAGTCGCCCTAAGTGTCAAGCATTCAAACTTATAATGACCCGAATCACCACATAAATGACAAACTGGAGTAGTTCTTATATTACTACCTAAAGCAGCAGATTTTTCAGTTATTGGTGCTGCATTTCCAATTCTTGTTTTAGTTTTATCATACCCTAGGCCACTCTTGTCTTTTCCTCATCTCCTCATGCCTAACAATTTTTCTAGCTTTTCACCAGTCTAGGAAAATTTATAGTTTGTTTTAGCAGATTTTCTAGACTTCTCTAACTCAAACCGAAGTCTATGATTCTCATTATAGAGATGCTCATTTTCTTCTTCTAATAATTCAATTTGTTTAATAAGCTTTGATGATTCTATTTTTAGGGATAGATTGATTCTTTCCAACTTATCATTATCTGAATGATATTGTTGTAGAACATTAATTAGATGTGTATTGATTTCCAAGGTTTTATCCAGATCTTTTTACAGTAATTCCTTTTTGTTTTCAGACATTCCAAGTCTTTTAAGGATGTTGATGCTATGAGTATAGAGTTGATTGTAAGTATCTTGTAGCTTATTATGTTCTTCTTCTTCTGCCTTTTCAGTTTCTTCATTGTCTAATGGAAATGATTCAGTGGCTTGTGGTTCTTCCTCGTTCTCAGTATTAATGGGAATGATTGGAGCAATGGAGACCATAAGGATTTTCAAAGATTTCTGATCTTTATTACTCTCTGAGTCGCTAGATTCTGAGTTTGACTCTTCTGTATCATCCCATGTGGCATCCATTGTCTTACCCTTAGTTTTTCTATTTGGGCATTCAGTAGACAGGTGTTTAAACTTTTGATAGGTATAACATTGTAGTTCTTTGGTCTTTTTACCAAATTTACCTACAGAATGCTTGTTGTCCACCTTTCTTCCTTTAAATGGACGGTCACGAATTTTCTGAAAGAACTTCCTGAATCTTTGTGCCAACAAAGCCACTTCTTCATCTTCATTTTCTCTTTCATTTTCACTATCCTCATTTGGTGTGTTCTTTGATGTTTTGAGGACAATAATTTCAGATATAGGGGATTCTTTGATGTCTTCATTTTCTCTTTCACTTATTTGAGAAATGAACAATATGCAAATTAGTTTATGATGGATATGACTGTGTGTATGTGAGGTGTGATCTCAAATAATCAATTATTAAAATACTTAAGGAAATCACATTAGTAATGGAAGACAATGGCAATCTTAAACACAGTCATTTTTATAGTAGTTTGACTACTTGTCTACTCCAATCTTGGCAACCGCACTCAACCCTTGAGTGTATTAGATGTCAGTAAGGAGGTTTTACAACAGGTTAACCTTAAACTAGAGGTTTTAAATCAGGTTCACCTCTAACCAGTACAACCTACACCTAGGCTGACAGTTTATGCTCCCACGAGCAAGGGTCAACACATAACACCTGATTTTAGGCACACTGGCCAAGGATCTACACAAGGAACCTCTCATGTGTATGCTCTCACGAGCAAGGGTCAACACAAAGCACCCACTTTTAGGCACACTGGCCAAGGACCTTTTACAAGGCCCTAACTATTTATGCTTTCCACATAGTAAGGGTCAACACAACGCACCCACTGCGTACACTCCTGCTGGAGGCCTTCTAGATAACTTGCAAGGGGTGAGAAACACCTTAGACCCAATCCTACAAAGGAATGATCACAATGATCCTCTGGACTTTAATGACTTACAGATAAGTAGATAAGCCCTGTTTAGCGCGTCATCAAAGATATCCTCATTTGTTGATGAATAATCTTCTGCTTCCTTGAACCGTAACTCAAAAGATGTACCAATACATGGCGATGGGTTGGGTCAAGGTTGTAATGGAATCATACTCTATTGAAAGTTTTCCTATAAGGGAAATAGAGCGATTCCAATCATTTATGCATTTAAGGCATCCCAGCTTAATGATTTTCCATTAAGATGGTAGATGGAGGATCCTTGAATGCGGAAGTTCATTCCCCAATCCACTCTATTGAATGTCAATGATGAGGGTGGATTAGAGGAAGAACTTCCATGAGAGAAAGGGCTTTGGGTATATGATCTAAGGTTAAACACTCAAAAGAACTCTCTTCTTTATCTACCAACAACTAAGGACAAGCCCTCTATAAATAGGTAAAAGGTTCTAACGGATATAAAATGGTCACATTTATGATGGAGTTCGATATCATCAAGCAGGGGCGATATCATCGAGCGTATACTCTCAATTGTATCGACTGACCGCTCGATGACTCAAAATCAAATGTCAAACGCTTTTGAAACATTTTGCCAACTGGTCAAGGGAATAGAACCTGCGTCGATGACATCAGATTTCGAACTCTGATTTTATCGACACGAAGATCGATTCCTCGACATTTGAAAATGAGAGAGACATTGCCTTTGAAATATTTCAGGTCAAAAGATATGATTGAGATACACTCAATATCATCGAAATTTGAATGTTGATGATATCAATAGTTGTGTCGATGCATCGATAAATCCAGAGATTTTACCAGTGAGTTTGCTGGACAGTTTATGTTCTTTCTCGATGCAATCGACCTAGCCTCGATATCATTGATACTTGAATATCGATTCTATCGAGTGACCCTCGATCCAAGATAACACAACCTGAAAAATTGCTAGAAAAATGTGTCCAAGACCGATATCATCGAAGGCCTTCCGCATTTGAATTCCGAGGATATCGAGGAGAATTTCAATATATCGAAGATTTTATGATTTTTCTTAGAAAAATAGGGACACAATATCTCTGTTGTCAATTTAATCGAGTCAACTTCGACAGCACTCGAGTTTCGAATTTCGATGATATCGATAGGGCTATCGATACATCGATAATGCAGTCCAGATGAATATGTGGTTATTGGACATCTTTTGTCCTCATTTCTATAGTATCAATTAAGCATCAAGGACATTGATAGCACTTCTCGATTATCAATCAGTCTATCGATAAATCAACATAGGTAGAAAACTTAGATATTTTTTTAAATTTTGAAACAGTTTTCTAACCACAAAAATCCTATGATATTCTAATCAATTTTAAGGGTTTTAATCACCTGGTGTTTTGGGACATGAAATGGGAGACTTGGATTTACCTGTGGCGAGTTCAGGCATACATCTGATTGAGGCAGACGGTTGATTGATCTTCCTATGGAGCTTCTCGGTCTAGCTGACTCAACACTCGCGCTAATTGACAAACCTAGGGCACTTTCACTATGGGCATAAAGGACCACTCACTAAACGACAACAAGTGCAACACTGTATTCACTAGTTTATGGTGTAGAGGCAGTCATTCAGATTGATTTCGGGGGTAGCACTTGTGGGGGTCTCTACTGCTGCGGTGGAGGCTGCTATGGTCCTCTCTACTGCTGTGGACCTCTCTGCTGCTGTTGGGGGCTGGGACACTCCCATGAACGGTGTCCCGTCGCATCGCACCTAAAACAAGTGCCGGTGAACTGTCTCGGAGGTGGTGGTGGAGGTGCTGAAGGTGCTGCTGGTGCTCGGAAGGTTGGACGACCTGTGCGTCTCTGCTGCTGTGGTCGACGCTGCTGGGAATCACTGGAAGGAGCCTGCCTCTTCTGGTCTCTCCTCTGAGCGTGATCAGACTGAGAACCGGACCACTTAGCCTCAAAAATCTGTGCCTTCCGTACCACCTCCTCAAAGGTCGGAAGCTCATGGCCAATAACACGGCTGTGAAGATCGTAACGCAAGCCATCCTCAAAGTGACGGGCTCTCCGCTCCTCATCATCAACTAGATAGGGTGCAAATCTAGACAGTGCAATAAAGCGAGCTGCATACTGGGCCACTATTATATCGCCCTGCACCAGGGCCTCAAACTCCAACGCTCGCTGTCGTCGGATGTGATCAGGGAAGTACTGTCGGTCAAACTGATTCACAAAATCCTCCCATGTCCATATAAAGTCGGCGCCTGCTACTCGAGAAACTGATGCCCACCAGTGCTCAGCCTCACCATGGAGAAGAAATACGGCTAATCGAACTCGCCGCTCTGTCGCACATCCCATCATCTCGAATACCTTCTCTACATCAGTGCGCCATCTCTCAGCTACTGTCGGGTCTGGCTCACCCTAGAAATGTGGGGGATCGAGCTGTCGAAACTCACGAAGGAGGGCACTCGCACGATCCTACTCTGCCTGTGCTGGTGAAACAACGGGGTGCCTGCTTTACCCATAGAGTGCAGCTGTCATAGCCTGTAACATCTGCTGCAACTGAGAGGCACTCACAGATACAGTCGGCTCTGCACCGTCCTCTGGTGGAGGAGCAGGATACTCAGGATGGGCAGTAGGAATCTTAGGTGGTGGAATGGGCATCACAGGTGGTAATGCAGGAGTTGTAGGTGGTGGAGTGGGATCCTCAGGTGGTGGTACGGGAGTCAATCGGGTAACTCTCCTAGGCGGCATGTCCTACTGGAAAGAGCGAAGGCGCCTATCAACTTTAAAACTCTCGAAGGCACACACGTTAAGGGTCTGTAATGGAAGGTCCCTAAGCTATCCGAACTTTGAAACTTAGCCATTCTATACACATAGCAAATATGTAATGTTGTTCTCGGTTATTCCCAAGTTATGCTCTGATACCAACTTCTGTCAAGCCCCAAACTCGAAAATCGGGCTCACAAAATTTCTGATCACCGAATCCGATGCCGACAGCCTCTGTAGAACCCCATTCTCAGCTCCTAATGCCCATTCACCAGGTTCCGATCCTAGGATGCTACGAGGAGGATTTTCAACGTCAGTTTGATTCGTAATAAGCATAACCAAAGGCATAACCCACAAACAACAACCAAGAACTCCATTACATTTTCACTATGATAAAAAACTTTACAAGTACAATGAGCATAAAGGGAAATACAATGGTAAAGAACAAAAACTCTAAAATTAATCTGCAAGTGATCCTGCCTCAGCGCTGTTGCCCCCCAATGTCATTTGCACGCAACGGTCGTGCATAAGCTTATAGAAATCTTAGAGGGTGGTGAAAGTGTGTGCGCAAGGTAGTAATATGATCATGCAATATCAGAGTAATGCGGAATATGCAGATGGATCCATAATATCATGAGCCATACCAAGGCTATGCGATGCAAGACATGAATGATATCGACCATCCCAAGGCCATGTGATGTGGAATGCAACTCAAGCATACAGATCCTTATCTATGTCCACACATTAATACAACTCAAATCTGGAATATCACCGGGGTCTAGTACACTCTAAACCAGATCACCGCCTCATCGCGTGCAATAAGGTAAGTGGAAGAGACCTCACTATCCGTCTGCCAATATCGGGCACGACTCGTCGATGGCAGATCCATTCCTCGAGCTGGTCAGACTCAGCCTAGCATTGCCCCCTACACTCAGGCGGGTAAGGCCGCACCCCCTTCCAACCGACCACGACACAGTGGAGAGCGTAACTATCAGGTATCGGTACTCAACGATCATCTACCCACTCGGTCTAGACGTTGGAGCAATCTCTTGGTACTATAAGGGTTTAGGGACTTTCACCCAAGGATATCTATAGCACCCCATGTAGAATATAATTTTCGATATCCAATCCTACCAACCACGATACGCCTGTGGAGGCTGCAACCCTGATGTCGCTAGGGCGTACAATAACCATATCACACAAATGCGAAATGCATGAATCACGCTATCCAGTCATGCAACAAATCCTGCGCATATCGTGCGCTCATGTAAGGCAACACCGCCTAACTGGGGAGCCCATAAACAACCTTCCTGAAGGCATATGCTATGATCAGTTAATTCTCATATCAAGCATACATATGATGCGTATGATCATGAGTCATGAAACTACACTAAACATGTGAACAAGTGATGAACCATTCTTACAACGCAGATGGGCCTAGACGGCCTATACACAATAAGTACTTCCTATCAAGGGGCCCTAGGGAGAGTCGTGATGTGGACATCCAACCAACATTACACTCGTAATGTGGACGTCAAACCAACATTGCTACCAAGGTACGATCACCGTAAGCATCGCTACATATTCTGTATTGGGATCACACATTGCAGTGGACCTTAGGTACATCCCATTGGGCCTTAAATATATCAAATGGGCCTACTCCCATGGGCTTTAAAATACATTAAATGGGTTCAATCCCATGGGCCTTAAATTACATCAAATGGGCCTCGACCTATGGGCCCTACATAAGTTTATTTTCCACCCAAATTGGGGCCCAACATGGTGTTTATTTCCATCCAAACTATTCATAGGATCATGTGAGCCTAGGGCCCACTGTAATGTTTATTTTGCCATCCAGCATGCAGGCTAAGGGAGGCCCACTATAATATTTGTTGGCCACCCAACCAGGGGGAGACCCACCATAATGTTTATTTACCATTCACCCTATTGATAAAGTTACGTGGGCCAAGGGGGTGGGGCTGGTCCCACCGTCCAGGGTGGACGGTACAGATATAACACATACTCATGGTGGGTCCCACTGTCTAGGGGTGGATGGTGCGGACAGAACACATGCATCACATAGGGCCCCACCGTCCGTTGGACAGTGGATGAAACAAATATTTCATGGTGAGTAACACCATCTGCCTGAACGGTGGATGAAAACATGTGCATCACTGTGGGTCCCATGTGGGGCCCACCAAAATGTTTATTGGCCATCCAGGTCGTTCATAAGGTCACTCAGACCTGGATGAAGGGAAAAACATAAATTTCATCTTGATCCAAAACTTCTGTGGACCCCAGAATGAGTTTCAATGGTAGATGTTCATTCACACTGTTTCCTATGATGTGGGCCACCAGAGCATTGGATCAGGTTGATCTTTGGAGGGGGCCTACCTCAGGAGGGGACCCACCTCATGAACGGCGTGGATCTAACATATACAACATGGTGAGGCCCATGGCAGTAGCCGTGGGTGGCTGGCTGACCGCCCGCCCGCCTAACACTGCACGCAGCAGTATGCAGCTACTGCTCTTTGTCAGAGGAAGAGGCACTGCCTCTTGCAAAAATTAGGAAAAAACCCATTTTTCCCAGGGTTTTTTGCGTGTGGGGTCCGCAACTTGAGAATCCACTCCGTCCATTAGTTTCTAGGACCCGAAACACACAAAACGAGTCTAATGTTCGGTATTTTTAGTACGCAGGTACAACAAGGTGGGTCCTAATAGCATTTGAAGGGTAAGAATATCATTTTCTATGGTATGGCCCGCCTAATTATCGGATTCACCTCATTCTTTGGCTCAATGCCTAAAATGATAAGGGAAAGAGGATGGACGGCTTGGATTGTACCAAAACATCAAGGTGGGGCCTATATCAGTGGGTCACACCCAAAGCTTGAACAAAGCTTATATTTGTGTTTTCCTTTATACAGGGACGTCCAACGTCCCAGACGCTGGACGATCTGGCCGTTGCACGTGGAGGTGGGCCCTATTTAGGTGGGCCATCACACGGCTACCCATACACATACAAGGTGGGCCCCATATAAAAATGGAATGGATCCAATACATGCATACTAGTGGGGTCTATCCAAGTGGGCCACACAACCATAAATAATGACATAAAATAAAATAAAATAAAAATGAAATCAGAAGAGAGAGAGAGATGGAAAGTGGGTCACGCTTGTAATGGAGGGACCCCGATACTATGGGCCCTCTCTTGCAATGAATCATACAATCAAATGGGTCCTTTAGCACATGGGACCATCAAAATTTAAAATCAACGGTGGGGATCCTTTACCCACCAATATGGATGGTCTAGATGACCTTTCTGAAGAAATAAACATCATGATGGGGTCCATGGAGAATGGCCCCATCATGGAATGATCATGATGATCCTAGTGGGCCATCGGCCACATCTTAGGATCCCAAGTGAGATCCAAACCATTGATCGGTTGGCCTCACTTGGCCCATCCCAAAAATATAAAAAACTACTAATATCTAGCACCCACCGTCCGATCTTCTTGCTCCTATGAGCTCCTTAGCACCTTAGCTTCAACTTCAATGGATGAGATGAGGAATGGATGGCTAGGATGAGAGATCTTGGGATGGAGAGGCGGGCCACACTTGGAGTTTTGGAAGGAGAGGGAGAATTCCATACGTATGGGGGTATTTCTCTCTTGGATTTTTTTTGAAAATGAGAAAGAGAGAAGGAGTTGTAAAGGGAGAGAGAGAGAGAGTGATGGATGGATGTGGTGATGGGTGTGTAAGACACCTTTGTTGACTTTGGTGGCATTTGTGTAAGAAAAGCATGGCATTGGAAGACTTTTGAGGCATTTGTGTAAGAAAAGTATGGGCATGAAAGACTTTTGTGGCTTGCTTGGGAAAGGGTGAAAGTGATGTGTACTTGACATGTGATGGATTGATTGATGGGATTGATGTGACATCTCGTAGAGATTCTCTTGGGTTTCGCAACGTGTGGCATTTTCCTCACACCGAACGTTGGCCCACATCTCTTGACCAGGGTATCGCCTCGGCACGCAAGTCACGGGATCGGAACCGCAGCGATGGCACGGTCGCTATGGTATTGGTCTTGGGTTGAGTCGATACAGGTTGACGGCATATGAATCAAGGTCGCGAGTCAATATCAGTTAAGGATCAAAGGTTGCCGGAATTCGACCGGTAAGACCGCGGAAGTCTACGAAATGGTACGGTCTAGGATACGGATCTTACACAAGTCGCGTCGCTCAGAGTAGCAGTGTATCAGTCAATTACAGATGTTAAAAATGTAAAGACAAGGCTGAAAGAACTAGACCTACTTGATAAGAAGCGTCTGGAATCCCTGCAGTGATTACAGTCATATCAAGTAAGAATATCGGCTGCCTTTGATAAACGAGTGAAATATTATTCTTTAAAGAAAGGGATATGGTACTAATGTTGAAAAGACCAATAGTGGTGACCCATAGAACATGGGGCAAGGATGAGCCTAAATGGGACGGGCCATACATCATAAGAGAAGTATATTCAAACGGAGTATATAGAGTGGTTGATCAAGATGGACGGGGTATTAATATACCAGTCAATGCATGCTTTATCAAGAAATATCTTCCCTAAAGATGGTTCCGATTTTAATCTAGAAGATTATCGCCATAATGCTTTTACATCAAAAGGGGGCAAAGACAAGTGAAGTCATGATCATATAAATTCTTTGTTAGATGATCGAATAAAGTAAGAATTTCAAATATATCGCCAAAGACTACATATCAACTATTTATTAAAAAGAAAGTAACCATCGTTCGTTGAAATCCATCAAAATTGGTATCATCACCAGGCCGATATATTATTATTATGAGCATAATATGATTATCATCAACATTATCAACAGTGTTGATATATTGATCAAGACACCTATTATTATTATAACAACGATGGCAGCTTATTATCATTTAAGGCAGCATAGTCAAGCCTATATGACCAACTACACATAAAGCTTATCTCCATCGCCATTCGGGTAGCAGTGAGAAGCCAGTGGGCCTAAAAAGCTTAGAAAGGTCATTGTACGCATACCCATGCGGGTAGTGGATGAAACCAATGACTAAAAGCCTTAAAGGGCCAAAAAGTCCTCAATGGCTAATTATGCGTAACACCCATGTGGTTTATATAGCTTTTCGATAGCGTCACGGGGAATGGATGAAAGTGCCCACCCATAAATGGGTTCGATCTTATAGACAAAGAAAACGTGGGCTACAGTGTGCACTCTTTGGCCATTGACCATAGATAGGCCAACCATGCATAAGACCCACTAGATTCTTGGCTTGATTTCAGTAATAACTCATGAGGAAAGGCTTAAACCTACTCATTGATAGACTGGCGGCCCTGGATTTGGTACCCCAAAGGTCACCTTGTGTGCCCTGTGAACTCTAGAGAGTTACTGTGGCCAACCCCGTACATAAATCCAACCAAGCTCATAGGCCCGGTAACTTCACTGGGCCCCTCTGATGGATCGCGGTTTATGAACTTCCCAGGATATGAGAAGTTCAGTGAACTCATAAGAGTTACAAAGACTATCACGTGAGACCCAACTCCAACTACTTATGAGTCTGAAAAAGTGTGATTGCTCGACTACTTAAGAGCTTAAACTACGTGGAAAGCTAATTAACTAACTTTGAAATGAAATAGTTGCGCCCATCAAAATAAAATATCACATAGGGTCATCATACAATGCACAAATATAAATAGTGGAAACAACAAAGCATAAGTATGAAAGTGTTGCATCAACATGCATCTCAAAATCAATAATTGTATTATCAAGAATGCATTTTGTTCTGGATAAAACACCACGATCTGTTTGTATATTACAACGTAAAAGGAACTTATATGAAAATACAATCCTTACAGATCTTCAGCTATGTTTAAAACTACTGCGTAACACTATAATTCTTCTTTTAACTAAGATTGTGTTACAGCGGTCGTGCGTTCAACTTCAAGAATGAGCCTGGTTTGATCAGGGACATCAACCAGTTTAGATTCCAAAAGGGAAGCAGCTTCCCTACTCTTCGCTTGCTCATCTTGCTTGATATCAATAACTTGAAAATTTATTTCAAGTTCTTCTTTAATTTGAAGAATAGTCAAATCTTCCACTTCTTTTTTACCATTAAGAAGCAGAATCTCTCTCTCAAGAATAGCAATTTGATCATCAATCGCCTTATTCCTATTAGAAACTTTCAACTTCTCGTGAAGAGATTGGTAAATAGCATTATAATTAGTAAGAATGTCGTCTGAACGAGATAGTTTCTCCTTAAGAAATGCCAATTCTTTTTGACGATTTAAAATTTCTGGAGCAATGACTATACTTCATACTGCTTCCAAGTTTTTGATAAATCATAAAACTATGACAAAGAGTCGCGAAGAGACTGAACATCAACATGCATCAGACGAGCCAAATGAGTGAGGACTGTTAGGGACTATCTAAAAAAGGCCACTAGGTTGGATCTTTAAAAGCACTGATGATAACAGAAATTGCATTCTTAAAAAGTCCTAGCATAAGAGGACACACCTTTTCCAATGAGAGTTTATAAAAAACTGCAGTTACCAAGTTGGACCCTTTAGATCCACTAAGAACTAGCACAACCGAAGCGAAAAAAATTATAAGTTCAAAAGAAGATACATATACATATGTATATAATGATATAAAATAAGAAGAGAAAATATGTACCCGGTTTGGGGGCAACAGTAAAAGTAGCTTGAACAGAATGTGTTGTGGGTGTTGCAGAATTGGAGGCTTCCCTAATCACAACAGCATTAAAAGAAAGCTCCTGAACCCCTACAATACTCGAGTTAAGAGTAGTCGGAGTTGGGATGTCAATCGGATCAGGGAAAAATTCTAAACTTCAAGCTACTAGCTGGATAGGAGAAGGACGCACAGTAGGGGACTTATCGGTCTGAGTGGGGGTATCAGATGTTGTGGGGACTATCGGTAAGGTTTTTTCTGTGCTAGGAAGAAGAAGTATGTTTCCCATTGATGTCGAAATTTCAAATGATTGAGCCTCTGTATCCCTTAATGTTGATGCTTCATGAGCAACCACGTCAGCGGTTTCCATGATATAGGGAGAATATGCAACATCAAAAGAAAGAAAGACATTTGCACCAGGAGAACAACCAAATTCTCCATAATCGAGTTGCTCTTCATCTAAGGAGGTCACCAGAATCAGATGAGAGGTATTTGGATGAGTGAGTGGAGCATCAGGAAGTGGAAACTCGACTCTAACATCGTTTTCTTCTCCAATATTCACTTCAGCATCAGTATCTGCATTTAAAGCATCTCCTTCGTTAGTTAAGCTCGTGAGAGAAGACGTATCATCACTTGTAATATTCGCTGAATATTGTAAGGAACTGTCTTCCTCTGATATGGTTTGTTTTCCCTTATAAGTAGTCTTCACAGGAAGAAGACGTGTACTTTGATTAGAAGAAGGCACCTGTTGTGTCAAAACTTCAGGAGACATTGATTTAGTCATAGGAGATGTATTAATTACAATCCGACGCGCGGTAGGAGAAGTTATGGCCATAGCATGACTTGTTGTGGTTGTTGTAAGGTCCACGACAGGGATGACTGTGGTGATTGTTTGTTCTACAGTAGGAGAAATTGTAGAAGCGATGTGCTCAGTAGCAGGAGGGATGATTGGAGTGAGGTGAGTAGGCTGATCTCCTCCTTTAGGAGTAGGATAACACAAGATACCGCTTGCAATTTCAAATTCATTGTGAGGAGTGGTGAATCTTTCTCCCCATTTTATCAAATCTAAAGGAGAACCAAAAGAAATCCATCCTTCCAGAGTATTTAGATTCTTTATTTCTCTAATTGGCCCTTCTATAGAAAATTTACGATGAAGCTATCCCAGAATGGCAACATGATCCTTCTCGTAAAAATATCTAATCCCTTGCTCCGGCCTATAATTCCTCAAGTGTGGAGAAGGAACCCAAATAGGTTGATCCACCTAAAAACAATTGCGCACCAAGTAGTAATGATGCTCTCGCTACCGCTTCCAGGAATATGAAGCCTTCACCCAATGATTGTACGTTGGAAGAAGAAATCGAAAGCCAAAATTTCTTATTAAGAGCTGCTTCCATATTAAGGCCCAATTGTAAGGGCTGACTCCATAGCTCCCCATTGTCCGTGTGACCTCCTCAATTGCCTGGGGCATAGCTTGATCATATCCAAATTTTTTGAAAAATCAACTCGAATACTATGGTTCTCACTAGAACTCTACTCCTCACAAGAGAAGACTACAAGAACGAATACAAAGAAAGAAGGTTCTCTCAACAGGCTCCAAGTCATTATTATCCTCAACATCTCTATCTTCATCTTGGTAATCTAGATAAAAAGGGAAGAAGTCAATAGATTCCATGTTGTCAATTTTATCCATTATCCATTCATACCCCTTCTTTATCATCTTTCGCTTCAAGAAATGCCACAGGAGCAGATGATCAGGATGGACATAAGCCTTCTTTGGGTCGTTATAAGTCCAGGGGAAATAAATGCCAAGCCATCCGGAGAAATAGTGTCATGGAGTAAAAGAAGATGTAAGGCCTAGTGCCGGGTTTGAGCAATGTGCCACAACATGACTAAAAGCTCTATATAAGGAGCATAAGACGGGAGGGGCTAGAGAATATCTTTTTCTACCTTCTGCCATCGCTCCTACCGCCACAAATAAAGTTGGCCTAATAGAGTCTTAGCTTTTGAGCTAGGAAGCACGACTAAACTCAACCGATAAGCTAAGAAAGTGGCTAATTCAGTTTCAGAAGTGAATTCGGTCAGGCCCCTTATCTTTTTGTGATTGGCTTATAGTTCAGCATAGTGGTTGCCAGGAAACCTAAAAAGGGAAGAAGTGAGTAATTTATATCTATAGGTAGGTATTGTATGAAAGGTAAGAAAAAAATGATTAAATCCCTTACACTAAGTATTGGGGAAAATGTACAAGACACTGAAGAGGGGATATCTTATGGATATCAGCAAAGTAAGACGGCTCACAGAAAAGTGCAATTGTTGATGCTATAATCTTAGGTTTTCTGTTGGGAGCAACATAGGCAAATTTCTCATTTGAAGGAACATATTCATCAAGGAAAGATCCAGATATAGGCAGGCTAGCCATCCTGTATAGATCCCATAAGGTGATGCTTACCTCTCCGAACTGAAGATCGAAAGAATTTGTAGTGGAAGACCAGTACTTCAAAAAGCCCTTATAAATCATCGTGTCCTTTTGGAAGAACTCTGAAGTGGCTTCTATAGCATGATAAATCTTTACTGTAATAAGGACGTCTTCGTACTTCTTCAAGATCACTTTGGCCCATGTGCTGTAATATGAATGATTAGTATAAAGACCTCGTGTCCTAAATTCTTCCTTACCCCACAAGGAGTCGCGATGACGAAAGCGCTATTGAATCGTTTTGAAAAAATGAGTGAAGTATAAGGAATGAGGATTGTAACATGGTGTGAGGAAGCACATATATCTTATTTTCCCAGTCTTTTGAGTTAAGCCTTTGTCTGTGAGATAACCTTCAAGGATTTACGGCTCTTTGATCACCTAATTCGACACATAAAAGAGCCTATTTTATGCCATGTAGTCGGTCAATTTGCTTTGAAGTATGGACCGGTGGTGCTAAAGTTGCAAAGGGAGAGTAATAGTCTCATCATTATAAGGGTTGGGAAATTTATTCACCTCGGTATTTTACTTGATTGAATCCCAGGCATTCTGAAAATGCCTCCGATTGTGTTCCCGAATATTTTCTTGAAAAGGTTCATCTTTACTCTTTTCTCTTGTGCACTTCAAAATTGTTAAAGCAAGAGAAGCTTCAGCAGCAGAAGGACGAATGTCATCTGTGCGAAAATTGGTTGTGCATTTTAACCAATCATCCCAATCAGATTCTTATCTTGAAGTTGGGGGTCCCTCTATCTCCTTCATCAATACAACTATGTGGATATGTTCAGATAGGCATTAGATGCAATCAGCAAAGTTAATAATGACAAGAGTCGGCTCTTTGAAGAAAGAAGTGTAGTTTTCAGCAGATCGAGGTCTTTTCTGACTACGGGTCTCGGCTGATTGCAAGTCAGAAGGCCTAGCAGTATTTGGAGAGGCAAGAGGTCTTTTTGAGCTAGCCATCGGATATTTATACAGGAGTCAGTCAGTGAACAAATTAAAATTAGGAAGAGAAGTTCATTAAGTGAAATGGGAAGTATAAAAGATTACTAAAAAGGAAGGGGCGAATAAATTTGGGGTCTAAGTCTACATTTAAGCATAAGTTAGTGAGCGCAAAACACTGTGCACAAGATAGTGTGCGCATGACATTGTGCACGAGACAGTGTGCTCAAAACATTGTGTGTAAGATAGTGTGCATGGACATTGTGCGCTAGTTCATTGTGCATAATGTCATTGTGTGCTACCTGTCTTTGCACTAAAAACTGGTTGAGCATAGAGAAGTGTTGTGCGGTGCACAACGCTGTTGGCGCACAATGGTGTTGGTGTGATGAATAAACTTGACATGGAAACAGTGTACAGCAGGGAAAAAATGAAGTGATGGAAAAGAGTAGAAGTCCTGTATTTATAGGCGAGGTCTGGCCCATTGTGCAGAGAATAATGTGTGGTAAACATTGTGCGGAACATGTTGTGCACAGTTTAGTGAGCGCACAATAGAGAAAATGACTGTGCGCCAGAGGGTTTAATGATTAGAATGAATTTTTATTGATCCTACATTGCTTATTTTGTAGATATAAGAAACAAAAAATGCAGGATTAAGGGGACATCTGTTGAGGTATAAAAAAGAGAGAGAGAAAGATAGTAAGAAGTCATTGTGCGCTGGTGATCATTGTGCGCAGATGATCATTGTGCATAGTGGAGCATTGTGCGCCGAATTCCACATAAAGGATTCTGCATAAAGGCATCCACATAAAGGAGTCCACACAGAGAAGAATTAATGCACAAAGGAGTCCGCACAAAGGAGTCCACACGGAGAGGAATTGGCGTTCAAAGGATTTCGCACAAAGGCGTCCGCACAAAGGAGTCCGCACAAAGAGGAATTGGTGCACAAGGGATACCGTGCAATGTCGACATGGCATGTTCACACGTGTGAAAGGGGTATAAATAGCCCCTGACTCCTTAGTAGGAGGTCATTAGCAACCAATCAAGGAGAAGAAGAAGATACCGACTAGAGAGAGAGGTAGACTCCGCATCCATTATGTGAGACAGGTGTTGTACGGCGCACAACACTGATTGCGCACAACGCTATTGGCGCCCAACACTGTCGAGCGTACAAGGTGAGCACACAACATTGCTACCGAGCACACAACATTGCTACCGAGCACACAACATTGCTAGTGCACAATAAGGCCAGCTCACAACGTTGTTGTTGAGTGCACAGCATTGCTACCGAGTGCACGACAAGGCGGGCGTAGAATGTTGTTGCCGAACGCACAACAAGGCGGGTACACAATGCTATTGTTGAGTATGCAGTAGCCCAAATGTGTGATAATACTTAGTGCACATCAGTGTTTAGTTCACAATAGTCTGCAATATATGGCACTTCCAGCACATATTGTCTAAGTGCGCGATGTCATTATTTATTTTCCATTACAAGTCATGAATATTCTATTTTGGAATCAAAGGAGAAAAGGATGTAAAAGAACTTGGAATAAAATAATAATGTGACTTCCTTCTTTATCTTCTTCTGTTTATCATTTAGTGAATGAAATCCCCAAATCATATGCATTTGTTTCTTGTTCAAAACACCTAGCGTGATTACAAGCATACTTACTACGGTAGGGTGATGTCACCCCTAGGCTAGTAGTCGAGGGTGACATCATCCTAATGATGATTTCTAGGAGAAAGCATTTAATCAGGAATAGCAAGGGTCCTACAACATGTGGTCCACGGCTGGGGTAATGTGTGGGCCATAACTCTCAATCTAAGCGTCGCATTGGTGCACGAGATGCGGCGTTGAAGTCGCAATAATGGCGCGGTCGCAATGGCATAGGTCTCAGGTTAAGTTGACTTAGGTTTACGGGATGTGACTTGAGGTCGCTCGCAGATGCTATCTACAAGTCGCGGGTTATCAAAAATCTACAAGGTGGATCGTGGGATCCTAAGGAACGGAATGGTACTAGGACACAAGCCTTACACAAGCTAAGATTTCTAATAGAAAAATTAAACACATAATGGAAAAGATAGTTAACCCCGACCGTAAGAATTGGTCAATCCAGTTGACCGATGCCTTATGGGCTTACCATACTGCATTTAAAATCCTCATTGAAATGTCTCCCTTTAGACATGTCTATGGGAAGGCTTGCCAGTTGCCTGTGGAGTTAGAACATAAAGCCTACTGGGTGATAGATTTTAATTTGGACAACACTGGCTCGCTATGCAAACTTCAGTTGAATGAACTCGAAGAAATCCAGAATGATGCGTACGAGAACTCAAGAATTTACAAGGAGAGGATGAAGGTGTTTCATAACCAACACATTCTTCCAAAATCATTCACACTAGGTCAGAATGTCTTCTTGTATAATTCTCGATTACATATCTTTCCAGGCAAACTCCAATCTCGTTGGACCGACCCCTTCACTATTACCAATGTTTATCCTCATGGGGCTGTTGAGAAAAAGAATCTAAACAATGGCAATGAATTCAAAGTAAATGGACATCGATTAAAGCGATTTATTGAGAAATTTAATTCAGAGGACATGTCCATACCTCTGATTGATCCTATTTATCAGGATTGACCTCCTAGTATGATGGAGGTATAGTTAGGTTTATTTCTTTCATAGAATTTTGGACTAGGATAGTTTACTTCCACTGTTTTAGGATAGTTTGCTTCCATTGTTTAGAATAGTTTGCTTTTCGGTTGTTTAATTCTTGTGCTAACCCACCTTCATGCTGAGATCATTTAGAAAAGGTCTCAAAATTCCTTCATTAGGTACTATATTTCCATCACTTATCCTCCAGTTACGTTGTCGCTTTTACAAATCGTGATGATTTCTTTTACATTGAGGACAATGTAGATTTTAGGTTGGGGGTGGGAGATTAGGTAAACTAATCAGTGTTTTCTTAGTTTTGAGTAAAATTTGTAAAATTTTTTTAAAATTTTCAACGTTTATCTATTTGAAAAGTGATAAGTTGTGTATTTAAGACTATTTTGAGTATGAAGATAGGGTAGGAAGCAAATTTTGAATTATTGGAGTTTGATTAACTAAGTAGCCTATCACTTACAGTCCTTACACTCAATTGATTAAGTGGAAGTTTGAATATTATGTTAATATAAATCACAAGACATATTCAAATTGTTTTCTGTGAATAGTACTAGATTTTCTGATTGTTCATATGATGATCATTGAAAGATATTGAGAACTGAGTTTGGAGAATTTTATCCACCTTAAAAGAAGAAAAGAACTAGTTAAAAAAATTGGAGATCGACAAAAAGGGTCATGTATGGTGAAAATATTGAAAAAGTCTGAAAAAGAATGAAAATTTTGAAAGAAAAGAGAAAAGATGAAAAGACTGAATGAATACAAATGACCGTCGATATAAAATCAAAAAATGGAAAAAGAAGGAAAAGGGGATAAGTTCAGAATCAATACTCAAGTTTTCAACCAATATTGACGTGATGAGCATGGATAACATTATAAAAAGATAATATTTTCATTGAGCACGTTGAAAAACTTGATATGTGAACTATGCTCTGACTTAATGAATAAAGAACTTATTTAATTGATTGCTTATGTAAATCGGCTCTAGGTTTTCAAAATCTCACTTTCTCATCTTAAGACTACTCATTCATACTTGATTACACAAAAGATTATTTTCAGAAAAAGGTTTGAACATTGTGCATTAAAGTTCATTTTTCACATATTTTACTTGGGACCAGTAAAATTCTAGTTAGGGATTGTTTTGAGGGTCAATAGTACATATTATCCCCCATTTATTACTTGATTTTAATAACATTATAATGCTTAATATTCTATTTTAATCAAGTTTGTGTTGCAAGGTGAATTTAAGAGCTTAAATTGAAAAGGATGCTAAAAGCATGGATTTAACACTCACGAATCACCAAATCCAAGGATGGATCTTATAAGACCAAAAATGAAGAATTCACATGCCAAAGATCCAAGAAAACCACATGAGGAATGAAGAGAATTGAAAATTTGAAGTGAAGAAAAGGAACCCTATAAATCTGCATCATTCTACTAGTATAAGGCCATCTTTGACCAGTCGAAGGCTCTTGCTTACCAATAGAAGCTTCCTCAACTCAAAATACAGCAATAAAATTCTCAAAAATTCCATCATCCTTGACTAGTCGAAGGAAACCCTCGACCAGTCGAAGGTGCCCTCGACTCATCTAAGGTTACACGGATAGCACACGGACTACGTAAATTTGGGGCAGTTTCTGAATTTTTCTAACTCAGTCCGAAAGTTTGAGCTACAAAACTATAAATAGGGGTCCCTAGGATGTTCCTAGGCATCTTTTAGGGTTTGAGAAGTGGAGAAAAAACATGGAGAAGCCGTTGCCAAGAGTTTTTCCTTCCTTTTCCTTAGTTGTTTTTATGCTTTTCTTAAGAGATTTTAGTTCAATGATGTCTTTGGTTGGCTAAACCTATTAGCCAGGGCTAAAAGGTAAAGCTTGTAACGTGATAGGATGTTTTCTATTTCTTTGATTCATGATTATGTTGAACTATCTTTTATTCCAATTTGATATTTAAGAAATACTTTCAGTTTTTAATGGTTTGTTGTGACTCAAATTACAATAAATCTGCAATAGCTTTGAGTATGTTCTTTTCATGTATTGAGATTATGGGATTGATATATCCTGTTGTTTGCCTTGTCTCCTCGGCATGGTTTTGTGATGAAATCACTTCCAGTTCTCACACCTCTCATCCATTGAGAATTAGGTCATAGGAAGTTTAGATTTAGTTTTATTGAGATATATTCCAATTGGATAAGATGGGAATCTGATTCCAGTTGTATCCTTGAATCAAGCATAGATCTCCCTGTTCTTTACAAGTGGATCCTTAGAAACCCTAGTTCCCACCTTTAATTTCTTAAGTTTCTAATTACATGCATCACAATTATTCCCTTTATTTCTAGATTTAAATTTCAATCTTCTTCTAGTTTTAGTTCTAATTATTTTCAGAATACACACAACATTAGTCCCTGTGGATTCAACCTCGGTCTCATCGAGATTATTACTACATCGCAACCCTACACTAAGGGTTGTGAACTCCAAACACGTCTCAAGAGGGTCAGAGTATAGAGTCAGAAATGCTCTATCTTACACGAACAAGTCAATAATGTTAATGTTGTGGGCCTCATCATCATCCTCTGCCTATTTGCCCATATTGAAAAAAATATTGAGTTATAATGTCATGTTTCCAAAAGATAAATTCATGACTCCATTTCTACAATTAATTATTACATTTGACATAGCAAGGAATGGGCAACCAAGAATGACGGGAATTTTAGTGCTCATATCGACAATGGGTTAAGTATCCAAGACGATAAAATCTATTGGATAATAGAATTTGTCAACCTGTACTTTTATGGCATGTCTTTCTTAAGGATGGCACTTACTGAACTGATTGATCCCTCTCAGTAACTGAACTGATTGATCGGCAAGTTGTAATGTGGTCCGAGTGGGTTTTAATTCACCTAGGTTAGTTATTCATAAACTGAGTAAGGAATCAGATTAATGCTTGCCCCCAAGTCAAGAAGTGCATGCTCAATTCGATAGTTCCCAATTACACAAGTGATGGTTGGAATACAAGGGTCTTTGTACTGTTGTGGCATTTCTTTCTTGAGGATGGCACTTACTTTTTCTGTTAGAAAAAATCTCTGTTAAATAGTTTCTTGTCTCTTGGTAGTGCATAGATCTTTCAAAATTTTGGCGTATGAAGAGATTTACTTAACAGCATCTAGTAGAGCGATTTTGACCTTAACTTGCTTAAGAACCTCTAGAATATCCTGAGAGTTTAATAGAGGTTTTGGTGTAATCAACTGTTGAGGGAATGGAGCAATCGGCTTACCTTGAGGTTCCAGTTCTAATATTTGTGGAGCAATGTTAGATCTATCATCCGTGTCTTCTTCTGGGTCCTTAGACTTTTTAATCTTTACCTGAATAAATTTGTCAATTGTTTTACCACTCCTAAGAGTGGTGATAGACTTAGATTGTTCCACATATTGATTTGAAGAGCTTGGTTCACTAATTTCATATTGCAGTTTAGGATTAGGGAGAGGTTGGGCTAGAAAGATCTCTCTCTCTCCACTCAAAATTTTTGTCTCATACCCTTGTATAGAATTTGAAAGGTCTTGAATGGCCTGCATTATACTCTAGTTGAAAAGCTCTTGATTTTGAAGGTCTTTTAAGACTAGATCCTCTTGAAGGTTCCCTTGATTCAGGAATTGGTTAGGGAATCCTTGAGGAGTAGTAGTTTGTCCATTCCTCCAGCTGGAGTTGTATGTATTTGAGGTGGGTCCACTGAAAGGTCTTTAGTAGTTATTCACGGCATTTGACTACTCATTCAGAATTTCTTGAAAAGCAGGTATTGTTAGACAATTTTCAGTTGTATGCATGTTACAAGTGTAAATACCACAAACTTCTTTCATAGGCTGATCCTTTTGTTGTTCTATGGCCTTAACTCTTCTTGTAAGATTGACTACCCTTGCATTCAAGTCATCTTCTTCTTTTATAGCATACATTCCTCCCATTTCCTTCGATTGAGTAGGCTTAGAAGTTGTGGGTTTTGGAGAGATGTCCTATGATTGTGCATTTTCAACAAGTCTACTAAATAATCCCACACATCATTGACATCTTTGTTCATGAATTCCCCATTGCACATCGTCTCGACCAATTGACGCATGGAAGATGTCAGTCCATCGTAAAAGAAATTTTTGATACGCTACATTTGAAAACTGTGTTATGGGCATGAACTGACAAGATCCTTGAACCGCTCCCAACATTGGAGGAATGTTTCATCTTCCTTTTGGGTGAAGTTCATGATTAACTTTCTGAGGGTGTTCGTTTTATGATATGGAAAAAATTTCTTAGTGAACTCCCTTGTCATGGCATTCCATCTATCAATCAATCATGGATTTAGTGAGTGTAACCACGTCTTTGCCTTTTCTTTCAAGGAAAAGGAAAAGAGTTTCAGCCTGACCGCGGCCTCAGACACATTAGGAAAGTATAAAGTGGCTATTATCTCATCAAACTCTTTCAAGTATGGACATGAATTTTTAGATTCAAGTACATGGAATTTTGGAAGGAGTTGGATCACTCCTGGCTTGATATTCATGCCCTGCATTCTCTGGAAAAATCATACAGGAAGGTGTGCTCACCCCCGCCAGTTGTAAATAATCATGTAAAGTATGAGACAGGGTGCTTGATGCACCCCATTCTTAACCTAGATTTAATTTGGAGGTTGATTGGTCGGTTGATTGGCAGTCATAACTTCAGTTACCTTTGTGGATCTCGAGTGGTGTCTAATCCTGTGATAGATAGATAACCCCTCAACCAATCCTCCTTCACTCAAGAGACGTCAAGTATTATCATGAACCTACTTGAGCATGAGACATTCTCAGTCCTCAATTTCAGAATCTATCCTAAAGCTAAAAGAAAGAATGGAAATACAAATCTATGAATAGAAAGAGAGAGAATTAGAAAGAAGTTACAAAATTAGAAGTTTCTATGTTAGGATCTTGTAAAAAGAAAAAAGGAAAGTGAATTAGTTTCTAAAAAAAGAAATAAGAAAGTTTTTAAAAATAGAAATAGACAGATGAGTTAGTGTCTAAAACTAAAAAGGAAAGTTTCTTAAAAAACAACACAGTTTCTAAAAATGAAAAAGGAAATTTCTTTTTTTTTTAAAAAAAAAGAAAAGTTTCTAAAAATAAATTAGGAAAGTTTCTAAAAAAAAGTAATCTAGTTTCTAAAAAAAAAAAAAGGAAAGTTTCTAAAAACAAATTAGGTGAGTTTCTAAAAAAAAATTAGGAAAGTTTTTAAAAAAGCAACCTAGTTTCTAAAAAAGAAAAAGGAAAGTTTCTAAACCTATAAATAGAGAGCTAAGTTAGTTTCTAAAAACAAATTAGGAAAGTATTTAAATCTAGAAATAGAAATAAAAGTTAGCTTCTAAAAAAAAATAGAAAGAACCCTAACATAAAAATAGAAAGTAAATAAATTATAATCTTAACCTAATTTTAAAACTAATCAAATCCATAAAATGCAACCGTCAATCCTCGGCAACGACGCCAAAAACTTGTTCATAACTACAAGTGTAGGGTCACGATGTGGTAATAAACTCAATAAGATTGAGGTCAAATCTACAGGGACTGAAACTTGTATGTTTTTTAAATTAACTAGAAGTTGAACTAGAATAGAATGTGAAACAAATTATGAAGTATTTGAGAGAGTAATTGTGAATAGAGTAATAAAAACTTAGAATTTAAAGGTAGGAACTAGGGTGTCAAAGATCTACTTGTAGTGATTAGAGAGCCTTCTTGCTTGATTCAAGTAACAAAATTAGAATTGGAGTCCTATCTTATCCAATTGAAAAATATATCAATAAAATCAAATCTGAACTTCCATTGACCTGATTCTCAATGAAGGATAACTATGATAATTGGTAAGGATTCCATCACCAAACCATGCCCAGGAGATAATGGCAAACAACAGGATTTACCAATCCCATAATCTCAAGGCAGGAGAATTGTGAAGATTAGGAAGGATTCCATCACCCTACCATGCCCAAGAGATGATGGTGAAGAATAGAACTTACTAATTTCACAATCTCAAATAAGGAAAACAAGATACTCAAAGCTATTGCAGATCTACTTAATTTGAGTCACAATAAATCATTAAAAACTAAAAGTATTCCTTAAATATCATATTAAAATCCATGGAGTTTAACATAAACATGAATTAAAGTAATAGAAACATCCTATCATGCTACAAGCTTCACCTCTTAGCCCCAGTTAAGAATTTTAGCCGACCATATACATGATTGGATCTAAAACCCTAGAAGAAAGTATGAAAATTACTGAGGAAGAAAAATAATTCTTGGTGACAGCTTCTTCACCCATTTATTCCACTCCTTAAACCCTAAAAGATGTCTTAGAGCATCCTAAGGAGTCATATTTATAGTTGTGAAACTCTAACTTTCGTACTTAGTTGGAAAATTCTAGAAATCACCTTAAATTTACATAATTTGCTAAAATAGACTTCACTCTGCCTAGTTTTCTAAAATAGACTTCACTCTGCGTAATTTCACAGAATAACCTAGAGTTTCAGAATCTTCTTTTTCAAGATGATTTTAGGATTCCTTTTCTTCACTTCAAATCTTTGATTCTCTTCATTCCTCACTTGGTTTTCTTAGATTTTTGGCATGTGAATTTTTTAATCTTGTTCTTCTAAGATTTATCCCTTGCTTTTGAGCATCAAATCCATGCTTTTAGCACCCTTTTCAATCCAAGCTCTTAAATTCACCTTGCAACACAAACATGAATAAAATAGAACATTAAGCATTATCATGTTCATAAAACTAAGATATAAATGGGTGATAATATGTAATATTTAACCCTCAACAATTTTGCTGGCATTAGACAAATGATAAAAGAGCTTGCATCGTACCTCGATAAGATAATGGATGCTAGGTCACCCCAGCCTAAACCCAATCTAATTCTTCATTCTCAACTCCCTACTTATTATCAATAAAAACATTAAGATTGGAAAGTTGAATCAATAATGCATCATACTGACAATTCTCTTGGGTCCTATACATCTAATTTCCTATAAGAAACGATCCAAGAGAATTCACTTCAGAATTTCACACAAATTCAGAGCTTATCCCGTAAAACACACTCCAAAGATTACATGAACTTATAAAAGATATACAACAGTTAGGTTTACGTGATGCGATTATGGAGAATACTGAAATTAAGAATGAGGAGTTGGATTTTGTTAATGATCATATGGTTCCATTTCTTGGAAAGTCAATCTCGATGACTGTCCAAAGTAAAGATCACGACATGAGTATCTTTTAAATATAATGATACTAACACGATTCACTCACATGATACACTTGGCTTCAATGAGGAGGAAGAGGCTAGTTTATTCGAGTCTCAACCCAACCTAAAAACAGAATGTAGGAAAGCAATCCCATCCCACTTGTGAACTACACTGAATTACAAGATGATGAGTATTGGAATGACAGTATGAGTTTACAGCTCGAATTCCCCCGGATTCGATCTCAAGTTTGGCCCAGGTAAATGATCAAGAGGTACAGGAAGTTGTTGACCATAATGATCTCCTCCACTCATTTAACATGTCTGATTTAAATATGGAGGATGAGCTTCTTTCAACTGACCCTTCAACTCTTTGAGGCGTATTTAGACTACTTCCCTGATTTGGATGATGATTTGATTAGGGAGATGGATGACTCACTTGATATAACTCTGATATTTGAAACTACCCAACAGAGGCCACAAATTGAGTAGTCATCTCTTGATAATAAAAAGCCTTTATTGATTAGTATCAATAAAGAGAGTCTTCACATCAATGCGCCTACTGATCCACAATTTGTCTATATAGGGCAAGGCAAGATACATCTGGTAATGATGTATTTCACAAAGATGAAGGGTAAGAGAGCAAGCTTCACTCAATTCTCAAAGATAATGAAGGAGTAACTGGGCATATCATTGCATAATCGATGTGGAAATTGAGCCCCTCTCAACTGAATCTTTACACTCTTTGGAAGATCGCTTAACATATTTTGCAGATTCAAATGATCCCATAATAAAAGAAATAATGGATGTCTTGCAGAACAATACATCGGTGGTTGTTACTGATCGAGAGAACCCTTATTCTAAAGCCCCTCCTTACACAAATCTTGAATGTTTACCATTAAGAAAGGAGGAGTTGAAAGTTAAACCGAAGCCTAAAACTTTGAAATATTTTGAGACTGCATCACCTACTGAGAATTTTTCTGAATTTTATCTACTTGTAATATCTAATTAACCATGTTGCGTTAACTCTGAAACTTTCTGTCTCAGGTGAATTATACGTACTTTGGACACCTTATGAGATTAAAAGGAAACTTTATACCGAGGTTCACAAATTTCTCTGAAATCATGCTTCAGGGAATCTAAGCCTATTGCAAAAAGGGCTTTTGAATAATCTTGTTATGAAACCTACTGATGTTTTATTTAAACCAATCTGATTTAAATGATTTTAAACTTGCAAGTATACGAATCAGATGTAGATATGGTACGTATTACAAGATCGTTCCCACGAGGACTGGTTGTCACAATTCAAATTTTGAGACTCTTCTTAAGTAATCCAACAAATATTTTAGCTAGTGATTAAATAAACTTAACAAAAATCAATGAAAAAGTAACCGAGAGCAATAGGAAAAATTCAATCAAAGAGAACACTAGGACTTTTGAATTCACCCCTAATTATCCTAACCCTTGTTTTACTTGTTGATTCACCCTAATTCAGATTAATATCAAAATAAATAAAGCACACTCTATGTCCTTGGTCAGGCACACAAAATGTATAATCCCTTAGAGCATATGGATCACATCTTTCCATCCATGGTCAGGCATGGAGAGATGTAGATTCCTGTTTCTTCCTCTATAGGAAACCTGTTCATGGTCAAACACAAGCACCTAAAATAAGATTCTAAGCAACATCCACATCTAGACTTTAGTTAAGCTCATATAATGGAGAAGTACGGAAATTCCAGTTAAGCACACTAGAGAAAGAAACAAATCAATCAAATTATGATGAATTCAACACATAACAAAAGTTATTCAAATTAGGGGCTTCATCTTAGCCCTAGCTAAGAAGATTTAGCTATCCATAAAGTTAATTAAGAAAGAAGAAAAAATAAATATAAAAGTTAAGAACATCTCTCTTCTTCCTTCCTCTCTCTCTCTCTCTCTCTCTCTCTCTCTCTCTCTCTCTCTCTCTCTCTCTCTCTCTCTTCTTCTCTTTCTTCTCTTTCTTTTCTCCCTGGCTCTCCCCAAGCTCTGGATCCCTCTCATTCATGTTTTGCAGCTTTTTTTATAGCTGCTAGAGTGGCTGGAGTGGTGGAAATCGGATTTGGAAAGCTGTCGCACACGCAGCGAAAGCCTTTTCACAGCCAAGTTCAGGGCTTCATAACTCTCGTGTTCCTTGCATTATGTCTGTAAAGTTAATGTCTCTTGGGACGTTTTTAACTGCTCTACGCGATGGATAGCTTGGATCAGCTATATGATCAAAGATGGTGGCCTGCAACCGCTTGAAAAAGTCAGTTTACACGGATGTGCAAAAGCTTTCACACTCTTTCACTGTCATGATCGGTGGGACCCAGAGAAGCATTTTCGGGAAAATCCACCCCGTACATTAGATTCAGGATGAAATTTCAGTCAAGAATGGATGGATTTGAACGTCTATTGAAGCGGCCCAGAGAAGAAATCATAATAAAATCACTTTTGAACGTCGCAGGGCAGTCCGTTTGTAGCCCCTGTATCACACAAGTGAGTATGCATGGGTGTGAAAGGTCAGCATGGTTTTGTAGTGCTCGAAGCCATCTACAGGATGGATGAATTGGATCGACCGTACGGGCAAGGGTTGGGGCCCACTATCATCCGCAAAAAAGGGACTGCGGTCGGTCCCTTCGCTGACGCTAAAACAGCAATTGCCATTTTTGAGAAGGAGACGGGTCATCCCCGCCTCATGCATCCAGTGCGCGGCGGGCACGTGTGTGCACTATGTACACACATTGTACATACAGACCCCACTATAATGTTTGTGTGAAATCTGCACTGTCCATCCTTTTTCTCATATTATTTCAACTATCAGGACAAAAATTGATGTATATCCAGATATCCAGCGGGCCCCACTTAATGAATTAAGGGGCTGATCTGGCCGTTGGGCCACTTTTCAAGATATCAAATGGTTGAAATTTTATATGTATGGTTTATTTATGTCCCCCATCCCATGTATGAAGTTTCGAGTCAATCGGATAGTAGGAACCATGTGATCTTGCATTCTGGACCAATTTCGGGCCTCTTTAACATGAACGACTTGATTTTCTCGGATCCCTGGCATGTAAATTCATTGATCTTAGTCCTCTGGAGTCCGTTCTTTGCTCTGGTTATTTCAGAGCATCAAATCCACACTTATAGTACTCTTTTTCAGTCAACGCTCCTAATTACTCCCTGCAACAAAAACACGATTAAAATATTCCATTAAGCATTATCATGTACGTAAAATCAGGTAATAACTGGGTCTAAGATGCAACATTTGACACTCATCACAACCCCCAACTAGCATTTTGCTAGTCCTGAGCAAAACATGCGAAAAATAATTTTAAAAATAAAAGACAATTCCTATAAACCCAAGTGACTTGTGAACAAATAGTCAAGATGCGAGAATTCTAAGATTCATGAATGGTGAGTAGAATTTTCTCCTAGAATCAAGCTCATGGTAAACTTCATTATCAAGTTGAAACTATTAATCCATTAATTAGAATATTCTAAACATTGAGTTCCATTAGTGTATAGTGTAATCTCGGCTTACGATCATTAAGAGATCCAATTGTCAATTTCATGTTATCATTGGTAATTAACAACGGAATTCATGACAACCAAAACTGAAACCAACACTTGTCGCACTGATTAACTTTTCATTCTATCAGCCTTTGATATTTGTATGAATAGTAACGCCAAGGAGGGGAATCAAATCCTCACCTATAGGGAGAAAACCTATGGTAAAGATTTATCACCTAACTTTTTCTAAATGTCAAGGAATCGAATCTAGAACTATAGGGAGCAAACCTATGATGAAGATTATGCGACTTACCCTTTCAATTCTTCTTTACAAACTGATGCTAAAGATTTTTCTTTTCAAGATGGTTCCTTTCATGCTTAGTGATTACCACGTTAATCATTCAATTATCGAACCAGAACCTTAATTTGTATGCAATATGTGTCCTGTGAAATCATGACTCAAGAATGTTTACAACTTCTAATCATGGATTAATAACTCAAACTTAACTGTGAAACCTAACAGATGACTGAATCCAATAGTCATAAATTATCAACATTCTGCATCTTGTAATTTTAAAATCACAACTATCCTTCAAATTCACAAGAAATTTCAGAAAAAATTTAATAATTTGCATAATTTTTTCTGCTCAAGACCAAGAAAATACTGATTAGGTTACCTAATCTCCCACCCCCAACCTAAAATCTACATTGTCCTCAATGTAAAAGAAATAAACATGCAATGCACATGGGACAACGAAAGAAAAAGAGGAGTGATGGAAAGATAGTACCTGGATGGAGAATCAAGAGGCTTTCCCAAAAATATCAACGTAAAAAGATCCTACCTATACCACTTTCGCAGGTGCTCTCGATTGCATTTAGCGTATGCAATAAGCCTTTAAACCCCTAGGTTGCCCCTAGTGGACGAGTTACAGTCTCGTGAGGGTTTGCAGTAATGTTACCCACAAACATTGAACTAACTAACTAGGAAAAAGAAATGAAAAGAAAAACTGGGTTACCTCCCAGGAGCACTAAGTTTAACGTCTTCAGCCAGATAAGAATGGACCATGAATTAATCAATCTTGATAACCTGGGTCCTCCAAATTAACTTCCTCAACATCTTAATTAACCAAATCCTCCAAATAAGGTTTCAGCCATTGACCATTTACTTTGAAAATATTCCCATCCTTAAGATTTTTAATCTCAACTGCTCCATGAGGAAGTACTTTTACTACCTGATAAGGGACATACCATCGTGAACGGAGTTTTTCAAGAAAGAGGCGTAATCTGGAATTATACAATAATACTTTCTGGTCTAGTTCAAATGTCCTGCGGAGAATTGATTGGTCATGGAAAAATTTTGTCCAGTCTTTATAAATTTTTGCATTCTCATATGCCTCATTTTGAATTTCTTCTAACTCATTGAGTTAAAGTTTACGATGCAATCCAGCCTTGTTTAAGTCAAAATTAAAGGTTTTGATGGCCCAATAAGCATGATGTTCTAGTTCTACAGGCAAGTCACATGCTTTCCCAAAGACAAGCCTACAAGGAGACATTCTAATCGGGGTTTTGAATGTCGTACGATACGCCCAAGGAGCATCATCTAAACGTTGCGACCAATCCTTACGATCAGGGAGAACTGTTTTCTCTAAAATTTGTTTAATCTCCTGATTCGAAACCTCTACTTGACCACTTATTTGTGGATGATATGGAGTTGTAACTTTATGGGTGATTGAATATTTCTTCATTAAAGATTCAAACGGTTTATTGTAAAAATGAGTACCTCCATTACTTATGATTACCCGAGGAGTACCAAAACGAGAAAAGATATTTTCTTTCAAGAAGCAGACTACAACTTTGTGATCATTCGTTTTACATGGCGCTGCTTCAATCCACTTAGATACATAGTCAACACCCATAAGGATATACATATAACCAAATGACGGGGAAAATGGACCCATGAAATCAATACCCCAAACATCAAAAATCTCAATAATGAGAATATTGGTAAGTGGCATCATGTTCCTGCAGGAAATATTACCCATACGTTGGCATCTATCGCATGTAGAACAAAAGGCATGGGTATCTCGAAAAAGTGTAGGCCAATAAAATCCACTTTGTAAAACTTTTGCAGCTGTTTTCTTTGAAGCAAAATGACCATCACATGCATGGTCGTGATAAAAAGAGATTATACTATGAAATTCACTCTCAGGTACACATCTCCTAATGACCTGGTCAGGACAAAGTTTGAATAAGCATGGATCGTCTCAAAAGAAATGTTTAACCTCAGCAAGAAATTTGTATTTATCCTGTTTTATCCAAAGGGAAGGAACTTGACCTGTAACAAGATAATTTACAATATCTGCATACCAAGGTAATTGAAAAATAGCTAAAAGTTGTTCATCAGGGAAAGACTCATTCATTGGTAAAGAATCCACTGAGGACTCTGTAAGTGCTATGATTTCATATCCCTTTGGTTGTCAAATTTTGTGGTGCCAAAACCTATATCTATGTCCTGTATATCTTGTGTTTTATGTTTGAAGACTATTCATTACATCGCATTTCAAGACAAGATCTTAAATGAAGAAAGTTTACAAGATATGGATGAAGAATTTAAGAATTGAAGTCTTCAAGTTTGCATGTTCAAGTTCAATCAAGTTTAAGTATATTAGAAGAATTTTTCAAGTTAAGATCAAGCTCAAGAAGGCCTACTACAAGTTTTGTATATTCTCAAGCTTCTCTTAAGGGTCATCTGAATGTTCAGATTTTCAAGTCCAACTCACTTTTAAGGTTTGTTTGACCTTAGATTGACCTTAGGATGAGCTTTACAGTAGGTCATTCTGGATACATAACTCATATATTTTAATATGCTTGTTTGGGCTGTTCTAAGACCAGTTCTAGGGACTTCAAGATCAGTCCTAGCTCTGCTATGACCAGTCTTAAGTTTTTCAGGTCCAGTCCTAGGTTGTTGAAGATTTTTGAATCTTTCTAGCTGTCCTACGACCAGTCCTGGACATCCTATGACCAGTCCTAAGAGTTCTATGACTCATCCTTCAACCAGTCATAGTTCTACGACTCAAACTCCAGCAAGCATTTTTGGGATCCTACGACCGGTTGTAGGTGTCTCACGACCAGTCGTAGGTGGTTCACGACCGGTCGTAGACCGCCTAGGACTGGTCGTGGAACAGAAAATTCAATCCCGTGAAAATCTTTGAAAATCTTTGAAGCTATGACTAGTCCTAGGATCCTAAGACCAGTCGTAGACGGGATTTTTCAGGCTATAAATAGTACACGAACTTCAGAGTTTTAGCTATTCAATTCAATTCTATTCAAGCAATCTTTAGGATATTCTCTGAGATAAGTTTGTGTTTACTTTAAGCTACTTTGTGCTTATTTAATATTCCTTTTGCTAGCTTATTTTTATTTGATTTTGATCTACATTCTAATCTTATTAGAAAAGGAGAATTTCTAATATTCCTTCTTCTTGGATTCAAAATCAAATAGAACTAGCCCTTTTGATTTAAAATCAATTAGACTTAGAACCATTCTTAAAGTGAGTATTGGACTTTGAACGTTGAATCGAACTTCTACTTCGATTAGTTCTACCGGGCTTCTTCAAAAGGTGATTCAGGTATTTTACATTATTTGTTATTTACTTTCTCTGGTTCTTGTTTGAGATTCGCCAGAAAAATCTCATTGTATTGGTTATCTGAGGAGAGCCAGAAAACTCAGATTGTGGGGTTTTTGGATTGTGTAAGCTCGAGATCAAAGACACAATTGTGAAGGTTTTAGGTGAACCTGTGAAACCTATTTTGATAGTGCATGCTAATATCCCCTGTGTGAGGATATTAGGAGTGGAGCAGCAATCTGTGTGGCTGTTAGATAACAGTTGGTGTACACACAGGCGAACCACTATATATCGTTGTGTTGTGGATGTGTTTTTCTCTTTCATTCTTTTATTCATTCTGTTTTGTGGAGAGTGTTTGTGGATGAATGTTGTAATCACTTCAAGCAAGTGTGGATGAATGTTGTAATAACTTAGGATTTATTTTCTGCAAGTTATTTTGATTTCCTCGCTTTTTATTCCACATTGGTTTGTGATACAAAGGACGTTCTAGAAATAAGGTCGTCCTACCTTAAACCTTTAGTTTTTGGTGTAAGGTTGTCCTTAGAACTGATAAAGTATCAATCTCTTTATTTTAGGCCATTGAGATTATTTTATATTCAGCATTGTACTTTATTTCTTTGTTTATTCCACTATTATAAGTTTTATTTGGCATTGCCCTATTCACCCCCCCTCTAGGGCATATAGCTAGGCCCTTTCAAGTGGTATAAGAGCCTAATAGCTCATGCTTATTGTTTATTTATTTGTATTTATTTCCTCAGCTAACGATCTAAGCTATATTAAGATGTCAAATTTTGATAGCGTATCAATCACTAGGCCACCACCTTTCAATGACACAAACTATGCTTACTAGAAAGCCAGGATGAGGATCTTCCTTAAATCCTTGGATGAAAGTGTGTGGCTGGCCACAGTGAATGAATGGAACCCTCCTATCACTGAAGTTTCTAATGACGATGGTTCAAAAAATATGAAAGTAACGGCTTATTCTCTTTGGACCACACTTCAGAAAAGTGAAAGTAGTGCTAATCCAAAAGCACTAAATGCAATTACTTGTGCATTATCATCAGATGAATTTAAAAGAATCATCTCTTGTGAAAATGTAAAACAAGCATGGGATGTTTTAGAAATGACACACGAGGGTACATCTATTGTCAAGAAATCTAAAGTCCAACTCCTCACAACTAAATTTGAAGAAATTCATATGGAGGAGAATGAGATGTTTATGGACTTCTACACTAGATTAAATGACATTGTGAACTCTATGTGGGGTCTTGGTGATAGAATCCCAGAAAGTAAAGTGTGTACAAAGATACTACGTTCACTTCCTAAACGATTCAATTCTAAAGTGACCGCAATTCAGGAACTTCGTGATACGGATGCCATGAGGGTTGAGGAACTAGTTGGTTCACTTCAAACCTATGAGTTATCCTTTAAGGCTCCTAAAGGAAAATCAGTTGCTCTTAAGTCATCTAAAAATGCTTCACAAGAGAGTACTTCGGATTCAGAAAATACCGAAGATGATATGGCGCTTTTAGCAAAAAAGTTTTACAAAATTTTTAAAAACAAGAAAAAAGATGATTTTCAAAAGTCAAATGATAAGAGACGATCTAAACCTAGAGCTTGAAAATCAATTAAAGATAGTCAATGTTACAACTGTCAAGAGTATGGGCACTTAGCTAACAAATGTCCTAAAAAGGACAAATAAAAAAGGAAAAGCATGATGGCTACTTGGGATGAATCGTCTGATTCTGAATCCTCTTCTAAATCAGAAGATTTTGAAACCGAGTCGGGCGATGATGTTAAAGCCCTTATGACTCTAGCCAAGATCACCTATTCAGATCATGATGATATATCTAGTGAAGAAAATCTGAATAGTGATTGCGATAATGAAGATGATCTTCAAGATGCTTATAATGTCCTTTATAACAAAAGTTATAAAATTGCCGTTAAGCTTAAATTACAAAAAGAAAAATTTTCTAAGCTTAAGGAAGATTATGAGTTTCTTATTTTAGAAAAGTCTCATATTTTTTATTCTTTTGAAAAGACCAAATGTGATTTAGATTTCAAAACCTCCCAAATTGAAGATTTGAAATTCGAAAAAGAAAAACTCAAAAATGAGGTAGCTTCTCTTCTGAGTTTGAAAGACACATGGAGATATGCCTAAGGTGATCCAAAATTGAAAAAATTATTATCCGAATCAAGAAAATGTGGCGATCGATCCGGGTTGGGGTATGATAAGAATACATCTCCTAAACAAAAGAACATTGCTCAAGGAGCTATTAAAGTCTAACTCTATAGGTCACTCCTATAACAACAGACAGAAAAAGACCATTTATGCTCCTAAACCCAAAACAGTTTTGAAATGGGTTCATAAAGTTGCCAGTTTGGTTGCCCACACTGCTTTCAAAGCTACAAGCCATTCAAAGTGGTACCTAGATAATGGTTGCTCCAGGCATATGACAGGTGACAAAACTTTATTCACCGATCTTAAAGATATGACTGACGGGTCAGTCACATTTGGTGATGGAAGCAATTGCAAGATTATTGGCCAAGGTATGGTTCAGCTTTATAACCTTCCCTTATTTAAGAATATTTTATATGTTGAGGGCTTAAAACACAACCTAGTAAGCATTTCTCAGATATGCGATAACAACCATAATGTGAAGTTTTCTAATCAAGGTTGTGAGATACTTGATAAAAGGGGTTCTTTTATATTAACTGGTCGCAGAACTTCTGAAAATTGCTACATCGTTAGTGATGCTAGCTCATCTACTCAATCATGTTACATGGTCCATACCGATGAGATTGAATTATGGCATAAACGCCTTGGACATGTACACTATCGGAACTTATTTAGATTGAGCAAAAGAGAACTAATTAGAGGTCTACCCAAATTGCAAAAAGTAGACAAAATATGTGGTGAATGTCAGTTGGGAAAACAGATTTGGAGCTCTCACAAGAAAGTGAACTCCAATACCACATCTAGACCACTCGAGCTTCTCCATATGGATCTTATTGGACCAACCAGATCAGAGAGTTGAGGAGGTAAAAAATACATCTTGGTTATCATAGATGACTATACCAGATTCACTTGGGTATCATTCTTAAAAGATAAAACTGAAACCCTGGATGAAGTGAAAAAGGTCATCAAACGAATCCAAAATGAAAAAAGTTCTCATGTTAGTAAGATCCGTAGTGATCATGGATCCGAATTCAAAAACAGTAGTTTTGAAAAATTCTATAGTGATCAGGGAATATCACATGAATTCTCTACGCCCAAAACACCGCAACAAAATGGTATTGTTGAAAGGAAAAAAAGAGTGCTTCAGGATATGGCTAATGTTATGTTGAATATCGCATGTTATATTATTAATCAGGTTAATCTGATAATAAGACTGCTTATGAATTATAGTTTGAAAAGAAACCAACTGTCAAATAGTTTCGGGTTTTTGGCAGCAAGTGTTATATTTTACGAGATCATGAAAATTTGGATAAGTTTGATACGAAAAGTGACGAAGGTATTTTTCTTGGTTATTCTTTGAACAGTTGAGCTTATAGGGTTCTAAATAAGAGAACTGGTGTGATTCAAGAGTCCATCAATGTGGTCATTGATGATCATTTGAATACACCAGCCTCAAGTTCATATGATGATGAAGCACTTATTATTAACAATCAAGATATCTCATCAAGTCAAAAAGAATCTGAACCAAGGACTGTTAAAGATCATCCAACCAATCAAATACTTGGAAACCCTCTCACTGGAGTTCGTACTCGCAAACAACTTGAGAACATATGTAATTATGTTCGTTTTACATCCCAAATAGAACCGGTCAACGTAAAAGAAGCACTTTCTGATGAAAATTGGATAGTTGCTATGCAAGATGAACTTAATCAATTTGTTTGTAATGATGTCTAGTATCTTGTTCCTAGACCTAAAGATAAACACATTATTAGAATAAAATGGATCTTTAAAAATAAGTCTGATGAGCCTGGAAATATTATACGAAACAAGGTTAGACTGGTTGTACAAGGGTATACTCAGATTGAAGGCATCAATTACGACGAAACCTTTGCTCCATTCGCTCGCCTTGAATCAATCAGACTTTTTATTTCCATCGCATGCTTTAAAAAATTTAAGATTTATCAGATGGATGTAAAGAGTGCTTTCTTGAATGGCGATTTACATGAAGAAGTGTATGTTGAACAACCTTTAGGGTTTGAAGACCCTAAGTTATCTGACCATGTATTTCGTCTCAAAAAGGCTCTCTATGGTCTAAAACAAGCACCCAGGGCATGGTATGAGAAATTAACTAAATTCTTGCTTAATCATAGCTTTCAAGTAGGAAGTGTCGATAAGACACTTTTTGTTAAGAAGTATAACAATGATATTTTGATGGTTCAAATATATGTTGATGATATTATTTATAGATCTACTTGTTCTAACATGTATATTGAGTTTGCAGAGTTAATGAAATCAAGGTTCGAAATGAGCATGGTTGGCGAACTTAATTATTTCCTAGGATTGCAAGTAAAACAATAACCTGATGGAATTTTCATTTCCCAGACCAAATATGCTTCAAACTTGGTTAAAAGGTTTGGATTTGAGAATGGTAAGAACTTTGATATCATATGAGTACACCGTTAAGACTCTCAAAAGATTCTATAGGCAAAGATATAGATCCTAAACTATATCGTAGTATGATTGGTAGTTTGTTGTATCTTACTGCAAGTAGACCTGATATTGCATTAAGTGTTGGACTTTGTGCGAGATATCAGTCTAATCCTAAGGAATCACATCTTACTGTTGTTAAACGGATTATTAGATATGTCGCAAGTTCTATAAATTTGGGACTTTGGTATCCTTTTGATACTAGTGTTCAATTAGCCGGGTACTCAGATGCTGATTGGGCCAGAAATATTGATGATAGAAAATCAACCAGTGGTGGTTGTTTTTACATTGGAAATTGCTTAGTTTCTTGGTTCAGTAAGAAGCAAAGCTCAATATCACTCTCCACTGCTGAGGCTGAGTATATTACAGCTGGATATGCATGTACTCAACTAGTTTGGATGAAACGCATGCTTAGCGATTATGGAATTAATCAAGATTCAATGATCTTACATTATGATAATTCCAGTGCTATAAACATTTCTAAAAACCCAATCTAGCATTCATGTACTAAGCACATTGACATTAGGTATCATTACATGCGTGAGTTGGTTGAAGAAAAAGTTATTTCTTTGGAATATATATCAACCGAAAATCAACTTGATGATATATTTACTAAACCGCTCGACAAAAACAGTTTTAATAAATTAAAATTTGATCTTGGTATGTGCATTTTACATTGAATATTATTGCTTGCATGTATCATAGTGTACTATATTTAGTATTATTTGTGTTTAAATTTTAATTTTTTTATTAAAAATACATTTTTGGCCGATACTCGACCGGTCGTGAACCACACTCGACCGGTTGTGGATCTCATGAATGTGATATATTTAGGGAAAATTCTCTTCTTACTCATTTTCACACTGACCTACGACGAGTCGTGGCTCGACCAGTCATAAGATTTCTTATTTTTCTTCAAGGTGAGTCCTATTTCATCATTTTTCTTGAAGATTCTTGCTCTCTATGCTTTGATTTATTCATAATATAGCTAGATTTCATCTCTTGTTGGGTTTTTCAAGGGTTTCCTCTCAATTTGATGATCTAGAGAAAACTCATCTTTCTTTTGTGCATCTTGCTTACTCTTTGTATATATTTTTGAATATGGATACTAGAGGAAAAAAGAAAACATCTCATGGTCCATCTTCATCTAGATCTACACTAATTACAAAATGGTACCTTCGATCACCCGAAGATGATACTCAAGATGTACGAGATTTGCGTGTCCGTAATGTAATCGTTGAGCATACCACTGATCTCAATCACATTGCTCCATATGGTATTGTCCCCCTCCTTGAATCTGTTGGCAGGACTAACATTTTTCTTTGGGGTGGGCCTACATACCAGTCCATTGCCCAATCAATGGTTTCATGCATCTCTGAATTTTCTCTTGATAATTTAACTTTTTTTAATTGATACTAGAGAAGGGAAATTTGAAGTAGACCGTCATTTGATATCAGGTATTATGGATATACCTGTTAATGATGAAGGTATACCGATTCATACTTTATATGACAAACCATCTGAATCGAAAAAACGCATGTTAACACGAGATTTATGCAAAATTGATGTGTAATGGACACATAAAGCGAATGCGCTCCCTGCAAAGTATCTGTTACCTAGATATAGAGTGTTACATCATTTCTTCATTTCCAATGTATATCCTCGGTCCGGTAATAAAATCGAGTTGACTTCTTTCATGGTTCGTGTGTTGCATTCTATTACTTCTAGTACCAAGGTCGGTCTTCCTTCTTTAATTTGTTATTTCATTATTCAGTTTCGTCTCCATCCGGGTCATAGTGATATTCCATTCGGTTATCTTATGACTGTTTTAGCCACTCACATGCTTGTCGATAAACCTATTAATGAGGCACCAATTCATCATCTTATTTTTAACAATTCCAATCTTAATAAGATGAAATTGGATCTGCTCCCTAGCCAAGTTGATGAAGGTGGTGTTGGTGGTGTTGCTGGAAACGAAGGGGAAGCTGGTGATCTTCCTCAACAAAATGTTAATATGGATGACTTATTTGATGATATAGAAACTGATTCGCCTAATGATCCAGATTATGATCCATCTGGTTTTGATGCACGCCTTCGTGCATTGGAGGAAAAGGTTGATAATATGAATATAGCCCATGATATGCGATTTAAGTACATGCGAAAATATCTTCGTCGCATTAATAAGGGGTTACACCAGATTGATCTGACTATCCCTGCTCCCTCCTCTGGATCAGATTAGGTGAATTATCTTCTGGCTAGTACAACATTATATTTTATTTTGGATATATATTATGGATTATGGTTTGATAACATTGTCTTTTGGATATTGTATTTTGGATTATGGATTATGACTTGATGTTTAAGGATTATATTATGTCCTTTCATATCTCTTTCTCATTATCTGCTTATTCCTCTATATGTTCTCCTTCCTATTGTGCCTTTCCCTTGTCATTTTGTGACAAAAAGGGGGAGTAGTAAGAATTAAAGCTTAAAGGGGGAGTTGTGTGGAAAGGAGGAGTAATTTGTTTGAATTGATTAAGAAGGATATGTGGATGAGAATATGTAGTATTGATGTTATTGATTGTTTTCATGAGCAGTACTCGTATTACTCAGGGAGAGTAGAGTGATTTGTGATTTTATGGCTCATGATTCCTTATTATCTTTTATGTTATGTGTTTTGTCACAAATTTGACAAAGGGGGAGATTGTAAGTGCTATGATTTCATATCCCTTTGGTTGTCAAATTTTATGGTGCCAAAATCTATATCTATATCTTGTATATCTTGTGTTTTATGTTTGAAGACTATTCATTACATCGCATTTCAAGACAAGTTCTTAAATGAAGAAAGTTTACAAGATATGGATGGAGAATTCAAGAATTGAAGTCTTCAAGTTTGCATGTTCAAGATTCAATCAAGTTTAAGTATATTAGAAGAATTTTTCAAGTTAAGATTAAGCTCAAGAACGCCTACTATAAGTTTTGTATATTCTCAAGCTTCTCTTAAGGGTCATCTGAGTGTTCAGATTTTCAAGTCCAACTCACTTTTAAGGTTTTTTTGACCTTAGATTGACCTTAGGATGAGCTTTACAGTAGGTCATTCTGGATACATAACTCATATATTTTAATATGCTTGTTTGGACTATTCTAAGACCAGTCCTAGGGACTTCAAGACCAGTCCTAGCTCTGCTAGGACCAGTCTTAAGTTTTTCAGGACTAGTCCTTGATTGTTGAAGATTTTCGAATCTTTCTGGCTGTCCTACGACCAGTCTTGGACATCCTATGACCAGTCCTGAGAGTTCTACGACTCATCCTTCGACCAGTCGTAGTTCTACGACTCAAACTCCAGCAAGCATTTTTGGGGTCCTACGATTGGTCGTAGGTGTCTCATGACCAGTCGTAGGTGGTCCACTACCGGTCGTAGACCGCCCAGGACCGGTCATGGAACAGAAAATCCAATTTCGCGAAAATCTTTGAAAATCTTTGAAGCTACGACCAGTCCTAGGATCCTAAGACCAGTCGTAGACGGGATTTTTCAGGCAATAAATAGTGCATGAATTTCAGAGTTTTAGCAATTCAATTCAATTTTATTCAAGCAATCTTTAGGTTATTCTCTGAGATAAGTTTGTGATTGTTTTAAGCTACTTTGTGCTTATTCAATATTTGATTTTGATCTACATTCCAATCTTATTAGAAAAGGGGAATTTCTGATATTCCTTCTTCTTGGATTCAAAATCAAATAGAACTAGCCCTTTTGATTTAAAATCAATTAGACTTAGAACCATTCTTAAAGTGAGTATTGGACTTTGAACGTTGAATCGAACTTCTACTCCGATTGGTTCTACCAGGTTTCTTCAAAAGGTGATTCAGGTATTTTACATTTTTTGTAATTTACTTTCTCTGGTTTTTGTTTGAGATTCGTCAGAAAAATCTCATTGTATTGGTTATCTGAGGAGAACCAGAAAACTCAGATTGTGGGGTTTTTGGATTGTGTAAGCTGGAGATCAAAGACACAATTGTGAAGGTTTTAGGGGAACCTGGGAAACCTATTTTGATAGTGCATGCTAATATCCCCTGTGTGAGGATATTAGGAGTGGAGTAGCAATCTGTGAGGCTGTTGGATAACAGTTGGTGTACACACAGGTGAACCACTATATATCGTTGTGTTGTGGATGTGTTTTTCGCTTTCATTCTTTTATTCATTTTGTTTTGTGGAGAATGTTTGTGGATGAATGTTGTAATCACTTCAAGATAGTGTGGATGAATGTTGTAATAACTTAGGATTTGTTTTCTGCAAGTTATTTTGATTTCCTTGCTTTTTATTCCTCATTGGTTTGTGATACAAAAGACGTTCTAAAAATAAGGTTGTCCTACCTTAAACCTTTGGTTTTTGGTCTAAGGTTGTCCTTAGAACTGATAAAGTATCAATCTCTTTACTTTAGGCCATTGAGATTATTTTATATTCAGCGTTGTGCTTTATTTCTTTATTTTTTCCGCTATTATAAGTTTTATTTGGCATTGCCCTATTCACCCCCCACCCCCCCCCCCCCCCCTCTAGGGCATATAGCTAGGCCCTTTCAGAATCCAAGAGAAGTCTAGACAAATGGTCGGCTACCACATTTTCGGACCCCTTTTTATCCCAAATTTTAATGTTGATTTCTTATAGCAAGAGGATCCAACGAATCAATCGAGGTTTAACATCTTTTTTAGAAAGAAGATATTTCAATGCTACATGGTCTGGGAACACTATAACCTTTAATCCTATGAGATATGACCTGAATTTGTCTAGAACAAATACCACTGCCAACAACTCTTTTTCAGTGCTAGAGTAGTTCAGTTGAGCGTCATTCAAAGTCCTACTAGTATAATAAATGACATGAGGCATTTTGTTCAATCATTAGCTTAAGACGGCTCCAATAGCATAATCAAAAGCATCACACATAAGCTCAAAAGGTAAACTCTAATCAGGTGGTTGGATGATTGAAGTAGAAGTTAATAAATGCTTTAACTTATCAAAAGCTTTCTAAGAATCATCATTAAGGACAAATGCAACATCTTTGACTAATAAATTGCATAAAGGTAGAGAAATTTTGCTAAAATCCTTAATGAATCTCCTGTAGAATCCTGCATGCCCTAAGAATGATCTAATCTCCTTCACCATTTTAGGTGGAGGAAGATTAGAAATTAAATCAATCTTGGCTTTATCAACTTCAATGCCTTTACTGGAAATAACATGTCCAAGTACAATCCCTTTTTGAACCATAAAATGACACTTTTCCTAATTCAATACCAAGTTCATGTTTTTACATCTTTCCAAGATAAAAGATAGATGGTATAAACATTCATCAAAGGAAGAGCCAAAAATGGAAAAATCATTCATGAAAATCTCGAGGAAATGCTGTAGCATGTCTGAAAAAATACTCATCATGCATCGTTGAAAAGTAGTCGGCACATTACACAACCCAAATGGCATACGCCGATAAGCATATGTACCAAAAGGATATGTAATTGTGGTTTTCTCTTGATCCTCGGGAGCAATGAGAATTTGGTTATACCCGGAATAACCTGCCAAGAAACAATAGTAACTGTGCCCCACCAATCTCTCAAGTATCTGATCTATGAAAGGAAGAAGAAAGTGATCCTTCCTTGTGACCAGGTTCAGTTTATGGTAATCAATACAAACTCGCCAACCCATAGTCATGCGGATTGACACTAATTCATTATCCTCATTTTTCGTCACCATAATCCCAGACTTTTTGGGAACAACTTGAACTAGGTTGACCTAGGTGCTATCCGAAATGGGGTAAATGATACCAACATCTAACAACTTAAGCACTTCCAACCGAACGACCTCTTTCATGTTAGGGTTAAGCCTCCTTTGCATTTCATGCGACGTTTTAGCATTTTCTTCAAGATGGATACGATGCATACACACAGTGGGGCTTATTCCCTTTATGTCCGCTATTGTCCACCCAATAGCTGCCTTATGTTCTCTAAGAACATTAAGCAACTCACCCTCCTATTCCTTATCAAGGTTAGAAGCTATGATGACAGACAGGGTTTCAGAAGGACCTAAAAATGCATACTTGAGAGTTTCAGATAATTGTTTAAGGTCAAGTTCAGGTGGTTTCTCAATAGATGGGACGAGTTTAGATTCAGATGGTGGAAGAAGTTCCACTTTATCTTTCCATTTTGTAGCATCTATTATAGGATTAGAGTCAAGCAATGCATTGACTTCTTGGATGGAATTTTCAATGTCAAAATCTGTGTCAAAATGTGCTAGACAAGTTTTAAGAGCGTCTTCGAAAGATTTAAGGAAAGAGCCATGCACTAGACTCTCAATCATGTTCACTTCAAATATATCATCCAAGTCTGCGGATTGTTTTCCAGCATTGAAAACATTGAGTTTAATCTTCATGTTACCGAAAGACAACTTCATAACTCCATTCCTACAATTTATGATAGCATTGGATGTGGCTAAGAATGGACATTCTAGGATAACCGGGATTTGACTAGTAGGATTTAGGACAGGCGGAGTATCTAGAACGATGAAATCCACTGGAAAATAAAACTTATCAACCCGGATTACCACGTCCTCAATAACACTACGGGACACCTTGACAGATCTATCAGCTAGTTGTAGTGTTATTTTAGTTGATTTCAGCTCACCAAGTCCTAGCTGATCATATACAGAATATGGCAACAAATTAACACTCCCCCCTAAATCAAGCAATGCCTTCTCAACCTTATGATCTCCTATGATGCAAGAAATGGTAGGTGCTCCTGGATCCCTAAACTTAGGAGGGGTGTTGTTTTAAATCATGAAGCTGAGTTACTCTGCAAGGAAGACCTTCTTATGAACATTCATCTTATGCTTTTGAGTGCATAAATCTTTAAGAAACTTAGCGTAAGCAGGGACTTGCTTGATAGCATCAACCAATGGAATGTTAACATGCACTTACTTAAATATCTCCAATATATCATTAAAGTTATTTCCTTTCTTGACTGGTGCCAGACATTGAGGAAAAGGTGCTTTAGGCACATAAGATGGCACAGGAGTGGTTTCTAAAGGGTCAGAGTGCTTTTGGATGCACTAGTATGTCTCTCTACTTCATTTCGGTCTTCCGATTTGGAATTTGATTCTTGTCTAGGCATCTCTATTTTGTTCTCGATCTATTTACCAGACCTAAGGGTAATGATAGATTTGGCTTACTCATGATATTGTTCTTGATTTGAATTAGAGCTAATCTCATACTGTCCTTTTGAATTTGCCATAGGTTGACTAGGGAACTTGCCCTTCTCTCTCTCACTCAATGTGGCAACAAGTTGACCCAACTGTACTTCCATCTTGGCAATAGATTGTGCATTTGCATGTAAGCTTTGTTGGTTAACTAGAAAATTTTGTTGGGTGTCTTTTTAAAATTGAAGTGAACTCTACATAAAAAGATTGAGTGTATCCTCAAGAGATGGTTTCCTAGATTGTGGAGGTACTTGTTGATATACTGCAGAAACTACTGAGGTTGTTGACTACCAACTTGAGGGTGAGGTTTCATTGAAAGATTTTCAGATGGTCCTCCTTGTTGTGGTCCTTTTGCCCAAGAAAAATTTGGATGTCTAGCCCACCTTGGATTGTAGGTGTCTGAGTAAGGATTATTCTCAGGTCCCCGAAAGGTGTTCATAGCATGTACTTCTTCAGAGAGAAATTTTGGGAATACTGCACCAGATGGACACAACTATGTAAAATGGGTGGGACTGGAACGAATGGCACATGACTCGATTTGAGTTGTTTGTGGAGGTCCATTATTTAACATCAAAGCATCAACTTTTTGTGCAGGCTATCAATTTTGGTATAAAGATCTGGCATAACTCCTATCTCATATATACCACTTTTCTTTCGTAGTTGGAGACTTCTTTCACCTCTATTTGAATAGTCCGATTGCTGGGAGTTTCCACACAAAGTTTTAAAGAAATTCCAAGCTTCGACGTTACTTTTGGTCATAAATAACCCTTCACTGGTGGCATCAACCATGCAACGGTTTTGGGGTGTCAAATCGTCATAAAAGTATTGAAACTGTTGCCACTTCTCAAAACCATGGTGTGGACATTTAAGAAGCAAGTCCTTCCATCTTTCCCAACATTCATGAAAGTGCTCACCCTCTTTTTGTGTGAAATTAGTAATTTCTCTACGAAGAGCATTAGTTTTGTGAATGGAGAAAAACTTGTTTAAGAACTTCTTAGTCAATTGGTCCCATGTAGTGATAGTCCCAACTCCCAAAGAATTCAACCATGCTTTCGCCTTATCCTTCAAAGAAAAAGGAAAAAGGCGCAAACAGATTGAATCATCTGAAAAGTTTTGAAACCTAAAAGTAGAGCAAATGTCTAGGAATTCTTTTACATGATGATATGGATCCTCTTTGTCTAAACCATAGAAAGACGGTAACAACTATATGACCCTTGGTTTAAGTTCAAAGTGTGCTGCCGTGGTGGCTGGCAACACTATGCATGAAGGCACATTAAATTGGACAGAAGATGAATAATCTCTAAGCACTTTAATTCCATTCTCGTCCGCCATTTCAAATAGGATGTTTCTATATCTACTACGAAAGGTTCTTTCAATTTCAGGATAAAAAAGTGCTAGTTTAATGTTCAGAAATCTACGTCCTAGCATAAACTATGTTATTGCAATGTAAGAAAGAAAACTAAACTAAGATGTAACCTAAGAGAAATAAACCAGAAGTAAAAATTATGAATTCCTAAAAACAAAATAAAACTATGCAAACAAGAATTGGAAGAAAGAACCCGGAAAAGGAGATGATAGATGTCTGAAGAATTACAAGCTCCTCCTTTTAAAGTCAATATTATTTTGCAGCTTCCTTCTTCAATTCCTGTAAAAATAAAAATGAAAACAAAAATAAAAACAAATTAAGTTTCCTAAAATAATGCGAGAAAATTCTTAAAGCTATGAATTATGATAACAAAGAATCCTAAATCTAATTAGACCGAAATAGTCCCCGGCAACGGTGCCAAAAACTTGATGTTTTATTTAAACCAATCTGATTTAAATGATTTTAAACTCACAAGTATACAAATCAGATGTAGATATGGTACGTATTACAAGATCATTCCCATGAGGACTGGTTGTCATAATTCAAACTTTGAGACTCTTCCTAACTAATCCAACAAATATTTCAGCTAGTGATTAAATAAACTTAACAAAAATCAATGGAAAAGTAACTAAGAGCAATAGGAAAAATTCAATCAAAGAGAAGACTAGGACATTCGAATCTACCCCTAATTATCCTAACCCTTGTTTTACCTATTGATTCACCCTGATTCAGATTAGTATCAAAATAAATAAAGCACTCTATGTCCTTGGTCAGGCACACAGAATGTATAATCCCTTAGAGCATATGGATCACATCTTTCCATCCATGGTCAGGCATGGAGATATAGATTCCTGTTTCTTCCTTTATAGGAAACCTGTTCATTGTCAGACACTAGCACCTAGAATAAGATTCCAAACAACATCTACATATAGACTTTGGTACGGAAATTTTAATTAAGCACATTAGAGAAAGAAACAAATCAATCAAATTAAGATGAATTCAACACATAACAAAAGTTATTCAAATTAGAGGCTTCATCTCAGCTCTAGCTAAGAAGATTTAGCTATCCATAAAGTTAATTAAGAAAGAAGAAACAATAAATATAAAAGTTAAGAATATCTCTCTTCTTCCTTCCTCTCTCTCTCTTTTTCTTCTCTTTCTTCTCTTTCTTCTCTCTCTGGCTCTCCCCAAGCTCTGGATCCCTCTTATTCACGTTTTGCAGCTCTTTTTATAGCTGCTGGAGTGGTGAAAATCGAATTTGGAAAGTTATCGCACGCACAGAGAAAGCCTTTTCGCTGCCAAGTTTGAGGCTTCATAACTCTCGTGTTCCTTGCATTATGTCTGTAAAATCAACATCTCTTGGGATGTTTTTGACTGCTCTAAACAATGGACGGCTTGGATCAGCCATATAATCAAAGATGGTGGCCCGCAACTGTAACATCCTAAAAATCGGGGGTCGAGTAGAAACCCAACTCCTGAGTTCCAAAACATCACATATGCAACATAAATAATGATGAATGAATGTTGTCTGTAGAAGGGCATTAAACATGATTGGGATTATACCAAAAACAACATATCATACTCCAAAGGCATTTAAATTATGCAAGCGGAAGACTGTGATAAGTATTTAAACTAGATAAGAGTGATAGTAAGCCCTCAGAGTATGAATGTCACTAGGTTAACAATTACAAGTTCGATTACAAAATGCACAAAATGAGAAAAATATAATGTCTTCTATCCCAAATATCGAAGCCCCGTCGGTGCAACTCCAGGTCAAATAGACCCGCCAGAGAGTTACATGTACGAGAACTCACCATCAAAAAGTAAAGTCCGGCTACGCTTCACAAGCATCGCCCTCACCTGAAACTAAGACAGGGTCTGGTTGGTGTGTACAACATCATCCCGTAACGTGGGAGTGAGTAGCTAACTCAATGGAACAATAGAGTAAAGATTAACATGTTATCAAATCAATCAAGCGGTAATGATAAAGCAAATATAGCAAACATTCCTAAATACTGTAGTTAATGCAAGGATGAAATGACATGATGTATGCCCTCGCCAACATACTCCCTCATGCGACACCATCTTACGTTCGCGGTATGCTTTCTTCCCTCAGTGCTCCACATCTTCCAGGCACATGCAGTGCGATATGAACATGATTACCGAGTTGTTATTAGTCCTTTTCATACAGTAGGATTGGGAAACTAAGGTACCTCCCTTATATCATTCCCAAACAAGGATCCATTCTAGGGTCGTCAGTCCTACATAATCTCATATGATGATGCGGTTCTAGGTCGTTGTAAAGGGCTGCCAAGGCTGTTACACACACTCGTTGCACCGCTCCCCCATCACCTTATCAATACAGGCCTAGTTTATACCCTGTTTACTACGGGAAGGCTCGTCACCTCACCACAGATTCAGAGTATGCTCGAGGTCACTACAACGGGCTGCTAGGGCTATTACATGCACTCGTTGCACCGCTCCCCCATCACCTTATCAGTGTAGGCCGACAGCTTGAATGTAGTGTCCCATACCACCACAATCGGCTCACGAGACAAGGTTGCTCACTGGTCACTATGGGGAGGCTCGTCGCCCCAGCATAGGCCGACAGCTCGACCATGGTGTCCCATACCACCATTCCCAGTTCATGAGTCTTAGCGGATCGAGGTACCACGGTTGATAGGAATTTCACCAGTAGGTTTGGTACTTTAGATTCAAGCAGTAGTGTCCATACATGGTTAACATACATCGGGCTAATCGGGTTACTTGACGAGTTCGACTAGTACGAGCGCCCGTTGAGTTGATCGACATGAAGTGCATAAGCACCTCATGTGGCTTAATCACTGTCGACAAGCAACGCACGACTCGGGTTCGTCAAACACGTCCTGCGTGGCGAATACAACTCAACCACAAGTTTAATTCTGTTACCGACTGCCTGGACTATAACATAGCCCCAAGCACTTACAATCTGAATCAGTAAGCATATAAGAGAGACGAAATTGAAATATCAAGTAATCCAAGCCTGTTATCAGCATGTTATAAGATACAACATATGTAGTTAACCATACATAAGCATTTCATATATAAGACAATCAATTCAAATAATGTACATAGAGGAAATCATACACATCATCAAAATAGTTGAGAATCCTATCTCAACACTAATCTACAACATCATTTACTAAATACTTACTCATGTAAGCATTTATACAAACACTTAGACTACACACATTGGCCTACATAACCTATGTTGGCCAAAAGGTGTATTAGGGAGAATCCTTTCGCCAGATAGGTCATACATCCATAACTAGCATATATACACGGCAAATAATCATGGCAATCATATTAGTAAAATTTATATGTATACGGTATTTTCTACGAATACATAGAATAAACAAAATTCCATATTCTTCGTATTTAACCGAAACGGAAAATGGATAGCATGTTCAACATGTGAAATAGCATCCACGTCAGTAATCTACAATTATCCGACATTGAAAACTTTGAAAAATGATAACCTAAACATCTATAGTCCGCACCTTATGCCGTAGAAGGGTAAAGAAGTCGATGGAATCTCTAAGTCTTCGTCAACGTTGATATGACGACTTATAACACGAGGTAAGTCAGCTATTTTACTACTTGCAACTATCGAAACCCTAAAACAGATTAGGGTTAGGTTTCCTTACCTAAGAATGATGCCAAAATCGTTGGCATAACGATCCAAATACAGTAGATGTGCACGAAGAATGGCAGGAATAACTGCCAAGAACAATCCTCACACTCTCCCTCACTTTCTCTCTCTTTCTCTCTCTTGGAAAGGTAGGGTTTGAAAATTCGTATAGGATTTGAGAATGAGGGTTTAAGGCCTTTTTATAAGCCTAAAATTGATGGAAATAGACTTAGGGTTAAGGTATATTTAGATTATAACCAAATCGGGCTCTTTCTGATCAAACGGAGCACTTCTAGAGGTTCTCTTATCAAATACGGTCGGACTTAAGCTTACTAGCATCGGATCTTTAGTAAGTTAAGTTTTCAGTCCGATCGGATTTCTAAATCGTCCGTGGTGGACAAGCTTCAATTCAACAGTTACCGGCATTCGATCAGGGCTACAAGTACTATGACATGTATGGGCCACCTATCCTGATCCGAGGGTGAATTTGGGTCAAATTCTAATGGTCAGAATGCTTAGAAATAACGCCCAAGCGAAATGTTCGAGATTACTTAAAATTATATTTAATTTTCTAATAAATCTTCAGTTTCTCACTCTCTTCACTCCGGACTCAAGGAAACAGTCCCAGGACATCGTATGACCTTGATTTTCAAGGTGATAGTCAAGTCCAACTAGGCGGTCATAATGGTCTAAGTTCATCACTATAGGACTTTCAACGTGCGGTTCAGGTCCGATACGAAGTTTCTGAATGCTCTTGAGAGTAACTGGGTTTAGAGATTGATCCTATGTTTCTAGGTAACATAACATTAATAGTCCTACTCATTTTGGATCTTGTAGTTCATATTCAAAGCGTTTCAAGCTAATTCTACTGAGTATTCAGTTTGGTACTTAACCAAATTCTACCCTAATTATGGTAGAATACAGTCCTAGGGCCAGTTTATGCCCCATTTTAGGAACTTCTAGTTATCGTATTATTTTAATTATTTTTATAGTGGTTCATCATCAATTTTACCCCGTCTTCACCAAATTTCATAATATTTTAAGTTATATAAAAATTCTAAAAATTTCAGAAGCAGCAGCTGTCCAACAAGTGATTTTCGGACAGTTGTCACAATGTCCTACTTTAAAATATATTAAATATTTTATTATATTTTTCAAATATTTGTATATAAAACTAGACTCATTTATCTTCAATCTGGTTTATAAATCACCTAAATCAGAGTTATAACGAAGGAGATATAATTTTTCAAACTTGGACAAAATGCGTAGAAAATGAGCTGCTTGACCGCTGTACGGACGAGGCCTCGCCGGTTACTGACCATTTTGGTGAGGTCTCGCCCCAGGGATGAGGTCCTTCCCCCCCCCAAGGGGGGATGCCGAAAACATGTGCGACCTACCTCGGGTCCTCCCGAATTGAGCCGTTTGGGCCCACGAGTCCGTCGAGGCGTTTATCGAGTCTCATTTGCAAACCGGAATGAGTTATGTGACATACAACATATGATTTTGGGGTAGGAGAAGCTAATCTAACCAAATAACTTATCTATATCATGAGATTTTAAGAATTTAATAATCAAAATCCCATTTTATGCATGTATGAACCATTTATAGTAAGTTTTAGTTTAAGTATAGTTCTTCACCTTTTAAACTTTAGGTTTTATGTCTAATATGAAAGTACTTGGAAAAATTTGAAGAATGAGGTGGTGAAAGGTGAGATTTTGAAGGAAATAGGTTGAAAAGCGATGTTTAGACTTTGGGATTGAGCTCTAAGAGTGATATGGTTGACCTATTACCTAAGGACGTCTAATTCTAGGTTGGTAAAAATTTGGAGTGTTACAGCAACCGCCTGGAAAAGTCAGTTTTTGCGGATGTACGAAAGCTTTCGCACACTTTTTCTGTTGTGATCGGTGGGACCCATAGAAGCATTTTTAGGAAAATCCACCCCGACCATTAGATTCAGGACAAAATTTTGGTTAAGAATAGATGGATTTGAATGTCCATTGAAGCAGACCAGAGAAGAAATCACAATAAAATCACTTTTGAACGTCGTAGGGCAGTCCGTTTGTGGCCCCTGTATCACACAAGTGAGTATACATGGGTGTGAAAGGTCAACATGGTTTCGTAGTGCTTGAAGCCATCTACAAGATAGATGAATTGGATCGGCCGTACAAGCAAGGGTTGGGGCCCACTATCATTCACAAAAACGGGTTGTGGTCGGTCCCTTCGCTGACGCTAAAATGACAATTTCCATTTTTGAGAAGGAGACGGGTCAGCGCTTGTGCTAACCACCTCATGCATCCGGTGCGCGGTGGGCACGTGTGTGTACTATGTACACACGTTATACATACAGAACCCACTGTAATGTTTATGCGAAATCTGCACCATCCATCCTTTTTCTCGTATTATTTCAACTGTCGGGATAAAAATTGATGTATATCCAGATATCCAGTGGGCCCCACTTAATGAATTAAGGAACTGATCTGGCCGTTGGGCCACTTTCCGAGATATCCAATGGTTGAAATTTTATATGTACAGTTTATTAATGTCCCCCATCACATGTATGAAGTTTCAAGTCAATCGGATGGTGGAAACCATGTGATCTTGCATTCTGAACCAATTTCGGGCCTCTTTAACATGAATGGCTTGATTTCTTCGGATCCCTAGAGTGTAAATTCATTGAGCTCAGTCCTCTGGAGTCCGTTCCTTGCTCTGGTTACTTCAATGCTTCAAAGCCACACTCATAGTACTCTTTTTCAGTCAACGCTCCTAATTACTCCCTACAACAAAAACACGATTAAAATATTCCATTAAGCATTATCATGTACGTAAAATTAGGTGATAACTGAGTCTAATATGCAATATTCAACACTCATCACCTATTGAGAAATTTATCAAGATACTGGCCAAAAGAGGAACCTTGCGCATGACTAAGTAGTTTTTCCCTATTTTTCTAGTTAGGTTTATTGCTTTCAAAGAATTTAGGATTAGAATCGTTTTCCTTTCACTGTTTAGGATAGTTTAGTTTTTTGCTGTTTAGGAAAGTTTTCTTTTTGATGGTTTAATTCTTATGCTAACCAATCTTCACATTAAGATGTTAAAAAAAAAAAAAAACCTCAGAATTCTTTCTTTAGGTACTACTTTTCCACCACTTGCCTTTTCTTTTTATTGCCTCATTTGTATTGAATGCTTATCTCTTTTATATTGAGGACAATGTATGTTTTAGGTTAGGGGTGTGGATTAGATAGGTTAATTAGTTATTTTCTTAGTCCTTGGGCGAAGTTGTGAAAAATTGAGAAATTTTTCTGAAATTTCTGCAAATTTAAGTGATCTCAAAGTTAATTCATAAATTAGAATTACAAGATACTTAATGTTTATGTCTTATGTCTCTTAGATTTTAATCACTTGGTTAAGCTCAAAATTAAGTTGAGTCATTAATCCTTGATTAGAAGTTTTAAATATTGATTGAGTCATGATTTCACATGTCATATCCATCTTACACATTAAAGTGTCAGTTTGATATTGAATTGTTAACTTGATGATTATTGAGCATGGAAGGAACCAACTTGGGAAATTTGTCCATCATGTTCAATGGGAAGAATTGAAAAGAAAGAAAAAGAAAATACTAAGCTAAAAAAATAATTGTCATTGAAAAGACATATTAAAGATCTTTAAAAAGGTTGACATAGCGTGAAATTCGTCGATGGAAAAATCAAAAGCTGGAGGAATAAAAGAGGGAACTAAAAGATGAACCGTAAGGAAAGTTTCGATTTAGGTTTTGGTTGTCCTGAATGCTCTTTTAATTATCAATGTTATCATGAAAGTGATGAATTGAGCCTTTGATTGTGATAAGTCTAAACTTCATTATACACCCATAAAACTCAATGTTTGGAATTATTATAATTGTAGGATTAATGCTTTGAACTTGATTATAAAACTTACCAAGTGCTAGAGTTTAGGAGAAGGTAATGCACAACATTAATGTTTTTTAGAATTCTATTATCTGGATTGTTTTTAAAAGCACTTGATCTTATAGGAATTATCCTGTGATTCTCGAAATACTTTTCGCATACTTTGCTCGAGACTAGAAAAATGTTGGTTGGGGATTGTATTGAGGGTCAAATATTGCATATTATCCCCCATTTATATCTTGATTTTATGAACATGATAATGCTTAATGTTCTATTTTTCTCATGTTTGTGTTGCAAGGTGAATTTAAGAGCTTAGATTGAAAAGGGTGTTAAAAGCATAGATTTGATGCTCAAGAATCACTAAGGTAAGAGATGGATCTAAGGAGACCAAGATTGAAGAATTCACATACTAAAGATCCAAGAAAATCAAGTGATGAATGAAGAGAATCAAATATTTGAAGTGAAGAAAATGAATCCTAAAATCATCCTGAAAAAACATATTCTAAAACTCTGAATCTTTTGTGAAATTACGCATAGTGAAGTCTATTTTGAAAAGCTGCATAGAGTGAAGTCTATTTTAATAAAGTGCGTAAATTTGATGTAGTTTCTAGAGTTTTCCAACTAGGTGCGAAAGTTGAAGTTTCACAATAATAAATAGAACTCCCTAAGATGTTCCTAAGCATCTCTAGGGTTTAAGGAGTGGAGAAAAAGGGTGGAGAAGTTGTCGCCAAAAGTTTTTTCTTCTTCTTCCTTAATTGTTTTCATGCTTTCTTATAAGGTTTTATATCCAATTATGTCTATGGATGGCTAAACCTCTTAGATAGGACTAAGAGGTGAAGCTTGTAGCATGATGGGATGTTTCCATTGCTTTGATTCATGTTTATGTTGAACTCCATGGATTCTAATTTGATATTTAAAGAATACTTTCAGTTTTTAATGGTTTATTTTGACTCAGATTATAGTATATCTGTAATAGTTTTGTGTATCTACTTTTCCTAATTTGAGATTGTGAAATTAGTAAGTCCTGTTGTTCGCCATCGTCCCTTGGGCATGGTAGGGTGATGGAATCCTTCCTAATTTTCACAATTCTCCTTCTTTGAGATTATGGGATTAGTAAATCCTATTGTTTGTCATTGTCTCCTGGGCATGGTTTGGTGATGGAATCCCTGCCAATTATCATAGTTTTCCTTCATTGAGAATTATGTCAATGGAAGTTCATATTTGGATTTATTGATATATTTTTCAATTGGATAAGATAGGACTTCAATTCTAATTGTGTTACTTGAATTAAACAAGAGGGGTCACTGATCACTACAAGTGGATCCTTCGCACCCTAGTTCCCACCTTTAAATTCTTAGTTTTAATTACTCTATTCACAATTACTCTCTTAAATACTTTAGAATTAGTTTCACATCTTCTTCTAGTTATACTTCTAGTTAATTTTAAAAACGTATAAGTTTCAGTCACTGTGGATTCGACCTCGATCTTACCAAGATTATTACTACATTACGACCCTACACTTGGGGTTATGAACAAGATCTAAAATAAAAATTTGGAATAAAAGAAGTAATTGTGAATGGTGTTGATTGAAACTTATGAATTTAAAGGTGGGAAATAGGGTGCCAAGGATCTACTTATGGCTATTGGGATGTTACCTTACCTGATTCAAGAGACATAATTAGAATCAGAATTCTATCTTATCTAATTGGAAGAAGAGATTATCAAATCTATGAACCTTTCATTGAACTAGCCTCAATGGATGAGGATTATGAAGATTTAGAAGGGATTCCATCACCAAACCATGCCCAAGAGATAATGGTAAATAACAGGATTTACCAATCCCACAATCTCAAATAAGAAAAAGAAGGTAGTCAAAGCTATTGTAGCGTCCACTGTAATTTGAGTCATAAAAAACTGTTGAAAACTGAAAATATTCCTTAAAATTAATTTGAATTCAATGAAGTTCAACATAAACATGAATCAAAGTAAATTAAACATCTCAATCAAGCTACAAGCTTCACCTCTTAGCCCCATCTAAGAGATTTATTCAACCATAGACATGATTGAACTAAGAACTCTTAAATAAAACATAAAAATAACTAAGGAAGAAGAAGAAAGCATCTTGGCGGTGGCTCTCCACCCTTTTTCTCGACTCCTTAAACCCTAGAAGACGCCTAGAAACGTCTTAGGGACTCCTATTTATGCTTGTGAAGCCCCACCTTACGCACCGACTAGGAATTTTTGCAATCCGATCGCAAAACTGCCTCAATTTACACAGCCGCATTACGCATCGGTCGAACCGAAGTCGAATTCGAAGTCGAGTCTGAACGTGAAAAGGATTTTATTTCAGCAATTACCTGATTTCGATCGTACCAAGATGGGTTCGGTCGGACCGAACTTAAGTTATCTGTCGAACCAAATTAATCGTCTGTCAAACTAAATTAACTCCAAAATTCATCATACTTCACTGGAGCTTTTTGTGCACTTTCAGTTGCACTGAATTCTTCCTTCGGTCGGACCGAACTGTCCATCAGTACGATTGAATTAGCTTCCTAATTCCATCGTTTGTCACTCGACTGTTTTGTGTATGTTCGGTCGAACCGTACATGGGTTCGGTCGAACCGAAATTGTCTGTTTTCTTTTACAGATTCTGAAGTCTTTCAAGTCCTTTCTTCTACTTTTGTACATGGTTTCCTTGAATATTTAACATGTGAATTCTTAATTCTTGGTCTCCTAAGATCCGTCTTTTGCCTTAGTGATTCTTGAGTATTAAGTCCATACTTTTAGCATTCTTTTCAATCCAGACTCTCAGATTCACCTTGCAACACAAACATGTATAAAATTTACCTTTAAGCATTATCATGTTCATAAAACCAAGACATAAATAGGGGAGAATATGTAATATTTGACACTCAATAATACCTCCTCAAGAACCACCACTTCTAAGCTTACTCAATCAAAAGAAAGGGGAGGAATTTATGTTTTAAAAGAGGACGATGATATAAATGTAAGAGTGTCCAAAATCATAAGAAAAGTCGAGGCCATGAAACTTAAGAAAGAAGAATCCGAAAAGGCTGCGAAAGTTGTTTATGGTATTTGTACTTGTAACATACATACAATTGAAAATTGCCCAGTAATTCGTACTTTTCAAGAGATATTGAATGAGCAATCAAATGTCGTAAACAACTACCAAAGACTTTTAAGAGGACCCACCTCAAAAACATACAACTCCAGCTGGAAAAACCATCCAAATTTCAGTTAGATGAATGGATAAATGGATAACCCACAAGAGGCCCTTACTCAATTTTTAAATCAAAAGAAGCCTCAAGAGGATACAGTTAAAAAATTCATGTAAAACCAAGAGCTATTTAACTAGAATACAATACAAGCATTCAAGGATCTCAAAACAACAATGGAAATGTTTGCATCATCCATTCAAAGGATTGAGTCACACTTAACAAGTGAGGAGAAAGGTACGCTTCCAGCCCAACCCTTCCCTAAACTAAAACTACAATGTGAAATTAGTGAGCCAAGCTCTTCAAATCAAATGGAGCAGGCTAAGTCTATGACCACTCTTAGGAGTGGGAAGATCATTGACAAAATTATTTCAGTGAGGGCTGAAAATCCTAAGGACTCGAAAGAAATTAAGAATGATAGACCTAATAATGCCCCACATGAGGAAGAACCAGGAAGAGTGAGTAAGCCGATTGCGCCATTCCCCTAGTGCTTGATTGCACCAAAACCTTTAACTAACTCACAGGATATTCTAGAGGTGCTTAAATAAGTGAAAGTCAACGTAATGAAGCATATCCCCTCTTACGCTAAATTTCTTAAAGATTTATGTACAACCAAGAGACGACAAAGTATTCAAAAGAAAATTTTTCTAATAGAAAAGATGAGTGCCATCCTCAAGCAAGATGCACCAAAAATATAAAGATTCTGGTAGCCCAACTATCACCTGTATAATTGGGAATCACCAGATTGAGCATGCACTTATTGACTTGGGAGCAAGCATTAATTTGATTGCCTTCTCAGTATATGAACAATTAGGTCTACGTCAATTAAAACCCACCCAGATCACATTATAACTTGCTAATCGTTCGGTCCATGTACCGAGAGGGATGATTGAGGATGTGTTGGTCCAGATTGAAAAATTCTACTATCTAATAAATTTTATCGTCATGGATATTCAGCCCATTGTAGATATGAGTACTCAAATACCTGTCATTTTTTGTCGCCCATTCCTTTCTACATCCAATGTCATTATTAATTATTGGAATGAAATTATGAATTTATCTTTTGGAAATATGACACTGGAGCTCAATATCATTCTCAACATGAGCAAACAGCCAAATGATGAGGACGATACCCACGACATTAATATGATCGATTCTTTTGTGGAAAATAAAGCACTTCTGACTCTATACTCTAACACTCTAGAGACGTGCTTGACACACTCCCCTAATTTAGAAGATGACATGATTAGGGAGATGGATGTCTTGCTTGATTCTACGTTGGTAAATAAAGTTAATCAGTGGAGGCTATAATTTGATAAATTATCCCAAACCAATGTAATGCCTCTACCATCTAACCTCAAAGCACAAAAGCTTGATCTAAAACCTTTTCATGCTGATATTAAATATTTCTATTTAGGTCAAGATGAGACATACCTAGTAGTAATTTCTTCCGACCTTGAGAAAGAACAGGAGAGTGTGCTTATTTCCTCTCATTGAGTATAAAGGAGCCCTTGGATGGTAAATTACGGACCTCTAGGAAATTGACTCTTTGATTTGTAATCACCGCATTCATCTTGAGGATAATGTGAAAATCTCTCAGCAACCACAACGTCAATTAAATCTGAACATGAAGGAAATGGTTAAGGTCGAGGTACTTAAGTTTTTGGATGTGGGTATCATTTACCCTATATCCGACAATGAATGGGTGAGTCCAAGTCAGGTTATTCCTAAGAAGTCTAAAATCACCATCATAGCCAAGCCAATACCAACAATGAACTCATGCCAACTACACTCACTACTAGTTGGAGAATGTTCATTGACTACAGGAAGTTAAATACCGTCACAAGGAAGGACCACTTTCATTTGCCCTTTATTGATCAAAATTTGGAAAGGCTGGCTAGTCACTCTTACTACTATTTCCTTGACAGGTATTCGGGCTACAATCAGATAGAGATAGCCCTTGAAGATTAAGAAAAAATAATATGCACATGCCTCTCTGGCACTTTTTCTTATCGAAGGATGTCATTCGTACTATGCAATGCCCCCACCACATTTCAGCGGTGTATATTGAATATATTTTCTGACATTGTGGGGTAATATTTAGAGGTCTTCATGAACGACTTCTCTGTTTTTGGTCCATCCTTCAATGAGTGTTTGAAAAATCTTAAATGTGTGTTGAAGCATTGGGAAGAATAGAACTTGGTTTTGAATTGGGAGAAATGTCATTTTGTGGTTCCCATGGGGAATAGTGTTTGGACATATAATTTTGTTTAAGGGAATTGAGGTAGGCAATGTTAAAATTGACATTACCTCCAACCTACCTCCACCCACGAGCATACATGATGCGTGATTCTTCCTAGGACACGCTGGATTTTATAGACGATCCATAAAGGACTTTAGCCATGTCTCTTGTCCTTTATGTAATCTCCTTTAAAATGATATACCATGCGAGTGGACTGAGCAATGACAAGAAGCTTTCACTAAGCTCAAGGGCATGTTGACTACTACTCCTATCATGAAGCCACCCGATTGGAGCATCCATTTTGAGATTATATGTGATGCATCTGATTATTCTATTGGGGCGGTATTAGGCCGGAGAAAAGAGAAGAAGCCCTATGTGATTCACTATGCGAGTAGAATTCTAAATTATGCCTAAGTGAACTATTCTACTACGAAGAAGGAACTCTTAGCTGTAGCGTTTGCTTTGGACAAATTTAGGTCATATTTGATCAGATCTAAGATCATCATTTACACTGATCATGCGGCGTTAAAGTACCTTCTTTCTAAGAATGATGCTAAGCCCCGCTTGATAAGATTGATCCTTCTACTCCAAGAGTTCGACATAGAAATATGAGACAAAAAGGGAGTAGAGAACGTAATGGTTGATCATCTCTCTAGGCTTGATCTGTCTGATTCCCTTAAACCAACAACGATAAACGACATGTTCCTTGATGAACAATTATTTAAACTCTCCCAATTGCCTTAGTTTTCTGACATTGCAAATTATCTTGTCATAGGTATCATGCCAACATATTGGACTACGCAAAATAAAAAGAAAATTTTTGCCAAGGTACGTAAGTTTTTCTACGATGATCTTTATTTATTTAAATATTTTTCAGACCAAATTCCAAGGAGATATGTACCAGACAATAAACATCAGAGCGTATCAATGACGTGTTACGATTAGTTGGAAGTGTTAAAGTTCGATGCAACTTTGAGGAAGGAGAATGATAGTGTAAGAATGAAAAATTATCGAAATAACGCTTATATCAGCCGAGACAAGGAAGCATTAACTAGGCATCATTGATTCTATGGGAAACGATGTAAATGACATGTGTCATCATTAGGTTTAGCGTAGGTTTCGAAAAAGGAGTGGTTATCAATGACGTGTTACGATTAGTTGGTCGAGTGCGATTGTTGGCTAGCTGCCACATGTGAATAATAAATGCCATATTCATAAGGGGTTGCACATTGCTTTCACCTTTTTCCAAAGATAAATCAACATGGGGAGCAATGTCCATCCCCATGGTCGCCATTCCTCATGAGAACCAATCAGAATAGGTTACGTGTGATTTGTACGAATCTGCATGGTGTATTTGAAGATCTGTAGAGATATACGAAGAAGAGTTCTTGATAATACAGTTGGAACATATCAAACAATGGCACATTATTGTTTAAGTGACTGATGAAAGAACGATTGTGAAGAAACAATTACAAGATAGATGGCAGAAGAAGAAATAAAGGAAGCTAGGTAGTGCTGAAATGACTATGGCAATTGTCAGAATATGAGAAGAACCTAGATGGCCATGATAAAGCTATAAATAGAAAAGCTATGCAGGAAGATGTAATGCCCTGGAAAAATCCGTACTTGGACTCGAGTACCAACTCGACCAGAAATCGCGTAAGATTAATTCCTTTGGAAAATAAGTGTAAGTTAGCTAGCGCAACGCTAGAGTAGCTGGAAAATAGTCCCTAATCACTTTAAATACATTCTATAAGACCCAAAGTGAGTAGAACCAATGACGCTATAATACTCTAAAACCTCGGATCAAACTCTAAACTGGTTTGTTCTCAGGACCTCTTTGAAACTTTGTATTGGATTTAGACCGCACGTCGAAAGTCCGATACCTACAATCTTAGATCGTTATAACCGCCTAGCTGGACTTGACAATCATTTCGAAAATCAAGTCCAACCGACATTCAGAGGCTATTTCATTGAGCCTGGAGTGAAGAGAGTGAGAATAGGGTTAGATTTGGAATTTAAAATTCAAATCTGGCACACGACTTGGCGCGTTATTATTAAGCATTCTGACCGTCAGAATTCATCCAAATTACACCCTCGGATCAGGAAAATTTTTTTTTCATATCATGAGACTTGTAGACCTGATCTAGGTGCGATGACCGCTGAACTAAAACTGGACCGCCACGTGCGATCTACGAACACTACTGGTCTGAAAATGGGATGTGAGTGACATCTGACATGCATGAACTTAAGTCCGATCGCGTTCGGCCAGGGGACCTCTAGAAATATCTTTTTGGACCGAAACAGCCCCGATTTGGTTAGGCATCAAGTGAACATTGTTTCCAAGCCTGTTTTGGGCATGCTTTAGGTTATAAAAGGGGCTTAAACCCTCACTTCTCTCACCCATCCGAATTTGCTAGAAACCTTAGCTGGTGTGAGAGAAAAGGTGAAAGATTGTGAGAGAGAGTGGGAGAGATCTTCCTACTGTTTACACTACCGTTGTACGTGCTTAAGCGACGTATTCCAATCACTTCCTGGTGATTCGATGCTTTTCTAGGTAAGTAAAACCCGATCCACTTGCTGATTTAGCATTCCATTAAATCAAATAGCAAAGTAGTTGATATAACTTGTGAAATAGGTTGCCTGTTCGTCGTAGACAAAGCGTATACGCTCCGTTCGAAACGATACACATATAAAGTGAAATGTGTGGATTTTAGATGCTTTGATTGACTGTTTTCAACGCTTTCAATGTCGTTTAATAGTAGATTATCGATGGAAATGCCATTTGACATGTACAACATGCTGTCCGTTTCCTGTTTCGTAAGCAGACGAAAAATATGAGATTTAGGGCATTTTAGTCATTTGTAGGAAATACGGTTTTCATCCATATTTTGCTGATATGATTGACATGGCTTCTTGTCGCATTAGGATATTAGGAATGCGTGCATAATCAGTTTGGCGAAGAGATTCGTCTAAATGCGCACTTTGAGTCGACATACTATATGTAGACTTAAGTGTGTAGTCTAAGTGTTTATATAAATGTTTGTATTAGTATGTATTGAATTAAATGGTGTTATGAATTAGTTTGAGATTGAATTCTCAAATAATATGCTGATGTAAATAATTTCCTACATGTTGGCTATATGCATGATTTCATTATATATATGAAATGCATCTGTTAGATGATTTACTTAAGTTGTATGTTATAACATGTGTTAACATGCTCACATTGTTGTATTTCATTTCCATTACTATGATTGCTGATGTGGATTCATAAATGTTTGGGACTATACCTAGTCTAGGCAGTCGGCAATCGAGTGAATTCGTGGTTGGCTTATCTTTGCGACGAACGACGCGTCGATGAACGCGAGTCGTGTTTTAAAGTTGGCGGCAGTGGTTAGGCCACACGAGGTGTTTTATGCACTTAATGTCGTTCGAATTGAGATGCGCTCGTGCTAGTTGAGCCCGTCAAGTAACCCAACTGGCCATTGTATGTTCACCTTGTATGAGTCATAACTGCTTGAACCTAGGGTACTGAACTTACCATTGTAAATCCTATTAACCATGGTACCTTGATCCATAAAGACTCATGAGCCGGGCATGGTGGTATGGGACACCGTGGTCGAGCTGTCGGCCTACGCTGGGGCCACAAACCTCCCCGTAGTGACCAGTGAGCAACCCAGACTCATGAGCAGATTATGGTGGTATGGGACAGTATATTCTTGCTGTCGACCTACATTGAATAGGTGATGGGGGAGCGGTACAACGAGTGTGAGCAACAGCCCTGGCAACCCTTTGTAGTGACCTCGAACGTATTCTGAGTCTACGGGAGGCGACGACCCTTCCGTAGCGACAAGACTACAAGTAGGCCTGTATTGATAAGGTGATGGAGGAGCGGTGCAACGAGTGCGAGCAACAGCCCTGGCAGCCCTTGCAGCGACCTACAAAATATACATCGTATGAGATTACTAGGAGTGACGACCCTAGACAGGATCTGTGTTGGGATTGATATAAGGGAAGTACCTTAGTTTCCCAATCCTGCTGTTTGAATGGACTAATAATAACTCGGTAATCATATCACCATCACATTACATGTGCTTGGAAGATGTGGAGCACTGTGGGATGAAAGCATGCCGCGGACGTAAGATGGTGCCGTATGAGGGAGATCATCGGTGAGGGCATCCATCATGTCACGTCATATTGTATTAACAATAGTATTAGGAATGTTTGATTTACTGCTTTACTATTATCGCATAATTGATTTGAGAACATGCTAATCTTTGCTCTATTATTCCACTGAATTAGCTGCTCACTCCCACGTTACGGGATGGTTTTTGCAATACCCACCAGACCCTGTCTTAAATGCAGGTGAGGCAGCGATTTAGGATGCAGAGCCAGATTATGATGAGGACCAGGACGAGTTCTCATATATGCAGTACCACGACGGCTTTGCTTAGGTGGCCTGGATTGGCGGGACTTCTCAGTGGGACTATTTTTGAACTTTTGATTCTGTTTATTTACATGTATATGAGACTCAGAGATGTATTCATACTTTGGAGACAGTTAAGATCTATTTTTTTTCCATACAGTGATATGTATATCTTTTAGTCTTCCACTTGCTTTTATCACTGAATTTGGAGTATGAATTGCAGTTTTGGTATAATTTTACTCATGTGAATGCTTTAACTCAGATAATATTGAATCATAATCATTTTTGTCGCATAAGTGACGGTTTGGAACTCGGGAGTTGGGTTTATACACGACCCTTGATTTTTAGGGTGTTACAAGTTGGTATCAGAGCATGAATGAGATTATACCGGGCCTGGGTTATGGTCACACGACGTACGCTGTCGCTTCCTTTGACTTAGGTGGGTGTGAGAAAGGTCTAGAAACACTTATAGGATCGCAGTTTCACCAATAGGCGAAGTCTACTCGTATTGATCGCTTGATCGAGTCCGTAACGAATCTAGGGTCGCGTGAAGCGACCTAAGTAGATCCTAGGTTGTAAGTAGGTGGGTTGAAATATTTTTTAAGCGGTTCTAAACCCGTAATTGTGAATCCTTGGGCTGTGGGGCAACCAAAATCCTTACATTCAATCGCTAGGGCTTAAAAATCCCATTTCACCTAATTTCTTCAAAATTCTTCCTCTCACCACTCCATTCTTTAATTATTTCTTTGAATTTTCATGTTAGGCATTGATCCTAATGTGAAAATGATATAAAATCATACTTCAATAAAATGTTACAGTGAATAGTAAAATTTCATGAAAACTGGCCATTTGGCCATTCTAAATTTGTAATATTTAGAAAATAATGGGCTAGATGGATGTATTAACTCCTTCTACCCCAAAATCATATGCTACATGATAACTAAATGTATTCATGTTTACAGATTAGCCCCGAATGGAAGTTTGGGCCTCCCTAGGCCAATCTATAATGAACTAAGGTGGGGCCCATACATATTTGAGGTCCCTGGGGAAGGGGGGACCCAACCCATGTGGTCCCACCGGCTGGATTGGTGACCGGCCGGTGATGTCATCACCGATCCGGCGATGCATCGCCTTACGGTGGGCCCCACTTGCATTGAACTTTGGGCGCACGCTCTCTTTTGGGTAGGACATCCCTCCCATGTGCGGTCCGTTCATCGAAAACTCCAAAAAGGGGTACCTCCTTCACAAACAGCCCCCTCCCAAGCTCATTTCACGTTTTTCTTGCTGCCTCTTTCAAATCGCTACTCCAAATCCCTCCCAATCTCATTTCTTGCTGAAACCAAACCCATTCCATCCCTCCATTACTGTTTGTAACTCCTCCTCTTATAAATATCATCCGTTGGAGCTCCTACAACCTCCATTTGTGACTGAAATCGGGTGGAGCTCCATTCTCCTTTATTCTTCTCTTTTCTTTTTAAAAATCCAGCCCTAGGGAGGTTGAAGCATCCCTCTACAATACCTAGATTTCCTTCTGTCTATTTGGGCAGCCATTTCTCCCCATTTCCCTCACTTTTCATGGCTATAGTTGAAGCCATTTTGGGTCTTTTCTCTTTCTCCACCATCCTCTCTTTGATGGGAAAAAGAAAGACCGCAGCGGATAAGGCTGGGCCTAGTCGCCCGGCACAATCAAGAAGACCGAGGGGTGGCGCCGCTAGCTCAAGCGCCGCCGCAAGTCCAAGCACAGCCCGAGAGTTTCATACAAAGCGGGATTTGGATCCCCATGCTCAAATTGGGTGAGTACTATTAGCAGAGATGCCTCACAGTGATTATACTGACCATAAGGTGTTGTTTGAGGCAGACGTGAAAGGGTGACTCTTCAGTGAATTCTTATTGTTTGAGCGCATTGAAGCTGCACATTGGGGTCCGCTCTTTGAAGCCCGTTCTCGTGCTAATGTGAGCACCGTTCGTGCCTTCTACGCTTGTATCCGGAATCATACATTTGAGCCATTGCAGTTCAAGATTCCCTTTGGTAGAGACTAGATGGCTACGATCGATGTTCGGTTGATAGCGCGACTTCTGAACGTACCCCTTGGTGATGTTCATCCCAGTGCAAAGAATTTGAAGAGTAGGCATGATCGAGATCGCCGTACGAGGTTCCTATGCGGTAGTCTGGTTCCATGGCAGCCTAACAATAGCCTCAAGGTGTCTCATATGTCTGATGATTTGTGCCTGCTGCACCACATTTGCACGTTCAACGTGTATCCCAGGTCGACAAATCACATTAAATGTATGCACCTTATGGTTAATTTCTTATATCAGGTGGCCCAGGGAGAAAATGTGTGTATGGCCACTTTCGTGTTGCGATAGATTATCCTCATAGCGAAATCAAGAAGAACGTCTGAGTCGCTTCCTTTTGGCCGACTTATATGCAAGATCGCGCTTGAGTTTGCTTACAGACTTGGGCCGGAGTTGTCAGTTCCGATTCACTGCATTGATGAGTTTACCATGGTCAAGATGAAGATCGAGTCTCAGTACCATGAGACTCAGCTTGATGAGGATAGCGAGGGCGATTTTGATGACGAAGAGTATCCAAGTGAAGGAGAACCTGGAGTGGAAGTAGAGGAAGAAGTCAAGGAAGAGGTAGAAGAGTAGGCTCAGGATACTGATGAGAGCCCTCCTCCTTCTACTCAGGCTACTAGTGATACTCACATTGCCCGAATTGAGGAGAGCCAGGTCACCTTACGAAGGGAAGTTCAGGAATTCGGGCTGAGGTTGAGGATACCAAGGTAGTTATGAAGAGAAAATTCGGCAAGGTGACTCGTACCTTGAAGGTGATCCTGTGCTGCTTGCAAGATAAGGGTGCTCCTCCTCCATCACCCGACTCAGACTAGCGATGAGATTTTAGATGTTGTTGGTAACAGTTAGTCATTTCCTGCTTTATATTGTGTAAGCCTGTTAAGGCTAGTAGTTTACTTATGTTGCTGTTGTAGCTTTAACTGTCTTAGTTCCCATGTACTTCTTGTCATGATGCCTATAAGGAGATATCCCTTGTAATGTGACAATTTTGATTAAACGAAATACATGGAATGCCTTTGACTCTTTATGTGAATGATTGCGGTGTGTTTGTGCTATTGAGACTGACAAGGTTGCGCCCTATTTTGAATATAGGGAATGCCGCCTAAGGCTACACGGAGCACAGCTCGGCTTACATTGGGTGAACCTATGGATCAGGTTTCCCTTCATTCTGGTGCTCATTCGGACCCTGCTGTGGGCCCGATTCCTAAGACAGCACGTGAGTCTCAGCCTCCTACTGGTCCTGCAGTTGGACCACCGCCTTTCACACTGCCCGTCAGAGAGCAGTACCGTGCGTCTTCTTTGACGCAGTACATGCCACAGCCTGCTCCACCTTCAGATAGATTTGAGCAGATGATGCCATGATGCAGCAGCAGCAGTAGCTCCTGACTACTATAGTGGGGGCTCTAGCCCAGGGTGGGAGTGTGACTCCACCTGCACCACCTGTGCATCCAGCTGAGGACGCCGGTACATATGCTCAGGATGAGGGCATGGCTCATCCTCCACCACCTGCTTACCCTGCGGAGAATGCCGCAGACACACAGGGCTTACTAGAGCGATTTCAGTGCTTACGACCTCCCACTTTTACGGGTTCTCATAGACCCGAGGAGGCCGAGTATTGGCTCGACCGTGTGTCGAAGATACTACGGATGCTGCATTGCTCAGAGAATAAGCAGGTTGAGTTGGCTACGTTCTTATTCAAGCGGGAGGCCAGCTTATGGTGGGACAGTGTGTTGCGGACCATTGCCGCTGATTACATCTGGACCTGGGCAGCATTCGAGTTTTGCGTCCACGAGAAATACTATCCCCAGACATATATGCATGACTGGGAGAATGAGTTTCTGCACCTCAGACAAGGAGGCATGACGGTGACTGAGTATGAGCATCGGTTCACTGAGTTGGGCAAATACGTCCCGACTATACTGACGGATGAGCAGATACGCATATGGCGCTCTTCTGAGGGTTTGCGACCGGATATTCGATCGAAGATGTGTTGCATGAGCATTCCCTCCTATGCAGAGCTGATTCACATGTCCATGCGGGCAGAGCAGGATGTGGATCGACTTATGTGATCTCATGGCCCTATTGCTCATAGGCCACGACCAGAGTTACAGGATAGGCCCTTTGCGGGGAAGAGGCCTCCCGTTGACCCTCCTCCTAGGGCTACAGCGCTAGTACCCCGATGCGGTGCCCCGATTTATCATGTACTTATTGTGGGAGAGCGGGCCATTTGGCACAGAGTTGTTTCGCTCGGATGCAGGACAGTGGGTTCTCGCCGCCACAGAAGATCGACCGTACACGCCCACAGGCTATATCAGCACCGCCTTTACGGTTGGCTCCTACGTGCCCTTCCTTCAGACCTCCCGTATCTCAGTTCAGACCGCCTCTATGGCCCATGGCACAGCGGCCGAACCGGCCATAGTAGGCGCAGGTGCATGCCTTGACAGCTGAGGCAGCCGAGACAGAGACTTCTCAGCATTCGGCCTTTGAGGTCACTGCCCACATCGGAGGTATTCCTATTCTCGTGATGGTGGATACTGGATCCACACTTTCTTTGATATCGCGTTCCGTAGTCAGGCGTCTTGGACTACTGACCATTCGTATGGATGGAGTGCGAGTCCTTTCAGATCATGGGGATTTTTCTGATGCCACCCTAATGTGTGAGGGTTGCTTGGTGGATCTGGGAGGCAGGACGATGGCTCTTGATCTTATCGTCGATCCCTCTCTTGTTTATCTCGATGTCATTCTTGGCATGGACTGGTTGACTGCTGGGAGGGTCGAGATTGACTGCGAGACTCGTATGGTGACGGTGAACGAGCCAAAGGGCACGCCTTTTACATTTTCAGTTCAGGTAAATCTCTCCTTCCGCATACTTAGCTATGCTTGTTTACTTTGGGACGCTGATGCCCCGATGCTTGAGCATACGCCAGTCATCCGTGATTTTGGGGATCTGTTCAGGAAGATCCCTGGTTTGCTACCTCGACGAGAGATTGATTTCACTATCGAGCTGGTACCTGGTTCCACGCCCGTCTCACTGCCGACGTATCGCATGACACCATATGAGATGGAGGAGTTGAGGACGCAGATCGATGGTCTGTTGGAGCTTGGCCTTATTCGACCCAGTGTGTCTCCTTGGGGAGCACCAGTCCTGTTTGTAAGGAAGAAGGATGGTTCGATGCGATTGTGTATTGATTATCGCAGACTGAACCAGATCACGGTGAAGAACAAGTACCCTTCACCCAGGATCGATGACTTGTTTGATCAATTGAGAGGAGCGCAGTACTTCTCGAAGATTGATCTTCAGTCAGGATATCATCAGTTGCGCGTCAGGGATGAGGACGTGCAGAAGACAGCATTCAGGACTAGCTTCGGCCACTACGAGTTCCTTGTGATGTCGTTCAGTCTCACGAACACACCAGCCATGTTCATGGATCTAATGAACCGGGTATTTCGGCCTTTCCTCTATTGATTCGTCATTGTGTTCATTGACGACATTTTGATATACTTCAGGAGTCGAGAGGAGCATGAGGAGCACTTGCGCTTGGTCTTAGATACACTGAGACAGCATTAGTTCTTCGCATAGTACAAGAAGTGTGATTTCTGGAAGCAGGAAGTGAAGTTCCTGGGACACGTGGTGTCCAAGGATGGAATTGCAATTGACCTGGCGAAGGTAGCTGCAGTTCAGGACTGGGAGCAGCCTGGTTCTGTCACTGAGGTGAGGAGTTTCTTGAGTCTCGCTGGCTATTATCGACGCTTCATTCGGGATTTCTCGAAGATCGCGAGACCTCTATCTCAGTTGACACGAAAGGAAGTGAAGTTCGCCTGGAATGACAAGGCGGAGTCAGCTTTTCAGGCGCTGAAGGACAGACTTACATCCGCCCCTGTGCTAGTATTGCCAGAGCAAGGGGTTGTGTCCTTATGCGGAAGGACAGGGTAATTTCGTGTGCCTCGAGACAATTAAGGAAGCACGAGGAGAATTACCCTACACACTACCTGGAGTTGACAGCCGTCATATTCTCACTGAGACTCTGGAGACATTACCTCTATGGAGAGGAGTTCGAGCTCTTTTGTGACACAAGAGCCTTAAGTACATATTCACGCAGCGAGACTTGAATATGAGGCAGCGGCGATGGATGGAGACTTTGAAGGACTTCAAGTTCGAAGTCTCTTACCATCCTGGAAAGACGAATCTTGTGGCTGACGCTTTGAGCCGTAACAAGGCAATAGATTTTGTGGCTCCGTTGATGGTTACTGAGTGGGATATGGTTGAGTTTTTGCGAGACTTTAAGCAGAAACTCACTGTAGAGGAGCCGTATGAGTTCATCGCACATGTGCAGGTGCGATCTCAGATTGATGACCGGGTCATCGAGGCGCAGAGGGATGATGCGCATCTGACTGAGCTTCGAGAGCAGGCCAGTGATGATGCGGACACCGAGTGGCGAGTTGGCACGGTGGGGGCTTATGTTATCGTGGCCGCCTATGCGTCCCAGATATCCCTGACTTGAGACGAGAGATTCTCGAGGCTGCACATTGTACCAGACTCGCGATGCATCCAGGCAGTACGAAGATGTATCGCGACGTGAAGAGGACCTATTGGTGGGAATGTATGAAGACCCACATAGCAGAGTTCGTGTCCCGTTGTCTTACTTGCTAGCAGGTGAAGGCAGAGCATCACCGACCACCTGGATTTCTTCAGCCTATACCGATCGCAGAGTGGAAGTGGGACTTCATTTCCATGGATTTCGTTTCAGGGCTTTCGAAGATGAGGAAGGGACATAATTCCATATGGGTGATCATCGACCGTCTGACGAAGTCGGCGCACTTCCTACCGATCAGAGTCACGAACTCTGTAGACGAGCTGGCTAGACTATATATCAGAGAGATCGTGCGTCTGCATGGAGTTCTGTTGGAGATCGTGTCGGACAGAGACACGCGGTTCACTTATATTTTTTGGACTCGCATTCAGGAGGCAATGGGTGTGAAGTTGAAGTTCGGTACTGCCTTCCACCCACAGACAGATGGACAGACAGAGCGGGTGAACCAGATCTTAGAGGACATGTTGCGAGCTTGCGCATTGGACTTCAAGGACAGTTGGGATGACTGTCTTGCATATGCGGAGTTCGCGTACAACAACAGTTTCCGGGTGAGTATCAGTATGGCACCTTACGAGGAGTTGTATGGGCGACCTTGTCGAGCACCGCATTGCTGGGCTGAGGTCGGTGAGCGCAGATTAATTGGCCCAGAGTTAGTGCAGGCGACGTCGGAGAAGATTGATATTATTAGATGTCGGCTTCTCACAGCGCAGAGCAGACAGAAGAGTTATGCCGATACGAGACGGCGGCCGCTAGAGTTCACAGTTGGGGATCATGTATTTTTGCGAGTTTCCCATATGAAGGGAGTCCTTCGGTTTGGGAAGAAGGAGAAGCTGGCACAGCGATTCATTGGTCCGTTCCAGATCCTCGATCTGTGGGAGCAGTGGCATACCGTTTACCTTTACTCACACCTCTCGTGAGTGTCCACAACGTATTTCATGTTTCTATGCTGAAGAAATACGTTTCTGATCCCTCTCATGTCATCAGATGGGAGCAGGTGCAGTTAGGAGGTGATGTTACATATATCCTGCGACTGACGCGTATCCTAGATAGGAAGGAGCAGGTGCTGCGTAGTAAGGTGATTCCCCTTGTGAATGTATTTTGAATGCATCACTCTGAGGAAGAGGCTACCTGTGAGACAGAAGCTGAGATCAGAAAGATCTACTCACAGCTTCTCGAGGAGTACGAAAATGTACAAATTTCGAAGATGAAATTTTTTGTTAAGGAGGGTAGATTGTAACGCCCTGAAAAAATCCATACTTGGACTCGAGTACCAACTCGACCAGAAATCGCGTAGGATTAATTCCTTTGGAAAATAAGTGTAAGTTAGCTAGCGCAACGCTAGAGTAGCTGGAAAATAGTCCCTGATCACTTTAAATACGTTCTACAAGACCCAAAGCGAGTAGAACCAATGACGTTATAATACTCTAAAACCTCGGATCAAACTCTAAACCGGTTTGTTCTCAGGACCACTTTGAAACTTTGTATTGGATCTAGACCGCACGTCGAAAGTTCGATACCTACAATCTTAGACCGTTATAATCGCCTAGCTGGACTTGACAATCATTTTGAAAATCAAGTCCAACCGACATTCAGAGGATATTTCATTGAGCCTAGAGTGAAGAGAGTGAGAATAGGGTTAGATTTGGAATTTGAAATTCAAATCTGGCACACGACTTGGCGCGTTATTATTAAGTGTTCTGACCGTCAGAATTCAGCCAAATTACACCCTCGGATCAGGAAAAATTTCTTTTTCATATCATGAGACTTGTAGACCTGATCTAGGTGCGATGACCGCTGAACTGAAACTGAACCGCCACGTGCGATCTACGAACACTACTGGTCTGAAAATGGGATATGAGCGACATCCAACGTGCATGAACTTAAGTCCGATCGCGTTCGGCCAGGGGACTTCCAAAAATGTCTTTTTAGACCGAAACAGCCCCGATTTGGTTAGGCATCAAGTGAACATTGTTACCAAGCCTGTTTTGGGCATGTTTTAGGTTATAAAAGGGGCTTAAACCCTCACTTCTCTCACCCATCCGAATTTGCTAGAAACCCTAGCTGGTGTGAGAGAAAAGGTGAGAGATTGTGAGAGAGAGTGGGAGAGATCTTCCTACTGTTTATACTACCTGCTGTACGTGCTTAAGCGACGTATTCCAATCACTTTCCTGGTGATTCCGACGCTTTTCTAGGTAAGAAAAACCCTGTCCACTTGCTGATTTAGCATTCCGTTAAATCAAATAGCAAAGTAGCTGATATAACTTATGAAATAGGTTTCCTGTTCGCCGTAGACGAAGCGTATACGCTCCGTTCGAAACGATACACATATAAAGTGAAAGGTGCGGATTTTAGACGCTTTGATTGATTGTTTTCAACGCTTTCAATGTCGTTTAATAGTAGATTATCGACGGCAACGCCGTTTGACATGTACAACATGCTGTCCGTTTCCTGTTTCGTAAGCAGACGAAAAATATGAGATTTAGGGCATTTTAGTCATTTGTTAGAATACTGTTTTCATCTATATTTTGATGATATGATTGACATGGCTTCTTGTCGCATTAAGATATTAGGAATGCGTGCATAATCAGTTTGGCGAAGAGATTCGCCTAAATACGCACTTTGAGTCGACATACTATATGTAGACTTAAGTGTGTAGTCTAAGTGTTTGTATAAATGTTTGCATTAGTATGTATTGAATTAAATGGTGTTATGAATTAGTTTGAGATTGAATTCTCAAATAATATGCTGATGTAAATGATTTCCTACATGTTGGCTATATGCATGATTTCATTATATGTATGAAATGCATGTGTTAGATGATTTACTTAACTTGTATGTTATAACATGTGTTAATATGCTCACATTGCTGTATTTCATTTCCATTACTATGATTGCTGATGTGGATTCATAAATGTTTGAGACTATACCTAGTCCAGGTAGCCAGCAACCGAGTGAATTCGTGGTTGGCTTATCTTTGCCACGAACGACGCGTTGATGAACGCGAGTCGTGTTTTGGAGTTGGCGGCAGTGGCTAGGCCACAAGAGGTGTTTTATGCACTTCATGTCGTTCGACTTGAGATGTGATCGTGCTAGTTGAGCCCGTCAAGTAACCCGACTGGTCATTGTATGTTCACCTTGTATGAGTCATAACTGCTTAAACCTAGGGTACTGAACTTACCATTGTAAACCCTATTAACCATGGTACCTTGATCCATAAAGACTCATGACCCGGGCATGGTGGTATGGGACACCGTGGTCGAGCTGTCGGCCTACGTTGGGGCCACAAACCTCCCCGTAGTGACCAGTGAGCAACCCAGACTCGTGAGCAGATTATGGTGGTATGGGACACTATATTCTTGCTGTCGACCTACATTGATAAGGTGATGGGGGAGCGGTGTAACGAGTGCAAGCAACAGCCCCGACAACCCTTTGTAGTGACCTCGAACGTATTCTGAGTCTACGGGAGGCGACGACCCTTCCGTAGCGACAAGAGTACAAGTAGGCCTGTATTGATAAGGTGATGGGGGAGCGGTGCAACGAGTGCGAGTAACAGCCCTGGCAGCCCTTGCATCAACCTATAAAATATACATCGTATGAGATTACTAGGAGTGACGACCCTAGACAGGATCTGTGTTGGGATTGATATAAGGGAAGTACCTTAGTTTTCCATTCCTGCTGTTTGAATGGACTAATAATAACTCGGTAATCATATCACCATCACATTGCATGTGCTTGGAAGATGTGGAGCACTGTGGGATGAAAGTATGCCGCGGGCGTAAGATGGTGCCGTATGAGGGAGATCGTCGGTGAGGGCATCCATCATGTCACGTCATATTGCATTAACAACAGTATTAGGAATGTTTGATTTACTGCTTTACTATTATCGCATGATTGATTTGAGAACATGCTAATCTTTGCTCTATTATTCCACTGAGTTAGCTACTCACTCCCACGTTACGGGATGGTGTTTGCAACACCCTCTAGACCTTGTCTTAGATGCAGGTGAGGCAGCAATTCAGGACGCAGAGCCAGATTATGATGAGGACCAGGACGAGTTCTCATATATACAGTACCACGACGGCTTTGCTTAGGTGGCCTGGATTGCAGGACTTCTCAGTGGGACTATTTTTGACCTTTTGATTATGTTTATTTACATGTATATGAGACTCAGAGATGTATTCATACTTTGGAGACAGTTGAGATGTATTCATACTTTGGAGACAGTTGAGATCTATTTTATTTTTCATACAGTGATATGTATATCTTTTAGTCTTCCGCTTGCTTTTATCACTGAATCTGGAGTATGAATTGCAGTTTTGGTATACTTTTACTCATGTGAATGCTTTAACTCAAACAACATTGAATCATAATCATTTTTGTTGCATAAGTGACGGTCTGGAACTCGGGAGTTGGGTTTATACACGATCCCCCATTTTCAGGGTGTTACTGAAGAAAATTTAGTTTCATACCAAACAAATCAAACCAAATGTTATCTTTCAATTATCCTTTTGATTACCAATCAATTTACATTTCTTAGTATAATCATTAACTTTTTCCATCAAGTAAATTACATTTCTTGGTATAATCTTTTACTTTCAGCTTGTTGTTTATATTCCGTAGTATAATCATTTACATTTGGCTTGATGTTTACATTCCGTAATGTAATCTGTATAACTAATCAAGTTGCTGGTAATTTAGATATAATTTGAGTCTACGCTCGTATGCTGAATTCAGTTTTTCACTTAGGAAAGTGTTTTGCAATTGTTCTCCATAGTCAACCATAAGAATCCCTTACTCGTTTCACTTTATCTATATTGAAAAGTCCTTTCATATGGAAGGCAAATGTATAATTTATCATAAATGACGAACTCCACCCTCTGATTATCATTTGATTCTGTTTTCACATTGTGTAAGTGGTTGAATAGGCGGTTAATCTCATCATATCTCAGTCATACATTACGTATTTGCCAATCTCGATGATTGGGTCATAGTTGTTTGATTTGAATCGAGCTACAAATCTAATTCCATCACGCACACACATATAAAGGCAAAAACAAAGCAGCAATAGGCACGTCCTACTTTATGCGTCGGTTCACCCGTTATAGTAGAGATTGATTGGTTGCGAGTCTTGTATAGATACAGAATCAAAAGTTACTGCCAATATACTGTTCATCTTCTTTTAATCCAAACCATATTAGGAATATGTTTGTGTGGCGTCATACGTTTAAAAAATTCAGAAAAAAAAAAAAAAAAAACTGTTGGAAGATGATGCTAAATAGAACTAACCGACGTATCTTGCTCTTTGAATCTTAACGCCGGCTATTTCCTTTTACAAACGCCCGTTTCAATGTTAGTATATTGCATCTACTGCGATTTCTGGGCCCTGCGCTCGCGCGCGCACACAGATAAGTGCCAAACGCACATGGTAATGAAGAAACGGATTGGCAACTCTCCCTAGCACCAGCCAATGGCTGTTGGTCGGTGCCTGTGGCCCCACAATGACGTATGTGTTTCATCCATGCCTTTCATCTATTTTTCTAGATCATTTTATGGCATGAGACAAAAAATGATGTATATCTGAATCTCAAGTGGACCACATTATAAGAAACAGTGTTGAATGAACGCCGGCTATTCAAAACTTTTTTGGAGCCATAAAAGTTTTGGATCAATCTGATCTTTATTTTTTTCCTTTCATCTGAGTCTGTATGAACTAATCAACAGATTGGATGTCAAATAAAAAGTACAGTGGGCCTTAGAAGGATTTTAATGGTGGATAACCAATCACTGTTGTCTTCCGGTGTTGTGTTCCACCTGAGATTTATATCCCTCTCATTTATTGGATCAAGCCTAAAATGATCTGGAAAAATAGATGAACGGGATGGATGAAACACATACATCATGGTGGGGCCCATAGAGCACCCACCATCAGCCACCAGGCTGGTGGGAGGGGGAGTAGCCAATCCGTTCCCGGTTATGAGGCGGAGAAAGTAACGAGGCAGAGAAAGAGACGGAAAGCTGCCGTCAAGATGAATTTATACACACACACACACACACACACATATATATATATATATATATATATATATATATATATATATATATATATATATATATATATATAATTTTTTATTATTATTATTATTTTATTTTTATTTTTATTTTTTCCAAACACCAAGTTTTGACCGTTTAAAAGGATAACGTCCCATGTATCTACTCAGGACCACCGAACGTGGCTGATTCAATTTTACACGCTTCAAAAGTAGAATTGTGCACCGACACCTTAAATTAGCTCTAAACAACTCATTTTCCACGGCCTTGCCTCTACTTCGTAAGCAGACTACGTCAAACATTGCGTTGCAATTTTAAAATCCAGAGGACTCTAAACCGAATATTGCTATCTACTTTAAAGGTCTACTTAACACAATAAATATCTCATGTGCAGATCAATTCAAACCATGAACTAGTCTGGGAATGAGCCGTTTGGATTATTGAGATCGCATAAGGCGGCACCCACGGAAACGTCATCCGTCGTGCTCCAGGCCAAGCGGCGTTGGTCGCACCACCTCTTTGAGGGAGTCAGTCGCGCACTTGTTTTGAATAGGAACGCCGCTCACGCTCTGCAAACGCAGTCTCACTAGTGCTAAGGAATTGCCGTATAAGCTATCCAGGCCGCGTGCCTAGGCCCAGGAAGTCCGCGCACCCGACGTTAGAACGCCTAGAGTAGCAATGATAAAACGGGAACAGAGGCACAGGTGATGTGACATAATAGCCGAAAAGACAAACTTAGCTTGCGTTTGGTTCTTAACTTCGTATAAGAGCTTATGTATTAATATGTATTAAGTAACTTATATCTTGATTTATACTTATTAAATAAGTGATTAAGTAACTTTAAAAAAATTGCTTATAATTGATCATGAACCAAACTTGTGTTGCCACTATTTCGATGTTGGGTGTATGGGCAAGCCAGAATTGAAATTGCAGCTTCAATTCAAACTGAACAACAATGACCCCAAGCACCAAGATAGGCGGACACATAGTGTATGATCGAGATCTGATGAGATTGGTCGCCTATTTAGTCACTCTCTAAGCATGTAAAATCAAATCAAGCGATATTCAGAGGGTGAGGTTTGTCTTATAATGGGTTGCACCTTTGCCTTATGTGTGAAAGGACTTTTCAATACAAATAAAATAAAATAGAAAAAGAGATTTTTATAATCTTTCGTGAAGAACAGCTGCGAAACATCGTTCTGATTGATGAACTGAGCCCAACGCACAGCTTAGACTCAAAATTACAACCAAAATTTATTAACTACTTGATTACCGCAACTGATTATACAACGGAATGTATGATAGCAGACTGAAAAGTAGATATTACACTAAGAAATGTTATTTTCTTGACAAGGAAAGTAAATGATTATACTATGGAATGTAATTTAGCTGGTAAATTGACAGGATAATTGAAAGATAGATTTAGTTTATTTGGGTTGGTATGAGACGATTTTTTTCTTATATTTATCTTCTAGTTATAACTTTGATCTAACCAAATGGATCCTTCTTACATTTTGATGGTTACTATATCTGTTCGCCACTAGTTGAACTCCTCTGCTTCTCTTCTTGTCACTTGTCCTGTAACCATTCGCCCACAATTATTTCTTTATCAGCTGCTTAAGCAATACACGACACCATTTGATATGTTCCATCTACAATTATTGAGAGATCTTCAAATGCACCATGCTGATTCGTATAGATCACACGTAACTACCTTTTTTTTTCATTTTTTTTTTTTTTAAAAAAAACGGCGGATTTCATACGAGAAGAGGGGAATACAAAGACTGTACTTGGGGTGACCTAAGAGTCTAACAAAAACAAAAGTCTCGAGCCACCTATTGTAAAGAAGATATATAAAGCCATCGTTTGATGGCGCCTAACACCCAAGGAAGAAAAACTCCCCTGCACAAAAGGAGAAGCACGAAAGAAAGAGCTACCTAAAAACTCTCATTGATTGGTTATCGCAAGGAATGACAATAATGGGGATGAACATCGCCCCCCCCCCCCCTCCCCCCATGTTGTTTCGCCTTTGGGAAAAAGGTGAAATCAACGTGCGAGCCTCATTAATGTAACATTTATTGCCTACAATGTAAGTACACGCGTCATCAATGACGATAACACTTTTATCAAAGGGGATGAACCCTGTGCCAACATGTGTACTTACATCGTTTCTAACAAAACTATAACGATGCCCTAATAAATGCTTCATTCCCCTGGCCGATATAAGCGTTGTTTCAAATTTCTTTCCTTCCTGGCGCTTTCATTCTTTCTCTTCTAAACTTTCATCTCCCTATCTACTCATCAAGCAATGACTGCATCTTCCTCTTCTGCTCCTACATTTCGTCAAATAGATATGATAGCAGTGATGGATGCACTTGTCGATAAGTGCGTCAACAAAACTGTATTTCAATCACCCATGGGTGGTTATCTCTATCTGGGTCCTACGTTTACTCATTTGATGTAAATGGAGGAAGTCAGGATGATGGATCCTCTATACCCTCTCTGCCCTGGGGAAACATTGTTGATTCAGTCTGGTTCCATTCCTGATGCTGCGAATCCCTTGAAGAGTCCTCGAGGATGGTCAAAACCACTCCCAGAATAAGACGCTTTGAAAAGGAGAGCTTAAAAAGTCCTTTGGGGGGGGGGGGGGGGGGGGAATAATAAATAAATTAAAGATCTCAATTGCTTGAGTATTGAAATGTTGATTTCAAATGATTTGTAGGACAACCTTTACTTAAAAGTTTAAGCAGGACAACCTTATTTCACGAATTTCTTTTAAAATCAAAATCTCAAACTTTGCAAGAGTAAATAGAAATAAATATTACAATCATTCACCACTTAAACTGAAATGTAAATACAACCATTCACTACTTAAAAGATAAAAACATTCACCACATAACACAGAGAATCATAGTGGTTCGGTGTGTCAACAACTGTTCTAAAACAGTCACACCTACTCCACTCCCAAAATTACTCTCCATGTAATCTTGTCTTTCACTATAAAAAAGGTTTTCTCAGGATCACCTTAAAACTTGGTACAGACTATTTTAGACAAAACCTACATTAAGATTTTCTGGGTATCTAAAAAAAATAAAAATAAATAAAGAATTGAAGGTATACTTATCTTCACCGTAGAAGAAGCTGTAGCCGAAGAATCATTATCTTAAATGTTAATTGTTCATTGTTCAGTCAATTAGAAAAGGTCTTGGGTTCTATTGATTTTAATTAAATTCAAACCAATGGCTACTTGGGTTAATTCTCTTAAATCTCAAAACAAGAGTAGTATTCACTTTCTTTAAAATCAGAATGAAAGAATTTGAGATTAAGAGAATTAAACAAAAGCTATAAAAATAATTTATAAATTCCATTCAATAGCTTACTAATAACTGGAACCTCTCTCTCTCTCTCTTGCAAAAGAATTTTGATAATAATAATTGATATTTCAGATTGAGAGAGAACTTCAATTTATAGGCAAAGAAGTTGAATCTTCGATTGGCCCAAGGCAGTCTTCGACTACCTTGAGCAGAACAGATTCTGTTCAATGGATTTCAGATTTGTACGAGATAAGATTTATCCAAACTTCAACTAGTCTGAGGACCATTTCGACTAATCGAAGAGCTCTATTCAACTAGTCCAATTTAGTCTTCGACTAGTTGAAGATTCCAAAATCTGAAATAATTTAGTCACTAGACTTTGAGCCGAATTTTCTTGGGCTAGTCGAAGATCAATCTTCGACTAGTCGAACCAAAAATTTGACTGGTTGAATTTGTAACTATAAAACAGTTTTGCTTCGACTTAAACTTGGACTAGTTGAGAAAACTCAGATTAGTCGAACCAAACCTTGTGGTGGTCGAATTCCAAGCGAACACAAGTATAAAAACTCAATTTAAATAATTTTTAAAAGCACATAATCCCAAGGTCTTCCTAGGGTTTTATACTAGAAATATGTGAAATATCTGAAGTTCTTTATCTTGTACTTAATTACGGACTTCATCTTGACTTTTGAGTTTGATATTATACTTGAATAAGAGTTCATCTTTAGCTTAATCTTCTCTTGAGAATGTACCAGACTTGAGCTTGATCTTCTCTTGATCTTGAAGATTTCTTGACAAGTTGTTTTGATCATACAAAGTTTGACAACTAAAGAGTACTTTAATCATTTTAGCACTTACAATCTCTATAAGACCCGTAACTTTGCGAGACCTTCAGTACACTTCTATTTCGACAACACTATGTTCCCGGCGGACCAGATTGATGAGTTTTGACTGCAGACCCATTTTAGTACTACAATACCCCGAGACATGTACCCTACTGACACACAGGCATTACAATTCCAACGCCGTGTGGCATGCCCCATTTCGACCCTTAGATTAAAAGTTACTATTCTTATACAATCTAAGGTGGGCTGCGCAATATATGTGGGCCCCACTTGCACAAATCTCTATATTGTCAAATCAATCAATCCATCAATTTGGTCACTCTCTTCCCATTAATCAAGCAAACTATCACGCCCCAAACTTAGATAACTGGCTCACAAAATTTTCAATCATCGAATCCGGCGCTGACAGCCTCAGTAGTGCCCCATTCTCGGATCCCGGCACTAATATGCGAGATTCCGATCCTGGGATCATACAAGGAGGATTTTTAGTATGATTTTTTTTTTTGTAATGGAGCATAACCGTAAGCATAATCAAGTCACAAAACAACATCATCACCACATATCCACTAATATAAACATTAAAATACAATGCTGAAAGGAAAATACATATGTCAAAAATCAAAGCTCCAGAGGACAGTTGCAAGCTCCAAGCTTAATGCTGCTGTAACCTAACGCCACCTGCATGCATCTATCATGCATAAGCTTATAGAAAGCTTATAGGGTGGTGAAAGTGTGTACACAAGATAAGTGTCAAGTATATAATAAAGTTCATAAATCATACATTGTTGGAATAAGCAGAAATACTAATAAGATCATGAATCATACGATATCAGAGTAAGCGGAAATATATTGGTAAGTCCATGAGTCATATAATATCAGAGTACGCAATACAGATCATAATGAGCTAAATATCAGATGCCGCAGATGCAATGTAATATGCAGATCCTGCCAAGTTCTTCTATGCCATATAAGTGTAGAAACGTAGCAATCCAAAATGTCATATGTCGTGGATGAAATGCAATATGCGATGCAAATGAAATGACTAAGCTAGAGTGAAGTCGGGATGATAGTACAAAGTATCATAGGCTATGGGGTCCATCACAAGGAAATTCTATCCAAACCAGTTGTCATGTCCCAAACTTAAAAACCGGGCTCATAAAATTTTTGATCAGCAAATCTGCTGCCGACAGCTTCTGTAGTACCCCATCTCGGCTCCCAGCGTCCGTTCGCTCCGATCCTGGGATGCTACAAGGAGGATTTTTAACATCAGTTTGATTCATAATAAGCATAATCAAAGGCATAACCAACAAACAACAACCAAAAACTGTATCACATTTCCACTATGATCAAAAACTTTATAAGTACAATGAGCATAAAGGGAAATACAATGATGATGAACAAAAGCTCCAAGATGATCTGCTAAGTACTCCTCCCTTAGCACTGCTGAGATCCAACGTTACCTGCACGCAACGATCATGCATAAACTTATGGAAAGCTTAGAGGGTAATGAAAGTGTGTGCATAACGTGGTAATATAATTATGCAGTATCAGACTAATGCGAAATATGCTGATGAATCCATGAATACTATTAGTCGTACCAAGGCTATGCAATATAAGGCATGAATGATGTTAGCCATACCAAGGCCATACGATGCGAGATGCAACTCAAGCATACGAATCCTCATCTAAGTCCACATATCAATACAACTCAAATTTGAAATGTCACCGAGGTCTAGTACACTTCAACCAGATTACCGTCCCATCACGCGCAACAAGGTGAGTGGAAAAGACCTCACTATCCGCCTGCCAATATTAAGCTCGGCTCGTCGATAGTGGACCCATTCCTCGAGCTGGTCAAACTTAGCCTAGTTTTGCGCCCTCCTCTTAGGCAGGTAAGGTCGCACCCCCTTCCAACCGACCACAACACAGTGGAAAGCGCAGCCTCCTGGTAATCAGCACTCGGCGCTCGTGCACCCACTCAGTCTAGAAGTTGGAGTAACCTCTTGGTAGCATAAGGTTTAGAGACTTTCACCTAGGAATATCTATAGAACCCCATATAGAATAAGATTTTCGGTATCCAATCCTGCCAACCAAGATACGCCTGTGGAGGCTATGACCCTGATGTCGCTAGAGCGTACAGTAACCATGTCACATAATGTGAAATGCATGAATCATACTATCCAGTCATGTAGTAGTCCTGTGCTCATGTAGGGCAGTGCAGCTTATCTGGAAGCCCATAAACAATCTACCCGAAGACATATGCATATGATCATGATTATGGAACTATCAAGCATACATATGATGTGTACGATCATGATTATGGAACTATACTAAACATGTTATATGGTGATGGATTATGTTCATCACGTAGATGGGCCTAGCCGACCTACAAGCATGGGCCTAACAATGGGCCCTAAGGAGAATTATAATGCAGACATTTAACCAACATTATTCTTACAATGTGGACGTTAAACCATCATTGCCTCCAAGGCACGACTGCCATAAACATCATTACTCAAACCATGGTAGGGTTACACATTGTAATGGACTTGTGTACATCCTATTGGGCCTCGACCCATGGGCCTTAGTTACATCTAATGGGACTCATAACATGGGCTTCATATATATCAAGGTGGGCCTCAACGGATAGGCCATAACTATATCGAGATGGACCTAATCATATGGGCCAATCAAATGGGCCTAGTCGAATGAGCCGAATCAATTGGGCCAAGTTAAATGGGAAGAGTCAAATGGGCCTCAGGTATATCAAATCGGACCCACCCTCATATATTTTTGAGATCCGACCTATTCACAAGTTAACATAGAGATAGATGAAATGAAAACAAATATCAACTAAATTGGAAACAACTGCTGCCTTTAAAAGTTGAACGGTGGATCTCACGGTCCACTATTTAAATGGTCGGTCCAATTGAACTTTAGATCTGATTCATCCTTTTGCTCATGCCATAAAATGGTATCTCACAATGTTTGGATGGTATGGATACAGCGTGTCCATCATGGTGGGCCCCACCATTCAAACAATGAATGGTGTAAAATACATACATCAATGTGAGGCCTGAGGGCTTGCTACCGTCAAAGGGGTAGCTATATAGCTGTTTCACATGCTGTAGCTACACTAGAAAGGTAGAGGTGGGTCCACGTAGGGCCCACCATCATGTATATATTATATAATATAATATATATAATATAATATAATATATCCACATCCAGGCCCTGGACGGCCTGGACAATGATATATACTATATATATAATATATAATATACTATATACTATATATAATATATACCCTATATCATATATATAATAAAATACAATAAAATTATGATTGTTCAGGCCCTAGACGACCTGGACAGCACATGAATCAGGTGTAGCCCCACAGGGGGCCCACCGTAATGTTTATTTTCCATCCAATCCACTAAGAATGAGAACCCAAAAGGGTTTCAATGACAGCCATTCAATCCCACTATTTCCTACTATGTGGGCCACCTGAGCTCTGAATTAGGCTGATTTTTAGGGTGACCCACTGCCCTAAGGGGGCCTACCAAATGCACGGTGTGGATATCAAAACCACATCATGGTGGGGTCCACGGCTGGGCCTGTGGGCTGCTGCCTATCCACCCATTGCACGCAGCAAGTGCTGTCTGCACCTCTAACAGTAGCAACATCGGCTGCTGTATGATTTTATTTTTTTTATTTTCCAGTTTCTGTGGTTTTTCTCAGGTGGGGCCCGCATCGTAAGGATCCACCCCGCCCAATGGCTCCTATAACTCAAGACAAGCCAAACAAGCCCAATATTCGATATACTTTGGCGTATCGAAACATCAGGGTGGATTTCAATGGTAAACGCACTGTTTGCTATGCTATGGCCCACCAGAAAGTTGGTTTGGCCTCATTTTCGGCTCAATGCCTAAAATGAGGTGGGAAACATGATGGACAGAGTGGATCAAAAACATACCTCAAGGTAGAGCCTACATGAGAAGCCCACCATAAATTTTACATTCAAACTGATATTTGTGTTTTCAGTGGCTAGACGGTACGCAAAGAATTTTCGCTGTGCTGGCTCGCGCAAACAATCTCCTCTGCGCGATTCTCCACAAACGATAACAAATGCGTTGGTGAGTTCAGATGGGCTGGTACTTATGTCCCACATCGATAAGATCGGAAGATTCCGCACGTGTGAGCGCCTATAAATACCCCATTAGTTCCTTAATTAGGGGTTGGTTGATTGAAGACTACGGAGAGCAAGCAGAGAAGATAAAGTGGAGCAAGAAGACTGAAGGTACAGGCGGCAGCCCAGAAGACTTTGCGCAAGACTGCGCAGGGCTGTTGCAACCTGGAAGGCTTTGCACTGGACCGTGCAAACCATATGCTTTGCGTGGGTCCGCGCAAGCAGTATGCTCTGCAGTCTCTCATGCTGAAGAGTCGTTATGCTGCCGGAATAGAAGAAGATCTCTGAGTTTTTCTGTTCGAATGCGAAAGGACATAAGCCTTTGAAGTGCACATTCCTCCTAAGTCTCAGGAGATGATTGAAATAGCGCCGGAAGGCTGTCGAAATCTTTAATTCTCTAAAGAAGGATTGATTCAATCTACAATTCATCCTAAATCCTTGGAGAAGATCGAGATCCAAGCTGAAATGCTGCCAAATTTTCTATTTGAACCTAATGTTTTAATGTTTATACATATTTAAGTGAATGTATCTTAGAATCAAGGGAGATCAGAGGATGTAAATGAACTTGGAACTAATGAAATGTGATGATCGTCTTTGCACTGTTCCCCTGTTATGTTTTAAATAAGATAATCCCCCGAGAATCGAAACGCATTTGTTTTCTTGTTAAAACAAAATGGTGACTCTGCTGGGGACTCTTTATTATCTTATTTAACATTAACATTTGGAAAAAGTGTAAAAGCGATTGTCACCTTTTGGAGTCTTCCGGACGCCAAAATGGCGACTCTCAGTGGAAACATCCTCCCCTTCATCTCTAAGATCATTCACAATTGACCCTTCATATACTAACTTCACGTGTGTTTCATTATTGAAGGTACTCAGGTTCGACTGCAGCATACATCTGATGGATAACTTTACGAGAAAAGTGAATTTTCGCTTCACCCCCACGGGATTTATAGTGGAATACGCGCCAACTGGCACCCCAAAGTGTAGAAGTCTGCATCTCACTGGCGAGAATACAATGACTCGAATGATAGCTGGAGTCATATCCGTTTCACCCCAATCGCGAGAAAGTGATGGAGACTGGACCATGGTCCTGTCACGCAAGACAAAAGCAAGAAACATGAGGAACCATAAAGCGAACACATCTTTGCCAAAGACCAGAGGACCGGTAACACGCAGCACGGTCAGGAAGAACCCTGAGCTCGCTCCTCCTGCGATATACCCCGAGCAGACAGGTCCGCGATTCGCGTCGCGCGATTTTTCAGCGCTGGTCGCTCCTAGGAGCAAGTGGACAAAAGAACAGAAAGGCAAGGCACCGTTAATAAGTTCACCAATACCCATGTCAGCCGAGGTGAGTTCATCGAAGACTGTGTCACCCCGATCAATCAGCAATACAGAAAGCGCGCAGAAATCAAATGAGACTCCGATCTTTTCCTTCTTTACAAGCCTCGCTGCATCAACATACTCACATTTTACCCCAGCAATGGCTTCGACAAGCAGTAAAGAAGCCACGGTACATATGGCCGAGACGAATCGAGAAAACATGCCAACGACAGAAGATCGTGCCAACCAGATGGCCGAAGCACAAAGAGCATTAATGGAGGAGTGTCAGAATCTCAGGGAAGCTTTAGCTACTTTGGCGTATAATGTAGCCCAAATAGCGGCTCCACCAATGATGGGGGCAACAAATGGGCAAGGAAGCCAACAGGAGGGTCCTCGCCCATAAGGAATCGGATCGCGAGAGTCTGTTCCAATGGCGAGAGCCATAACACATGATGACATAAGACAGGTCATTGAAGAAACCGTTAGAACAGAAAGAGAGCGGGAAAATACTGGCCATTTCAGATACCGAACACCATATCCGAGAGAAGTGGAAGACGTCCCGTTCCCAGCCAATTTCAAGCATCTAGATTTTTAGAAATTTAATGGGGAAGGATCACCAGAAGAACACCTGATGCATTTCATTACCAGTATGGGGAATTTTTCCACAATACCATAATACTACCTGAGATTGTTCGGGTCATCGTTAACCCATAAAGCATTCCGGTGGTATTCCAGCCTGGCTCCTGGATCGATTCGGACTTGGGAGCAAATGCAAGATGCTTTTATGTCAAATTTCTTGTCGTCAGAACACGATGTTAGCATTACGGAGTTGGCATCTATACGACAACGAGAAGGAGAGCCAGTAGAAAAGTTCATCGACAGATGAAAAATACTAGGAACATCATGCAGACAGTTGTCAGAGGAAATAGAACAGGTAAAAATGTGTTTGAACTCCATGAAAATAGGAATCGAGTTTGGACTCACCAGTGCCGATATCCGAACATTCCGTGACCTAGCCACCAAAGCTCACGCGTTAGAATTAATGACACGCAAAATGCCAGCTTTTCATCATGAAACTGTCAGAAGGGCCTCCGGCCGAACGACCATGAATACCGTCGATCGTGATAAGAAAGACAAGGATACGAAGGGTTCAAAAGATAGAAGGCCGCGATAAAAAGAAAGATGGAATCAGTCAAAGTACAATTACAATAGAAAAAGGTTCAGGATGCTCGATTCTCACGAAGGGTTCGACTTCGACAAGGAAGATGTGGTTCCTATGATGAAAGAATTGCTAAAGGCCGGCACCGTAGAATTGCCAGAACCCAAACGCCTTGAAGATGTGACAAAAATCACGGAAAGAGATTTTTGTCGATATCATAACCTAGTCAGACACCCGACAGAGAATTGCTATACGCTAAAATGCATCATACAGCAGATGATAGAGAAGGGTGAAATAATAACCGGTGAAGGAAAGAAAAGGAATACAAGAGCGACAGCAAACATGTTCGCAGCCCGAGAAAAAGCTCGAGAGAGGGGAAGGAAAGAAATTCAGAAGTCGGCAAAGAATATGGCAATGCTTACATTGCGCTCAGGGAAGAAGATGGGAAGTCCTGTAAAGCAGAAAGGGGGGATTGTAAGGAAAGAAATAATTCGTGAGTAGAATAATGGCGATAGGAAAGAGGATGGGGGTGAAACGACGAAAGTGGTTTATGACGTAGTTAGCCATTTGAAAGGGATACCGGCACGTTTAAGCATCTATGATGCGCTCAAGTTATCAGAAGAGTTCCGACAGAGTTTAATACAGGCGTTATCTAATCGCAATGTCAGAGAAACTTTGCTGGCGGAAATGAAGCAAGAAAGACATAATGAACAAGCAGATTGTCTGCCAGTCATTTCATTCTCCAATGATGACTTAATTAGCGAAACGGATCATAACAGGCCCCTTATGATAGAGGGTCATGTCTGCGGGATAAGGGTAAAAAGGGTCATGATAGACAATGGGTCTGCAGTAAACCTTTTGCCACTTTTAATGGTAGGCAAATTGGGCTATCGTCATTTTGATCTACGCCTCAGTGGAATGATGATACAGGGCTTCAATCAAGATGGGCAGCGTGCACTGGGTAAAATTACAGTAATGCTGGAAGTGGGAGAATTAAGTACTGATGTTGTATGTCATGTTATAAACGCCGTAACGACGTACAATCTCCTTCTGGGAAGACCATGGATACATCATTATGGTATCATACCTTTCACTTTGCATCAATGCTTCAAGTATGCAAGGACGGAGTACAATGTAAAGTGATAGCTGATCCAAAACCATATACGGAAGCCGAATCTTTCTTTGTAGATGCCAGTTATTACAAAGGGTTCTCCGAGGAAGTGAGTCATAGTAATGAAAGAAAAGTCTCGAAAGACGCTCAAACAGACAAGGCTCGAGAAGAAAGGGTAGAATCTTCTGGGACGATGGAAGTAAGGAAGAAGTTTTATTTTGTACCAAAGCACTTGAGACAACCTGGGCAGCTACCATTAACACTATTATCGCCGGAGTAGTTAAGAATTCTGCAATCTAATTATACGATGCCATTACCTAATGCTGAAAGGTGTAGGCCATTTTTAGTTGCCCCAGGAAGATTTCAAGCAAGGCTAGTGCCAAACATCTCGAGCCAATAGAGTTCAAAACTGCAGTAAAGACGAAAGCAAGAAAGGAAAGCGTGAGCAATGCATACCGCGGTAAGCTGACATCGCAAAATCTGGAAAAGTACAGTTCAATGAGCAAGAAAATTATGAGAAACATGGGTTTTGATTGTAACAAACCCACCGGACTAAATCATGGTAAGGAAATTCAAATCCCTCTTGGGGTTGAGCAGCAAAAGCGAAGAAAATTTCAAGGGTTAGGAGCAGAGGCGTCAGTGCATATGATTATGGTCACGCAAGCACAAGAAGAAGATCCCGAGACGGTCAAGTATCTTGAGACAGCTTCGAAACAGATGGAGGATGGGGGGCAACCGACGATAGACAGCCTATGGGAAATAAACTTGGGTACTGAAGAAGAACCTCGGAATACATTTATCAGTAGTAGCCTCTCTGAGCAAGAGTCTGGGAAATATTTCCAACTGCTCCAAGAAAATAAAGATGTATTCACCTGGATGTACGCAGAGATGCCAGGTTTGGAACCTTCTGTAGCAATGCACCGATTAAATATCTCCAAAGAGAAAAGACCGGTTAAACAGGCACAAAGGCGGTTTCATCCAAACTTAATTCCTTTAATCGAAGAAGAGGTCTGCAAGTTGATCAAAGTCGGGTTCGTTCGAGAAGTAAAGTATCCCAAGTGGATATCAAACATTGTCCCGGTAAAAAAGAAAAATGGACAAATCAGAGTGTGCATTGACTTCAGAGATTTGAATGAGGCATGTCTGAAGGATGATTTTCCTCTTCTAATAACGGAGTTGCTGATTGATAGTACAACTCAATATACTGTCATGTCTTTTATGGATGGCTATGCAAGGTACAACCAGATTAGAATGGCACCCGAAGATGAGGAAGCAACAGCATTTAGAACACCGCTAGGGATTTATTGCTATAAGGTCATGCCGTTCGGTCAAAAATGCTGGGACGACGTACCAAAGAGCGATGCAAAATATATTTCAAGACATGATGCATAAACATGTCGAGTGTTACGTTGACAACTTGGTGGTTAGGTTAGGACATCACCAGGAGCGCCGCGAACACTTAGAATCGGTTTTCTGTCGATTACGAAGGAAACAATTAAAGATGAATCTAGCCAAATGTACGTTTGGGGTATCTTCAGAAAAATTCCTTGGTTTCATCATACGGCACAGAGGTATCGAAATCGATCCAGAGAAGGTCAAAGCTATTCAGAATATGCCGCCACCGACGACCTTAAAGGAATTGAAAAGTTTACATGGAAAATTGGCATACATTCGTCGTTTTATTTCAAATCTGGCAGGGAGGTGCCAGCCATTCTCACATATGATGAAAAAGGACGCAGACTTCATATGGGATCAAGCTTGTCAGAATGCATTCGACTCGATAAAGAGATTATTGAAGCTAGCGGCCCCGATGAAAGGGAAACCACTTATTTTATACATATCGGCGGTCAAAAATTCCTTAGGTGCTTTGCTGGCTCAAGTAAATGAAACTGGGAAGGAAGCCGCTCTTTATTACTTAAGTCGAACATTGATGGGAGCCGAATGCAATTATTCTCTGATCGAGAAGGAGTGTCTGGCGTTGATATTTGCGGTCCAAAAGTTGAGGCATTACTGTCTTTCTCATGACATAACTCTAATCTCAAGAGCAGACCCGATCAAGTTTTTAATGACAAGGCCAATGTTATCAGGGAGACTAGCTAAATGGATGTTGTTTCTTGCAGAATACACCATTACTTATAAACCGGCTAAAGCAGTGAAAGGACAGGCAGTGGCAGAGTTCCTTGCAGCACACCCCGTGGCAGATTGTGAAGCTATCACTGATGACTTTCCAGATGAGCACGTTATGCTAGCCGAAGAATAAAGCCCATGGCAGATGTACTTCGACGGTGCTGCGCAGGCATCAGGAGCGGGGGCAGGGGTGATATTCATTACTCCTCAAGGTGACTTGTTACCATATTCCTTCACAATCGGTACTGCATGCACAAACAATGAGGCTAAATACAAGGCCCTCATCATTGGGATGGAAATAGCTCAGCAGATGAAAATAAGAAGGCTGCATATCTCCGGAGACTCCAAATTAATTATAAATCAATTGACAACCGAGTTCGAAGTAAGAAAGCAAGAACTCTTGCCCTATTGTCAAAAGGCGCGGAAATTATTAGATTGGTTCTGCCATGTAGAAATTAGGCATATACCGCGATCCAAAAATGTAAAGGCAGACGCTTTGGCTAGCCTAGCAGCCGCCTTGTCTTACCCTAACAGGAGTCCTCTTCAAGTAACTATAGAAGAAAGAAGATTCTTACCATCTTCAGAGATCATAGAAGAAACAGTTGAAATGCTTCCTATATCATGCCTAGAAATAACGACAGATGATTAGCGTCAACCTTTTATTGATTACCTCAAATTCGATATCCTGCCAGAGGATCAGGCAACGAAGCAGCAAATCAAACAGCGGTCGGTCAGATTCATCATATGCGGTGAAGTATTATATAGAAAATCTTACAATGGAATGTTGTTACGCTGTTTAGATGAGCAAGAAGCTAGGCAAGTATTGCAGGAGGCACACTCTGGTGAATGTGGGGCACATCAGGCGGGCCAAAATTTATTCCACAGAATACATCGGATGGGTTATTATTGGCCCACCATGTTCAAAGATACTATAGATTATGCGAAGCAGTGCCACGAATGCCATATTCATGGAGACGTTATACACGTCCCCCCAGAAGACTTGCACCAGTCTATTGCCTCTTAGCCCTTCTCCGCTTGGGGACTTGATGTAATTGGTCCTATAAACCCACCTTCGTCCAGAGGAAAGCAATATATCCTGGCAGCAACGGATTATTTCTCCAAATGGACTGAAGCAGTCGCTTTACGTAACGTTAAAGAAAAGGATGTGGTCAATTTCATCCGGCATGCCATAATATACCGTCATGGTATTTCAAAGAAATTGTTACTAATAATGGCACTCCCTTCAAAAATAGAGGCATGGAAAAGTTGTGCTAGAAATTCAGCATTCATCACTCATTTTCAACACCTTACTACCCCCTGGCCAATGGGTTAGCAGAGGCATTTAATAAAACGATCATCAAAATACTAAAGAAGACGGTCACTGGCAACAAGCGTGATTGGGATGAAAAGTTGTAAGAAGCTTTATGGACATACAGGACTACTCAGCGCATAACAATGGGGGCAACACCATACTCATTAATTTATGGCATGGAGGCAGTTATCCCGATCGAAATACAAGTGGCATCGCTTAGAGTAGCGGTACATCAGTCCATAACAGACGATGAAAATGCTAAAATAAGGCTGAAAGAGTTGGATCTGCTTGATGAGGGACGTCTGGCCACCCAACAGCGGTTGCAATCATATCAAGCTAGGATATCGGCTGCCTTCGATAAGCAAGTTAAACATCGCTCTTTCAAAAAGGGAGATATGGTGTTAATGTTGAAAAGACCTATAGTGGTCACCCGCCGAACATGGGGCAAATTCGAGCCTAAATGAGACGGGCCGTATGTAATAAATGAAGTCTATTCCAATGGAGCATATAGAATTGCCGATCAAGATGGGAAAGGTATCAGTATACCGATAAATGCTCACTTCATCAAAAGATATTACCCCTAAGAAGAAGCTACTGATTTTGATCCAAAATATTATCAATATAATGATTCTATATCAAAAGGGGGCAAGAAGGAATAAGATCATGTCCATATGTTAAGAGAATCTATAGAGAAGAAATTCATGAGCATATTGACTACATTTAGCAAGTATTTTGAATGAAAGCGATCATTGCCATCACCAAATGAGGCCTGCAAGTGGCAAAGTTTGGCGGGTATCATCATGAAAATCTTCTTGAAGATATCAATCTCAGTCAGACACATTTATCATCAGAGGCAATGACGATGATCAAGATTATTACTGCCTTATCTTATTCAGAGATGACGATTAGAGGCAACAACGATGATCACGATTATTACTGTATTACAAGGCACGATATGATAAGGCAGCCTAACCAAGCTAAATCCTCAAAAGGGTCAAAATTCTAAAAGGGCGAAAATCCTAAAAGCCAAGATCCTAAAAAAAAAGAAAGGAAAAATCATAGAAGAGCCAAATCAAGATTCATTATGCTCTAAAAGAAGGGCTAAAAGCTCTAAAAGGATCAAGCCCTGAAAGGATCAAAACTCTAAAAGGACCAACCTCTAAAAAGCAGGCTAACTACGCATAAGTCCTACCATTTTTGCCATTCGGGCAAGCGGATGAGAAGTCAGTGGCCCTAAAAAGCCCATGAAGGCTATCGTACCCACCCATGAGGGCAGCTGATGAAGCCTATGACTAATATGCCTAAAAGGCTAAAAAGTAGATGGCTAGTCACGCGTAACTCCCATGCCGTCTGTATAGTTGCCTGGTAGCGTCACGGGGAATGGAGGAAAATGCCCTCCTGTGAATGGGCTCGCTCTTGTAGATGAAGGAAATAAGGGCCGCAGTATGAGCACTATGCCAACCATGCATAAGACCCTCCAGATTTGTAGTTCAATTTTAGTACTAACTCATGAGGAAGGGCTTAAACCTACTCATCGATGGACTGACAACCATAGATTTGGTACCCCAAAGGTAGCCTTGCGAGCTCTGTGAACTCTAGAGAGTTACCGCGGCCAATCCTGTGCGTAAATCCAACCGAGTTCATCGCCCCGGTAGCTTCACTGGGCCCCTCTGATGGATCGCGGCCTGTGAACTCACTAGGTAGTGAGAAGTCTAGTGAACTCTTGAGAGTTACGGAGACTATCACATAAGACCAGCTCCACTACTCATTAGCTTAAACTGTGTGTGTGCTCCACTACTCATGAGCTTAAACTGTGTGTGACTGACTAAATTGAAATATAGTACCGCCAACTTAAATACCCACATAGGAAATCTAGCACTAACATGCATAAAAGGTTAAATTTTTCCATCATATATACAATCGCAACGATATGCGGTATGATAGTATAAATAAATAAATATGATTACGATGATATGAGATATGATAATGCTTCAGCAAAAGGGGGAATATCTCAAAATGCTGTCATAAATATATCTTTTGAAAGTCAATTAAGTTACTTGCTCAAAAAACATATGAACAGAAAATACATGCTTAAAGTTCCTCTGCCATTCCTAATGCCTCCATGTCTTTGCAAATCTCCTTTTAGTTTTGTTCGAGCTGCATCATGCTTCGATCTTTCTTCAAGAATAATCTTTGCCTGATCAGGAAGGTCGGCTAGCTTACTCTCCAAAGATGTAATCACTTCTCTACTTTGTAATAGCACGGACTTCTCTGCATTAACAGATTAAATATTAGCTTGCATCTTCTCCTCGATATCCTGGATGGATGATTCCTTCTCGTGATTCTTCAACTCCAGCTGAGAGATTTCTTCTTTCAGAGCAGTAATGCGATCTTGAATAATCGCTCTTTCATCAGTATAAATCTTTAACTGATCTTGAAGAATGCTCGAGCTTAGAAATGGAGGAAGTAATCAAGGAATCTTGTTCTTGTGACGTAGCCAATCGCTGCCCATACTCCAAGATTTCGGGTGGGATTGTAACATTTTCCGCTGACGCTAAAGAAATTACCAAATCGCGGAATCTGAGAAGCGAATCGTGCAAAGAAGATATATCAATTCTGGCCATCCTTGCAGAACTCTCCAAGATCACAATAGCAAGATCCAAGTCAGACCATTGTTCAGGATCTTTAAAGATATGGATTATTGCTGACAAAGAATTCCTCATGAAGAGCATCTTATGAGTGGAAATTTTTGCAGAGGATGAAAGCTCAGATGTAGTGGCTACTGAGTCAGAACTGGCTACCCACTGCGAGGAGGGGTTCCTATAACACAAAGGGGAAAAGTATAAAGAGATATCGATAGAAGGTTATATATTGTTTTGAATAAAATAAGCTAATATGTATGCATCTGCATATACTTTTCATCAGAACACGATTAGCAGAAAGAGAGGCTCCTCGAATCACAGGAGGACTAGTCCCCACCATATCAGCAAGGGAAGGCGCCCTGGCTTCTGTACTCGAGTCCCTGGTGGTCGGAGTCGGCAAGTCTGTGGTTTTAGTTGGAAATACAATCTCACGAGCCACTGTTTTAAGCGCAGCTAATGGACTTAAAGGGATTCTCGGTGAAATTGCTGATGCAGTTGCAGGGGGATTTGAAGGAGAAATCTCACCTATCTCAATATTAGCAACATGAGCGCCTGGAAAAAAGGGGGGAAACACAATAGCTCTAAATAAATAATTGATATTAAATAAGCAAATAGATAAATATGTGAAAGTTAAATTCCCTTTACCTGGTGAGTGTCCATATTCACCGTAATCTAAAAGTTCCTTTTCTTCTTCTACAGCTATAGGAGATTTGGCAGGAATTCTAGTGTTGAGGAGAGCTTTAGAGGTTGCGGGATGTTCCGTTTCAGTGTCTTCTGCAATTGCTTCCTCTTCTCCATCAATATCAACTTCTCCTTCTTCAAAATCATCATCTGTATCTTTACTGCTTTCACCATTTTCATCATCTTCATGCGGAGAAGAAGCAGTATTCTCTGATGATGAGGTCGAGCTTTCGTTCTCCAGAAGTTCCTCGTCAATGTCTGCAGTAGCAATTTTCTTTCCTTTGGAGGAAGCAGCTTGACCGATCTCTTACGCGGGATCTTTGATTAAAGGAGAAACAGGCACTTGTCCCGTTTCTACGGGAGAGACATGTGGAGAAGGCGAAGCTTGCGAATGCGTCCTTGATCTAGTCATCAGAGATGATGAACTAGGCCGAGTGGGTTGTACAGGAAGCACCGGAGCATCATGAATTGGTTCGTCCTGAACCACTATAGTCTCTGCTGGAAGAGGAGAAGATGTACCTGCAATATTGTCTGTAGCCCGAAGTGTGGAGTCACGAGGAGCTTGCTCAAATTCTCTTAAGACCCCGTGAGCGAACCATCCATTTAAAGTATTAATGGATTTTATCTCACGGATGGGTTCTTCTAGCGGTATTTTTCTACAAATTTCTCCGCTATGTGATGCATGACTCTTCTCTGGGATAAAGTCAATCCCGCTCTCCAGCTTGCCTTTCAATCTGGGTGGATGAAGAAAGATAGGAGAATCCACGGGTAGACATTTGGTAACCAGATATGACTGATGATCCCACCATCGCATCCAGCTGTATGAAGTACGAACTATGCACTCACAACTAGGAATTATGAAGGACGAATCGACACAGACATTCAAAAGTTGCTTCCATATCATGGCCTAGTTGAGAGGACCCGTGTCGTAACAACGCATCTTTTGAGTGACCAGTCTGCAATCTTTTGGTACGGTCTGATCGTAACCAAATTGGTGAGCAAAATGACTGGGATAATAGGGTTCTCGCCAGAATTCTGTCCCCTCTCGGAAAGGTAGGCTATAAGAACGAAGAGAAAGAAAGAACATCCTTTCTGCTGAGGTGAGTGTTCCTTGATCCACCATATCTGTATCCTCAATGTAGCGGTGAAGACGGAATTGAAAGAAATCTATCTGGTCATTGTCCCGAATCTTATTAGCAACCCAGTCATATGCCCTCTTGGCCATAGTTCTTTGCTGAAAGAACCAAAGTGGGAGATGTGTAGGATGAACGTATCCTTTTTCAGGCACTTCGAAAGTCCAGGGAAAGTAGACTCCTAGCCAGCCTGTGATATAATGCCAAGGAGTGTATGCTGATGAAGTTCCAAGAGTAGGATCCTTTATATGGGTGGCTATCTCCCCAAGAGCTCTATAAATGGAACATAATACCAGAGGAGCAAGAGAATATCTATGGCCTTCTGCCAAGGCACCAGCTACAACAAAAACTATGGGGTGAACAACGTCTGCCCATTTGGAACTAGGGAGTACAATAAGGCTTATCCAGTAAGACAAGAAAGCCACAAGTTCCCCGAATGAACTATACTCGGCTCTTGCCTTCATTGCATCACGGAGCTGTGTTAACTCCTTAGAGCGATAATCGCGAAACCTATAAAAAGGAGAATATGTATGTGTTAAAACTTCTAAAAAGGAAGAAGAGAGAGAAGAGTTGAGTCATGGGTTCATAAATACCTGAGGGATCTGGAGAAATGCGCAAGCCATTGCAAAGGGGAAAGCTTATGAATATTGGAAAACTTCCCCATTTCCTTAAAAAGCTCAATAGTGGTTTCAGATATGGAAGGCCTGCGATCAGGAGAAGAAATGATGGCAAGTTCTCTGTTAGAGGGGATGAATTCATCATAGAACTTGCCTGTTATAGGAAGACCGGCGATACGATGGAGGTCCCAAAGTGTTACACTCATTTCACCATATGGAAGGTGAAAATAGTTGGTAGTTGGTGACAAATATTCGATGAAACCTTTTAACACGTTGGGTTCCTTATAGAAGTGCTTGGATGTGACATCTATAGCGTCGTAAAGACCAATTTTGGCTAGTGTAGTCACGTGCTTCAGCAAAATCGCTTCTGTCCAATCAGAATAATAACGTCGAGCAGTTAATAGATCTCTGGTGCGGAAGTCTTCTGGTCCCCAAAGTTGAACGCGATCTCAGAAGCGTTGGCGGATGGTCTCATAGAAATGAGAAGGAAAAAGGTCATGAGGGCTATGAAAAGGCGTGAGGAAAATCATGGGGTAGACTTTCCAATCTTTTATCACTGCTTTTCCGTCCGTATTATCCCTTCAAGAATACGCGGTTCTCTCGTATCCCATGACTCAGTGTACATCAGTCTTTCGCCTTAAACGTGGTCTTTTGGTTCACAGTTGAGCATAGATTAGTGGCGGTACACATTGATGGGAATTATTATCATGCCTTCCGAGTGGGGGTTATCAAACTTCATGATACCCTCGATGACTCGTACCGAGTCCCATGAGTTCTGGAGTCTCTTCTTCTTGTGTTCAACAATTTTCTCTTCAAATTCTTTCGCCTTGTTTCGGCGAGCCTTCTTTGAATGAGAAGCAGGAGGAGTGTTTTCTCGAGGAGGCGGCCTCTGACTATCGGTGCGGATGTGGGCAGTGGTTTTCAACCATTCATCCCAATCATAGTCTCTACCATGCCTGGGAGGACATTTAAGGCTCCCCAGTGCTATTGCACGATGGATAGGGGATGGTAGAGATTCAATGTGATCGGTAAAGTCAAAAGTGGGCAGAACGGGCTCTTTAAAGAATGAAGGGGTCTTGGGGATAGTTTTTGTTCGTTTAGCAGGAGGTTGATCAGAAGAAGGGGAAGGGCGAAAAGAAGACGAATCAGGCAAGTCAGGATGAGAGGGTTGTGCAGTAGGTGAATTAACAAGGCGAAAGGTTTGCTTGGTACGAGCCATTATGAAAATAATGTTCATAGACTAAAGAAAATCAGAGAAAGGTGCAAGGGAAAACGGCAGGAAGCAGAAAACCGCTAAGTGACGGAAAAGGTGCTTTGCGCGGAGAGGAAAAGACTTGGGGAAAATTTTCTTCGCTGCAACACGGGTTGTGTGGTACCGCGCAACGTATATCAGTTGTACGGAGTTAAATGCCTTGGACAAAAATTCACGGCTGCAGGAAGGAGGTTTGAGCAAATGAAGTCCTTCGGCTATTTATAGGGTCTCTGACCGAGTACGGTACACGGCTCGATGTTGAAGGAAGAGGAATTTGATTGATCCTTTCCTTTGATTTTGAGAAAAATAAAGAACGGATCAAGGGGGCATCTGTTGAGGACTAAAATAAGAGAAGAATGGAAACAAATGAAGATCAGAAAACCATAAAGACGAGTTGGAAGAAAAGACCGTTAAAAGACTTATATACTTTGTGCGAGACCGCGTGAGCATTATGCTTTGCACTAGAGCGCGAAAAGAATTTTCGCTGCGCTAGCTCGCTCAAACGATCTCCTCCAGCACAAACAATCTCCTCTACGCGATTCTCTGTAAATGACAGCAAATGCATTGGTGAGTTCAGATGGGCTGGTACTTATGTCCTACATCGCTAAGATAGGAAGATTCCGCACGTGTGAGCGCCTATAAATACCCCGTTAGTTCCTTGATTAGGGGTTGGTTGATTGAAGACTACGGAGAGCAAGCAGAGAAGATAAAGCGGAGTAAGAAGACTGAAGGTACAGGCGGTAGCCCAGAAGACTTTGCGCAGGACTACGCAGGGCTGTTTCAACCTGAAAGGCTTTGCGCTGGATCGTGCAAACCATATGATTTGCGCGGGTGTGCGCAAGCAGTATGCTCTGCAGTCTCTCATGCTGAAGAGTCGTTATGCTGTCGAAATAGAAGATCTCTGAGTTTTCCTGTTCAAATACGAAAGGACTTAAGCCTTTGAAGTGCACATTCCTCCTAAGTCTCAGGAGATGATTGAAATAGCGTTGGAAGGCTGTCGAAATCTTTACTTCTCTAAAGAAGGATTGATTCAATCTATAATTCCTCCTAAATCCTTGGAGAAGATCGAGATCCAAGCTGAAATTAGCTGAATTTTCTATTTGAACCTAATGTTTTAATGTTTATACATATTTAAGTGAATGTATCTTTAAATCAAGGGAGATCAGAGGATGTAAATGAACTTGGAATTAATGAAATGTGATGATCGTCTTTGCACTTTTCCCCTGTTATGTTTTAAATAAGATAATCCCCCGAGAATCGAAACGCATTTGTTTTCTTGTTAAAACACTCTCATGGAGGTTGGAAGATGCTTGGACGTGTGGAGTTTTTAGTTGCTTGAGAAAGTGGTTTGAGAATGAGAGAGAGAGGGTTGTAAAGAGAGAAAGAGAGAAAGATGGGTGATGGAGTGATGGATGTGATGAGTGATGGGTGTGTAAGAAACTTTTGACTTTGGGGTTGCTTGGTTTAAGAAAAGTATGAGCTTGTGTAAGAACTTTTTAACTTTAAGGTCGCTTGGGAATGGATGAAAGGTGATGTGTACTTGACATGTACTTAACATGATGGGATTGATTGATTGATTGATTGATGTGACAAGTCGTAGAGTTTCTCTTGGGTTTTGCAACGCGCGGTGTTTTCCTCGAACCGAACGTAGGCGCACATCTCCCGGCCTGCGTATTGCCTCGGCGCATGAGATGCGGCATCGAAATCATGACGACGGTGTAGTCGCTAGGGTAAAAATCTCGAGTTGAGTTGACTCGGTTGACAGCGTGTGACTTAGGGTCGGTGAAAATACCGGTTAAGGGTCGAAGGTTGTTGAAATTCAATCGGAAAGACCGTGGAAGCCTATGAAACAGTATAGTCTATGATACAGGTCTTACACCGGTCCCATACTAAAATTTGGATAGTCAAACACAATCTGGTAAACTCCTGATCTCATGTTAGTCACATGCCCCAACCGAAGTGCTAGCCATTGTGAAGGTACACGTAATAAATAGTTGCCCACCACCAACCCGAGTGGATAGTGAATGGATGAATGAATGAGTATACAACTCCTGCTCAGTAGCTTACCAGCACAGCAGCCTGTCAACCACTGGTAGGTCACCTAGTGTGGTAGATCGCCCAGGCCTCAACCCCGCCCACATCACACCCACCCAGATCAACGTCCGCCCATGTGCGCCCGTCCACATGTGTAACAGTGATGGGGTGTCATCATATCATGTCAGTCCTCATATTATGTCCACATATCAGTACAGTTCCTCTCTGGAAAATCACCGGGGTCTATTACACTCCACACTGACTACTAACTCCTTAGCCACACAGCCCAGCGAGTGAAAGAGATCTTACTATTCGGCTAGCCAGCAGTCTTCCAATACCTACCTAGTTCGTCGATAGCGGACTCATTTGTAAGATAGTCAAACTCAGCCTAGCTTACAGCCCCCTCACTCGGGCGGATAAGGCCACACCCCCTTCCAACCGACCATGACACAGTGGGAGACACAGCCTCATGGTATAAGTACTAATGCTCATATTTCACTCGGTCTAGACATTGGAGCATCTCCTGGTATTAAGGAGGTTTAAGGACTTTCACCCCCAGACATCCTAAGTGCCCACAGTGCTAGAACTAAGTACTTCTGGTGTCCCATCTGGCCATCCACAATGTGCTCGTGGAGGCCACGGCCCTGATGTCGCTAGGGCATACAATGATCATGTCACACATATGTGAGACACATGAGTCACATCATCAATCATGCAACAATCCTGCACGTACCGTGCAATAATGTGGGGCAGTCCATCTCATAAGGAGTCCTGTAAATGGTATGCCCAATGGCACATGCCATGATCAGTCACTACTCATAACAAGCATACATATGATGCGTATGGGCATGAGTCATGAAATTATACAAAGATGTTATAAGGTGATGAACTATCCCCACAATGGAGATTAGCCTAGATGGGCTACACACAACAAGTGTGGGCCTATCAATGGGCCCTAAGGAGACTCATAATGTAAAAATTTAACCAACATTATTCTTATAATGTGGACGTCAAACCATCATTGCTCCCAAGGCATAACTCGCCATATACATCATTACATTCATCGCGTGGAATCACACATTGTAATGGACTTTGTATACATCCCATTGGGCATCATCCCATGGGCCTCATATATATCAAGGTGGGCTTAAACAACGGGCCTCATATATATATCGAATATGCCACACCAATTGGCCTTACATACATTACAATGGGCCATAACCCATGGTCCCTACATACATCACAATGAGCCTCATAACATGGGCCTCATATACATTAAGGTGGGCCTCAACAACGGGCCTCATACACATTAAGGTGGGCCTAATCACATGGGCCTTATATATATACTAAGGTGGGCCTAAACAATAGGCCTCATATATATATATATATATATATATATATATATATATATATATATATATATATATATATATATATATATATATATATCGAATAGGTCACACCAATCGGGCCTTACATTGCAATTGGCCATAACCCATGGGCCCTGCATACATCACAATGAGCCTCAAAACATGAGACTCATATACATTAAGGTGGCCTTAACAACGAGCCTCATACAATCAAGGTGGGCCTAATCACATGAGCCTTATATATGTAACAATGTGGGCCTAATCACATGGGCCTTATATACACACACACACACACACACACACACACACACACCAAGGTGGGCATTAGGGGATGGCCATAAATAAATCAAGATGGATATATATTATATTTATAAATGAATCATATCAGAATGGACCGTACTCTAAATAATAGTGGTGACAATGATTTCCACAATTAAAATCCTATAGGGCCCACCGTTATGTATTTTTTTTAGGATCCGACCTATTCATAAGTTAACATGCAGATAGATGAAGTGAAAATAAAAACATCATCTTGATCGGAACTACCATGGCCCTTAAGAAGTTTTTAAACGGTGAATGTCACTGTCCCCATTAGTGCAAGGGTGATAGTCCCCTTGAACTATGGATTGACTCATTCTTTAGCTCATGCCATAAAATGATCTTTTAAAATGGTTGGACAGTTTGGATGCAACACATGTATCTTGGTGGGTCCCACAGTCCAAACAGTGGACAGTGTGGATAAAACACATACATCATTAGGTGGGTCCCACTGTCAGTGATGTGGACAGTGTGGATAAAACACATACACCATGGTGGGTTCCACCGTCCACTGCCATGGACGGTGTGAATAAAACACATACATCATTGTAGGTCCCACGTGGGGCCCACCATAACGTCTTCTTTCCATCTAATCTGTTGATAAGGTCACGCAGACCCAGATGAAGAGGGAAAACAAATTTCATAATAATCCAAAACTTTTGCGTCACCCAAAAGGGTTCCAATGGTAGACGTTCAATCAACACTGTTTCCTATGGTGTGGGCCACCCGAGCTCCACATACGTCTAATTTTTGAGGGGCCCACTATCCCAAGAGGGACCCAACAAATGCACGGTGTTGATGATCAACACCCATCATGGTGGGGCCCATGGCTGGGACCCTGCCCACTGCCTAACGTAGCAGGACGCCGCTGGCATCCTCTAACGGTCGGCAGCAGTAGTAGCAGCTGCTGCCTTATTTTTATTTTTTTATTTTGAGTTTTTCTGAGGTTTTTCCTAGGTGGGGCCCGTATTAGAAGAATCCACCCAACCCATTGGTTTTTACTACTTAAGACAGACCCATCAAGCCCAATATTCAATATATTTTGGTGTATAAAAATATCAGGGTAGATTTCAACAGTAAAGACATTGTTTTCTATGCTATGGCACACCAGATACTCGGATTGGCCTCATTTTTTGGCTCAACACCTAAAACGAGCCAAGGAATGGAAAAGACGGAGTGGATTGGATCAATGCATCAGGGTGGGGCCTATATGAGCGGCCCTTCCCAAAAGCTTTGAACCAAAGCTAATATTTGTGTTTTTCAGTTCATGTCAGTTTACACTCCACTGTGTAGCAACGTCTAGCATCCCTGGACGCTGGATGGTTTGGATACAAGATTTAATCAAGGTGGTCCCCACCTACAAACGTGTTTTCCAGGTGGGCCACCAAATGGCTAGATGGTGTGGATAAGGCATACATCATGATGGGGTCCATCCAAGTGGGCCACATGGCCACATCATCGCACAAAATCAAAAAGAGAGGGAAAGAAAGAGCAAGAAAGGGACACATTAAAATAGTGGTGAAGACCTCTTGAGTTGAAGTAGGAATATGCCAATATGTCCTAGAGAGGGGTGAATAGGACTTTTTAAAGTTTTACAATGTATTTTAAAATCCTATTGCACTAATCCTATCAAATATACAATTATCAGGATTACTCAAATGTAACTCTACTAGCTTGTAAGCCTTGTAGAGGATCCAATCATAAACATTTTGAAAGATAAATAAGTTGCATACAAGATTGTGATGGATATGACTGTGTGTGTATGAGGTGTGATCTTAAACAATCAGATATAAAATCATGTAAGAAATATCACACAAATGAAAAAAAATAACAGTCTCAAACATAGTCATTTTTATAGTGGTTCGACTACTTATCTACTCCACTCCCGACTGCCGCACTCAACCCTTGAGTGTACCAGATTTCACTAAGGAGGTTTCCCAGGGTTCACCTCAAACCTAAGGTTTTAAATCAGGTTCACCTTTAACCTTTACACGGAGGTCTCTACTTGGTTCACCTCTAACCCTGGGGTTTTACTGGTTCACTCCTAACCAGATGTTTATGATCTCTATAGAGAAAGGGTCCACACAATGCACGCAGATGTTTATGCTCTCCACAGAGTAAGGGTCCACACAACGCACCTCTTACGTACACTCCTGCCAGAGGCCTCCTATGAGAACTTCAAAGGGTGAGCAATACTTAAGACCCAATCCTAGAAAGGAATGATCACAAGTGTCCTTTGGACTCTAGATACTTACAGATAAGTTTATGAGTCTCATTCAATGCAATGAAAAAGATCTCCTCCTTGTTGTTGAAGAGTCTTCGGCTCCCTTGATCCACAACACAAAAATATGTACCAGTACTTGGCTTCGGGTTGGGTCAAGGTTAGGATGGAAATCCACTCTATTAGAATTTTCCTAAAAGAAAGATAGAGTGATTCCCGTCATTTATTCAGTCAAGGTATCCCAACTTAATGATATGCTATTAAGATAGTTGCTGAAGGATCCTTGAATGTGGAAGTTCATTTCCCAATCCACTCTATTGAATGTCAATGAATGAGAGTGGATTGGAAGATGAACTCCCGTGAGAGAAAGGGCTTTGGGTAAATGATCTAAAGGTAAAACACACAAAAGCACTCTTTTCTTTCTCAGCTAGCAATATGGACAAGTCTCTCTTTATATTGGCAAAAGGTTCCAACAGATATAAAATGATCATATTTATGACAGAGTTTGATATCATCGAGTAGGGTCGATATCATCAAGTGTATACTCTCGATAGAATAGTTTGTCCGCTCGATAACATAAACTCAAATGTCATACGCTTTTGAAACCCTTTGTAGCTGGTTAATGGGATTGATACTGGTGTCGATGTCATCGAATTTCGAACTCCGATTCTATCGATACTGGGATCAATCTATCGACATTTGAAGCATAAGAGAGACAAGTCTTGAAATATTTCAGGTTTTGAGGATATGATCGGGGAACAACCGATGTCATCGAAATTTGAATATCGATGATATCGAGGCCGTGTCGATGGGATCGATAAATCGTATAGATTAACCTATAAGCACGCTGGATAGTTTGTGTCCAGTCTCGATCCAATCGACTAGACCTCGATAGCATCGACATAAGAATATCTATTTCCTCAAGTGGCCCCTGATCAAAGTTAAAAATAACCTGAAATATTCGTTGGAAGAAATACGCGCCCACTATCGATATGATCGATGGCCTTCCGATATGATCGAGATTTGAATTCAGAATGAATCAGGAAAGACATCGATATATTGAAGCACATAATAATTTTTTTTAAAAAATAGGGGCGTAAAAAATCTACCTGTCGATGTTATCGAGCCACTTCCGATGGGCTCGATATTTGAATATAGATGATATCGATGGGTATATCGATATATCGATAAATCTGCCCAGATGAGTATGTGGTTGCTGGACACTTTTAATCCTCTTATCGATAGTATCGATTAAGTGTTGAGGACATCGACAGTGCAGGTCGATCATATTGAAATGTGTATTACTAAAATCGATAGGGCAAGCAAACTTAGAGATTTTTCTAATGTTTGAAAAAGTTCACTTACCTAAAAACCCTTATATGTTCTAACTTATTTTTAAGGGTTTTAATCACCTGGTGTTTTGGGACATGGGATGTGAGGCTATGATTTACCTATGGCGAGCTTCCACACATCCGGTTGAGGCAGACACTTGAATTGGAGGCTCTGTAGTCCGACTGACTCAACACACACAGTAATTGACAAACCAAGGCACTAGCAGGTGCCCTTTCAATCTCCCCCTTTGTCAATTACGTGACAAAATACCAAAACACCCTAGGATAATATCTAGATAGACACATCCTAAATTGTGTGTACTTGCAATTTACACTATTTTACAAATTCTAATGATCCCATGTACACAACGAATAATTGTTCCTCCTTTCTATAAAACTCCCTCTTTCTTAATGCAGCTGTTCCCCCTTACACCTACAACATATAAGAGCAAATATCCAATTTTCAACACGGGGTGTTTTAACTTTTCTCCCCCTTTTTGTCAGTCATTGACAAAGATAAAGCAGTAGATATTGACTGAAGTTAAAGAAGCATATGGGAGAACCACAAATATAAATGTATAAAGATTTTCAACAGTGTGAAGCATACATCATTGGTAGGTAGTATGAATGCATGAAATAAAACTTGACAAAATCAGATAAGCTAATCATGAAAATCACATGCATTCCATATCAGAGACTATATAAGCCAGAGGATTTCATATATCACTAGGGCAGTAAGAATAGTATACGCAGTCGTATTCAACAAAACATTCATCATTCAAAAACACGTACTGCCCTAGACAACAATAGGCTACCAATCATTAGACAGAGATATCAAGCCCATGTAGGAATACCCAAAATGAATATAAAAAAAAGACTAGTGTTTATAACTAGACACACTTTGCTTCCAAAATGGTCTTCTTTTAACACATAGAAGGCCCGCCAGTCATTAGTAGCTCAAGAATCTGTTGCACAGAATGTTGGAGAGCTTCCATCCTGTTTTCTATTTCTGACAGTTGTTGCTCGCAGTGATGGAGCCACTTATCAATTCTAGTGAGATTGTTTAAAAATCGGTGCTCAAGCACATGACGTTGACGATTAGTGTTAGAAGCAGGACTTTATTCAGGAGTTCGGTTAGATCCCCAGAGAGTTTCTTCTTTAGGCACGGGACCACTCTCTCCAATAGGTGGAGGATTCTTAGATGAGACAGAGACATACACTCGTTGAGCTGCATCATGGTCGAACCATACTTTAGGATATATCTTATCTGTTGTTTCCAGCAGTCCTGCCCAGTGTGCAAGCTTGTAGACAAGAGATGGAAAGGGCAGTATTTCAAGATGGTCACTTTTGACTACCTTAATTAACTGATCTAGAATGAGAGTAGGTAGACATACAGGGACCTCTTGATAGACATCATACAAGACATTCTGCACAAAGGGGCTCAGGTATGTGTCGTTGGCATCACATGGGTACACATTCGTACTGAAACTACTGTGAAGGAGTCGAAACAAGGTTCCTAGATGTTTAAACTGAAGGAAATTGTTATCATTTCTAGGAATTGTTATACCCTGACACAGTGCTCGAGTAATTTCCCACCATCTTCCCAATTCGTTTAGATTTCTACTAGTGATAGGGATTTGTGTCACTTCAATGTTTAGAACACGACCAAGGACTGTTGGTGTAATTTGCTTGGTGTGATGCATGAATTCTAGACGCATACATGGTGGATAAACTTGGACAACATAACAATAGTTGAAAAACTATTGGATCATTTTAAACTGATATGGACCACCCATATTAAGCACATTCTTTCACCCAATACTCTCCATCATGAGATCCACCCCATAGGGCTTGATAACACTAGGGAGAATGGTACGGTCGACGATCGTAACTTGTTCCCAATCAGATTGGTTGTGAGGTGGTCTAGTATTTTTCGCTTTCTTAAACTTGGAAGATTTTACTGAGAGAGCCTTACCTTTTCCTTTACCATCTTCCTTGCTTCATTTGGATGATGAGATTTTCTCATCAGGGCTCTGAGCAAATAAACTAAAGGAAAAATTGAGGCAGTGAGACAGGACTGGCTACTGTAAAAAGTAAAAATTTTTGCTCAATAGCCTTTTATTTTGTACCATCTGTCGATCATATCGATCATTGTTTTGATGATATCGATAAGTTTCCGATCGATTCTATCAAGTCTATCCACGATGTCATCCACGGTCATACGACTTTTCACATTCTAAAGAGTCGTCGATTGTATTGATCCTTGGTCGATAAAATCGATATTAAAAAAAATGATCGATAGTTATATCGAAAGTGAGTAATTTTTAGGTTTTTCATCATTTCGACACACTTTTATGCAAATCTTGATTTGATCAGTATACATCACAAAATTTTGTACAAGTTCTGTACAGCCAAAAAAAATATAAACATGATAATGTTTATATACAAAAAGTTTGAGGTGTACAACCTCAGATGTATCATTGAAGGCTCAGCAAAAATTTCTCGTTTTAGCACATGTTCAGATCTTGATGTATGATCTGAAAGAGTTTTTTCATTCTCAGTGTTTCTTAATATCACTCCTTTCTTAATGTAGCAGTGGTTGTTTGTGCGAAGACCCTTCATAATTGATTTTCCTGATTGATCTAGGATCTCGCATTCTTCTTTATTGAATTTGACAACATGCCCACTATCACAGATTTGAGAGATGCTTAGTAGATTATGTGTCAGTCCTTTTATGCAAAATACAATCTCACCTTTGAGCAAATCAATTTCACTTATCATCCCTTGTCCAATTACTTTGGCTGTGGTACCATCTCCATAGGTGACTATCCCATTTTGAAGATTTTTATAGTTGGAGAGAAGGGACTTATCACCTGTGACATGTCTTGAGCAACCACTGTCAAGGTACCATTTAGCCTCATTGCCTGGTAGATGATCTGAATGTGTAACAAGGCAATTTGTCTTTTCCTTAATCACCCACTTTGTGACAGGAGTTTTACTTGGGGTAGATTTGTTCATCTTATCTGATTTGTCCACATGACTTACCGGCTCCTTCATCCTGTCAACTAGCTCGAGTGGGGATGATTGTATATTTCCTTTGTTTAGTTCATAAACTGACTCATAATTTTTGGGATGAGCTGGGATGAGTCTGACATTACTACTAAAGGCAACAGATTTTCCAAATGTTTGTGCATCATATTCAGTTTTTGTTTTGGCTTTTTCATAACCTAATCCCTTTTTGTCCTCTTCACATCTTCCCATGCCCAACGGTTTTTCTAATTTCTCACCACTTTGGGAAAGTTTGCAGTTTAGCTTGGCCATTTTTCTGGATTCTTCTAATTCAACTTGAAGTGTGTCATTTTCATTTTGAAGAATCATGTTTTTCTCATTTAATGTTTTAATTTGTTTATTTAATCCTTCAGTCTCAGATTTAAGAGAAATGTTGATTCTTTCAAGTTTATCATTATCTGAATGATATTGCTGCAAATCATTAATTAGATGTGTATTCATTTATAGAGTTTTATACAAATCCTTTTGCAGCAATCCCTTGTTGTTTTCAGATATACCAAGTCTTTTAACAACCTTGATGTTGTGGATGTATAGTTGATTATAGGCATCTTGCAGTTTATCCTCTTCAGCTTCTTCTTCCTCTTCAGTCTCCTCATTATCAGACGAAGTTAATTCGATGTCTTGCTATTCCTTTTCATTCTCAGATTCATTGGGAATGATTGGAGTAGTGGAGACTATAAGGATTTTCAGTGATTTTTGATCTTCATTGCTCTCTGAGTCACTGGAATCTGAATTTGACTCTTCTGTATCATCCCATGTGGCGGCCATTGCCTTGCCCTTGGTTTTTCTGTTTGGGCATTCAGTGGACAGGTGTCCATATTCATGACAGGCTTAACTTTGTGGTTCTTTGGTTCTTTTACCAAATTTTCTTATAGAAGTTTTGTTGTACACCTTTCTTACTTTGGAGGGACGACCACGATTCTTTTGAAAGAATCTTCTGAATTTTTGTGCCAGCAAAGCCACTTCCTCATCTTCATCTTCCTTTTCGCTTTCACTGTCCTCATGTTTTGATTTCTTAAAAGTTTTTAGGACAGTATTTTTGGATTTTTGGGATTGAGTGAAGTTTAGTTCAAAAATTTGTAGGGAACCTACCAGTTCTTCTACTTTCATCTCATCAATATTTCTACACTTCTCAATTGTTGTTACTTTGTGATTAAACTGTTCCAGTAGAGATCTTAAGATTTTACTACATATTTTTGGTACCGGAACTCTCTCTCCCAATCCACCCATGGAGTTACAAATAATATTCAACTTGGTGAAAAACTCCATAAATGTCTCACGCTCTTCCATCCTGAGATTTTCGATCTGTGAAGTCAAAAGTTGTAGTTTAGACCTCTTCACAATACTTGTGCCTTCATGGGTTACTTCCAGTAGATCTCATGCTTTCTTAGATGTCTCACACATACTTATCTTGATTGAATATATCTTGACACACGACACAGTAGATGGCATTCATTGTTTTTACTTTAGTAGTTCATTGTTCTTTTTCGAACATCGTCCACTTTTCTTTGGGTTTGGGTTTAGTGATGGTAGTTTCATCTTCAAGTACGATCTGTTTAGATGGTAACATATAACCCTTTTCAATAACATCCCAAACATCATGATCTAAAGATCTCAGGAAGTAATGCATTCTAGCCTTCCAGTATGCGTAATTTGAACTATCAAATACTGGAGGTCTAGTGACTGATGAGCCCTTTCCTTTGGCCATATTCCTAAAATTCAGTCAAGATCACTCTCTGGGCGGTGAATCCCTTAAAGAGAGACTCGCTTTAATACCAATTGAAATAGTGGTGAAGACCGCTTAAGTTGAAGTAGGAAAATGCTAATATGTCCTAGAGGGGGGTGCATAGGACTTTTTAAAGTTTTAAAATATATTTAAAAATTCTATTGCACTAATCCTATCAGATATACAATTATCAGGATTACTCAAATGTAACTCTACTGGCTGTCAAGCCTTGTAGAGGATCCAATCACAAACTTTTCAAAAGATAAACAAGTTGTATACAAGATTGTGATGGATATGACTATGTGTGTGTATGAGGTGTGATCTTAGACAATCAGATATAAAACCATGTAAGAAATATCACACAAATGAAAAACAATAAGAATCTCAAACACATTCATTTTTATAGTGGTTCGGCTACTTGTCTACTCCACTCCTGGCTGCCGCACTCAACCCTTGAGTGTACCAGATTTCACTGAGGAGGTTTTCCAGGATTCACCTCAAACCTAAGGTTTTAAATCAGGTTCACCTTCAACCTTTACACGGAGGTTTCTACTAGGTTCACCTCTAACCCTGGAGTTTTAGTAGTTCACTCCTAACCAGATGTTTGTACTTTCCATAGAGCAAGAGTCCACATAACGCACCCAGATGTTTATGCTCTCAACAGAGCAAGGGTCCACACAACGCACCCCCTATGTACACTCCGGTCGAAGGCCACCTATAAGGACTTCAAAGGGTGAGCAACACTTAAGACCCAATCCTAGAAAGGAATGATCACAAGTATTCTCTGAACTCTAGATACTTATAGATAAGTTAATGAATCCCATTCAGTGCAATGACGAAGATCTCCTCCTTGTTGTTGAAGAGTCTTTGGTTCCCTTGATTCACAAAATAAAAAGTTGTACCAGTACTTGGCTTTGGGTTTAGTCAAGGTTAGAACGGAAATCCACTATCTTAGAATTTTCTCATAAGAAAGATAGAGTGATTCCCGTCATCTATTCATTCAAGGTATCCCAGCTTAATGATATGTTATTAAGATAGTTGCTGAAGGATCCTTGAATGCGGAAGTTCATTTCCCAATCCACTCTATTGAATGTCAATGAATAGAATCGATTGGAAGATGAACTCCCATGAGAGAAAGGGCTTTGGGTATATGATCTAAAGGTAAAATATAGAAAAGCACTCTCTTCTTTCTCTACCAGCAATATGGACAAGTCTCTCTTTATATAGGCAAAAGGTTCCAACGGATATAAAATGGTCATATTTATGACAGAGTTCAATATCATCAAGTAGGGTGGATATCATTAAGTGTATACTCTCGATGGAATTGACTGTCCGCTTGATAACACAAACTTAAATGTCATACGCTTTTGAAACCCTTTGTCAGCTGGTCAATGGGATCGATACTGCTGTCGATGTCATTAGATTTCAAACTTCGATTCCATTGATACTGGGATCGATCTATCGACATTTGAAGCATGAGAGAGACAAGTCTTGAAATATTTCAGGTTTTTAGGATATGATCAGGGAACAACCGATGTCATCAGAATTTGAATATCGATGATATTGAGGTCGTGTCGATGGGATTGATAAATCGCATAAATTTACCTATAAGCACACTGGACAGTTTGTGTCTAGTCTCGATCCAATCGACTAGACCTCGATAGCATCGACATAAGAACATCGATTTCCTCGAGTGGGCCCCGATCAAAGTTAAAAACAACCTGAAATATTTGTTGGAAGAAATGTGCGCCCACTATCGATATGATCGATGGCCTTCCGATATGATCGAGATTTGAATTCAGATTGAATCGGGAAAGACATTAATATATCAAAGCACATAGTGATTTTCTTTAAAAAATAGGGGCGCCAGAAATTTGCATGTCAATGTTATCGAGCCACTTCCGATGAGCTTAATATTTGAATATTGATGATATCGATGGGTGTATCGATATATCGATAAATCTGTCCAGATGAGTATGTGGTTGCTGGACACTTTTAGTCCTCTTATCGATAGTATCGATCAAGTGTCGAGGACATCGACAATACAGGTCGATCATATCGAAATGTGTATCAATATAATCGACAAGGCAAGCAAACTTAGAGAATTTTTTTTTATGTTTAAAAAAGTTCACTTACCCAAAAACCCTCATATGTTCTAACTTATTTTTAAGGGTTTTAATCACCTGGTGTTTTGGGACATGGGATGTAAGGCTATGATTTACCTATGCCGAGCTTCCACACATTCGATTGAGGCAGGCGCTTGAATTGGAGGCTCTGTAGTCTGACTGACTCAACATACAGTAATTGACAAACCAGGGCATTAGCAGGTGCACTTTCAAACATGTGATGGAGGGACCCCGACACTATGGGCCCTCCCTTTTCATGCATTCAATCATACATCAAGTGGGTCCCAATAAATGTGGGCCCACCAAATCAAATCAATGGTGGAGATCCCTTCTCCACCAAAATGAAAGGTCTTGATGACCTCTCTCAAATTTAGAAAGTAAACATCATGATGGGGTCCATGGAGAATGGCCTCATCATGGAATGATCATGAGGATCATAGTGGTCCATCGGCCACATCTAGGGTCCAAAGTGAGATTCATACCATCAATCGGTAGGCCTCACTTGGCCCATCATCAAAACATGAAAATCTAGCCTATAAAGCACCCATCGTTTGATCTTCTTGGTTCGATGGAACGTCGATCTCTATGTGCTTCTCTTTGATGGAAGATGATGAGAGATGAATGGCTAGGATGAAGGATTTTGGGGTGGTAAGTGGGCCACACAACTCACTTTCTCTCTTGGAAAACCATGGACGTGCACATCTCTTTTGCTTGGAATTTTGTGATTAGAAAAGAGAGAGAGAGGGTTGTACGGAGAGAGAGTGATGGGTGATGGATGTGAGGTGAGTGATGGGTGAGGTGAGAGACTTGTTGACTTTTGGGGTAGATTGCATGACTTGTGAAGAAAGAAAGCATGGGTTGTTCTTGTACTTGACATGAGGTGATTAATTGATTAATTGAGTGATTGATTGATTAATTGAGTGATTGATTGGTGGGAATGTTGTAGAGCTTTTCTTGGAATTACAAACGCGCAGTGTTTTCCTCGAACTGAACGTGAGCCCATATCTGGCGTGAGTATTGCCTCGACGCATAATACGCGGCGTCAGAACCGCAGTGATGGTGTGGTCGTAATGGTATAAGTCTCGGATTGAACCGATCCAAATCTACGAGATACGACTCAAGGTTGTGGGCAAATGCAGATAAAAGTTCGCAAGTCGCTGTAATTCGACCGAGAGGACCGCGAAATCCTACTGAACGGTACGGGCTAGGATACGGGTCTTACACAAACCCATGCCTTTCTCATGTAACCCATAACCCTACCTATGCTAGCTATCTTTTTCTCTTCTTTTTCTCCCCATTCTACCCCTCCATCTTTCCCGTATTCCCTCCCTATCCTAAAATCTCTACCAAAAAAACTTCCTAAATCCCTCTCATTTCTACCATTTTTTAAACAAGAGTACAGAGAGAGAAAGAGAGAGAGAGAGATTAAGAGAAAAGTGAGATTAAAGAAGATTAGGGGTGAAGAGGAGCTTGGTAGACCATCCAAACCATTCGATCAACGGTCCAGCCCGATCCAACCGTCCATCCTTCTAAGTGAGTGCATGGGAGGGTCAAAACCCTCCCTTTTTATGTGTTTTATTTGTATTTTGGTAGACCCACAAGGGTGGGACTCACCTTGATCATGTATAATGTGTATGGTGGACCCCATAGTGGCAAGGGGCCACACTAATGGCTGGATATCCTTCCTTTGCCTTTCCTTTCCATTTCCCTTCACTCTCTTTCCTTTAATATTATTGCAGGGCCCATAAGTGGGCCATGCTGTTAGAGGGCGTGCCCCACACGCTATCACAACATGGACCACCTTATGTGTCTCACTGTGATGTTTATTTTACATGTAACCTATTTAAATCACCCATATTTAGAGGATGGAAAAACACTAACATTAGGTTAATCCAAAGCTCCTTGGACCCACCTCGAGCTGAGCCACATGATAGATGGTTCGGATCTCCTAACCGGACCCTCGATATACAAAATAATAATAAAAAAAATGGGGAGAGGATTGTCCAGACACTGGACATTCTCAGCGTCAAAGACATCCAGCGTCCAGACGCCCTAATAATGGAGGGAGAGTGGGACCTCCATTTGTGGGTCCCACCATAACTTATATATTTAAGCCATACCATCCATCCACGTTTCTAACTTATTTTAGGTGTTGCGCCCAAATTCGAAGTCAAGTTGAGTCTCTGATGGGCCACACCATAATAATCTAAGGGGTAAGGGGCTGGTGAGCCTAATGTTAGTGACTGTGCTTACACAGTTAGCTGGAGAGTGGGTTCTCACTCATGAGATTCACCTTGATGTATATGTTAAATCAATGCCTTCCACCAGTTTCTCCAGTTTATTTTAGGCTATGGGCTGAAAAATGGGGCAGATCGGAGCCTCAAGTGGACCGGAATAAGGCAAACAAAGTCCCACTATTAGAACTTTCTAAGGCAAACTATTGTTTGTGTAGGTGAGGGACATACTCAATCTTCGACTCCATTGGTCCATAGAGAGCTAGCCGATATAATGGACGGAATGGATTATTCACTAAGTGGACCCCACATAATAGAAAGTAAAAAAACAAAATAGAAAAGAAGAACAAAAAATGTCACTAGCCGTTTTTGCCCAGTGACATGAGGGAGGAAGTCTATTTGGGTTACCCTTGCACGTGGACCCTCCATGATGAATTTGTTTAATCCACACCATCCACCATTTGCTTTAGATAATTTCAGGCCATGGGCTAAAATTTGAGGCAGATCTAAGTCTCGAGTGGGCCGTACTAAGGAGAACAATGTCCATCTATTGAAAACTTCCCGGGCCTCACTACGCCAAAATTGTTTATTAGGTACGACTAGTGCTTTGGTTTAGAAACGATATTAAGTCATTTCTAATTGCACACGGTTCTAAACCATTTCCTAATGTAGGGATTATATCCTCTTTCCACGTACGACTCTTTTACTTTCCCCTTTTCTTCAATCACTCTTCTCTCTCTCTCTCTCTCTCTCTCTCTCTCTCTCTCTCTCTCTTCAAATCTCCAATCTTCTCCCTCATTTCTCACTCTCTCTTTAGTTGTGGCAAAGGTTTCTAGATCTTTTTCATCATCTCACCTTAAGAAAAGGTAAAAGGGGGAAAAGGAGAACTCGTTCTGGACGTAGATCTTACATCGATGGACCAATTGTGGGAAAAAGATAGGGTTTTCTCAGTTGCTACTATATCTCTACGCATTAGGGTTTTCTTTCAATTACATCAACTGGCCACTCGATGATTCAAACTCAAATGTCATATGCTTTTGAAACTTTTTTCTAGCTGGTCGAGGGAATCGAAACACGCATCGATGACAGCGGATTTTGAACTCCGATATATCGATACGAGGATCGATTCCTCGACATTTGAAAAATGAGAGAGTCTTGCTTTGAAAATTTTCAGGTCAAAAGATATGATCGAGGTACACTCGATATTATCAGAATTTGAATGTTGATGATATTGAAGGTCGTGTCGATGCATCGATAAATCCTTAAACTTTATCAGTGAGCTTGCTGGATAGTTTATGTCCTTTCTCGATGCAATCGATTCGGCCTCAATATCATCGATATTTAAATATCAATCTACCGAGTGATCCTCGATCTGAAATAAAAACCACTTGAAAATTGTTGCTGGAAAGACTGTGTCTAAGATCGATATCATCGAAGGCCTTCCAATATCATTGAGATTTGAATTCTGAGGATATCGAGGGTACTTCGATATATCAAAGGTCTTCATGATTTTTCCTATAAAAACAGGGACACAAATACCCTGCTATCGATTATATCGAGTCTACTTCGATAAGCTCGAGATTTAAATATCGATGATATTGATAGGAGTATCGATACATCAATAATTCCGTCCAGATGTATATGCAGTTGCTAGACACTTTGTCCTCATTCGATTTTATCGATTGAGCTTTCAAGGATATCGACAACACTCCTCAATTTTATCGAACCTGATATCGATAAATCGACAGAGGTAGAAAACTTGAGATTTTCTGATTTAGTAAAAAAAGTTTTCTAACTCAAAAACCCTATGATATTTTAACCAATTTTAAGGGTTTTATTTACCTAGTGTTTTGGGCCATGGGATGTAGATTTACCTGTGGCGAGTTTAAGCAGACATGCGGTTGAGGCAGACAACTGATTGATCTTCCTATAGAGATTTTTTATCTAGTTGACTTAACACTCACGCTAATTGATAAGCCAGGGCACTTTCAATCTCTCGCTTTGTTAATTACATGGTAAAATATCAAAACACCCTAGAACAACATCTAGACAAACATATCCTAAATTATGTGTACATGAATTTTACACAATTTTACAATGTCTAGTGAAACTATACACACAAGTCAGTAGCTGCTCCCGCTAACAACATTCACCCCCTATCTTGATGCAGCTGCTCCCCCTAACACCTGTATCACAATTCAAGTAGATATGCAATTTTCCTTGTCAGTTTTTTGAATTGTTCTCCCCCTTTTTATCAGTCATTGGCAAAGGAATAGCAGATGATATTAACCGAAGTTAAAGTAACTTGGGAGAACTAACATTCAGAGAGCATACATATATAAGGTATAGATGTATAATGATCAAAGAAGTTTAAGCAGACATCATTTTTATAAACTATGTATGTATATCAGATCAAATAGAGCAGTGATAGAAGCAGATAAAATAATGATCAAACATCACATGCATTCCACACCATAAATGTTAAGGGTCAAATATTATCTATCAGACCCCAGTTATTGCCTGGATTTATGAACATGGTGTTGTTTAACGGCCTAATTTAAACGTGTTTGTGTTATAATGTGTGTTTAGGAGCTTAGACTGAAATAAGGTGCTAAAAGCATAGATTTAATGATTTGATGTCACTAAGGTAAGGGATGAACTCTAGGGGACAAAGATCAACGGATTTTCATGCCAGAGATCCATGAAAATCGAGAATCTGAAGTTTGAGTAGCCTGAAAGTCAGCCAAAATGAAAGATCACTAGGTTTCCACCATCTGTTTGGCTCGAAACTTCATACATGGCATAAGGACTATAAATTAACTGTACACATCAAATTTCAACCATTGGATCCTTGTAGAAGTGGCCCAACAGTCATATCAGCCCATAAATCATCAATCTGGGGCCCACCCGAGATCTAGATATGCTACAAAGTTAGTCTCAACCCATTATCTGAGGAGATAAGATGTCTGAACGGAGCGGATGTCACAGAACCATCATAGTGGACCCCATTAAAGCATAAGTGTACATAGTGCACAATTGCACTAGCCGTGCACGGCAACAAAGAGTTGGTAAAACTGACTCTTGACCTACGTTTTCTAAAGAAGAAAATTTCCTTCTTCATGCACTTACGTAGCCCGTCCGCTGGGAGGGTGTGTGGCCCCCTTTCATTCATCACATAGCTGATCCAAACCGACCAAATTGTCCAAGAGAAAAATTAGACCACACTCCTATCATTTCCATGCATCCATGCACAAGAACAAGAGTGCAAAGACTGGATCATTCTCCACACGTTGATTAACACAGTGGTCCATCCAAAGCTCGAATCCACTTTAAATTTGGAAGAATAGACTAAATAGACTCTACAAGACCAATGAACGGACCTGATCTACTAAAAAATCATCATATGTGGGCCTCACAGAGATTAGCACAACCCCCTGTTTCTACGTGCGACCGCTGCTCGAATTCCGCGGTAGTTGTATGCCCATGGTAATGATCGGACGGCCGATCTGGACCGTCCATTGTGTAGTCTTGTACCAAATGTCCTAAGGGATGTTGATCTTTTGGATGAAATGCAAGGAAGAGGGGAGTTGGGAGGCTCCGATTTTGACTGCGTAATGGTTATGCACGCCATCGACTTCCAATCTCGCAGATTGCTGTGCGTAAAGCTCTCCACCGCCCTTAGCAGGCTACAAAGAGAGAAGAAAGGAGAGAGAAGAAGGGGGAGAGAAAGAGGATCATCTGATCAGAGGAGCCTGGTTGTGGATGTGGAGCACAGAATGAGAAAGAGAGAGATTTGAAAGAAATCGAAGGGATGTGCTTCTCATCCATTATGTTTTTCTTCTTTTTAATTGAATCTCTGTTACATCCTATGAGTTTTTAATTTCTTAGCTAGGGCTGAGATGAAGGCCCTAATTTGAATGATTCTTGTTATTCGTTGATTTCATCTGGAATTGATTGATTTATTTCTTTCTCTATTGTAATTAAATGAAAACTACATACCTCTCCAATCTATGAGCTTGCCCAAAGTCTAGAAGTGGATGTTGTTTGGACTCTTATTCTAGGTGTGCTTGTGTCTGACCATGAACAGGTTTTCCTACAGAGAAAGAAATAGAAATTTTCATCTATTCATGCCTGAACATGGATGGAAAGATGTGATCCTTGAGATTTTTTCCCAATTTCATCTTCTGTGATTCATAATGAAGATATTATATGGTGGATGTCGATTTAAGTGGTTTGGTTGATTCTTAATGTGTATATATACATGACAATTGATGTGCATGCATTAGAGACAATTGATATTAAGGGAAAAACCACTTATGCTTCAAGGGAATTATACATCCTGTGTGCCTGAACAAGGACACAAATTGTGCTTTATTTATTGAATGTATATCAATCTGAATTAGGGTGAATCAATAAGTAAAACAAGAGTTAGGATAATTAGGGGTGGATTAAAAAATCCTAGTGTTCTCCTTGAGTGAATTTTCCTTCTTATTCTCAGTTATTTTTCATTGATTTTTGTTATTTTACTTAATAACTAGCTAAACTATTTTTTGGATTAGTTAAGAAGAATCATAAAATTTGAATTGTGATAACCAGCCCTCATGGGAACGATCTCATAATACGTACTGTGTCTACACTTGATTCGTATACTTGCTAGTTTAAAAATAATTTAAATCAGGTTGGTTTAAATAAAACATCAATAAACTAGATAGACCAGGGGATCTTAAGACATTATCATGGCAGGAAAAATGTGATTTATATACATCCATATTCAAACATATCCAAAAAAAACATATACTGCCTAAGATTGACAATAGTATGACAGAAACCATTAGAGAAAAAGTATTCCTTACTCAGAGGATATCATACCAAAAAGAGACTTTTCAACTTTGTAAGTTAGTAATGCATCACACACATATATATGAGTGAAGGGCATTTAAAAATATATTTTTGCCCTTAGCATTTCAGGGAGACTCCAGGTATTTGATGCATTGGTCGGACTATAGATAATCAAAAACCTTTACTGCGCTGGTAAGACATTTATAATTTGTTGTGTAGTGTTGCAGAGTTACCATCATGGTTTTGATTTCCATGAAACAGATTTCATAGTCATCCAGCCATTTCATTATGTAAGATTGTCTATCAAGAAGCTCCTGTATAATGTCTTGTTTAGTGACAGCCTGAATGACAGAGGTGGAGCTGGGTACAAGATTATCTTTGCCAGAGGATGGATCCATTCTTTCACCATGAAACACGTTGTCAATGATATGCATGTTGTAGATGTCTTCATAGTTGAACCAGGCACACGGGCGTGGGAGGTCATTAGTAGGAGGCAACCCAAAATTATGTGAAATTTTAGATATAAGACATGGAAAGGGAAGTATAGTGATGGATTCTTCTATAGAAGCACGGATTAACTGCTGTAAGATGAGAGTGGGTAAACACACTGGTATACCTAGATGAACATCATACAAAATATTGAGAATGTATGGAGAAAGATTGTTGCTAGAAACTTCATAGGGATAGACATTCGTGCTGAAGATGTTGTGAAGAATCTTATAGGTAAGAGTGAGATGCTTGACATGAAGAACATTCTTTGCATTTCTGGGAATCGTAGCTTCGTTACATAATGCTCGAGTAACTTCTCCCCATACACCAAGACCATTCATGTTTTGTTCTAATATAGGTATCCTAGTGACTTCTACCCCAATCAGACAACTTATCATTCTAGGAGTGATGTGCTCAGTCCGATTTATGGTAGCGACTAAAATGAGTGGAAGATTATTTTTAACATTGTAGATGAGGTTCAGAAACTGATGCACAAGATGATGTTGAAATCCTCCTCCAAAATTCACAATATTATGCCACCCAATCAGTTCTAAGAGATTGATGATCCCAAAAGGTTCTATGCACTTCCTATGAATGGCTCGTTTTACCACAATTTCTAGGTTGGAAAATGAAGAAGAGGCAGTTGCACTCTTCTTACCTTTCTTGCCCTCAATTGAGGTACTTTGTGGAAGAATCAGATCTTTATCTTTAGACATCCTGAGGTGAAAGGAGATTTGGATTCTTGTAAGAGAAACTGTTCTGAGAGATAAAAAGACCAAGTTGAGATCAACAAATGAAACATTTTTTTTTCTGTTCTTCCGATATTTACTGAGTAATAACCTTCGAGATCATCGATCATAGGTTCGATGATATCGATATACCCTGATTTAAATTTTCAACAAAGAGTTCTAGGGAAAACCAACCATCCCGATGTTTCAACTACTCGAGAGGTCGTCGATGACATCGATCCTTGGTCGATTTAATCGAAAATCCATACAATTTATTGACAGTCATAGCAAAGGTGAATGTTTTCAATTTTCAGCATTCAGACAACCCTTAATGTATACATTTTGTATATCGATGAATTAACAGTATACATAGTAAAATTTTGTACAAGTAGTATACAAATCAAAATTATAAACATTAGAATGTTTATATACAAAAAGATTGAGGTGAGAGACCTCAGTGTATCTTTAGGAGCTTAGCAAAAGTTGCATCATTTCAGAAAGTATCTAGATCTTGATGCATGACCTGTACTTGTTTTTCTATGCTCAATATTTCTAGGCATGGGGATCATCCTTTCCTTTACCTTTGATGACATAGCGTGGTTTTTTGTGTGAGAACCCTTCATCACTGATTTTCCTGAGAGGTTCAGGATTTTGTATTTTTCTTTGTTGAATGTAACTACATGCTCATTGTCACAAATTTGAGAAATGCTTAAAAGATTGTGTGTTAATCCTTTTATGCAAAAGACATTCTCATTTTTGAGCAACTGTATTCCTTTAATGATTCCCCATCCAATTACCTTAGCAGTGCTTCCATCTCCATAGGTGACTATCCCATTATTAAGATCTGAATAATTTGTAAGGAGAGATTTATCACCAGTGATATGTCTTGAGCATCAACTATCCAGGTACCATTTTGTTTCATTGCCTGGTATATGGTTTGAATGAGTAACCAGAAAATTCTTCTTTTCGTTTGAAACCCATTTTGTGACAGGATTTTTAACTGTGGTAGATTTAGCTTTCTTATTCAATTCGACCACTTGATTCAATTGCTCTATGTTAGTCATTTCAGGTGGTGGTGGATGTGAATCTATTTTATCCATATTCTTAGGTGGATTCTTGACATTTTGTATTTCTCTGGCTAGTTTGAATTTTTCAATATGCTTTTGGCCAGAGTAATGTTGAGTCCTCCAAGGTGTTAAGCATTCAACCTGATAATGACCCGAATCACCACATAAATGACAAACTGGAGTAGTTCTTCTATTACTACCCAAGGTAGCAGATTTTTCAGTTATTGGTGCTGCATTTCCAGTTCTCGTTCCATATTCTAAGCCGCTCGTCTTTTCCCAGTTTTCCCAAACCTAAGAGTTTTTCTAACTTCTCACCACTCAAGGAAAACTTATAGTTTAGCTTAGTAATTTTTCTAGATTCCTCTAAATCAAACAAGAGTGTATGATTTTTTTTTTGAAGGAGCATGTTTTTGTCTTTTAATTGCTCAACCTATTTGTTTAGTTTTTCAGACTTGGATTTAAGGAAGGTGTTAATTCTTTCAAGTTTATCATTATCTGAGTGATATTGCTGTAAATCATTGATTAGGTGTGTATTAATTTCCAGAGTTTTATCCAAATATTTTTGCAGAAATTCCTTTTTGTTCTCAGACAATCCAAGTCTTTTAATAACTTTGATGCTATGAGTGTATAGTTAATTGTAAGCATCTTGTAGTTTATTTTGTTCTTCTTCTTCTTCCTTTTCTATTTCTTCATTATCTGATGGAAATGATTCAGTGGCTTACGGTTTCTCATTTTCATCTCTACTCGGACTGATTGGAGTAGTGGAGACCATAAGAATTTTTAAGGATTTCTGGTCTCCATCTCTCTCTGAGTGGCTAGATTCTGAGTTTGACTCTTCTGTATCATCCCATGTGGTAGCCATTGCCTTGCCCTTAGTTTTTCGGTTTGGGTATTCAGTAGATAGATGTCCAAAGTTCTGACAGTTATAACATTGTGGTTCTATGGTCTTTTTACCAAATTTACCTACAGAAGGTCTGTTGTCCATCTCTCTTCCTTTAAGTGGACGACCACAATTTTTCTGAAAGAACATTCTGAATCGTTGAGCCAACAAAGCCACTTCCTCATCTTCATCTTCTCTTTCACTTTCAATGTCCTTATTTGTTGTCTTCTTCGAAGTTTTGAGGACAATATCTTTGGATTTTTGGGTTTGTTTGAAGTGTAGTTCAAATGTTTGTAGGGAACCTACCAGTTCTTTTACTTGCATTTCGTATATGTTCCTACATTCTTCAATGGTTGTTACTTTAGGATTGAATCATTCCGGTAAGGATCTTAGAATTTTCCTATAGATTTTAGATACTGAAACTTTCTCTCCTAATCCACCCATGGAGTTACAAATGATATTCAACTTTTTGAAAAACTCCATACAGGTCTCATGCTCTTCCATCCTAAGACTTTTGAACTGTGAAGTCAGGAGTTGCAGTTTGGATCTCTTTACAATGCTTGTTCCTTCATAGGTTGTTTCCAACAAATCCCATGCTTCCTTGGATGTCCCACACATATTGATTTGATTGAAAATATCATCGGACACAGCACAGTAGATAGCATTAATGGCTTTAGCATCAGCAGTTTGATTTTTCTTATCAAATGTTATCCATTTTTCTTTGGATTTTGGTTTGGAGATAGTTGTGCCATTTTTGAGTGCTATTTGTTCAAATGGTGGCACATATCCTCTTTCAATTATATTTCAAATATCATGTTCCAAGGATCTTAGAAAGTAGTGCATTCTAGCCTTCCAGTACGCATAATTTGATCCATCAAATACTAGAGGCCTAGAGACTCATGAGCCCTCCCCTTTGGCCATATTCTCAACTTCAGTCAAGATCACTCTCTAGGCAGTGAAGCCCTTAAAGAGAAACTTGCTCTGATACCAATTGAAATTGCGGTAAAGATCGCTTTAGTTGAAGTAGGAATATGCCAATATGCCTTAAAGGGGGGGGGGGGTGAATAGGACTTTTTAATAATTTTATAATCATTTAAAATCCTATCACACTAATCCTAACAACAAGCCTATATTAAGATTACACAAGAATAACTCTACTTGCTTCCAAGCCCGGTAGAGGATCCAATCATAAACTATTTAAGAGATGAACAATATGTAAACTAGTTTATGATAGATATGACTGTGTGTGTGTGAGGTGTGATCTCAGATAATCAGATATGAAAATATTAAAGTAAATCACACAAACAAATGAATATCAATCCCAAACACGGTCATTTTTATAGTGGTTCGACTACTTGTCTACTAAACTCTCGGTAACCGCACTCAACTCTTGAGTGTACTAGATTGCACTAAGGAGGTTTTCTATGGTTCACCCCAAACCTAAGATTTTAAATCAAGTTCATCTTTAACCTTTACAACCTACACCTAGGCTGAATGTTTATGCTCTCATGAGCAAGGGTCAACACTTTACATCCACTTTTAGGCACACTGGCCAACAATCTTCCATAAGACCCTAATTGTTTATGCTCTCCACAGAGTAAGGGTCAACACAACGCACCTACCACGTACACTCCTACCGGAGGCCTCCTAGAGGACTTATAAGGAATGATCGCAAGGGTCCTCTAGACTCTGATAACTTACAGATAAGCAAATGAGTCCCTTTTAGCTCGTTGTTAAAGATGTAACGCCCTGAAAAAATCCGTACTTGGACTCGAGTATCAACTCAACCAGAAATTGCGTAGGATTAATTCCTTTAGAAAATAAGTGTAAGTTAGCTAGCGCAACGCTATAATAGCTGGGAAATAGTCCCTGATCACTTTAAATACGTTCTACAAGACCCAAAGTAAGTAGAACCAATGACGCTATAATAGTCTAAAACCTCAGATCAAACTCTAAACCGGTTTGTTCTCTGGACCTCTTTGAAACTTTGTATTGGATCTAGACCGCACGTCGAAAGTCCGATACCTACAATCGTAGACCGTTATAACCGCCTAGCTGGACTTGACAATCATTTCGAAAATCAAGTCCAACCGATATTCACATGCTATTTCATTGAGCCTGGAGTGAAGAGAGTGAGAATAGGGTTAGATTTGGAATTTGAAATTCAAATCTGGCACACGACTTAATGCGTCAGTATTAGGCCTTCTGACCATCAGAATTCAGCCAAATTACACCCTTGGATCAGGAAAAATTTCTATTTCATATCATGAGATTTGTACACCTGATCTACATGCGACGACCGCTGAACTGAAACTGGACCACCACGTGTGATCTACGAACACTACTGGTCTGAAAATGGGATGTGAGCAACATCCGACGTGCATGAACTTAATTCCAATCGCGTTCGGCCAGGGGACCTCCAGAAATGTCTTTTTGGACCGAAACAGCCCCGATTTAGTTAGGCATCAAGTGAACATTGTTCCCAAGCCTATTTCGGGCATGTTTTAGGTTATAAAAGGGGCTTAAACCCTCACTTCTCTCACCCATCCGAATTTGCTAGAAACCCTAGCTGGTGAGAGAGAAAAGGTGAGAGATTGTGAGAGAGAGTGGGAGAGAATTTCTGGCCGCTTGCACTACCTGCTGCACGTGTTTAAGCCACGCAATCCAATCACTTTCCCGACGATTTCTCCGTGATTCTAGGTAAGAAAATACCCTAAATACTTGCTGATTTGAGTTTCGTCATTTCCATAGCAAAGTAGCTTATAGATCTTGTGTATTAGGTTCCCTGTTCACCGTAGACGAAGCGTATACGCTCCGTTCGAATTGATACGCTTATAGGAGAAAAGGTGTGGATTTTAGACGCTTTGATTGACTATTTTCAACGCTTTCAATGTCGTTTAATAGTAGATTATCGACGGCAACATCGTTTGACATGTACAACATGCTGTCCGTTTCCTGTTTCGTAAGCAGATGAAGAATATGAGATTTAGGGCATTTTAGTCATTTGTAGGAAATACTGTTTTCATCCATATTTTGCTGATGTGATTGACATGGCTTCTTGTCGCATTAGGATACTAGGAAGCGTGTATAATTAGTTTGGCAAAGAGATAGGCCTAAATGCGCACTTTGAGTCGACCTACTATATGTAGACTTAAGTGTGTAGTTTAAGTGTTTGTATAAATACTTGTACTAGTATGTATTGAATTAAATGGTGTTATGAATTAGTTTGAGATTGAATTCTCAATTAATATGCTGATGTAAATAATTTCCTAAATGTTAGCTATATGCATGATTTCATTATATGTATGAAATGCATGTGCTTGATGATTCACTTAAGTTGTATGTTATAACATGTGCTAACATGCTCACATTGTTGTATTTCATTTCCAATACTCTTATATGATTGCTGATGTGGATTCATAATTGTTTGGGACTATACCTAGTCTAGGCAGTCGGCAACCGAGGGAAGTCGTGGTTGGCTTATCTTTGCCACGAACGACGCGTCGATGAACGCGAGCCGTATTTTGGAGTTGGCGGCAGTGGTTAGGCCACACGAGGTATTTTACGCACTTCATGCCGTTTGACTTGAGATGCACTCGTGCTAGTCGAGCCCGTCAAGTAACCCAACTGGCCATTGTATGTTCACCTTGTATGAGTCATAACTGCTTGAACCTAGGGTACTAAACTTACCACTGTAAACCCTGTCAACCATGGTACCTTGATCCATAAAGACTCATGAGCTGGGCATGGTGGTATGGGACACCGTGGTCGAGCTGTCGGCCTACGCTGGGGCCACAAACCTCCCCGTAGTGACCAGTGAGCACCTATGACTCGTGAGCAGATTATGGTGGTATTGGACACTATATTCTTGCTTTCGGCCTACACTGATCAGGCGACGAGTCCTTTATAGTGACCACGAGCGTATTCTGAGTATACGGGAGGCGACGACCCTTCCGTAGCAGTGAGAGTATAGTAGGCCTGTATTGATAAGGTGATGGGGGAGTGGTGCAACGAGTGCGAGAAACAGCCCTGACAGCCCTTGCAGCGACCTACAAAATATACATCGTATGAGATTACTAGGAGTGACGACCCTAGACAGGATCTGTGTTGGGATTGATATAAGGGAAGTACCTTAGTTTCCCAATCATGCTATTTGAATGGACTAATAATAACTCGGCAATCATATCACCATCACATTGCATGTGCTTGGAAGATGTGGAGCACTGAGCGGTACGCAAGCATGCCGCGGGCGTAAGATGGTGCCGTATGAGGGAGAACGTCGGTGAGGGCATCCATCATGTCATGTCATACTGCATTAACAACAGTATTAGGAATGTTTGATTTACTGCTTTACTATTATCGCATGATTGATTTGAGAACATGCTAATCTTTGCTCTATTATTCCACTGAGTTAGCTACTCACTCCCACGTTATGGGATGGTGTTTGCAACACCCACCAGACCCTGTCTTAGATGCAGGTGAGGCTGCAATTCAGGAGGCAGAGCCGGACTATGATGAGGACCGGGATGAGTTCTCATATATGCAGTACCATGACGGCTTTGCTTAGGTAGCCTGGATTGACGGGACTTCTCAGTGGGACTATTTTGACATTTGATTTCTGTTATTTATATGTATATGAGACTCAGAGATGTATTCATACTTTGGAGACAGTTGAGATCTATTTTGTTTTTCGTACAGTGATATGTATATCTTTTAGTCTTCCGCTTGCTTTTATCACTGAATCTGGAGTATGAATTGCAGTTTTGGTATACTTTTACTCATGTGAATGCTTTAACTCAGACAACATTGAATCATAATCATTTTTTTTGCATAAGTGACGGTCTGGAACTCGGGAGTTGAGTTTATACACGACCCCCAATTTTCAGGGTGTTACAAGTTAGTATCAGAGCATGAATGAGATTATATCGGGCCTGGGTTATGGTCACGCGACGTACACTGTCGCTTCTTTTGACTTAGGAGGGTACGAGAAAGGTTTAGAAACACTTATAGGATCGCATATTCGCCAATAGGCGAAGTCTATTCGTATCGATCGCGCGATCGAGTCCGTAATGCATCTAGGGTCGCGTGAAGCGACCTAAGTAGCTCCTAGGTTGTAGGTAGGTGGGTTGAGACGTTCTTTGAACGGTACTAAACCCGTAAATGTGAATCCTTGGGCTATGGGGCAACCACAACCCTTACATTCAATCGCTATTGAATATCAATGATGAGGGTGGATTGGAAGATGAACTCCAGTGAGAGAAATGGCTTTGGGTAAATGATTTAAGGTAAAACACTCAAAAGCTCTCTCTACTTTCTCCCACAGCAACTAAAGACAAGCTCTCTATATATAGGAAAAAAAGTTCTAATGGATATAAAACGGTCACATTTATGACAGAGTTCGATATCATCGAGCAGGGTCAATATCATCCAGTGTATACTCTCGATTACATCAACTGGCCGCTCGATGACACAAACTCAAATTCATACGCTTTTGAAACTTTTTACCAAGTGGTCGAGGGCATTGAAACATGCATCGATGATATCGAATTTTGAACTCCGATATTATCGATACGAGGATCGATTCCTTGACATTTGAAAAATGAAAGAGACTTGCTTTGAAAATTTTCAGGTCAAAAGATATGATCGACGTACAATCGATATCATTGGAATTTGAATGTCGATGATATCGAAGGTAGTGTCGATGCATCAATAAATCCTTAGATTTTATCAGTGAGCTTGCTGGACAGTTTATGTCATTTCTCGATGCAATCGATCCGGCCTCGATATCATCGATATTTGAATATCGATTCTATCGAGTGACCCTCGATCTGAAATAAAACCCACCTGAAAAATGTTGCTAGAAAGACTGTGTCCAAGACTGATATAATCGTAGGCCTTCCGATATCATCGAGATTTGAATTCCGAGGATATCGAGGATACTTTGAGATATCAAAGGTCTTCATGATTTTTCTATAAAAATAGGGACACAAATACCCTGCTATCGATTATATCGAGTCTACTTTGATAAACTTGAGATTCAAATATCGATGATATCGATAGGGGTATCGATACATCGATAATTCCATCCATATGCATATGCAGTTGCTGGACACTTTATGTCCTTATTCGATTTTATCGATTGATCTTTTGAGGACATTGACAACACTCCTTGATTTTATCGAACCTGATATCGATAAATCGACGGAGGTAGAAAACTTGAGATTTTCTGATTTAGTAAAAAAAGTTTTCTAACTTAAAACCCCTACGATATTTTAACAATTTTTAAGGGTTTTATTTACATGGTGTTTTGGGGCATGAGATGTGAGGTTTAAATTTACCGATGGCGAGTTCAGGCACACATCTAGTTGGGGTAGACAGCTAATTGATCTTCCTATGGAGCATTTCTGTCTGGTTGACTCAACACTCACGCTAATTGACAAACTAGGGCGTTATCAACTGCTTCTCAGAATTTTTTGAATTTTTTAGAGGCGATGTGATGAATAATGTGGTAGCTCCTTCTATTGAAGATCCAGGTCAATTCCTAACCTTAGGTGCTAAGTGAGATCATCTCCTCTCTCTCTCTCTCCCTCCCTCCCTCTCTCTCTTGTATTTTTCTTCTTGTTCGGGTTCTTTGTTTGGAAGAGTAGTTAGTGAGTGGCAGGACCACAAGAATAACGAGGCTTCCTGTATCAAAAAGATCTTTAAATATTTTAAATGTAAATTTAAGAGACTAGAGAGTTTGGGAATTGGTTGTGATAAGATTTTTGGTCGTTTATCTGGAAGGAATATGTATGATGGAGCAAAATTCTTGGATCATTGTTGTGTGTGTGTTTAAAATTTATTTTAAAATCAAATGGGGCATGGTTAAAAAATAAAGAAAACAGGGAGTAGAGAAAGAAAATATAAGGCAGAGAGAGGAGAAGAGAATAAGAAAAGAGGATTGAAGGCGGATCTCTTTCCATTCTAATTTCATCCATTGATCTTTGATCACAGCGACGAATTCAAATACCGAAGTGGAGACGCAGAACGGCCGCTTCCAGGTCTTTCTATCGTCGATGATCTCAAACCTTAGTGCCATCATGTTTTGGCAGAATCATGCAAGTGGTTTAACTTTGGATGAATCCATTATCCATTAATAATGACACATCATCACCATCTCCACCTGCCTATTAACACAAGCGTTTTGCTCCACATTCTAGTTGCATTAACATAAAGTCCTTCGGTTAACTATGGAATAGTTTCCACTTATTGGGTTGAATTTTTATTCAGAACACATCTCAACATTAATGCATTTTTCCAGTTAAGCCTGGCATGAAGTTCAATAGAACAGTTACGGTGTTAATCACTTTGATAATAAGTAAACTTAGTAAATTTTGAATTCATATTATTGCCTTATGAATTCCTTGAGTTTGGCACTTTGGCTTGATTCTTTGATCTGGCTTGAATTATTCTGATTCTTTGCTTCCTCAATAGAAGTGCTTCTGAGGAGATTGTCGGAGGCGAGATTTGCCTCCCTTTTTGCCTATTTTTCATAGTTGCGGTTGCCTTGTATTCTTTTGTTGCCTTGATCTCTTAATAGTGGTTTAATAAAAAATTATTTTCTTCTCTCTCTCTCTCTCTCTCAAAAAAAAAAAGACGTACTTAGTAAGCTCTATTCTGCTGGCAGCAATTATCTTGTTAAAACAGGCAATAGAAGGTCTTGACAACCTTGACCAGTTTACAGAAATCTTGATCCGTTTTCTCTATGTTGTTCCTAGATGGGGTGAGAAAAATGTTCAGGTACTTCATCCTTTCATTTTGTCCTTTATTTTTAATATTTTATGTATAGCAATGCAGTCAAATTCTCATGAATGAATGCAGGTTCAACAACAGGTTATGGAGATCATTACTCATATAGCTTATAGTACAAAAGTTCCCAAAAAGACATGTGGTGCTTCGCATTCTAGGAGGGTATTAGGTTATAGTTGTAAATGTTTTTTTTTTTTTTCATTCTATAAAAGTTTTAATTGTGTTAGATATGTTTGATATGACTGTTATTCTCTACAAGTTAACTAATGTTATCAGCTATGCCTTCTGGAAAAACTGAAAGAAGTTAAACTTTCAAGAGATGCCAATTTAGGTTCATTTTTCTCGAAAAAGTTACTGCCAACCTGTTACTTATGAGTCAATACGAGTGATACTAGTTTGTTGATGAGTTCTTTCAAAATTTTCTTTTACTCTCCTGATCCAAGTTGATTTGGTCAGTTGTGAGCGATGCCTACAAGTTTTGAGCTTTAATTTGGAGCAGTTATTGACGTTGCATTTTTAGGACTCACCGTATGGGTTAATCTATTGGCAATTTCTATTTTCAGGTATAAGTGAACGGGTAGCAGATATAAGTATCTAACACTTTTTTGAAGTTCACCTTGTTGCTTATGTGTTATACCATGTTGTTGTTCACTAGTAGTTTTGATGAAATAAACAAAACATTTGCACTTATTTCTTTACTAAGGCATAAGTCCCAGTTCAGTAACTCAGGTATTAAAAAAAAAAGGAAGAAGAAGAAGAAGAAGAAGAAGGTCGAAGTGATGGTTTTTTTAAACATTGGCCATGAGTATAGGTCGGGATGCAACTGGATGGGTAGCCCAAATGAGTTTTTAAGGTCCATCCATGTGAGGCCCTGCCTTGGGTTTCAAAGGTGAGGCCAAATGAGTCTTTAAAACTTTGATTTGTTCTTTTGTGTCTAGAAAATAGTTATCTTTGTGTAATCCCAGAAATAGCTGTAATCTACAAATATTTATCATGAAACTCAAAATATTCATGATTATGTATGTAATCCAAACATAAATTCTCTAGTGTACAAAAAAAAAAAAGTTAACAAGTTTGCATAAAGTAGGGCATGTTTCCTTTTATTGATCATGTCTCAGATTGTTCAGCTGTTGAGCATTTGCATATCTAGTTTGCCTAAATTCATATCAACTGACATTTCAAAAGTTAACAAAAACTTCTTCATTAGTTGAACAAATTTTGTCACATTTAGACTCCTTATTCCTTTGCTAGAATGTTTCGGAGTTGTATTTATAACCTGGAAATGTTTCTCTATTATTTGTTCGAACTGTTCTCAAAATTTCCTTGCGCATGCAATTTCTGTTCTTTATGTTTATCCAACTTTGAGTCACAAGTTATCATCTGAAACTATTCTCACCTTGTTTTTAACTAATGATGATTTGGGAATGAGAATGCTACTAATACTTGTTCTTCTTCTTCTTCTTCTTCTTCTTCTTCTTCTTTTCCTAACAGTCAAAGAGGATTCTTGATAATCATTTTGACAAGCTTCCATTGCATGGGCTTGGGAAAGAGCACTCATCAAATTGGTGGAAAGCACTTGGGGATCAATTGATGGCCCATGGTAACATAAAGAAAACTATATAAATATAGTTTTTAGTTTTTCATTTTCAAAGTAAATAATTTTGCTTGATTAGCATTTTGAGTCCTTAATAGTTTTGTACTTAAGTACATTAAATGAGGCCATCTCAGAAGTTTGTGGTAGAATTACCAAATGCAAGTCATGTTTGCTAGTTGATGGTCTCAGACTCTTTTCTAAAATTTTTCATCAATTCTATTTCAAAATTGAAACTTCCATGCAAGATCCTACCATGGCAGGTTCTAGAACCTAAGTAAAAGAGAAAAGTTGATATCTTAACTAATTCCTTGAGTTATTTATTTTATGAGTTTGGAATAACTTCTTGGAGGCATTCAATATTGACAGGCTAAAATAGGATGAGGCTTGTAAGAATAAGGAATTTACAGCTACCTCTGTATTTTCTCGGCATATAATTTATCTGTTTCAGGATTAGTCTCAGTAAGATTGTGACACGTCAATTTTCATGTAATGATCAACCCACTGACTCATGGTTTAAAATATCATCCGATGCAACTCAGTATTGTCCAAGTTGTATCAGTTTCAAATTAAAACAAAGAAAGACATGACACCAATGGGGGACCAGAATGGAACCGAGTCAGATCAATTCAGGTCGAGTCAGGGTGAGTCATACCCTTTTCAGTCCTATGTGAGTCAGAATCCAAAACTTAATATGAAGTGTCCTAGTTGTTTCTGATAGGAGTATAATGCAGCCCATGCATTTATTCTAATACTTCAATGCACTCCCTCTATTGTAATTTTATTTGGCTTTGATGAACAGGCAAATGTTACATGTACAAATCACATCATGTGGACAATGGGTGATGATTTTTAGTACCAATATGTTGAATCTTGGTTCAAATAAATGGATAAGTTTAACCATTATGTTCAAGGTAATGCACTAGGACAAAATTCAAACTGCCCTTCAACCTTAGGAGGAAACTTGGAAGAAGTTTCATTCAACTTTAAAATATTGTTGCTTTTCTTCTTCTTAATTTTTATTTTATTTTTTTTAAAAAAAAAAAAAAACTATAAGAGCCAATATATGACCAAACAATGTAGGTACTGAATAGTCATACAACAGATTAGCATTACATTTTTTCTTGTTCTAACTCGGAGTTAATACTGTCAATATATAATATTTCTTCTAAAATCATCCCTTCCAAATTGTGTAGATTTTTTATTGTGCATAGGATCACATCCTTTGACTCATGTCCAATTGGTCATTGGCAATGATTCATAGTTCTAAGAGGAAGATTGTAGTACACAGTTTATTGGTGTGTCCATGCTCCAATCAGGCAAGGGAATTCTTGAGAACTAGTTTAACTGAGAGAATGGTCCTTGATGGAGTGCAATGGCAGAATAGGATTCATGTAGCTGATTCTAGTTGGTCTTCAGATGATGTTGATCTTCTTGCTGAGAACTGCTCAATGAATTTTTTAGGAGTGGTTGTTGTATTCGTTATTGAAAATGGCATTAAATCCCACCAACATTTTTTTCTTTTAGATTTAATGGCAAATCATTTTTAATAGCTGAAGTTCTATGATATTGGCAGAGCTATCCAGAATAGAAAATCATTTTCTACCACTAATTTTTATATAACTATTAACTCATAGGTAGTTATCTATTTGGATGGTGATGGTTGCAAGTTAAGAAGTGGACTAGTGAAAATTAAGGAAGGTTTAACTCTTAACACGTTAATTGCTTGTGATACATGTGATCTTTGGTAAGTACATTTCTTTGAAAAAGCTTCCTAGAAACCAAACTAATGATAATTGCCAACTCTTAAACTCACTGACACACGTGCCCTTAATAGCAAGATGACTCTCATGCACCATTTCTACAAGGTAACACCTTTCATCCAATGTGATGCTTTTTCTTCCACTAGGCTATTAGGCAGCAGTCTTTGAAGTATAATGCCAATAATTAGTCTTTTCTTGTGCAAATCAGAAATTTCAGCTCCTTGAAGGTCAAATCCATAAAAAATGCTTCAATCATAGTTGAGTGTGAAAGGTTCAGTAACCCCATTAGGGACTGACACTCGCATCGAGCCGAAGAGCCCAACTTCTCTTTACATTCCATAGTGTGCATTCCTGGATGCAATATGTTTAAAGGAGTAAAGGTGATTTAGAGTCCTTACTAATCCAATCCTCAATTATAAAGATAAAATTTGTATAATAGCCATGACATATATTGTTGTATCCAATGGAGAGCATTCAAATCACTGACCTGATTCTGGATGGAGCAGAACCAAAGTAAGTTATATGGATGAATTGTTCCCTTGGAATTTGTACTAGTTGTTACTGCTTTTCTTTTAACCATTCATTTTGATAGCTATGCCATTCATGCTTTGTTTGATAGTCTAATTTGTATTCCTTTCTTTCCATGTTTTAGGTGATTAAAGTGATCTGCATGTTATCATTAATTTATCCTTACTGTAAATGGAGAAAGAGTATATTGCACTGGATATGGATGAAATTCAACAGTGATAGCATTTCAAAATTGTGCTTATATATATGTATATGTATATATGGGAAATGGTACTATGAGGTCGACCTCATGGGAACTTCCTATATTGGTCAGCTTGTGAAGATTTTCGGCATCATAACATGTTGTTCCGATATTACGCCCTCGATGCAAGTTGCTGTCTACACATGTGAAGAGTGTGGGTTTGAAATTCACCAGGTAATAATGCATTGTCTACACATGTGGCTTTAAGGGATCGTGTGAAGTTCCTTTTTATTTTTGAAAGATGTGAAATTTATTGAAAGAATGATGAGAGCTAGGATTGTGTGAAGTTCTTTTTAAAGCTATATGTTTGAATTGCCTATCTATTTTTTACTCTGCAATTCTGCATTTGTTGTGTACTTGTAGGTAGCTGATGATCCTAGCTCCCTATTGCCAGTAGATATCTTACAAAATATATCATCTCTAGATCATCTGTACATATTTTCAACATGTTGAATACAAAATACAATAATGCTTTGATAATCAGACTATTAATGATATGTATAAAGGCTTAGGAAGACAGGTGGGGTTCATCAATATGAAGTTTGTACTAGGCAAAGGACCTATTATTCTTTGCTCTTAATGTAATGGTTAGGACTTACAAGTCAATAAGGACAGGAATAATTTTTTGTTTTCTTGCAATGTTGTGATTATATGCTTTTGAAAATTTCAATCTCATAGGCTCTTGGATAAACTTGATGGTTTTACGGGTTGCCTTTTGGCCAGATGGTCATAGATAAGAAACTCTACTGGATAGTTTGGGATAACAATTATCTTTTTGATGCTAGGTATCTACCACTATGATCTCCTTTGGGAGGGACACGTCTTTATTCTTTTTTTTCATTTTAATTTTTCTTTTCACTTATTTTCCACTCTAGATGGAAAGGCATTATTGTTGAAACAAAGTTAATTAAACACCTGGGTTGGAGTTGAGTAAATATAGACAACACAAACATAATTACACCAACCTAACTTCTATGAAAGACATTATTTCCTATCCTGCAAAATTGTTCATTTCAAAGGATTTTGTGTGTGTGTGTGTGTGTGTGAAGATTTCATTGTAATGAAGATAAACAACCAAATAAAAGATTTCATTCTTTTGTTGTAAAATTTATGATTTCATAGCTTGTTTATGGAAGCATTTTGATTTTGTTTTTTTACTTACAATAAGCACTTAGACATTGGTGAAGCTAAATTTTCTAGATTCCATTATAGTACCAAACGTGGCAATATTGTTAGTGTCACTGAATTTCCAGGTTTGTTGGTTTTCATTTATGTTCTTCAATTCTAGCTAGCAAAACTTTTTCTATATCTTATCCTTTGGGTATTGGCTGTACTTGCATGTCAAAATATTGATTTCTTCCGTTATAAACGGTGACACTTGAGCTTTATAGGAGAAAGTGGATCACTAATTATGTTAATCTTTTGGTATTTGCAAAAGAGCAGAAAGCAGCAGCAATGTGTTCAAAGTCTTAGGAAAAAAAGTTCAGCTATATTGTGATAAGTTAAATAGTTTGTTTCCACAAGTGCGTAGCATGGCTAATGATATGTTGGATGCATGAGCCACCTAAAGTATGGATTTGGAGTCTACTAGGGGGCATCTAAGAATGGTGATTAATGAAGTTCCTCTCCCGAAATGTGAGTGGTTTAGAGCATAAAGATAGGATGCTGATCCTTATGACTGTTGGTCAGGGAAAGGAAAATTGATGTGATGATGATTTAGGAAACATAATGGGTAAAAGATCTGATGATATGATAAAATTTCCAACATTTGTGGTAGGAAAATGATTATTATTATTTTTATTTTTTTTGTAATACTTGTATGCTTTGATGAAGTACCCAACCAAATCTCTATCTTTTCTGTTGATGCAAATCAGGGTGGAATTGGTCTGGTTGGCTTGTCTACTGAGGATCTAATTGTCTGGTTGTCTTGAAAAATGATAGGATCTAATTAATGCAAATCTTTTCTGTTATGATCATATTGGAAAATGATCCTGCAAATATTTGGAAGGATCCAAAAATGATTTGGAGTTTCGGTCCTCTGTTTTAAGTGAAATGAGAGTTTTGTTTCACGTGGAAAACACTTGTGTCCATCAAGGCATCATTAGCAATGTTGCTAATGTGCTCCTCGACTGGAATGCTGATGACAATGAAGATCACTGCTCTTGGTGTGGGGTTGGTTGCGACAATCTCTCCTTCGCCGTCATCTCTTTGTAACTCACATACCTTTTGTTCTTTTTCTTCTTTCTTCTTTCTTCTTATCTGATTTCAACTTCTAATTCGTTACAATCATGAATCTTCTGTGAAGGAATCTCTCGAATTTGAATCTTGGTGGTGAGATTTTTCCAGCCATTACGGATTTACAAAGCTTACAGGCACCATATGTTTTACTTTATTGCATCATGATAAATATGCATTTGGATGAAATCATTTTAAGCTCAAATGCTTATGTTGGTTGCATTGATGTGCAGAGATTTGAAGGGGAATCAATTGACCGGGTCAATCCCTGATGAGATCATCAACTGCGTCTTGCTAAAATCTCTCATTTACTTGCATTCTGAAGTTAAGGGATTGAGAATGTAATAGTGGATTTAACTAAAATCTTTGTTGGTTTGTTTTCTGTATTGATTTATCCGGTAACTTGCTATATGGAGATATTATGTTCTTGACATTTAGGCTCAAACAACTCAAGGAATTGTTAGTATCATGTCTACTTTTATTTGGTAGATTGGTCATTTTCATGAATCTTTCTTGCCCCTTTGTAAGGGATAGATTGGCATTTATAGTGATGTTACTATGCAGGACATTGAAGAATAATCAGTTAACAAGGCATGTCCCTTCAACCCTTTCATAGATGCCAAATCTTAAAACTCTGTAAGGCTGCTGTCACTTATATTTGAGGTGCTTGTTCTATTTTGTGGTTTATGCTTTCTAATATCTACTTGAAAACATGGAATTGTTCTTTTCTTTTTCCTTCTCATTTAGGTTTTCTTAGTTACACATTTGTATTGGGGGATTGTCTGATAAAACATACCTAAACTACAATTGTTTATTTCCAATGGTGTGGATTTGTGTGTACAAGATGATTTTAATGGGTCCCTTACTGTTTAAATATTTTTAGGGATCTTGCTCAGAATAAGCTCACTGGTGACATTCTCAGGCTGATTTACTGGACTGAAGTATTGTAGTATTTGTAAGTACTTCCTCCACTCCGTGTACTCCATGTAAATCACAATTTATAAGTCTATCTCAAATTAGTTCTAGTTCATCTAGTAATTTGGTAGGTTTTGAAGCCGCCCATTATTGTGGCCACACTATGGGTTGTGTTATGTAATGTGATGGCCACTTTGATTCTTGTTATGTAAGATGGACATTAGATAAACAATAGTTGTTAGCCAAAATCAGGCTATTGTTTCCTCAATAACTGCTTCCATGTAATGTAATTACATCCATTGCATACACTGGATGTTTTGTTTCTTCATCTTGTGGCATTATGTCATCAAATGTAACACTATTCCAATGAAAAACAACCATTATTTTGTGTGCCTGATGTTTTTTGTTTTCTAAATTTACCCATTTTTTGCTTTCAGATGCCCTTGTTGTTATGCAACTATAACATTAGTCAACTTTTTTGTGGTCACAATTTCATTTTCTAAACCTTTGTATGTTAATTTTTTTCCCTACGAAATGATGAATGATGTTGTTTTCTGTAGTGGGTTGCGGGGGAATTTGCTGACGGAAACATTGTCTCCTGATATGTGCCTATGGTACTCGTAAACCTGCATCAATGGTTGTCTGAGAATTTATATTTAAGATTTTGTTCATGCCCTTGTTTGAACCATCTCTACTAGTGTTGTTACAGTGATGTGAGGGGAAATAACCTCTCAGGAACCATACTAGATAACATTGGGAATTATATGAGACTAATGACATGAACTCTGCTGAGCATGACCACGAATGGGAATATCAGATTTTTAAACCCCTCCCAAGACAGTAGAACAACGGGCCAATGAACCCACCTATGCTCAGGAGATTCGATGGTTTGGACCGACCGCTATGATTATTCCTGCACAAAAACACTCTATTTCACTTTTCTTTTATCTAACAGATTGTCCATAATTTGTTACGACTTTAGATCATATGGACTTTGATAACGACTTTAGATCATATCTTTTTATCATTTCTTTTCTTGTAATAAATTCAAATTCAAAATAAATAAATAAATCCATCTATAACATCTCTGTAAGCTTTTCTTCTTAAATGCATCAAAATGTTTTAGAAGCTGCAGCTCTAAAATGTGACCGTTGGTACTAGAACGGTTTAAAATCGTTCCCAAAATTTCATTCCTAAAATGTGACCATTGGTACTAGAACAGTTTAAAACCGTTCCTATTTTTCTGTGATGCCTCATTTAGGAATAGTTTTAAACCATTCCTGAAGCATTTAGGAATGGTTTAAAACCGTTCCTAAATGACGATTTTGGTGTAGTGCTTGCTTTAGAGTCCCTGATCATCCAAACCAGTCTTAGTCGGAGTCTATTTGAACTCATTTGAGGTGGCCAAGATGGTGAATAGATTAGATCATCAAATTGGGGCCCACCTTAATATTGTAAGTAAAACATACAACAAATATAATATATATATATATATACCATGCACGTGGGCGGTAACCCATCCATCACTAATTTTGGGTACCATGCACATGGGCGGTAACCCATTCATGGCTAATTTTGGGCCTCACAAGTGAGACCCCATTTGGTTGTTTATATTGAATCTAGATCATCCATCAACTTCTCAAGATCATTTTAGGTCATGGACCGAAAGATGAGTTAGATTTGATTCTCAAGTGGGCCACCATGAGGGAAACAAAATATTACCCTTGAAATCTTCCAAGGCCCATTGTGAAGTCCCTATTCGTCCAAATCATCCCAAATTAGAGGCCATTTGACCCGCTCAAGATGGACTACACGGTGAATGGAGTAGAAGATCCATGTGGAGCCTACACTGCTCGTGTAAAAAAAGAGAAACAGCCAAAGAAAAACGTGTCAGTGACATCTCACGGAAGCCTCCTTGGACTTCCCCCACATGCGGGACTGTACATGATATATGTAACCTATCCACTCTGTTCATCCATCTTATTAAATCATGTTAGGCCATGTGCCCAAAACTTAGGCTAATCCAGATCTCAGGTGGGCCATACCATAGGAAAATGTGGGGGTAAAAACCTTGTGAACTTGGGATTTCTTGGTTTTGGGATCCCTTGACTTAGGAATCCCTAGTTTTGGAATCCCTTGGACTTGGGAATCCCTGGAATCGAGATCTCTTGGATCTTTGGTTATGTTTGGCATATTGGATTCAATCTCTAAGTTAGTAGGTGTATGAACGTTGAAACTATGGTTATATTAAATTCATTTAAGCATATACTTTACCTCGATTGATGAAATACCAGGATTCAAATGGCCCATGAAAATATGATCACATCCTAGTGACTAAACAATGATCTATAACCATCAATTTATGTTAGTAATGATCAAACAGTGTAGATCATCCTACTAAAGTAATTATAGTAATGCCATTGATAATCTAATTATTTCTGGGACATCATTAGTGGGCCATGTGCCCAAATGGATTGGTAGCCTAGTGACACATGTATTGTACATGTGGGTGTCCATCCGAGTCACTCTTAGTGGACCTCGCCTTGGTGTATGTATTTCACCCATGTCTAAATAGGCTACATGAAGAACCAATTCTAGTCTTAAGTAGGCCATGCCACATGGACCTTTACGTTTCTAGTGAGGCCTGTCGTTCGGTTCCAACTCTTTACATATGACGTGACAATTAAGGCCGGTTATCTTATGAATGTTTGATAAAATATTCATGTATTTAGCTTGGTAGGACACACCGATAACATGCTCAGTGTAATGGATATCATGCCCAATTATATGCCCATATGTATCATTTTTATGCCCATTATGGATGACGATTGTTCATAATATAAGTCATTCAGCTCGAGACACTTAGGGGACTCTATATGAGACAAGATCGTCCTGCGTGATTCGCGCGATACACGTAGGTTTAATGCATGCCTTGGATAGTGTGATTCATGCATTCTGCACTATGTGTGACATGTACATATACTCCCTAGGGACACCAGGGAGGTGATCCCATAGCCTTGATGTAGCTGGCGAATGATGGACACCAAAAATTACTAAGGTTATAGGGCATCACAGGCGTCCCTGGGTGAAAGTTCCTAAACCCTATGGTACCAATAGGATGCTCCAACGTTTAGACTACGTGGATTTATGAGTGCACAATGGCTGGATACCGGTAGGCCGTGTCTCCTAATATGTCGGGGTTGGTTGGAAGGGGGTTTGACCATACCCATCTGAGTGCAGAGGGATATATGCTAGGTTGAGTTTGACTAGCTCATGAAATAGGTTCATTATTGACAGACCGGGTGATTTTTGTGTACCACTGATAAGGAGGATAGTAAGGTCTTTTGCACTCGCTTGTTCTTATGTCGGTTGGGCGGCAACCAGTGTCGGAAGTGTACTAGACCCTGGTGATGAACCAATTGAGAATTATTTTAACATGTCGACCAATGGAGGATTGACATATTGCATTTCACATTTTGCATATGACATTTGGCCATGTAGGCCTTTGCATCACATAGCCTGAGTATGGTTAATAACATTTATAAAATTTACCAATTTAGCCATCCATTATTTCTTCTTACTCTGATATTTTGTATGCTCGGCACGTGCATTGCGCACACATACACGCACTCTCTAAGCTTCATAGTAAGCTTATGCACATTCGTTGCTTGCAGGTTATGCTAGACCTCAGTTGTATTAAAGTAGGAGCATGTGCCTGATCTTTTGGAAGTTTGTTATATCATGTATTTCCCTTTCAACATTATACTCAAAGATTATATTAGTGGGCATGTGATGATGATGTTTTTGTAACTTGGGTACACTTGTGGTTATGCTCCCTTATAAAAAAAATTACCCTGAAAATCCTCCTTGTAGGATCCCAAGATTGGAACCTGTCACATGGGAGCTAGGAGCCGAGAATGGGGTACTATGGAGGCTATCGGCACCAAATTTGGTGACTGAAAATTTTGTGAGTCCGATTTCCGAGTTTAGGGCATGACAATCTCCCCGTTTGTTAATTTCGTAATAAGACACATATCATTACAAAAGAGCATATTGAAGTCTTGTAATCTTATTATAGAAGATTTTTGAAGTTTTCAAAATGTTACTACTCCCCCTCAATTAGTACTGAAAGGGCCTAGCTATATGCCCTAGAGGGGGGGTGAATAGGGCAATGCCAAATAAAACTAATAACAGCGGAATAATAAAAGAAATAAAGCACAATGCTGAATTTAAAGTAATCTCAATAGCCTAAAATAAAGAGAATGATACTATATCAGTTCTAAGGATAACCTTACACCAAAAACCAAAGGTTTAAGGTAGGACAACCTTATTTCTAGAATGTCCTTTGTATCACAAACCAATGATGAATAAAAAGTAAGGAAATCAAAATAACTTGCAGAAATAAATCCTAAGTTATTACAACATTCATCCACACTTTCTTGAAATAAAATGATTACAACATTCATCCACAAACACAAACCACAAAATTGAATGAATAAAGGAATGAAAGAATAAAGCACATCCACAACACAATGATATATAGTGGTTCGCCTATGTGTACACCAACTATTATCCAACAGCCACACAGAATGCTACTCCACTCCTAATATCTTGACACAGGGGATATTACCATGCACTATCAAAATAGGTTTCACAGGTTCACCTAAAACCTTCACAATTATGTCTTTGATCTCGGGCTTACACAATCCAAAAACCCCCACAATCTGAGTTTTCTGGCTCTCCTCAAATAACCAATACAATGAGATTTTTCTAACAAATCTCAAATAAAACCAAAGAAAGTAAATTATAAAAATGTAAAATACCTGAATCACCTTTTGAAGTAGCCCTGTAGAGCCAATCGGAGTAGAAGTTCGATTCAACGTTCAAAGTCCAATACTCACTTTAAGAATGGTTCTATATCTAATTGATTTTAATTCAAAAGGGCTAGTTCTATTTTATTTTGAATCCAAGAAGAAGGAATATCAGAAATTCCCATTTTCTAATGAGATTGGAATGTAGATCAAAATCAAATAAAAAACAAGCTAGCAAAAGGAATATTAAATAAGCACAAAGTAGCTTAAAATAAACACAAACTTATCTCAGAGTATAGCCTAAAGAATGCTTGAATAGAGTTGAATTGAATTGCTAAAACTCTGAAGTTCGTGCTCTATTTAGCCTGAAAAATCCCGTCTACGATTGGTCTTATGATCCTAGGACTGGTCGTAGCTTCAAAGATTTTCAAAGATTTTCGTGGGATAAGGATTTATTGTTCCACGACTGGTCCTGAGTAGCCTACGACTGGTCGTGAGCCACCTACGACTGGTCGTGGGTCACCTACGACCGGTCGTAAGACCCCTAATTTAGTTGCTGGAGTTTGAGTCGTAGGGCTAGGACTGGTCGAAGGACGAGTCGTAGAACTCACAGGACTGGTCATAGGATGTCCAGGACTGGTCGTCGGACAGCCAGAAAGATTCAAAAATCTTCAACAACCTAGGACTGGTCCTGAAAAACTTAAGACTGGTCGTAGCAGTTCTAGGACTGGTCTTAAAGTCCCTAGGAGTGGTCTTAGAACAGTCCAAACAAGTATATTAAAATATATGAATTATGTATCCAGAATGACCTACAGTAAAGCCCATCCTAAGGTCAATCTAAGGTCAAACAAACCTTAAAAGTGGAATGGACATTGAAAGTCTGTACACTCAGATGACCCTTAAGAGAAGCTTGAGAATATACGAATCTTGTAGTAGGCCTTCTTGAGATTGATCTTGACTTGAACAAAGTCTTCTTGAGCTTGATTGTATCTTGAACATGCATACTTGAAGACTTCTATTCTTGAATTCTTCATCCATGACTTGAAACTTTCTTCATTTAAGATCTTGTCTTGAAGTTCAATGTCTTGAAGCAATGAATAGTCTCAAACATGAAACAAGATACAAGACAAAGATATAGGTTTTGGCATGACAAAATTTGACAACCAAAGGAATATGAAATCATAGCACTTACAATCACCCCCTTTGTCAAATTTGTGACAAAACACATAACATAAAGAATAAGAAGGAATCATGAGCCATAAAATCACAATTACTCTACTCCCCCTGAGTAATACAAATACAGCTCATGTAACCAATCAATAACATCAATACAAAAATATTCTCATCCACATATCCTTCTCAATCAATTAATCCAAATCAATTCAAATTACTCCCCCTTTTCATCTTTCCATACTACTCCCCCTTTACCATTCTACTCCCCCTTTTTGTCACAAAATGATAAGGGAAAGTCACAATAGGAAGAGAACATCAACATAGAGAGTAACAATAAGCAGATAATGAGAAAGACATATCATATTTTAAAATATAAACCAGAAGCATCAAGCTATTATCAATCCACAATACAATATCCAAAAGATAATACAATATTCAAAATAAAAGATAATGTTATACTATCCAGAAGATAATTCATCTAATCAAATCCAGAGGAGGGAGCAGGGATAGTAGGATCAATCTGGTGTAAACCCCTATTGATGCGACGAAGATATTTTTTCATGTACTTAAATTGTATATCATGGGCTATACTCATGTTATCAACCTTCTCCTCCAATGCACGAAGGCGTGCATCATGACTAGATGGATCGTAATCAAGATCATTTGGTGAATCAGTTTCTATATCATCAAATAAATCATCCATATTAACATTCTGTTGAGGAAGATCGCCAGCTTCCCCTTCATTTCCAGCTTCACCACCATCACCACCAACACCACCTTCATCTACTTGGCCAGAAAGCAAATCCAACTTCATCTTATTAAGATTGGAATTGTTGAAGATAAGATGATGAATTGGTGCCTCATTAATAGGTTTATCGACAAGCATGTGATTGGCTAAAACAGTCATAAGATAACCAAACGGAATATCACTATGACCCGGATGGAGATGAAACTGTATAATGAAATAACAAATCAAAGAAGGAAGACAGACCATGGTACCAGAAGCAATATAATGCAACACACGAACCATGAAAGAAGTCAACCCGATTTTATTATCGGACCGAGGATACACATTGGAAATGAAGAAATGATGTAACACTCTGTATCTAGGTAACAAATACTTTGAAGGGAGCGCATTCCCTTTGTGTGTCCATTGTGCATCAATTTTGCATAAATCTCTTGTTAACATGCATTTTTCCGATTCAGATGGTTTGTCGTATAAAGTATGAATCAGTATACCTTCATCATTAACAGGTATATCCATAATACCTGATATCAAATGATGGTCTACTTCAAATTTTCCTTCTGTAGTATCAATCGAAAAAGTTAAATTATCAAGAGAAAATTCTGAGATGCATGCTACCATTGATTGGGCAATGGACTGGTATGCAGGCCCACCCCAAAGCAAAATGTTAGTCCAGCCAACAGATTCAAGGAGAGGGACAATACCATATGGAGCAATGTGATTGAGATCAGTAGTATGCTCAACGATTACATTACGGACACGCAAATCCCATACATCTTGAGGATCATCTTCGGGTGACCGAAGGTGCCATTTTGTAATCAGTGTAGATCTAGATGAGGATGGACCACGAGATGTTTTCTTTTTCCCTCTAGCATCCATCTTCAACAAGATATACAAAGAGTAAGAGAAATATATAAAAGGAAGGATGGGTTTTCTCTAGATCAGCAAATTGAGAAGAAACCCTTGAAAAACCCAACAATAGATGAAATCTAGCTATACAATGAACAAATCAAAGCATAGAGAGCATGAATCTTCAAGAAAAATGATGAAATAGGACTCACCTTGAAGAAAAATAAGAAATCCTATGACTGGTCGAGCCACGACTCGTCGTAGGTCGGAGTGAAAATGAAGAAGGAGATTTTCCCCAAATATATCACATTCACGAGATCCACGACCGGTCGAGTGTGGTTCACGACCGGTCGAACCACGACTAGTTGTGTACAGCCACGACCGGTCGAGTATCGACCAAAAATATATTTTTAATGTAAAAAATTAAAATTTAAATACAAATATTATTAAATATAATACACTATGATACATGTAAGCAAGAATATTCAATGCAAAATGCACATACCAAGATCAAATTTTAATTTATTAAACCTGCTTTTGTCGAGCTGTTTAGTAAATATATCAGCAAGTTGATTTTCGGTTGATATATATTCCAAAGAAATAACTTTTTCTTCAACCAATTCACGAATGTAATGATACCTAATGTCAATGTGCTTAGTACATGAATGCTGGATTGGATTTTTGGAAATATTTATAGCACGAGAATTATCACAATGTAAGATCATTGAATCTTGATTAATTCCATAATCGCTTAACATGCGTTTCATCCAAACTACTTGAGTACATGCATATCCAACTGTAATATACTCAGCCTCAGCAGTGGAGAGCGATATTGAGCTTTGCTTCTTGCTTGCTGAGCCAAGCAACTAAGCAATTTCCAATGTAAAAACAACCACCACTGGTTGATTTTCTATCATCGATATTACTGGTCCAATCAGCATCTGAATACCCGGCTAATTGAACACTAGTATCAAAAGGGTACCATAGACCCAGATTTATAGTACTTGCGACATATCTAATAATCCGTTTAACAGTAGTAAGATGTGATTCCTTAGGATTAGACTGATATCTCGCACAAATTTCAACACTCAATGCAATATCGGGTCTACTTGTAGGAAGATACAACAAACTACCAATCATACTACGATATAGTTTAGGATCTATATCTTTACCTGTAGAGTCTTTTGAGAGTCTTAACGTTTTACTCATAGGAGTATCAAAGTTCTTACCATTCTCAAATCCAAACCTCTTAACCAAGTTTGAAGCATATTTGTTCTGGGAAATGAAAATTCCATCAGGTTGTTATTTTACTTACAACCCTAGGAAATAGTTTAGTTCGCCAACCATGCTCATTTCGATCCTTGATTTCATTAACTCTGCAAACTCAATAGACATGTTAGAGCAAGTAGATCCATAAATAGTATCATCAACATAAAATTGAACCATCAAAATATCATTGTTGTGCTTCTTAACAAAGAGTGTCTTATCGACACTACCTACTTGAAAGCTATGACTAAGTAAGAATTTAGTCAATTTCTCATACCATGCCCTGGGCGCTTGTTTTAGACCATAGAGAGCCTTTTTGAGTCGAAATAAATGGTCAGATAACTTTGAGTCTTCAAACCCTTAAGGTTGTTCAACATACACTTCTTCATGTAAATCGCCATTCAAGAAGGTGCTCTTTACATCCATCTGATAAATCTTAAATTTTCTAAAGCAAGCAATGGAAATAAAAAGTCTGATTGATTCAAGGTGAGCGACTAGAGAAAAGGTTTCATCGTAATCAATGCCTTCAATCTGAGTGTACCCTTATACAACCAGTCTAGCCTTATTTCGTATTATATTTCCAAGCTCATCAAGCTTATTTTTAAAGATCCATTTTGTTTCAATAACGTGTTTAGCTTTTGGTCTAGGAACAAGATACTAGACATCATTACGAACAAATTGATTAAGTTCATCCTGCATAACAACAATCCAATTTTCGTCAGAAAGTGCTTCTTTCACGTTGACCGGTTCTATTTGGGATGTAAAACAAACATAATTACATATGTTCTCAAGTTGTTTGTGAGTACGAACTCCAGTGAGAGGGTTTTCAAGAATTTGATTGGTTAGATGATCTTTGACAGTCCTTGGTTCAGATTCTTTTTGACTTGATGAGGTATCTTGATTGTCGATAATAAGAGCCACATCATCATCTGAACTCGGAGCTGGTGTATTCAAATGATCATCAATGACCACATTGATGGACTCTTGAATCACACCAGTTCTCTTATTTAGAACCCTATAAGCTCGACTGTTCAAAGAATAACCAAGAAAAATACCTTCATCACTTTTCGTATCAAACTTTCCCAAATTTTCACAATCATGTAGAATATAACACTTGCTGTCAAAAACCCGAAAGTATTTGACAGTAGGTTTCTTTTCAAACCATAATTCATAAGCAGTCTTATAATCAGATTTACTGCTATAAACCCAATTAATAATATAACATGCGGTATTAATTACTTCAGCCCAAAGATTTTTAGAGAGCTTCATGCTATTCAACATAACATTAGCCATATCCTAAAGCACTCTATTTTTCCTTTCAACTATACCATTTTGTTGTAGTGTTTTGGGCGCAGAGAATTTCTCAAAACAACTGTTTTCGAATTCGAATCCATGATCACTACGGATCTTACTAACATGAGAACCTTTTTCATTTTGGATTCGTTTAATGACCTTTTTCACTTCATCCAGGGTTTCAGTTTTATCTTTTAAGAACGATACCCAAGTGAATCTGGTATAGTCATCTACGATAACCAAAATGTATTTTTTGCCTCCTCGACTCTCCGATCTGATTGGTCCAATAAGATCCATGTGGAGAAGCTCGAGTGGTCTAGATGTGGTATTGGAGTTCACTTTCTTGTGAGAGCTCCTAGTCTGTTTGCCCAACTGGCATTCACCACATATTTTGTCTATTTTTTGCAATTTGGGTAGACCTCTAATTAGTTCTCTTTTGCTCAATCTAAACAAGTTTCGGTAGTGTACATGTCCAAGGCGTTTATGCCATAATTCAGTCTCAACGGTATGGACCATGTAACACGATTGAGTAGATGAGCTTGCATCACTAACGATGTAGCAGTTTTCAGAAGTTCTGTGACCAGTTAATATTACAGAACCCTTTTTATTAAGTATCTCACAACCTTGATTAGAAAACTTTACACTATGGTTGTTATCGCATATCTGAGAAATGCTTAGAAGGTTGTGTTTCAAGCCCTCAACATATAAAACATTCTTAAATAAAGGAAGGTTATAAAGTTGAACCGTACTTTGGTCAATGATCTTGCAATTGATTCCATCACCAAATGAGACTGACCCTTCAGTCATATCTTTTAGATCGGTGAATAAAGCCTTGTCGCCTGTCATATGCCTGGAGCAACCACTATCTAGGTACCACTTTGAATGGCTTATTGCTTTGAAAGCAGTGTGGGCAACCAAGCTGGAAACTTTAGGAACCCATTTCAGAACTATTTTGGGTTTAGGAGTATAGATGGTCTTTTTCTGTCTGTTGTTATAGGAGTGACCTATAGAGTTAAACTTTAATAGCTCCTTGAGTAGATCAATTATTTTTTCAGCTAAAGGATTTCGGTTTTGAAAATTAAAGTTGACATGGCTACCTTTAGGTTTTTGAAAAGTCTTTGAATTTTTGAAAAAAACCTTGATAGATATTCTTTTCTTTTGAGGTTGAAGACTCTCCTTTTACAAATTTAGGAGCAATGTTCTTTTGTCTAGGAGATGTATTCTTATCATAGCCCAACCCGAATCGATCGCCACATTTTCTTGATCCGGACAATAATTTTTCCAATTTTGGATCACCTTGGGCATATCTCCATGTGTCTTTCAAACTCAAAACAAGAGCTACATCATTTTTGAGTTTCTTTATCTCGGATTTCAAATCTTCAATTTGGGAGGTTTTGAAATCTAAATCACATTTGGTCTTTTCAAAAGAATCAGAAATATGAGACTTTTCTAAAACAAGAGACTCGTAATCTTCCTTAAGCTTAGAAAATTTTTCTTTTTGTAATTTAAGTTTAATGGCAATTTTACAACTCTCTTTATAAAGGGCACTATAAGCATCCTGAAGATCATCTTCATTATCGCAATCACTATTCAGAATTTCTTCACTAGATATATCATCATTATCTGAATAGGTCATCTTGGCTAGAGTCATAAGGGCTTTAACATCATCGCCCGACTCGGTTTCAGAATCTTCTGATTTAGAAGAGGATTCAGAATCAGACGATTCATCCCAAGTAGCCATCATGCTTTTCTTTTTTGATTTATCCTTTTTAGGACATTTGTTAGCTAAGTGCCCATACTCTTGACAGTTGTAACATTGACTATCTTTCAAAGATTTTCGAGTACTAGGTTTAGGTCGTCTCTTATCATTTGACTTTTGAAAATTAAATTTTTTCTTGCTTTTGAAAATTTTGTAAAACTTTTTTGCTAAAAGCGCCATATCATCTTCAGAATTTTCTAAATCTGAAGTGCTCTCTTGTGAAACATTTTTAGATGATTTGAGAGCAATTGATTTTCCTTTAGGAGTTTTAAAGGACAACTCATAGGTTTGAAGTGAACCAACTAGTTCCTCAACCCTCATGGTATCCGTATCACGAAGTTCCTGAATCGCGGTCACTTTAGAATTGAACCGTTCAGGAAGTGAGTGTAGTATCTTTGCGCACACTTTACTTTCTGAGATTCTATCACCAAGACCCCACATAGAGTTCACAATGTCATTCAATCTAGTATAGAAGTCTATAAACATCTCATTCTCCTCCATATGAATTTCTTCAAATTTAGTTGTGAGGAGTTGGATTTTAGATTTCTTGACAATTGATGTACCCTCGTGTGTCATTTCTAATACATCCCATGCTTGTTTGGCATTTTCAAAAGAGATGATTCTTTTGAATTCATCTGGTGATAATGCACAAGTAATTGCATTTAGTGCTTTTGCATTTGCACTACTCTGACTTTTCTGAAGTGTGGTCCAAAGAGAGTAAGCCGTTACTTTCATTGATTTTGAACCATCGCCATTAGTTACTTCAGTGATAGGAGGGTTCCATTCATTCACTGTGGCCAGCCACACACTTTCATCCAAGAATTTGAGGAAGATCCTCATCCTGGCTTTCCAATAGGCATAGTTTGTGCCATTAAAAGGTGGTGGCCTAGTGACTGATAAGCTATCAAAATTTCACATCTTAATATAGCTTAGATCGTTAGCTCAGGAAATAAATCCAATAAATAAACAATAAGCACGAGCTATTAGGCTCTGATACCACTTGAAAGGGCCTAGCTATATGCCCTAGAGGGGGGGTGAATAGGGTAATGCCAAATAAAACTAATAACAGCGGAATAATAAAAGAAATAAAGCACAATGCTGAATTTAAAGTAATCTCAATAGCCTAAAATAAAGAGAATGATACTATATCAGTTCTAAGGACAACCTTACACTAAAAACCAAAGGTTTAAGGTAGGACAACCTTATTTCTAGAACGTCCTTTGTATCACAAACCAATGATGAATAAAAAGCAAGGAAAACAAAATAACTTACAGAAATAAATCCGAGTTATTACAACATTCATCCACACTTGCTTAAAATAAAATGATTACAACATTCATCCACAAACACAAACCACAAAATTGAATGAATAAAGGAATGAAAGATTAAAGCACATCCACAACACAACAATATATAGTGGTTCGCATGTGTGTACACCAACTATTATCTAACAGCCACACAGAATGCTACTCCACTCCTAATATCCTCACACAGGGGATATTAGCATGCACTATCAAAATAGGTTTCACAGGTTCACCTAAAACCTTCACAATTGTGTCTTTGATCTCGGGCTTACACAATCCAAAAACCCCCACAATCTGAGTTTTCTGGCTCTCCTCAGATAACCAATACAATGAGATTTTTCTGGCAAATCTCAAACAAAACCAAAGAAAGTAAATTATAAAAATGTAAAATACCTGAATCACCTTTTGAAGTAGCCCGGTAGAACCAATCGGAGTAGAAGTTTGATTCAACGTTCAAAGTCCAATACTCACTTTAAGAATGGTTCTATATCTAATTGATTTTAATTCAAAAGGGCTAGTTCTATTTGATTTTGAATCCAAGAAGAAGGAATATCAAAAATTCCCCTTTTCTAATGAGATTGGAATGTAGATCAAAATCAAATAAAAAACATGCTAGGAAAAGGAATATTAAATAAGCACAAAGTAGCTTAAAATAAATACAAACTTATCTCAGAGTATAGCCTAAAGAATGCTTGAATAGAGTTGAATTGAATTGCTAAAACTCTGAAGTTCGTGCTCTATTTAGCCTGAACAATCCCGTCTATGACTGGTCTTAGGATCCTAGGACTGGTCGTAGCTTCAAAGATTTTCAAAGATTTCGTGGGATAAAGATTTGTTGTTCCACGACCGGTCCTGGGTAGCCTACGACCGGTCGTGGTCCACCTACGACCGGTCGTGGGTCACCTACGATCGGTCGTAGGACCCCCTGTCACGCCCCAAACCCAGAAATCGGATTCACAGGAATCCCGATCGCCGAATCCAGTGCCGACAGCCTCCGTAGTACCCCATTCTCGGCTCCTAGCATTCATACGCTAGATTTTCGATCCTGGGATCCTACAAGGAGAATTTTTTTTATACATTTAACTAGTAATAAGCATAACCACAAGTTTACCCAAATCATAAAGGCAACATCATCATCACATATCCACTAATATAATCATTTGAATACAATGCTGAAATGGAAATATATATGTCAAAATTAAAGCTCCAGAAAATAACTGCACGCTCCAAGCTCAAAGCTACTGCAACCTAACATCACCTGCACGCATCTATCGTGTATAAGCTTATAGAAAGCTTAGAGGGTGGTGTAAGTGTGTGCATGAGATAAGTGCCAAGTATTCAATACAATATCATAATCATACAATACTGGAAAGCTATTAATCCATAAACCATACAATGACTGAATAAGCAAAAATACTAATAAGAGCAGGAATTATCAGCGTAAACAGAAATACTGACAAGATTATAATCATGCGATAACAGAATAAGCGAAAGTATGAACAAGTCCATAAGTTAATCAATATCAGAATACGCAATATAGGACAGCTATGCAAATGATGAGTCATAGATAATCAAATGTCAAATGACAAGGATATAATGTAATACATAATTCGAAAGAGCTAACAAATATCATCACTCTCATCTAAGTCACAGGAATACAGAAACATAACAACCTACAATGCCACATGCCGAAGATGTAATGGAATATGCAGTATATGGTGCTAATGGAATGATCATGCTGGAGTGTGATGTCGGGATGATAGTACGTAGTATCACAAGCTACGGGATCCACCACAAGGAACCTCTATCCAAACCAGTCTCATACCTAAATTTGGATAGTCTGACTCAACGTGGTAAACTCCTGATATGAGGTTAATCGCGTGCCCAACCGAAATCCTTGTCATAACGAAGATACACAATAATTAGTTACGCACCACTAGCCCAAGTAGATAGTGAATGGATGAATGAATGAGTATGCAACTCCTACTCAGTAGCCTGTCAGCATAGTAGCCTGCCAACCGCTGGTAGCTCGCCCAGTGTGGTAGCTCGCCCATGCCTCAGCCCTGCCTACATCACACCCGCCCACATCAGCGTCCGCCCACGTGCGTCCGCCCACATGCACAACAGTGACGGTGTGTTATAATATCGTGTTAGTCCTCAGATCAGTACGGTTCCTCTCTGGAGAAATCACCGGGGTCTATTACACTTCACACCATATGCCGCCCCAATCAAGCGTACAACTGGACAAGTGGAAAAGACCTCACTATCCGCCTGTCAGTAGTCTGCCAATACTTACCCGGATCGCTGATAGCGGACTCATTCCTTGAACTGGTCAAACTCAGCCTAGCCATGCCTACTTCCTCAGGCGAGTAAGGTCGCACCCCCTTTTTAGGATTGGGTTTTAAGTGTTGCTCACCATTTGAAGTCCTCGAAGGAGGCCTCCGACGGGAGTGTACGTGCGGGGTGCGTTGTGTGGACCCTTGCTCTGTGGAGAGCATAAACATCTGATTAGGAGTATGCCAGCAAAACTCCAGGGTTTGAGGTGAACCGAGTAGAAATCTCAGGGTGTGTTGTGTGGACCTTTGTCCTGTGTGGGCACAAACATCTGGTTAGGAGTACGCCAGCAAAACTCTAAGGTTTGAGGTGAACTGAGTAGAAACCTCCGTGTAAAGGTTGAAGGTGAACCTGATTTAAAACCTTAGGTTTGAGGTGAACCATGGGAAACCTCCTTAGTGAAATCCGGTCACTCAAGGGTTGAGTGTGGAAGCCGGGAGTGGAGTAGACAAGTCATCGAACCACTATAAAATGACTGTGTTTGAGTTTGATATTGTCTTTCATTTATGTGATTTCCTTGCATGTCTTTATATATGATCACATTCTATGCACACACAGTCATATCCATCACAATCTCATCTATATTGTTTGTCTTTTAAATAGTTTGTGATTGGATCCTCTATTAGGCTTGGAAGCCAATAGAGTTAATTCTTGAGTAATCCTAATTTATACTCTGTGATAGGATTAGTGGGATAGGACTGAAAACTAACGTATAAATCTTTAAAAAAATCCTATTCACCCCCCTCTAGGATATACTGACCTATTTCTACTTCAACTAAAGCGGACTTCACCACAATTTCAATTGGTATCAAAGCGGGTCTCTCTTTAAGGGCTTCACCGCCTAGAGAGTGATCTTGACTGAAGTATAAATATGGCCAAAGGAGAGGGCTCGTCTGTCACTAGACCTCCAGTATTTGATGGATCAAATTATGCTTACTGGAAGGCCAGAATGCATTACTTTCAGAGATCTTTAGATCATGAAGTTTGGGATATAGTTGAAAAAGGATATGTGGTACCATCGGAACAAATTGTACTTGAAAATGAAACCACAATGACTAAACCCAAACCGAATGAGAAGTGGACGACGTTTGACAAAGAACAGCGAAATGCTGAAGCAAAAGCAATGAACGCCATCTACTGTGCCGTGTCCCAAGACATTTTCAATCAGATAAGTATGTGTGGGACCTCTAAAGAAGCATGTGACTTATTGAAAACAACCCATGAAGGCATAAGCACTGTGAAGAGATCTAAACTACAACTCTTAACTTCACAGTTTGAAAATCTCAGGATGGAAGAGCATGAGACATTTATAGAGTTTTTCACAAAATTAAACATCATTTATAACTCCATGGGTGGATTGGGAGAGAAGGTTCCGGCACCTAAAATATGTAGAAAAATCTTAAGATCCTTAACGGAACGCTTCAATCCCAAGGTAACAACAATTGAGGAGTGTAGGAATATTGATGAGATGAAAGTAGAAGAACTGGTAGGTTCCCTACAAACTTTTGAACTACACTTCACACAACCCCAAAAATTCAAAAACACTGTCCTAAAAACTTCTAAGATATCAAAACATGAGGATAGTGAGAGTGAAAAGGAAGATGAAGATGAGGAAGTGGCTCTGCTGGCACAAAGATTCAGAAGATTCTTTCAAAGGAATCGCGGTCATCCTTCTAGAGGAAGAAAGGTGAACTACAAACCTTCTACAAGCAAATTTGGTAAACAGACCAAAGAACCACAATGTTATGCCTGTCATGAATATGGTCACCTATCTACCGAATGCCCAAAAAGAAAAACCAAGGGTAAGGCAATGGCCGCCACATGGGATGATACAGAAGAGTCAAATTCAGAAAACAGTGACTCTGGAAGTGATGGAGATCAGAAACCTTTGAAAATTCTTATGGTCTCCACCACTTCAATTATTCTTATGGAATCTAAAAGAAAAGAAGAACAACTAGCCACTGAATCATTTTCATCTGACAATGAAGAAATTGAAGAAGAAGAAGATAAAGAACAAAATGAATTACAAAACGCTTACAATCAACTTTATATTCATAGCGTTAAATTGTCAAAAGACTTGGAGTAGTTGAAAATAAAAAGGAACGGCTGCAAATGGATCTGGATAAAGCTTCAAATATTAATACTCATCTAATCACTAATTTACAGCAATGCCACTCAGACAATGATAGACTTAAAAGAACTAACAACTCATTGAAATCTGAGTCAAAGAAACTAGAAGAACAAGTCAAAGAACTAAATGAGAAAAACGTGATTCTTCAGAATAAAAATTATACACTTCAAAATGATCTAGAAGAATCTAGAAAAATTACCAAAATAAACTGTAAATTTTCCCAGAGTGGTGAGAAATTAGAAAAACTATTAGGAATGGGAAAATATGGAGAGGACAAAAGGGGATTAGGTTATGGAAAGGCAAGAACAAAAATTAATGCACAACTATTTAAAAAATCTATTGCATCCAGTAGTAACACCAAACCTATCCCAGCTCATTGTAAAAATAAAGAGTTAGTTTATGAGCTAAATAAAAGAAGTGTGCAATCATCACCACTTGAGATAGTTGATAGGATGGAGAAGCAGTTAAATCATGTGGACAAATCAAATAAGAAGAACAAATCTACCACAAGTAAAACTCCTGTCACAAAGTGGGTGATTAAGGAAAAGACTAATTGCCTTGTTACTTAATCAGATCATTTATCAGGCAATATGGATAAATGGTACCTGGACAGTGGTTGCTCAAGACACGTCACTGGCGACAAATCTCTTCTTTCAAACTATAAGGATCTTCACAAAGGGATAGTCACCTACGGAGATGGAATCACTGCTGAAGTAATTGGTCAGGGAATTATAGAAGGAATTAATCTGTTTAAGAATGAGAATGCTTTTTGCATAAAAGGATTGACACATAACTTACTGAGCATCTCTCAAATCTGTGATAATGGGCATGTGGTAAATTTCAACAAAGAAGAATGCGAGATTCTAAATCAATCAGGGAAGTCAATTATAAAAGGTCTTTGTACAAATAACCACTGCTACATTATTGAAGGAAAAAGAAGGAGTGATATTGAGAAACACTGAGAATGAAGAAATTGGTCCAGGTTTTGCATCAAAGAAACAATTTGAGGCATCTCACCTCACCATTTGCACATAAATATCCATATGTTTATACATTTTAATGTACAAAAGATATGTGAAATTTTGTTGATACTCCTTGCTAGGAACTTCAAAAAGATACTATTCTAAATATGAACAATTGTTAGACTGAAAAAAAAAAATCACAAAAATCTACCTTTGATATGAGTGCCGATTGGGCACTTGAGAATGTCGATCACATCGACTTATAATTGATTGAATCGACGACTCTCTGGGTAGTTGAAACGTCAGGACGGTTGTTCTTCCCTAGAACTTGGAATTAAAAATCAAAATTTTTGGAATCAGAGAACATGATCAAAGGGATAGATTGTAGCTGCTTGGTGAGAATCAGAAGATCAAAAAGAGAGCCACATCTAGTGCTCTCAAGACCTAGACATCTCATCTCCTCAAGATGAAAAAAGAGAAAGAATTGTTCCATCCACAGCGTGCATCAACTGAAAAGAAGAAAGGTAAGGACGATGCAACCACCTCTTCTTCCTTGTTTAACTTAAACCTTGTGGGGGAGCGAATGGTTCACAAAAAGAGCATTGAACCCTTCAGAATCATCGATCTTCTAAAATAAATTAGATGTGAAAATGCTGTGAATCTTAGTGGAACGTTTCAACATAATCTGGTACATCAGCTTACTAGCTTAATCTTCAATCTTGATAACAATCCTCCAATCATCTCAGTTGCAGTCATCAATCAAGTTGAATATATCACGCCCAAACTGATAAGTAGGCTAGTTGACATCGGATTTACTGGAATATATGTAACTAATCGCAACTTGAATGGTCTCGGTGTATGAGGGAAAGTTACTCAGGCTTTGTGCAATGGTGCCACAATTCCCAGGAATGCTAAAAATATTCTCCACATCAAGTACCTTGATCCTACCTATAGGATTCTTCACAACATTTTTAGCACTAATGTCTATCCCTGTGAAATCTCCAGCAACAAACTCACACCATACATACTGAACTACTGTATGACATTCATCTGAGAATTCCAATGTGCTTACAGAAGCATCCATCACTACACTACCATTTCCATGTCTTCTCTCTAAGCTTTCATGTCAATTTGGACTACCACCGACTTATGATCTTCCTTATCCTTGTGCGTGGTTCAACTTTGAAGACATACATAAACTAAACATCTTTGAAAATGTGTTTTGTGGTGGAAGAACTGGTTCAATTCCTGGCAGTAGCAGATTGGTGCAAAATTCTGATATCCCTGTGCAAGACAGCATACAAGATCTTTTAAATGAACAAGCTCACATTTTAGAGAAACTAAGTGATTACGAAGCCTATCTTTCTGAAGTTCAACAGCAACTGATGATCCTACAACGAGTAACAAAACGAGTTCTGAAACGTCTACCTGCACCATAAGTGTGCTCAGGATATACATCCATCACATTCCTGAAGTCCTTTTGAAATAATTCAGGCCTAAACATCTTTTTGAATGCCCGTGATCACATTTATGAGTGTGATGAATTTCAAATTTGCAAAGGTTGTTTCTTTTTGGTTTGAGTATACCTTGTACGGATTGCTTGTGATAGATTCTTATCTCAATGCATCCATAGTTTTGCATGGTATGTGCTGTCTTTACTTATATATCTTTACTACCATCTTGGTTATCTGGTAAATTACAATGCATGAAATTTTAAATGACTATCTTAACTGTTATTGCTCTCATAATGCTCTATCATTGATGTATGTTTTACAATGTTTTTTATTTATATACATCTATCTATTTGTGGTTCTCCCATATGCTTCAATCTTCAGTCAATATCACATTTTATACCTTTGCCAATGACTGACAAAAAAGGGGAGAATATTTCAAAACACCCCGAGATGAAATTGTATATCTTTGTTGCAGGTGTTAGGGGGAGCAGCCGCAACAAGAAAGGGAGAGTTTTTGAATTAAGGGGGAGAATTTTGTTTGTTGTGTGCATGGGTGTTTAGAACTTGTAAAATTGTGTTAATACATGTACACACAATTTAAGATGTATCTGTTTAGATATGTTCCTAGGGTGTTTTGGGGATTTTTTCACGTAATTGACAAAAGGGGAGATTGAAGTGCACCTATTACGTGCCCTGGTTTGTCAATTACGTTGTATGTTGAGTCAGTCGGACGACAGCACCTAACAAGAAAATCAAGTCAAGCATCTACCTCATCTGGATGTATGGAAGCTCACCAAAAGGTAAATCATAGCCTCACATCCCATGTCCCAAAACACCAGGTGATTAAACCTTTAAAAAGAACTAGTACATCTTAGGGTTTATGTGTAAAAAAACTTTTTATCCAAAAGAAAATTTTTTAAGTTTTTCTTACACTGTTGATTATATCGATTCCCCTTTCGATATGATCGACCAGCTCTGTCGATGTCCTCGGCATATCAATCGATACAATTGAGTGAGGACAAAAAGCGTCCAGCAATCAAACAATCTTCTAGACGATTTATCGATATATACCTTTGAGTCGATATCATCAATATTCAAAAATTGATCATATCTAAAGTAGATCGATCGTATCGACAGACTGCTTTCCGGCGCCCCTATTTTTCTAAAGAAAACTATCAATTGCTTCGATATATCGATGACTGTCTGATTCAATCTGAACTCAAATATCGATCATATCGGGAGTCAGTCGATCATATCGACTGTGGGGCGCATGTTCTCTCCAGCATGAATTTCAGGTTTCTTTTAATGTCGATCGGGGTGCCTGTTGATAAATCGATATTCATATATCGATCATATCAAGACCAAGTCGATTGGATCGAGTCAAGACATAATTCGTCCAGCAAGCTTACATGTAAAATCTATACGATTTATCAATCCCATCAAAAGGTCGCCGATATGATCGATGTATAAATTCCGATGACATCGACTGGTTCCCCGATCATATTTGTGATCCTGAAATTCTTCAAGGCTTCTCTCTTATTTTTCAACTGTCGATAGATCGAACCATCACTCGATGGAATCGGAGTTCGAAATCCGATAACATCGATGTATGTCTCGATCCCATCGACCAGTTGGCAGAAGGTTTCCAAAAGTGAAATGACAATTGAGTTCTTATCATCGAGAGGTCGGTCGATACAATCGAGAGTCTACGCTCGATCATATCAACGACTAATCGATGATATCGAACTCTGTCATAAATATGACCGTTTATATCCGTTGGAACCTTTTGCCTATAAATAGAGGGAGTTATCTTCATTGCTGGTAGAGAAAGAAGAGAATGCTTTAGAGTGTTTTAACCTTCCTATCATTTACCTAATCCCTTTCTCTCAGGAAGTTTATCCTCCAATCCACCCTTATCATTGATATCTCATAGAGTGGATTGGGGAATGAACTTCTGCATTCAAGGATCCTTCAGTTACTACTTTAATGACATATCATTAAGCTGGGATGCCTTGAATGCATAGATGATGGGAACCTCTCTCTCTTCCTTATAGGAAAACCTTTAGAGAGTGGTAGTCCATCATAACCTTGACCCTACCTAAGCCTAGCATATATACATCTTCATGTTGCGGATCAAGGGAGCTGAAGACTCTTCATCAACATGTAGAAGGTCTTCATCATTGTATTGAAAGGGACTCATCAACTTATCTGTAAGTACTAAGAGTCCAGAGGACACTTGCGATCATTCCTTTTTAGGATTGGGTTTTAAGTGTTGCTCACCATTTGAAGTCCTCGAAGCCTCCGACGGGAGTGTACGTGCGGGGTGCGTTGTGTGGACCCTTGCTCTGTGGAGAGCATAAATATCTGGTTAGGAGTACGCCAGCAAAACTCCAGGGTTTGAGGTGAACCGAGTAGAAACCTCAGGATGCGTTGTGTGGACCCTTGTCCTGTGTAGGCATAAACATCTGGTTAGGAGTACGCCAGCAAAACTCCAGGGTTTGAGGTGAACTGAGTAGAAACCTCTGTAAAGGTTGAAGGTGAACCTAATTCAAAACTTTAAGTTTGAGGTGAACCATGGGAAACCTCCGCAGTGAAATCCGGTCACTTAAGGGTTGAGTGTGGAAGCCGGGAGTGGAGTAGACAAGTCGTCGAACCACTATAAAATGACTGTGTTTGAGTTTGATATTATTTTTCATTTATGTGATTTCCTTGCATGTCTTTATAAATTATCACATTCTATGCACACACAGTCATATCCATCACAATCTCATCTACATTGTTTGTCTTTTAAATAGTTTGTGATTGGATCCTCTATTAGGCTTGGAAGCCAATAGAGTTAATTCTTGAGTACTCCTAATTTATACTCTGTGATAGGATTAGTGGGATAGGACTGAAAAATAATGTATACATCTTTAAAAAAAAAAATCCTATTCACCCCCCTCTAGGATATACTGACCTATTTCTACTTCAACTAAAGCGGTCTTCACCGCAATTTCATACTTTTAACCAACATTGCCCCAAACGAATGGCCCACATAGAATTAAATATATAATGGGCACATGACTTCACACAAGGGCCAAATATACAAAATAGGTGGGCCCTGGTTATAGGCCTAACACATCACAATGGGCCTTGCCCATAGGCCTCAAATACATCTGGATGGGTCGCACCCATGGGCCTCAGATATATCACAATGGGCCTCAAATACACTTCGTAGGTGAGTCACATACCTGGGTCTAATACACATCAGTATGGGCTACATCACATAGGCCTAATATACATCACTATGGCCATAACCCATGGGCTTTAAATACACAATAGGTGGGCCCTACACATGGGCCTCAAATATATACCACGGGTGAGCCTCAATGGATGGGTCACCAATATAACAGGATGGGTCTAATGACATAGACCGCATAAGTATATCGAATAGGCCGCACCAATTGGGCCTTACATACATTGCAATGGGCCATGACCCATGGGCCTTGCATACATCACAATGGGCCTTGCAACATGGGCCTCATATATATTTAAGGTGGGCCTCAACAACGGGCCTCATATATTGCCTTAGCAACAGGCCACAAATATATCAAGATGGGCCTAATCAATCATACGGGCTAAATCAATCAAATGGCCGATACGAGCAGGCCAATCAAATGGACCGATACAAATGGGATGTGCGTCATGGAGTTATACTAAGCATGTTATAAAGTAATGCCCTATCCATACAACGTAGCTGGCCTAGACGTCTTGCATACAACAAGTACGGGCCTACCAATGGGCCCTAGGGAGAGTTGCAATGCGAACATTTAACCAACATTATACTCGCAATGTGGACGTCAAACCAACATTGCTCCCAAGGTGTCGCCCGTAGTGAATGACATTACGTAAACCAGGTTGGGATCACACATTGTAATGGACCTTAGGTACACTCCATTGGGCCTTAAATACATCATATGGGCCATGTCATATGGGCCTTTTACTCATCAAATGGGCCACATCAATGGGCCGTACCAATGGGCCTTATGTGCATTGCAATGGGTCATAACCCGTGGGCCTTAGATTGCATCAAATGGTTCTTGACCCATGGGCCTTATACATATTAAATGGGCCTAATCCCATGGGATTTAAAATACATCAAATGGGTCCAATCCCATGGACCTTGGAACACATCAAATGGGTCTACTCTATGGGCCTTAAATTACATCAAATGAGCCTAATCCCATGGGCCTTGGAACATATCAAATGGGTCTACTCATGGGCCTTAAATAGTTCAACAACTAGCTACATTCATGGACCCAATTAAATTCAACTGTGGTGGGCCTCAAAAGTGTATTTATTAAGCCCAACATTTAAGGAACTAAAGGTATAAATCATTTCCTCTAAGATCTTTATAATATGGTGGGCCCCACTCCTCAAAATTTCATCCCAAGGCCAGCATAATTATAACATGTTGCTGTCTTAAATTTGGGCACTCCATTGGAGTGGGTCCAAGGCCTCTAAAACTCTAAAAATTGAGGGCCAAGGTCCCTCATCATGCATACAATGAGAGGAAACCCAAAAAGGTGGCTCACCATCAGAAGAAATATTTTTGAATTATGGTTTTTTTATCAAGGCATATTGCTGGACTCCACAGCAGAAAAAATCTAGGAATCCAACCATCTTGGCCCATTCTTTTGGATACCCAAACGGGGTTACATGAAGCTAAAATTTTACAGAGTGATACTTCCATAGGTAGGACATACATCCACAAAATTTCATAATTTTTAGATATCTCTAAGTATTTTAATTAATTTAAACAAAAAATACTGTCCAAAAAAATCGGACAGACCTGGACGTCCCAATGTGGTGGGCCAGTCCGGCTCTCACCACGGTGTGTACAGGGGTCCATTGGCCATAAAATTTGGTAGGTGGGTTGTAACATAAGTGGAACATACTCTTAAAAAATTTTAGAATTTTTAGACATCTGTAAATATTTTAATTCATTTACATAAATCAATCTGTCCTGAAAATCAGACTGATCTGGACACCATATTATAATGGGTCGGTCTCGCCATCACCATGGTATGTACAGGTGTCCATTGGCCCCAAAATTTTGTAGGTGGGTCCTACCATAAGTAGGTCACCCCCCTAAAAATTTTTATAATTTTTAAACACCCATAGGTATTTTAATAAATTTTAAAAATCCAACTGTCCATGGTGGAATGTTGCTAGAACAGTGCAGAAAATCCAGACTATCCACCTCACTTGGACCACACCTTTGGGACCCCAATGAAGGTCAGTTGGGGCTGAAATTTTGGAGACATCAAGATGAGATCTCCACATTTTAGGAAAGTATATTTAAAAGGTATAAATAGTCCCCCAAACAGTCCCAAAATCTGGTCCAAAAATAACCAGAAACTGTCCAGAAAATTCTGGACAGCAACATGTACTTAGATAAAATTTATAATATAAGTTAAATAAAAAGGGAAATACATTAATGGGCCACACACATCAGAAAATAAAATGAGGGAAAATAGAGATAGAAGGACAATCCGGCCATACAAAAAGGAGCTCCGCCACTATTGAGCCCTCCCAAGATCAATCACACCCACACATCATACATAGATTTATATTTACAACATGGATCTTGCACATGCATGGCTTATAATTAAAACGCATGGTAAGGATGCCATCCCCACCATGGTTATAAGGTCTAGATGACCCAAACATAATATGATATGAAATAAAATTACCATGATGGGGCCCATAGAGAAAGGCCTCATGCATGGATCACGCATGCATAAGGTAGGCCATTAGGCCACAACCATGGGATTGTGTGGGATCTCCACCATTGATTGGTGGGTCCTACACTTCCCTCATGAAAGAAAGAAAACATCTAGGCTATAAAAATCAGATTTTTTACATCTAGAGGAGCACCCACCGTTTGATCTTCTTGCTCCTATGAGTTCCTTAGCACCTTAGCTTTGATTCCAATGGAGGAGATGGGGAATGGATGGTTAGGATGGGAGATCATGGGGTAGGAAAGTGGGCCACACTTGAAGTTTTGAAAGAGAGAGAGAGGCTTGGAGAATTCTCATACGTATGGGATTTCTCTCCTTAGATTTTTTTGAGTTTAAAAATAAGAAAGAGAGAGAGAGAGAGTTGTAAAGGGAGAGAGAGATGGGTGATGGATGTGGTGAGTAATGGGTGTAAGAAAATCTTGACTTTTATGGCCATTTGTGTAAGAAAAGCATGGGTGGTGTAAGAACTTTTTGACTTTGAAGGCTTTTGGTGTAAGAGAGGTATGGGCTTGTAAGAGATTCTTGACTTTTGTAGTTGCTTGGGAATTGGTGAAAGGTGATGTGTACTTGACATATACTTGACATGTACTTGACATGTGATGGATTGATGGATTGATGGATTGATGGGATTGATGTGACACCTCGTAGAGATTCTCTTGGGTTTCGCAATGCACGTCGTTTTCTTCGCACCGAACGTTGGCCCACATCTCTTGACCAGGGTATCGCCTCGGCGCGCAAGTCACGGCATCGGAACCGCAGCGACGGCGCGGTCGCTATGGTAAAGGTCATGGGTTGAGTCGATACGGGTTGACGGCATACGAATCAGGGTCATACACAAATATTGGTTAAGGGTCGAAGGTTGCCGGAATTCGACCGGTAAGACCGTGGAAGTCTATGGAACGGTACGGTTTAGGATACGGGGCTTACACCCCCAATTTAGTTGTCAGAGTTTGAGTCGTAGGGCTAGGACTGGTCGAAGGACGAGTAGTAGAACTCACAAGACTGGTCGTAGGATATCCAGGACTGGTCGTAGGACAACCAGAAAGATCTAAAAATCTTCAACAACCTAGGACTGGTCCTGAAAAAATTAAGACTGGTCGTAGCAGAGCTAGGACTGGTCTTAAAGTCCCTAGGAGTGGTCTTAGAACAGCCCAAACAAGCATATTAAAATATATGAATTATGTATCCAGAATGACCTACAGTAAAGCCCATCCTAAGGTCAATCTAAGGTCAAACAAACCTTAAAAGTGAGATGGACATTGAAAGTTTATACACTCAGATGACCCTTAAGAGAACCTTGAGAATATACGAATCTTGTAGTAGGCCTTCTTGAGCTTGATCTTGACTTGAACAAAGTCTTCTTGAGCTTGATTGTATCTTGAACATGCATACTTGAAGACTTTTATTCTTGAATTCTTCATCCATGACTTGAAACTTTCTTCATTTAAGATCTTATCTTGAAGTCCGATGTCTTGAAGCAATGAATAGTCTCAAACATGAAACAAGATATACAAGACATAGATATATGTTTTGGCACGATAAAATTTGACAACCAAAGGGATATGAAATCATAGCACTTACAAGTACTTCCCCTGTAGCATTCCATGGCATAAAACATTCCATAGCATATAGCATTCTTTAATTAAGCATGACATGCATTCTTCAATCAACTACATGACATGCAGCAACAATTTTCAGCAAATTTTCCTATGCATACATGCACTCCAAGCAACTCTCCCCCCTTTTGTCACAAGTTGACAAAGGAAGAATGAATTAACTTAATAGATAATAAATATGAAGAAGAAGTATATAGCTATGAGATAATTGATGTAGGAATTAAGCATAAGTAATAAGCATATGAAATTGAAAATGTTAGGAAAAGCAAATGACAATAACGAGTTTAGGGAGTTTAAGGAAATCATCCAAGCATCATCAAAAGTAAAGTTTAAAGATTACATATCCATAAAAACAGTTCCATCAGAAGATAACTAATCTCAATCCAATCCAGACGAGGAAGGAGCAGGCATCGACGAGTCAAGTTAATTCAAAATCTGGCTAATGTGATGGAAGTACTTCATGTACTTCATTGAAGACTTTGTGGGTTTGAACCAAATTTTTCTGTGAGACATGCAGTGCTTCAACCTTCTCCTCCAGAGATTTGAGACAATCATCTACCTGAGAGGGCTGATAATCAAGATCATCTGGATCATCAGATTCCTCCAATTAAGTAAAAATATCATCCATGGAAGTGTCTTCAGGTTAATGTGCTTCCTCTTCTTCTTCACTTTCATCAGGAAGAGGTTTCAAATTCATCTTATTCAGGTTAGCATTACTAAATGGGATTTCTGATTCCGGTGCCTCAAGCAATGGAATATTAACATTACAGTGCAAAGCGAGGCAAGTCATAAGGTGTACAAACAGAATCGAACCATGCTTAGGATGCAAGCAAAAATGAATAATGATGTAACCGATTAAAGAAGGAAGATAAAAAGAAGGAATACAAAAATAAGGAACACAAACTTATATGCCCGACACAACAGAATGAAGAACTCGAGGCATAAAGGGAGTAAGTTTAGACTTATTCCTTGATGTAGGATAAGCATTGGAGGTAAAAATCCTATACAAAACTCGATACTTATGGAGCATTTGGTTAGTAAGGAGGGCATTACCTAACTTCCATTTGGAATTAAAGCGATATAGTTTACGTGTTATCACTTGCTTCTCAGTATTGGTCATTTTGTCAATTAAATTGGCAATAGGAATGCCATAATCCGCAATGGCAATTTCAGTCATACCGAAATAATGTTGCGACTAACGGTGAATGTCCCTTCAATGAATTTAATCATGAATGTGAGATCTTCAAGGGACACATCATATATGGAATCATACAATTCCTTGAGCAATAGAACGGTAAGTCGTTATACCCAACCAAAAATGTGTTCCCAACCAACTTCGGTGAGAATGAGAACAAGTCCAAAGGAAGAAATGTGATTAATATTAATTGATCTCTTGATGATTATATCCCTTGTGCAGAAATCCTTAACGTGCTCTGAATCTTCTTTGGTGGCCCGTAGGGTTCTCATACCTAGTGGAGTCAATCTACATGATGAGCTACCACGACTTTTGCATGTTGGTGTTTTCTTTGAATGATACTCCATTATGATTCACACAAGAAATAAATCAAGGAGAGTGAAAGGAATGAAGCTAGATCAGATTTTAAAGAAAACCCACCTCAAAGAGGGTTTCAAATCAAGAATACAACACTCAAATGAGATTTACTAGCAATGATTTACCAAATAGTATAAGGAAATTGGAAGATAAACACTTACAAGAAAGATTGGATGATGGGTTAGTCGAGTGAAGCACCAACTAGTCAAAGAAGAAGAAGAGAAATGAAATAGAAAAAGCAATTTTCCCCTTTTGAAGTAAAATCACATGATCTTCGACTGGTCAAGTACGTACACCATCTGGTCGAAAAATTACAAAATCTGATTTTTTAACTTATTTATTTTAAATTTATCTTTATTATCATTTTATGCATTTAATAGAAATAAACATAAAAAATAATGCATAAAAAGAAATAAGATAATTATTTAACAATGCATAAACCAATATCATGCTTTAAATTAGAAAATCGATTTCTATCAAGCGGTTTGGTCGGTATGTCTGCAAGCTGCTTCTCAGTTTGAATGTATTCAAGCATGATAGACTTGTCTTTAACTAATTCTTGAATATAATTGTAAGGCTCATATCCTAGTATCATTCTGTTCATTAGGATCCTCCGATCCTCTCGGTCGAATTCTGGCAACCCTCGACCCTAAACAACATTTGCACGTGACCTTAAGTCGCATCCTGTAAACCCTTGTCGACTCGACATGAAAGCTATTCTATTGCAACCGCGCTGTCACTGTGGTTCCAATGTCCCGTCTTGTGCTCCAATCCGATACCTAGACTAGGAGTTATGACCTGCACGTAATCTCGGCCGTAGATCGCGCGTTACAGGACCCTAGATTTCCAGGTAGAGAAAAATATCTACAACCCATCATGTGGATGACATGACCCTAGCCCTCCCCATGCTTGCTAGCAATGATGGCAAGCACGTCATGCCTCTTATAAAATAATGATTACCTCTCTTATAACCATCATAACCCATCGTTTCCACCCCTATACCTCTCTCTCCTTCCCATTCTCTCTCATCTCCCTCCATTGTAACCTTGGACATCCCAAGCTAGAGAGAAAGGACCCATTTCCAGCCCTCTTCTACCTTAAATCCTAACTAATCCAACCTTTAGATCATCATCTCCACCACTGAAGGAGCTTCTTAGGAGTCTTGGAGCACTAGGGAGGAAGAAGAAGGAAAGGTGGGTGCATTCTTAGGTAGATATTTTTATTTTCTTGCATGGGGCAAGTGGGACCCACCAATCATTGGTAGGGATCCCATCTTGGCCCTTAGGTGTGGCCAATGGCCCTCTACGCTTACATGCATATGTCATGATGGGGCCATTCTCCATGGACCCCATCATGATGTTTCTTTATTATCCATCATGTAAGGGTCATCTAGACCCCTGATTTTCTGGTGGGGATGGTATCCCCACCTTACATTGCTGATTTAAGGGCCCACACAAGGATGGGACCCATCTTGATGTATGTGTTGTACCTAGAGAGGCTCATAGTGGCGGAGCCCCTCCATCACGTCGTTCTCTCTCTCTCCTTTTCCATGTGATGTATGGCCCACCTGATGTGTTCATGGCAGCTAGACCGTCCAGCAGTAGGGACGTCCTTGCTGCCCAACTACTGGACTTCTAGTGTCCATGTTGTTGGCCATTGGGCATGCATGGGACGGACGGCCACATAGGCCTGATGAATGGAAAAATACAAATATTAGGTGATGTATATCCATTCATCCAGCAATTTGTGGGTTGTACCATGCAGTAGCATGTTGCTGCCCAGTTTCAAGGCCCATATTGCTGACCATTTAGATGGGGCAAAGCCCTCTATTTTAGCATGATTTTCTGATGAGAGTAGGGTGGTCCACTGGCATGTGGACCCCACCTTGATGTATGTTGAATCCACACCATCCATCCATGGGGAGGGTGCCCCTGGAGTGGGTCAAGTAGGCCTGGATGGTCCACCTGCTGGTACCGTCCCGCAGGCCTCGATGAAGGGACAATGCAAATATCAACTTGGTTTCCAAGCATGGTGGGCCACTCACTTGGACCCCACCTTGTTGCAGGTATGGTGCATGCACACCGTCCACCCATCTCTCTCATGTGCAGCAGGCCTTGGGCCCAACGCAGGGTAGATCCAACTGAAAAGGTCGACCTTAAAGTCCTAGAGGGGGGGGGTGAATAGGACTATACTAAATTAAAAAAATAAATTTAGAATTACAAAGACAAACAAAGATAAATAGCACAATTATAAGCAACCTCAAATGCACAAGTATTAAGAGGTTGATACAAACTGAGTTCTAAGGATAACATTACACCAAAAACCAAGGTTTATTGCAGGACAACCTGACTAGAACGTTGGTAAGTATCAAAAACTCAAACTTAGAAACAGGCAAAGGAAATAAACTAAGCTATTCAACATTCACCACAAGTGGATAGAAGGAAATTACACCAAGTGTATAAAGTAAATAACAACATTCACACACATAAACAAATATTATCATCCACCACAACACCAGGAATTATAGTGGTTCATTTGTATGTACACCAACTGTTAGCAAATAGCCACACAACTACTCCACTCCTAATATCCATACCCACGGAATATTGCCTTTCACTATGAAATAAGGTTTTCCAGGGTTCACCTTAAAACCTTCACAATTGTGTATTTCAAATGAGCATACACAATTACAAAAACCCCCACAATGAGTTTTTCGTGGCTGAATCCCACAAACCACAAAAGCAGGAAATTAAAATACTTATCTGAAGATTCCAATGTAGCCCGGTAGAACTAATCCAATGTAGACGAAGATGTTCAATGTCCAGTCTCACAAATGAAAGGGTTTTAAGTCTAAATGATTTTTAAATTAAATCAACCTGGGCTAGCTTGATTTGATTTTGATCTCAAAGAGGGTAAAATCACAATTCCCTTCTTTAATGAAATAGAGTTGAATGGAGATTACAAAATGAAATACAAAAATCTATTTAAGAGAATCTTAAACTAACACAATATAACTTAAGAAATATAGGAATTTATTCCTCAGAGTGATGGCTTGATTTTACTTAGAATGAATGAAAAACTCTGAGATTTGTTCTCTATTTATAGGTGAAAATATTATTCGCTCGACTAGTTTAAGGGTCAATTCGACTGGTCGAAGGACCAACCACATTTCAAAATTTTTGGCACGATAAGATAAGATCGTTACTCAACTGGTCGATTGGCGTGTTCAACTGGTCGAGTGGCCTGCTCGACTGGTTGAGCAATGCACTCGATTAGTCGAGTGGGAACAAAAACATTACTGGACTTTGAGTCGAGCACTGTTCACTCGATTGGTCGAGTACTATTCACTCGATTGGTCAAGCAGTCTCCACGACTAGTCGAGGGTCTAATAGAAAATTCTGAAAATTCACAACAAATCTTGTACTGGTCTAGAAATTTCTTAGACTGGTCGAGCCAATGCTTAGACTAGTCGAACAAAGACTAGGACTAGACAAGGAAATGATATATGAACTTATGTAATGACCCGAATAAAATATGCAATAAAGATGACCTAACCTATGGTCAATCTAGGGTCATCCATACCTTGTTTGTGAGTTTGAACCATCGAAAAATCGATCGCTTCGGTAACTCATTCACTTGAAATACATGAAGCTTGTGTTCCAAATCTTGAACTTGAGCTTGAGCTAGGGCTTGAGTTCTTGATTCTTTAAAGTAGTCAAAATGAGCTTTCAACTTGAACTTTTGTTCTTGCACTTGAACTTGTAATCCCTAAACTTCGACAATGTTCTTCAACTTGAATACGTAGAAAAGTTGGATGATGACGAAGATGACTCACAATGCATGAAGTTGATCTATCCATCTCATCAAAACAAGATACAGACTCTAAGTAGTTTGGCACAACAAAATTTGACAACTCCGGGTGTTAGATTTACAAGATAGTATTTACAATCTCCCCCTTTGTCAAATTTATGACAAAACTGATTAAAGAATCATGCACCAGTTTAATAAAGAATCATGCACGAGCCATGCTACAACAACTCCCCCTCAATCCAGGAGAGGTGATTTGTAGAACCTGTATTAAGCAAATACATATCCCCCCCCCCCCCCCAAAAAAAAAAAAAACACTTTCATATAATTATACTTCCATATATTCTACAATCACCCATCTCCCCAACAATCATCATATTAAATATATTATCCATACCACATTTTCTCCCCCCTTTTGTCATAATATGACAAAGGAAAGAAAAATAAATAGATGATTTAAGTAAGAAGATATGAGAAGAATATGAGATAAGAGAGTGAATAGCATAAACATGTCTATAAATTAGCATCCAAATATCATCATTAAGCATACTAACATGTTCATCAAAACACACATGTTCAAGAACTATCCAAGCACAAGAAAAGATAAGAGTCATTACAAGCCCAGCACTAACAATAAAAACTAGTCAGAACCAGAAGATGGAGCAGGAATAGATGGATCAATTTGATGTAGTCCCTTGTTAATGCGCAAAAGGTATTTGCGCATATATTTGAATTGAGTCTCTTAGGATACATGCAAACCTTCCACCTTTTCCTCTAAGGTTCTCAACCGCTCATCAAAAGAAAACGGCTGATAATTAGGATCAGCCTTAGAATTAAATTCTGATTCATCAAAAATATTATCCATAATCACATCATCAGGAGGTAAAGCATCTTCCTCTCCAGCTTCTTCAGCAGCTCCTCCAGCATCCCTATCAACTTGGCCAAGTAGCAACTTCAAATTCATCTCGTTAATGTTGGAATTGTTGAAAGGAAGATGGATAATAGGAGCTTCTCCAGTAGACATGACCATAAGACAATGAATAGCAAGGGTGGTCATCAAGTAAGCGAAAGGTATATCGCTATGGCATGGATGGACATGAAATTGAATTATCATATAACAAATTAGAGATGGAAGACATACTTGAATACCAGAAACAACTGAGTGAAGAATGTGCACCATGAAAGAAGTTAACTCAGTCTTGTTACCTAATCTTGGGTATAGATTTAAAATAAAGATTCAATGAAGAATTCTATATCGGGGTAACATATGATTGGATCGGTTCGCAATACCAGAATTCCAATCTGAGTTCTTGTTGCACAAAACTCTAGTTAACATACATTTCTCAGATTCATTTAATCTCTCAGACAATGTGGTAATTGGAATTCCTTCATCATTAACAAGAATATCCATCAAGTTAAAAATCAAGTGACGATCTACTAGAAATGTACCTTCTCTAAACGTAATAATGAAGGTTAAATTTTCAATAGACACATCACTAATGCAAGCAAACATGGCCTAGGCAATGGACCGATATGCGGGTCCGCCCGAATTCAATAGGTTAACCCATCCTACAGCCCTAAGGAGGGAAAAGATATTGAAAGGACCAAATGGTTGAAATTAACAATCCGCTCAATATTGCAGAGACGAATATCCCACACATATTCTGGGTCCTCTTCTGGTGGTTGAAGATTACGCACCAAAATAGGTGTGGAACAGGAAAAAAAGGACCATGAGTGGTTCTCTTCTTATTTCTACCTTCCATTTCAAAATGCATGAAAAGAATACAAGAAAGGAATGGAGGGTTTCACACAAATCAGATTTTTTACAGGATAACCAAAGAAACCACTAGAAACCTTGAAATAAACTTCAAAATCAATGAAATAGAAGTGCAAAGATCCTAAATCCAAAAGGAAAATGGAAAAGATGAACTAACCAAGTTACAATCGAAGGTGGGTTCGACCGGTCATGGAAAGGTCAGTTGGAGAAGATAAGAAGAATGAAGAAAAAAAATGTTTTTTCCACTTTTTAAAACCCCAATCCCGAGCTACTCGACTGGTTGAGTACTTACTCGACCGGTCGTGCCACGACTGGTCGAGTGTGTACTCGACTGGTCGTGCAACCTCAAAAATTTCCAATTTTCAGCAACTTTTGATTTATTTATTTTTTAAAAATCTGTAAAAAAACATAAAAACATGCAATATAGTACAAGTAAACACAATTAACTCAGATCACATTACACATACCAATATCCAGGTTCAATTTAGCGAACATGTTTCTGTCAAGTGGTTTTGTTAAAATGTCTATAAGCTGATTTTCAGTTTGAATATAATCCAATGAAATAATCTTATCTTCCACTAATTCAAGAATATAATGATATCTAATGTCAATATGCTTAGTTCATGAATGTTGGATTGAATTTTTAGAGATGTTAAATGTGCTAGAGTTATTGCAATATAGAAGCATAGAATCTTATGCAAATCCATAATCATTTAACATCCTCTTCATCCACACAAGCTGAGTGCACGCATTACCAGAAGCAATATATTCAGGCTCAGCTGTGGATAAGGATACGGAACTCTGTTTCTTACTATGCCATGAAACTAAGCAGTTCTCGACATAAAAATATTCATCGCTGGTAGACTTGCGATCATCAATATTACCAACTCAATTAGCATCAGTATAACCAACTAATTGAACATTAGTATCTTGTGGATGCTAAAAGCCAAGATTGGCTGAACTTACGACATATCTCAAAATACGCTTGACAATAATCAGGTGGGATTCTTTAGGATCAGATTGATACCTAGCACAAATACCTACATTGAATGTTATATCAGGTCGATTCGTAGTTAAATATAATAACATACCTATCATACTGCGATATAACTTAGGATCTACATTTTTAACTGTTGAATCCTTAGAGAGCTTAAATGTCGTACTCATAGGAGTATCAGAGTTTTTACTGCTCTCAAATCCAAACTTTTTCACCAAGTTTCGAGCATATTTGGTTTGAAAAATAAAGATCCTATCAACAAGTTATTTCACTTGCAGAACTAAAAAGTAGTTCAATTCTCCTACCATGATCATTTTAAACTTGGACTTTATCAATTCTGCAAACTCAACAGACATGTTAGAACTAGTAGATCCATGGATAATGTCATCAACATATATATGTACTATTAGAATGTGATCATTGTGTTTCTTTACAAACAGTATCTTATCAACACTCCCCATTACAAAATTATGACTCAGTAGAAACTTGGTCAACTTTTCGTACCATACCCTAGGAGCTTATTTTAATCCGTATAGTGCCTTTTTCTGGCGATAAACATGATCAGTATGTTTAGGGTCTTCAAAACCCATAGGCTGTTCTACATATACTTCCTCATGCAGATCATCGTTCAAGAAAGTACTCTTGACATCCATTTGATAGATTTTGAAATTTTTGTTACATGCAATAGATATGAACAGTCTGATAGATTCAAGACGAGATACTGGGGTAAAGGTTTCATCATAATCGATGCCTTTTATCTGAGTGTACCCTTGTACAACCAGTCTAACCTTGTTTCTTATAACATCATTTCTTTCAAATTGATTAAGTTCATCTTGTATAGCTACAATCTAGTTTTCATCAGTAAGTGTTTCTTTTACATTGGCCGGCTCAATTTGGGAAGTGAAGCACACATGGTTACATATGTTTTCTAGTTGCCTACGAGTGCGTACACTAGTGAGAGAGTTCCCAAGTATTTGATCAGTTGGATGGTCTTTAACTGATCGCAGTTCAATGTCATTTTGACTAGAAGAAGAGTCTGGTTTATCAAATAATGAGACTTCATCATCTTCTGAAATAAAGACAGGTGTATTCAGGTGATCATCTATAACCACATTAATGGATTCTTAAATTACACCAGTCCTCTTATTGAGAACACGATACGCTCGACTGTTTAGCGCATATCCTAAGAAAATACCCTTGTCACTTTTAGTGTCAAATTTTCTCAAAATTTTTCGGTCACGTAGAATATAACATTTGTTACTAAAAACATGAAAGTATTTGACTGTTGGCTTCTTATTGAACCACAGTTCATATGTAGTCTTATCATTTGATTTTCTAGTATATACATGGTTAATAATATAACAAGCAGTGTTCATAGCTTCAGCCTAAATATTTTTAGGAAGTTTCATGCTATTTGACATAACATTAGCCATCTCTTGAAGCACACGATTTTTTCTTTCAACAACCCCATTCTGTTGAGGTGTCTTAGGAGTAAAAAGTTCATGTGATATCCCGTGATTGCTACAGAAATTCTCAAAACTACTATTATCAAATTCGGATCCATGATCACTTCGTATTTTAGTAACATGTGATTCCTTCTCAGTTTGGATACGCTTGAGTATCCTTTTCACTTCGTCGAGAGTTTCAAATTTCTCTCTCATGAAAACTACTAATGTAAACCTGGTAAAGTCATCCACTATTACCAGTATATATTTCTTACCACCTCGAGTCTCCATTCTAGTAGGTCCAACGAGATCCATGTGGAGGAGTTCAAGGGGTTTGGATGTTGCACTAAAGTTCACTTTCTTATGAGCACTCCTAGTTTGTTTTTCAATTTGACATTTGCCACAAATTTTATTCATTTTCTTTAACTTCGGTAAACCTCTTATTACATCACCTTTGCTCAGTCTATAAAGATTATGATAGTGTACATGTCCTAGGCGCTTATGCAATAGATCGGTCTCATTGGTTTGGACCATGTAACACAATAACTTAGACGAGCTTGAGTTACTGACTATAGAGCAGTTCTCGGATGTTCTACAACCAGTCAATATCACAGAACCATTCTCATTAGAAATCTCACACCCTTGATTGGTGAATTTGATGCTATGTTTACTATCACAAATTTAAGAAATGCCTAAGAGATTATGCTTAAGGCCTTGTACAAATAAAACAATCTCAAATGGAGGAAGATTAAAGAGTTGAACCGTACCTTGGCCGACAATTCTACAATTGCTACCATCACTGAAAGTGACTGAACCATCAGTCATATCTTTGAGATTGGTGAACAAATCTTTATCACCTATCATGTGTCTAGAGCAACCACTGTTTAGGTACCACTTTAATTAACTCGAAGCCTTGAAAGCGGTTTGGGCAACCAGATAAGTAACCTTAGGGACCCATTCCATTACTGTTTTGGGTTTAGGAACATTGTTGATTTTTCTACTCTTGTAATCGTTATATATTCTACCATTCGAGTTAGATTTTAGAAGCACCTTAAGTAAATCAACAATTTTCTCAACTAAGAGGTTATGATTCTGATTTATATAATTGATATGGTTGCTTTTAAGTTTCATAGCTTGAAAAGTTTTAATATTTTTAAAACTATTTTGATTCAGACTTTTTCCTTTTGAGTTAGAGGACTCCCCTTTAACAAACTTAGGAGGAGTAGGCTTACATTTAATAGGCATATTCTTATTGTAGCCCAGACCACACATTTCCTTGATCCATTTAACAATTTTTCTAGTTTAGGATCACCTTGGGCATACCTCCAAGTATCCTTCAAACTCAAGAGATAAGAGACTTCTAGTTTTAATTTTTCATTTTTAGATTTTATATTTTCAATTTGGGATGTTTTAAAATCTAATCACACTTAGTTTTTTTAAAATAATCAGAAAGATGTGATTTTTCTAAAACTAGATTATCAAAATCTTCTTTTAGTTTTAAAAACTTTTCTTTTTAAAGTTTTAGTTTTAAAGCTATTTTACAACTCTCCCTGTATAGGGCATTATAGACATCTTGTAAATTATCATCGTTTTCAAGGTCGCTTCTCAAATTTTCATCATAAGTTGAATTACAACTGTCTCAGGAAGTGACTCTTGCTAGAGTCATTTAGGCCTTGGCCTTATTAGTAGACTCAGGTTCAGAATCATCTGACTCAGAAGAAGCTTCAGAGCAAGACGATTCATCCCATGTAGCCAACACACCTTTCTTTTTAGGTTTGTCCCTCTTTGGACATTTGTTTGCCAAATGCCCGTATTCATTGAAGTCAGTTGAAGCATTGGCTGTCTGTAATAGATTTCTAATTTTTAGATCTACTCTTTTTCTTTTCAGAAGGTCTTTAAAAATCTACTCTCTTTATGCTTTTGAAAATTTTGTAAAACTTCTTGGCTAATACTGTCATATCATCCTCTAAATTTTCGCAATCAGAATTACTAGAATTCTTTTAAGAAATACTTTTAGATGATTTAAGGGCTATGGACTTACCATTAGGAGCCTTAAAATTTAACTCGTAGGTTTGTAAAGAACCAACAAGTTCTTCAACCTGCATATTATCTGTATCACGAAGTTCCTGAATGGCAGTGACCTTAGAATTGAACTTTTTAGGCAATGAGTGCAGTATCTTTGCACAAACTTTACTTTCTGGGATGTTATCTCCAAGATCTCATATAGAGTTGACTATGTCATTCAATTTAATATAGAAGTTCATGAATGTTTCACTTTCTTCCATACGTATTTCCTCAAACCTAGCGATGAGGATTTGAATTTTTGATTTCTTGACTGTAGTCGTACCCTCATGTGTCATTTCTAAGATATCCTAGGATTGCTTTGCAGTATCACAAGATATAATTCTTTTAAATTCATCTGTGATAATGGGCAAGTGATTACATTTAAAGTTTTGGCATTGGCACTACTCTCAGTTTTCTGAAAAGTGGTCCATGTAAAATATGGTGATTCTTTTAAGGACATAGTTCCATTAGTGCCTAGAACATCAACTGTAACCGGAGTCCATCTAGTCATTGTTGTTTGCCACCCACTTTATCTATGGATTTCAGAAAAATCCTCATTCTGGCTTTCTAATATGCATGGTTGGAGCCGAGGCCTAGTAATAAAGAGGATATCAAAATTTGACATATTATAAGCTCAGATCAGTTAGCTCAGCAAAATGAATCCAAATAATAAAAAGGAGCTATTAGGCTTTGATACCACTTGAAAAGGTCGAGCTTAAAGTCCTAGAAAGGAGGGGGGGGTTGGGGGTGAATAGGACTATGCCAAATTAAAAACATAAATGCAGAATTACAAAGACAAACAAAGATAGATAACACAATTATAAGCAACCTCAAATGCACAAGTATTGAGAGGTTGATACAAACTGAGTTCTAAGGACAGCATTACACCAAAAACCAAGGTTTATGGTAGGACAACCTTATTAGAACATTGGTAAGTATCAAAAACTCAAACTTAGAAAGAGGCAAAGGAAATAAACTAAGTTATTACAACATTCACCATAAGTGCATAAAAGGAAATTACACCATTCACCACAAGTGCATAAAGTAAATTACAACATTCACACACATAAACAAATACTATCATCCACCACAACTCCAAGAATTATAATGGTTCGTTTGTGTGTACACCAATTGTTAGCAAACAGCCACACAACTACTCCACTCCCAATATCCACACACACAAGATATTGGCTTTCATTATAAAATACGATTTTCCAAGATTCACCTTAAACCTTACAATTGTGTCTTTCAAATGGGCTTACACAATTACAAAAACCCCATAATGAGTTTTTCTTGGTTGAATCTCACAAAATAATTATTTGAAGATTCTGATGTAGCCCAGTAGAACCAATCCGATGTAGACGAAGATGTTCAATGTCCAGTCTCACAAATGAAAGGGTTCTAAGTCCAAATGATTTTTAAATTAAATCAACCTGGGCTAGCTTGATTTGATTTTGATCTCAAAGAGGGTAAAATCACAATTCCCTTCTTTAATGAAATAGAGTTGAATGGAGATCAGAAAATCAAATACAAAAAGTTATTTAAGAGAATCTTAAATTAAACAATATAGCTTTAAAAATGCAGGAACTTATCTCTCAGAGTGATGACTTGATTATACTTGGAATGAATGAAAAACTATAAGATTCGTCTTCTATTTATAGGTAAAAAATACTGTTCACTTGACTGGTGTAAGGGTCAGTTCAATTTATCAAAGGACCAACCACATTTCAAAATTTCTGGCGTGATAAGATAAGATCGTTACTCGACTGGTTGAGTGGGACCAAAAAACCTTACTAGACTTTGAGTCGAGCACTAAATGACTCGTCGAGCACTATTCACTCGACTGGTCGAGCAGTCTTCACGACTGGTCTAGGGTTCAACAGAAAATTCTAAAATTCCACAACAAATCTTGGACTGCTCGAAAAACTTCTTGGACTAGTCGAGCCAGTGCTTGGACTAGTCGAATAAATACTAGGACTAGTTGAGGAAATGACTTATAAACTTATGTAATGACCCAAATAAAATATGCAATGAATACGACCTAACCTATGGTCAATCTAGGGTCATCCACACCATGTTTGTGAGGTTGAACAATCGAAACATCAATCGCTTCGATAACTCATTCACTTGAAATACATGAAGCTTGTGTTCCAAATCTTGAACTTGAGTTTAAGCTAGGGCTTGAGTTCTTAATTCTTTAAAGTAGTCACAATGAGCTCTCAACTTGAACTTGAGACTTGAACTTTTGTTCTTGCACTTGAACTTGTAATCCCTAAACTTCAACAACGTTCTTCAACTTGAATACATAGAAAAGTTTGTCGATGACGAGGATGACTCACAATGTATGAAGTTGATCTATCCATCTCATCAAAACAAGATACAGACTCTAAGTAGTTTGGCACAACAAAATTTGACAACTCTGGGTGCTAGATTTACAAGATAGCATTTACACTAATGCCCAATCTGGGCTAGGACATTGTTGGATTGACTGTCGAGCAGGTATCCATTTGATGTGTTTGTTTAACCCCCATACCTATCAGTTTTGTGGCCCACCTTATGTGATTGAATGGCATTCGAGTTGTCCATCTATGGGTCACGCTAGCCAGGCCAGCAGCCTTCCTGCTGGACGCCCCAACTGGGTCAGTATCCAGTAGGGCTGACCGTCAACCCCTGCAGGGTCACCTTGATGTTTGTATTTTATCCACGCCATTCTCCACCCTTGTGGCCCACCTGGGTGGGGCCCACCCTCTAGTGGGAAGCCTACAGGTGGAGCCCACCTTGTACATATTATATCTAGACAGTCCAACCATCCAATGGACGCCCATATAGCCTGGGACACTGCTGGACTAACCGTCTAGCAGTAGTCTCACTCTAGTGTATGTATTGTATTCATGATGTCCAGCTGGTGGGGCCCCCATTGATGTGTTTGGTCCATCAAGGTGTACGTATTTTATTCAGATTATTCATCTGCTGGACATTATTTATTTATTTTTGAAAGTATAATGCATACACACCATTCCTCCATTATTTATTTATTTTTGAAATTGTGGGCCCCATTAGTGCCTTGTAAGGCCCACTTTCCATTTGTATGAATGAGGACCAGGCTGTCCAGATTTATGGATGTCCAGCAGGCCTAGATGGGCTAGACGTCCAGCCATTAGAGCCCATTTTGTTGTATGAGAAGTATATGTTGCCCATCTATTTTATGGAGTCAGATGCCCCATGAGGCCCACCATGATGTCTGTGATTATGTGCAAGCTACCCATCTATTTTCTAGGCCATGGTTTGTCGCATGAGCCCCATGAGGCCCATTATGTGTATGCTGCCCATATATTTTGATTATATGGGCTATTCCAAGAGGCCCACCTTGATGTATGTGGTTATATTCATGTTGCCAATCCATTGTCCATATTGAATTAGGGCCATGGTGTAATGTCCCAAGTTTTCAAAACCCAAGTATATGACTCGTTCTCTAAAAAACCTAAGTGTTAACCTTTAAATATAGTCAAATTCAAATTTATTTATTGATTTCTTTCTTTTTTTTCTTCTTAGAGTAGCAATTTAGTGAAAGATGGATAAATCAAACATACAGGAAGATTTTATTTGCATTTAGAATATACGAGCGGCTACCCATAATGACTTATACAAACCAATGTCTCTATATTAATAAATACAAGATTTACATAATTTAATACATGAGAAATATTAAAATGTATTTAAACTAAGCCACAAAACCGTGCAACTTCTCTTGGCATGTACAACCATGCATCCTTGACAATTGTACCTGGCTCCTCATTGGTCTGAACATGAATATCATTTAAGCCACCTGTGCTACCTGTACAATTATATATTCGATGGATGAGTGGCCAACTTAGTGTGAACTCCCCTCAAGATTACACACCTCTGCCTTAGATAAGTATAGCATGAAAAATATTAAGGCATATAAAACATAACAAAAATGCAATCCTCTTATATGCATGAATGCGCGAATGCAACATTAACCTGGGGATGCTCATCTAGTCAGCAATTGGGCTCATCACCTATACAAACGGCTGGTCATCAGCGTAGCACATTACGTGCGTATATCACATATAACATAATGACCAAACCATCATACATCACGTACGTAGATCGATAGTCGGTGGTTTGGCAGCTAGTGAAATGATACCCCAATAAACTTAAGGGCACGTGCTACAGCATCCAGAAATATCTACCAGTCATCGCCAATATGCCATGTATGCATGATTAGCCAGGCCGTTATTAGTCAAATTGCAATCAGCCAGCTTAATAAAGCTCAAGGCCACTACAGGGGGCTCGTCACCCAGCGTAGGCCGACAGCTCGGGCATAGTGTCCCATTCCACCATCCTTGGCACATGAGTCTACCGTCTTAGGGTATTAGTATAATCCATCAACATATGGCCAATCAATTCTCAATATATGGGATAACTACCATCATATGTTTGAGTGTGAATGAAATGTCAAAATTACAAGGTAGATACTAAATAAAATGATTAAAGTGAGTCGACATGTATGCTTTAAACACGATAAAGCGACGACAATAGAAAATGTTAAATGGTTCATCCCATAGTTAGGTAGGTGGAATCACCCCATAGATGGTAACTCCCATGAATAATTTGCCACTAGCATAACCTCCACGTTGAGGGCCTATTCTTAGCACAACCAATCTTATTACACACTACGCGCGGACTCTCTTTCATAGGTAGAGGTTCCCTTATTTGTCTAGAGAGATTTCAATTCCATATGTGTTTTGCAAACAGTCCAATAGCATATGAAAATGGCGTAGAGATCAAGTATCGAATCATCCTAAGTGACTAGGATGTCATTCTAATAATTAAAGTAAAACTTAAGTACAAATGGAAATATAATTCAAGAGTTATTAAATAAATCAAGGTCTAACATTTACATTTGATATTCATGATCATGGATTACCAATTCTCAGACATATATTCAGGTAAGCTAATCATATAATTAATAAAGCTCTAAGATATCATTTATAATCAATGTAAAAGCTATCCTTGATCTAACTTAGAGATGGAAAGTCTAAGGGGAGAAGTCATCACCTTGTTAGTGGAGCTTTCTAGTTATAAAAGTAAGTGGTGTAGTGGTAGAGGAAGCCCAACCTCTTAATGTCTAGCCCTTATCTTAAGCTTTAATGCTAGGCCTGTCCTTACCCTAGATTATAGTAAGGCAAGAGTAATAATCATATATTTGAGTTGTATCCTAACTTATTTTTAAATGAGAAGTGGGAGATTCTTCTAACCTTTCCTTAAGTCACGGATGAGCAGTGGTTGGTTGGTTAGACACCCTGTGATGGTGTTAGAAAGATCAAGTCAGATTAATCAACACAAGTTACACCACGTGAAAAATGAAAAAAAAAGGATGGATTTCGAGATGGTTCTGGACCGTCTCTAAAATTGCTTAGTTTAAAGACGCTTTAGAGATGGCCGTAAACCGTCTCTAAAATTTAGACGGCCCTTGACTATCCTTAATATTGTCTTAAAAATTTGAACGTTCACAAATCATTTAAGATGGTCAAAGACCATCTTATATGTGGTCATCTGAGATGGTCAAAGACCGTCCGCATTAGAGACGGTCCTTGACCGTCTTATATACGGTCATCTGAGACGGTCATTGGTCATCTGCATTAGAGACGGTCATTGGCCGTCTTTTACTTGTAATCTGAGACTGTTAAAGACCGTCTATATTAAAGACAGTCCTTAGCTATCTTATAGCCCTGTTAAAGACTGTCTCTAATGCTCAAATCAAAAATTAAGAAGCTCAAAAAAATTATGAATTTCAAAAAAAAAAATAGTTGAGAACCTTAGAAAAATAATTAATAATGTTAAAGAAAAATTTAAATTTTGAAAAAAAAAACCATGATTTTATAAAAATCTAGATTTTGAAAGAAAAAAAAAATAAGAACTTTGAATAATGTTGATAATTTTGAAAAAAAAAAAAGATTTCGATAAAAAAAATGATATTTTCAAAAAGAAACTTTAAAAAATTAAACAAAATTGTGAAAAAATTGACAAATTGTAATATATATATATATATATATATTAAAAAAGAAAACTAGATTTGCAAGGGTCCACACAACGCACCCACCTGTACACTCCCGCCGGAGGCCTCTTTGAGGACTTGCAAGGGTGAGAAACACCTTAGACCCAATCATACAAAGGAATTATCAAAGGGTCCTCTGGACTCTAGATACTTACAGATAAGTTGATGAGTCTCATTCAGCACGTTGACGAAAATCTCTTCCTTGTTGATGAAGAATCATCTGCTCCCTTGATCTGCAACTCAAATGATGTACCAATATATGGCGAAGGGTTACATCAAGGTTATGATGGAATCCTACTCTCTAAAAGTTTTTCTATTAGGAATATAGAGTAATTCCAATCATCTATGCATTCAAGGCATCCCAGCTTAATGATTTGCCATTAAGGTAGTAGCTGGAGGATCCTTAAATGCGGAAGTTCATTCCCCAATCCACTCTATTGAATATCAATGATGAGGGTGGATTGGAGGATGAACTCCTTTGAGAGAAAGGGCTTTAGGTAAATGATCTAAGGTTAAACACTCAAAAGTACTCTCTTCTTTCTCTACCAACAACTAAAGCCAAGCTCTCTTTATATGGGCAAAAGGTTCTAATGGATATAAAATGGTCACATTTATGACAAAGTTCGATATCATTGAGCAGGGTCGATATCATCGAGCATATACTCTCGATTGTATCGATGGTCCGCTCGATGACACAAACTCAATGTCATACGCTTTTGAAAACCTCTTGCAAGCTGGTTGAGGGAAATGAGACTCATATCGATGCAATTGGATTTTAAACTCTGATATTATCGATACGAGGATCGATTCCTCGACATTTGAAAAATGAGAGAGACTTGCTTTGAGATTTTTCAGGTCATCAAATATGATCGAGGGACACTCGATATCATCAGAATTTGAATGTCGATGATATCAGAGGTCGTGTCGATGCATCGATAAATCTAAGGATTTTATCAGTGATCTTGCTGGACAGTTTATGTCCATTCTTGATGCAATCAATCTGGCCTCAATATCATCGAGATTTGAATATCGATTCTATTGAGTGACCCCTGATCAGAATTGAAAACCACCTAAAAAATATTTCTTAACAACTTCACGCCCATGACTGATATCATCGAGAGCCTTCCAATATCATTGAGATTTAAACTTCGATGGTATCGAGGATGGCTTCGATATATCGATGCATATATGATTTTCTTAAGTAAAAATAGGGGCATTGAAGATCTTCTTGTCGATATTATTGAGTCACCTTCGATTGACTCAAAATTCAAATATCGATGATATCGATATGTATATCGATACATCGATAATTTTGTCCAGATGTGTATGTGATTACTAGATACTTTTATCCTCATTCTGATAGAATCGATTGGACATCGACAACACAGGTCGATCATATTGACACGTGTATTGATAAGATCGACAAAGCAAGAAAACTTAGAGATTTCTGATTTTTGAAAAAGTTTTCTCACTTAAAAACTATATGATGTTCTAACTTATTTTAAGGGTTTTATTCACCTGGTGTTTTGGGACATGGGATGTGAGGCTTAGATTTACCTATAGCGAGCTTCCACACATCCGGTTGAGGCAGACGCTTCGACTTGATCTTCGTATGAGGCTCTGCAGTCTGACTGACCCAACACTCACGCTAATTGACAAACTAGGGTACTTGCAAGGGCACTTTCACCCACCACTATTGGGCCCTCCCAAATACAATGCATATATCATGTGGGTCCCATGACAAGTGGGTCCTTAAAAATCAAATTCAACGGTGGATCACCCATCTATTGTACTCGTCCTTGATCCCTTGGACTCCTATGCTCCTTGCCTTCACTTTTAATGGAGGTTGATGGTGATTGGAAGGTTGAAATGGGAGATGAGAAGGTGGGCCACACTTAGTATTTGGGAGAGAGCTTAGATGTTGGAGCTCTCATGGGATTTGGGAAATTGCGAGAGAATGAGAGAGAGAGAGAGAGAGAGAGAGAGAGAGAGAGAGGAGTGATGGGATGATATGGAATGGGTGTTGTAATAAAAGGAGATGGAGTGGTAAGGTTTAGTTTAAAAGTTAGAAAAAGAGGGATGGGTAGGGAGAGAGAGTGTTAACTTGGAAAAAAGGAGGGATGGATTGCTTGTACTTGAGGTATGAAGTGTACTTGACTTGATTGATTGATTAATTGATGGGACATGTTGTAGAGATTCCCTCAAAATTTACAACACGCGAAATTTTCCTCGAAGGAACGCGGGCCCACAACTCCTAACTTGGGTATCGGATCACTGCACGATTTGGAGTTTTAGAACCGCAGCGATGCCACGATCACTAAGATATAAGTTTCGAGTCGAGCTAATATCGGTATGCAGGACTCAGCTTAGGATCACGCGCAAACATCGGAAACAAGTCGAGGGTTACCAGAATTCGATCGGGAGGACCGTGGAAGCCTATGGAACGGTATGAACTATGATACGGGTCTTACAACTCTCCCATCCAAATAAAAATTTTATCCTTGAAATTTACACAATCAACCCAACTAGACATAACTCATAAGGAAAGTGGAAACATATCATAATCATATAAAATTAGAGACAACATACAAGATATAACATGTAATCAATCATCAAAGAGATGGGGATAGCACTTTCGAATCTCAGCCTCGCGCTCCTAAGATGCCTCATGTAACGTTCTGGAAAAATCCGTATGAAAACCCGAGTACCACCTCAAGCAGAAATCACCTAGGACTAAATCCTTTAGAAATTAACTAGAATTAACTAGCGCTAAACTAGATTACCTGTGAAATTAGCACTAACCACTTTAAATATGATCTGTAAGACCTAAAACTTGTAGAATCATTAACGCTACGTTACCCTGAAATCTAGGATCCAACTTAAACTCAGTTGATCTCGGGAGCATTCAAAAACCCCGTATCGGACCTAGACCGCACACTGAAAGTTTGATAGCAATAAACTTAGACAAATATGATCGCCTAGTTGGACTTGACTATCACCTCAAAAATCAAGTCCAGATGGGGTCCTGAGACAATTTGCTTGAGTCCGAAGTGAAGAGTGTGAGAAAGGTGAATCTGTTTAGAAATTAAATATAAATTTAAGTAATCTTAGTCGTGTCGCTTGCGCACCATTTATAAGCATTCTGACTGTTGGTTTCTGACCCAAATTCACCCTCGATTCAAAGAAGATGGCCCACATATGCCAATATACTTGTGGCCCTGATCGAGTTTCGATGACCGCTGAACTGAAACTGGTCCACCACGGTCGATTTGGATACCCGATTGGACTGAAAACTTAACTTGATCAAGATCTAGTATCTGTGAGCTTATGTTCAACCGCATTCAATAAAGGGACCTCCAGAAATGCTCTGTTAGATCGAAATAAGCCCGATTTGGTTATAACCTAAGTATAGCATGACCCTGAGACTAATTTCTTTAGTTTTGGGCCTATATAAGGACCTTAAACCCTCTCTCACGTATTCCATACGAATTCTCAAACCCTAGCTAAGAAAGAGAGAGAAAGTGAGAGAGAAATTGGTGAATTATCTAGGGATTTTTCTCAGCTACTCTACGTGTCTAATCCATCGCATCTAAATCGTTATTCCGGCAATTCTAATTCTATTTTTGGGTAAGACAATCAAACCGTAACCTGTTTTGGAACTTAGAATAGTCTAAGTATTGATGTAGCTAACCTAATTTATGCCTTAGGTTGCCTATTCGCCGTTGACGAAGACTTATCATCTAAATCAAATCCGTTGCACATTTTTTGGTTTAAGGTGTGGACTATATACGTATAGGTTATGGTTTTCAAAGCTTTTAATGTCAGATAATGATTTATTACTGATGTGAGTGCCATTTCACATGCCAAATGTGATATCTGTTTCGTTTTACGTATATATATGAACTATGTTGTGTATAGGCTATTTCTTATTTTTGTTTAAATATTTGTATGCATTTGAAATCTGATGTTGTGGTTTCCATGATTAATTGTCATAGGAATATGATTGTTATGTATGCGACAACTCCTTGGCAAAAGGATTTATCAAAAAATGTAATATGGCCGACATACGTGATGTATATGGAAAAGTGTAGTCTAAGTGTTTGTGAAAATGTCTGAATGAGTTCGTAGTTAGTAAGTTGTGATGTATGAGGGAGTTGAGATATGAAATCCCAACTATCTTGCTTGTGTGTATGATTTCCTCCATGAACTATTTAGTCTAACTATCCATGTTAATTATGTGCATGATTTCCTCCATGTACTGTGTATTCATGTTTAAGATATATTCCATGACATGTTATATGATTGTAGGAATTGAGTTAAATATTCATTATTATGATTGTACGTGGTTGGGACTATATCTCAGTCCAGGTAATCGGTAACTGTTCTCAAACTGGTGGTTGAGGTTGCTTTCGCAAAGCAGGATATGTTCGACGAATCCGAGCCGTACTTGGGATGTTCGACAGTGGTCAGGCCACACGGAGTGTTTATACATTTCATGTCGATCAACTCAACGTGCGATCATCCTAGTCGAGCTCGTCAATTAACCCGATTGACCCGATGTATGTTCACCATGTTTGAACATCATTGCTTGAATCTAGGGTACCAAACTTACCAGTGAAATCCCGTTAACCTTGGTACAACGATCTCCTAAGACTCATGAGCCGGACATGGTGGTATGGGACACCGTGGTTGAGCTGTCAGCCTACGCTGGGGCGACGAGCCTCCCCATAGTGACCAGTGAGCAACCTAGACTCGTGAGCCGATAATGGTGGTATGGGACACTAAATTCGTGCTGTCGGCCTACTCTGATCGGTGACGAGCCCTTTGTAGTGACCTCAAGCATACCTTGATACTGCATTGAGACGACGAGCCTTATTGTAGTAACTAGGGTATAACTAGGCATGCATTGATTGGTGACGAGCCCTTTGCAGCGACCTAGAACCATAACATCGTATGAGATTGTCTAGGACTGACGACCCTAGAATGTATCATTGTTTGGGAATTGATATGAGGGAGGTACCTTAGCTTCCCAATCCTGCTATATGAAAAAGGACTAATAAGAACTCGGTAATCATTCTCATAACATCGCACTGCATGTGTCGTTGGCGTTAGTGTAGAGCACAGTGGTAGTGATTCATGTCGCGATCGTTAGATGTTGTGGCAAGAGGGAGTGCAGGAGAGGGCATGCATCATTTCTACATACATACTTGCATTAACAAGAGTGTCTAGGACATGTTTGATTGTACTGCTTTATCATCACTACTTGATTGAATTGATAACATGTTAACCTTTACTGTATAGCTCCACTGAGTTGATCACTCACTCCCACGTTCTGGGATGGTGTTTAAACACCAACTAGACTCTATCTTAGCTGCAGGTGATGGTGACGCCTATGAGGCAGAGCTGGATTGCGAGGATGATGAGGAGGCGTTCTCCTACATGCAGTTCTCAGGCAGGTTCATGTGAGCCATGTCCTGAATGACCGGGATTCAGTGCTATGTTGTAGTGGTCTATCACATTTTGATATTATATTTTGAGACAATACATGTAATTATGACCTAGCAGAGCATAAATATCTTGGGGACTCATATTGGTGCATGTATTTCTTTAGTCTTCCGCTTGCGTATTCTAACTGTCCCTAGTTTATGTTTGTTAATTTGGCTTAATCTATTTCATGTTTAATGCACTAATAAGAAAACATACAACCATTATTAAACATGTTGCATAAGTGATGGTCTGGAACTCGAGAGCTGAGTTATGCTCGACCCCCGATTTTCAGGGCGTTACACCTCATTAATAGAATGGTGACCCTTCTGAACCTTCACCAAGGGGATGACCTTGGTCCGGAGGACCTGCTCCTTCCGATCAAGGATAAAAACTAGCTGCTCAATGTAAGAAGCGTCCTCGAGAACCTCCAATGGCTGCTAATCAATAACAGGAACAATATCTGACCCACACTTCCTTAGCATAGAAACATGAAAAACGTTGTGGACGCCAGACAACTGAGATGGCAAGGCAAGCCGGTAGGCCACTGCTCTAATGCGCCTAGTGATTTCGAAAGGTTCTATAAATCTCGGGGCAAGCTTGCCCTTCGCTCTAAATCGAACTATGCCCTTCATGGGCGAGACCTTGAGATACACCCTATCCCCAACAGTGAACTCAAAGGGACTATGCCGGTGATCAGCAAAACTCTTTTATCGGCTCTAAGCTGTGCGTATCCTCTACCTGATGATATTGATAGCCTCTGACATCTCCTGTACAAGCTTGGGACCTAGGAGACGCCACTCTCCGACCTCAGTCCAACAACTCGAAGATCTGCAGGTCTGTCATACAATGCCTCAAAAGGAGTCATGCCAATGGTCGCCTAATAAGTGTTGTTGTATATGAACTCAGTCAATCGCAGATGCTTATCCTAGCTACCCCCAAAATTAATCGTACAAGCCCGAAGCATATCCTTAAGTATCTGGTTGACCCTCTCGGTCTGGCCATCGGTCTGCAGATGATACGCGGTGCTGAGCTACAAATCAGTGCCCACCACTCTCTGAAAGCTCTTCCAAAACTGAGACGTGAACTTCGGGTCTCGGTCTGAAATGATTGAGACAGGAACACCGTGCAGTCTCATAATCTTGTCAACAAGCAGCCTAACAAGCTGGTCCGAATGTTAAATCTCATAAATCATAAGAAAATGTGTCGACTTCATCAGACGGTACACGACAACCCAGATGGGGTCATGACCACACTGAGTCCTCGGCAAATCTATGATAAAATAGGTAGATATGTGCTCCCACTTCCACATCGAGATGATCAATGGTTGCAATGGGCCAGGAGGTCTTTAATGATCGGCCTTGACACGCTTGCATGTGTCACACTCGGCTACAAAACTGGCGTTCTGGCAATTTATCCCGGCCTAAAAATACTGTCTCCTCATATCATGATACATCTTCATCGAGCTAGAGTGGATAGAAAACCGTGATTGATGTGCCTCGGTCATAAGATCTTTATGCAACTCAGGTATATCAGAGATACATAATCGGTCTCTGAATTGAAGTCCACCATTAGAACCAATCTGCCAATCTGTCTAACTCTCAGATGCTGCATCTGCTTGGTAATCCTGTAACGACTCGTCTATCTGCTGAGCCTCGATCACCCTTATAATAAGAGAGGGTTGAATCGACAGGCTCGATAGCTAAATGATAAAAGACTGCAGACCAAAATTGAAGTCGTACTCTGCTATATCCTCGAGCATCCTCCACTCCTAAATCATCATGTGTGCCACCAGGCCTTATGACTGATGGTTGAGGGCATCAGCCACCATGTTCATCTTATCTGGGTGGTACTAAAGGTCAAAATCATAGTCCTTCAGGAGCTCCATCCAGTATCTCTATCTTATGTTCAGCTCAGACTGAGAGAATAGATACTTCAAGCTCTTGTGGTCAGAGAAGAGCTCAAATATGACCCCATAAAAATAGTGCCTCCACACCTTCAGTGCAAAATGACTGTTGCCAGCTCCAAATCATGCATGGGGTAGTTCAACTGATGAACCTTGAGCTGGCCAGACACATAAGTCACTAGTCTCTTGTGCTGCATCAGGACAGCACCCAAGCCAATACGCGAAGCATCAGTAAATACAACAAATCCATCACTCTCAGAGGGAAGAGTGAGGACAGGAGCGGATGTTAGATAGTCCTTCAGCTCCATAAATGCTCACTTATAGGAGTTGTTCTAAACAAACTCTACGCCATTCCGAGTCAACCTGGTCAATGGGGCTACGATACGGGAGAAGGCCTCAATAAAAAGCCAATAGTATCCTACTAACTAGGAAATTGTGGATCTCGGATGCATTCGTGGGCTGGTCCCACTGATGCACTGCCTCAAACTTCAAGGGGTGTACTACGACACCCTCCCTCCTCACCACGTGACCGAGGAACTTCACCTCCTCCTGCCAAAACTCACACTTCTCCAACTTCGCATATAGCTGGTGGGCACGGAGGGTCTGCAAAGTGATCTCTAGATACTGCATATGGTCCTCACGGGTCCTCAAATATATCAAAATGTCATCGATGAAGACCACAAAAAACTGATCGAGATATGGATAAAATACCTCGTTCATCAACTGCATGAAGACTGCGGGTGCATTGGTCAGTCTGAAGGACATGACTTAAAACTTAAAATGATCATAATGCGTTGTGAAAGCTATCTTCTAGTTGTCCTCCTCTCGAACCCGAATCTGATGATAACCAGAATGCAGGTCAATCTTCGAAAAGAACTGTGCACCCTATAGTTGGTCAAACAAATTATCTATCCTCGAGAGTAGGTACTTGTTCTTGATCGTGACCCGGTTGAGCTCGCGGTAATCTATGCAGAGACTTAACGAGTCATCCTTCTTTCCAACGAAGAGTACTGGTGCTCCTCATGGAGAACTACCTAGACGAATGAATCCTAACTCACACAACTTGTCCAAATGTCATTGTAACTCCCTCAACTCCATTAGTGTCATACGGTATGGGGCCTTCGAGATAGGCGTGGTATCAGACATGAGATCAATCTGGAACTCAATATGTCGATGAGTCGGCAACACCGGAATCTCCTGGAACACATCAGGGAAATCACAGACAATCGACAACTAATGAATCCAAGCGACAACAGTCTCCTCAACAACACTGGACATCAAACAAGACAATAGCTCTCCTCTGGGCTCAACAGCGAACTAAAACTATGGTAAGCCTAGTATGCAAAATGTGACTGTCCTCACGAAATAGTCTAAGATGGCGTAGTCTTGGTAAGCCAATCCATGCCTAAGATAACGTCAAAATCTGACATCGGTAGCACGTACAAGTTGGTCGGTAAGAAAATCTCTCCTACTAACACTGGGCAACACGAAAAAAAGTGGCCTAATACTGTAGTCTTCCCCAAAGGAGTCGATACGGTCAATCCCTCACTAGCAGACTCTGTCGATAATCCCGTCGATCGGTAAAAATCTTTAGACATAAATGAGTATGAAGCACCGAAATCAAATAATACTCGGGCAATGCATGTAGAGACTGGAAGTATACCCTCAACGACTCCTCTGGAGGACTGAGGGTCTTGCTGAGCCTCGTAGAACCTAGCTTGAGCTGGCTGAGGAAATGCATGTCCCCTCTAAGGTCCCTGGTACTCCTACTGCCTCTGCAGCAGCCTGTGCTACTGTCTCTATTGCTGCTGGGGCCTCGGCGGCTGAGGTAGCTACGGTTGCTGCTGATGGGGTCACTACTACGCTGGAGGCTGCTGCTGTAGTTGCTTCTACGCTGGATGCTACTGTGGCCCTCTCAACTGCTGCAGATGAGGGTGGGGGTACTCATACATGTGGTGCCCTATCCATAATAAGTCCTTGTAAACGGTTGTTGGGGTGGCACTGGAGGTGCTGCTGGTGCTTTAGCAGGTGGGTGGCTCCTGTACCTCTGTGACCGTCGATGCTATTGGGAGCTACTGGAGGGGGCCTACCACTTCTGGCCTCTCCTCTGATCTCGATCGCTTTGTGAACCAGCTCACTCAGTCTCGTAAATCTGAGCCCTCCGCACTACAGCTTGAAAAGTCAGGAGCTCATGCCCAATGATACGGCCTCAAAAATTGTAATGTAAGCTATTCTCAGAACGGCAGGCCTTCCGCCCCTGATCATCAACCAAATACAATGCAAACCTCGATAGCGCCATAAAAAGGGTAGCATATTGTGCCACGGATATGTCCCCCTGCACCAAGGTCTCGAACTCTAATGCTCGTTGCCGATGAATGTGGTCGGGAAGTACTGCTGCTCGAATCGATCTACAAAATCATCTCATGTCTAAACGAATTTGGGCCCTTCAACACGGGTAACAGAGGTCCAGCAATGCTCGGCCTCACCCTGGATAAGAAATACAGCCAATCAAACTTGCTGTTAGGTCGTACATGTCATAGTATCAAAAATCTTCTCCACATCGGAGTGTCATCTCTCAGCTACTGTCAGATCTGGCTCACCCTAGAAACGCGGAGGATCGAGCTATCTGAACTCTCGAAGAAGGGTGCTCATGCGCTCCTGCTCTACCTGGGCTAGCGAAACAACATGGTGTCTGCCCTGTCCCTGAAGCATAGACGTCAAAGCCTACAACATCTGCTGTAACTGGGAGGCACTCACAAGTACGGTCGGATCTACGCCAGTCTTAGGTGGAGGAATAATATCCTCAGGCTGAGGAGTAAGGATCTCTGAGGGTGGAGCGAGAGTCACAGGTGGTAAAGCTGAAGCCTCAGGTGGTGTAATATCTGAAAAACATGTCATATCTCAGTCATAAATCATTACCGACATTGAAGGCCTTAAAAACCATAACCTAAACATTTATAGTCTGCACCTTTCGTCGATAAACTTCTATCGAACTCATTTTGAACACTACGCCGTGTTATATAGTATTTTAGGTTATTATATTATATGATCACAACGGCAACTTGTCCTTTTCTAATGGCTTGCAAGTGGATTGCTAAAAAACAAATATTACCAATTGTCCACGTACAACTGGAAAAGCCTATCCAGTTTATGATTGAGATTTTTTTTTATTGCATGCGTGAGTCCATTATCTATGCACAATTAGCTTGTCAGATGCATAATCTAGATTTTTTTTAATGGTTTATGAGGTATTAATTATAATTCAAGATTGGGTTTCCCTGTATGAATAATTTAGTATTGATTAGCTTGTTAGATTTGCCATGCTGAATTGGTAGATTTAATTAGTACAGTTTTTGGTTGATCGGCTGTGTTTGGGGAGAAGTGGTTTGGATGTTTTTGATGAATTTATAAAGGACAAGCTATTTATTTTGTTCTTCTTTTGTTTGAATCACAAGTTGTAAATTGTTTAAGCTGAAATTTGTTTATAGCAAAATTTCAAAATTCTAGCTGTTAGGCTGAAGTTCAGTTGCAGGTAAATGGAATCAATTTTTTTCTTTCGCACCTATTTTAATTAGTGGGAGATTAGAAGGGGGCTTATGGAAGTGCACAACATGAACTTCCATTTGGTGCAAAATGATTAAGGCCTCAAAAGCCCCTTTTGAGGGTGTGTCCAAATGAACCCTTAGCAATCATAAAGGGGAAGTAGCCCTCTAGTTGCAGTTATGTTTCTTTCAAATCTATCTTAAAAGCATTCATAATGGGTCCAAGAAAATACAGGTAAACTTGTATCCTATATTATTCTTTAACAAATTTTCTATTGTTGACTAGTTTCATTTTCTTTTTTTTTTAAAAAAAAAAAAAAAAAAAAAAAAAAAAAAAAAAAAAAAAAAAAAAAAAAACCATTGCCTTGTATTGTTTATGAATGTGGATTGCATTTTTTTCTTATAAAGTAAATAGAAGGTTATCTCATTGGCATTTCAAAACTACTTCTTGATGCTAGGAACTAGCGTAATCATTCCATCAATGCTTTTTTTCCATTAATGCTTGTTCCAATTATGAGAGGAACCAATGTAAGTTCAGTATTTGTTTTCCAATAGCAAATTCTAGAAGATCTTGAGTTCCCTTTTGCATGAAATGATGGCCAATAGCTATGCACATCATTGTCTAACCATTGACAATAGTTCATGTTATTGCTCAGGTTTTTGTTGTTACTGGATTACATTGGAAGTGCAATGTGAGTGACGAGTGGCTTGCTATTGGAGATTCTCTAATTATAACAGTCCTTGGTCAAGTGATTGATCTCCTTGACTAGAATGTTAGATAATTTTCTATACCATGAATGAACACAACTTTTAAGAATAGAGTGAGATTGTTGCATATATTAAGCTTTGATTACTTCATTGTGACTAGACAACAAATATATTCCATGCATCCATGATCTGGGTACTCAGGCTTTGATTTTGTGGTGCTGAATAGTTTCAGTGCCAAGCTTCTCAGCCTCTTGTGTGTGTTTCCAACAAGCATGGATTTGAATGAGAAGTGGCACCCAAAGTTTAAATTGATGTGCTGAATTAGTTTCTACTGTTAGTTACGAATTAGAAATGTTAAATGTGTGAGTTAGGAACAATTAGTTCCATTTTATTGATTTAGTTTGACTTGATGTATTGAATTAGTTTCTATTGTTTCAATGTTTTGATATGAATGCCTTTTGATGGTATTAGGTGCAAGAAATTCAAAATTTTGTATGTTCTTCTCAGATATTCAATCTCTCTCTCTCTCTCTCTCTCTCTCTCTCTCTCTCTCTCTCTCTCTCTCTCTCTCTCTCATGAATTAATGTTTTCATCCAAGAAAATAGTAACATATATTCTAGAACGATGTTTCACATTCATCCACTAATGTCCACAATGCCATCACCATCCTCCGAATAATCCAAACATGTCACATGTTCAAGTATATGTCTAGAAGCCAGCCATATGTCCATGTGTGCCATTGTGCTGAATATGCATGGGAGACATAACTACCTAGGCATATATCTAAATATCAATCACTAGGGATTTTTGTCCATATTTATTTTTATTGTTGTTGATTTTGTCTCTTTTCTTATCATGATCTAGGTGAAATTTTGATATTGTGGTTTGCTAACATCAGTGCTAGGATGGAGTAATAAAAGTGACATACAAAAGATTAGGTGAAATTCTGATATTGTGGTTTTCTAAGTTTTTGTTTGATGCACTAGGTGGCATCTGTTGATGAATTTAAATTATCCCTTAGAACTCCGTTTTGATTACATGCCCTGCCCTTTTCCCTGTGAAATTCTAATTGTTGATATTATGGACCTCAACTTTGAGCGTGAAAGATATTTGGCACTAAGCCTTAAGAAGGATTCCAAACATGTGGGGCCCATAATTTGTCAATTCAGATTACTCCGCTCATATTTTGTTATCAACACTTGAAGTTACTGAGCTTGATCAGATAATAAACCTTGTTCATGAATTTGATGAACAACTTATGTAATGTACGCAGTGTATGCATTGTCGATAAAATGTCGATAATATCGCCGACAATATCGGTGTCACTAGACTAGCGATACGAAACCGCCCCTTTTTCGTTTCTCTCTGGATTATCGGTGAAATATCGGCGATATTGTCGATAATTTTGAATTTTTTACGACAAAATAGGTAAAAAAAGGAAAAAAAAAAAAAAAAAACCTTTGATTTCGTTAATACCTAGTTGATGGTTGATCAGAACTTGAAAGAAAAGCATCTGGGCAGTAATCGACAGCTCTCGTCTTCGACGGAGGTAAAGAATCTAAAAATTTTCCTTTTCTTTGTTTGATTGGAAGATTTTCGGCCAAAAATCAGGGATTTTGGGCGATTGAGATGGGATTTTGAAACCCTCGGTCGAAGAAATCTGAAAATTTCCGTTTTCTTCATTCGATTAGAAGATTTTCGGAGAAAAATCAAGGATTTTAGGAGATTGAGATGGGATTTTGAAACCCTCAGTTGAAAATCCATCCTCCGCCGAAAACCCCTCTTCGCATACGAAAAATCCTCTTTTTTTTTTCTTTTTTTTTCTTTTATGCCTTGGAACTACAGAAGCAGACCGCGCATGGCGCACTTCAGCGTACTAAGTAAAGTCTCTGGGCCCACCGTGAATGTATGTGATTTATCCACACCATCCATTCATTTTTATAGTTCATTTTAGGGGTAAATCCCAAAATTAAATTATATCCATAACTCCAGTGGACCACACCACAAGAAACAATGAGAATAATGATTTTCACCGTTGAAACCTTCTTAGGCCCCACAATGATGTTTATTTGTATCAAACCTTTTTATAAATATAAAAAGGCATGGATGAAGGGTTAAAATAAATATCAACTTGATTTAAAATTTTTGTGGCCACCAGGAAGTTTTTAATGATATGCGTTCAATTCACACAGTTTCCTATGGTCTGATCCATTGAAGATTTGAATCTGGTTCATTTTTCGGATCACACACTAAAATAATCCATCATATAGGATGGACGGTGTAGATGTAAGGTACATACTTTATAATGGGTCCCACAGTTAGGGATCCACAGGAAGCAGATAGGCTGGTGTACCTCACACCAACTATATAGCTATTGTAAGTACGTGTCATGCGAAGACGAGCACCAACGCTCTTCGAGCTCCAAGTTATATGAACGATTCAAAGGAGATCAAAGTTATATTGGACCTACAGTGATGTATTTATTATATCTACACCGTTCATCTGTTTTTAGAGTTCATTTTAGAGCATTATCCAAAAAATGAACTATATCCAAAGATTATATGGACCACACCATAGATAGTAGCGGAGATAATGATTTTCACCCTTAAAAAATTTACAGGGCCCACCATAACATTTATTTTGCATCCAATCTGTTCATAAAAACACAAATATCTGAATGAAGAGGAAAAAAAATTTTCATATTGATCCAAAACTTCTGTGACTCCAAAAAGGGTTTAAGAGTTTCAATGTTAGACGTTCAATCCCCCACTGGTTTTTGCAGTGTCGTCCACTTAATAGTTATATCTGTCTTATTTTACGTCTAAAACCTTAAGACGAGCTCTTCAAGTGGATGAACGGTTTGGATATAAGACATACCTCATAATCAAACCCATGCAACTTGCTGACATCAATAGCTGGTGTGATGTACACCAGCCATTCCGCCTCCCGACCCACCTAGCTAGGTAAATTTGGGATTCATAAAAACTGCAACGGAAGTGGATTGCATACTGGGTAAACTCAGTGGGCCCATAGTAATTTACGTATTTGATCCACTTTGTCCATCCAATTTATTAAATGATTTTAAGGCACAAGCCAAAAAATGATGCATATCCAAAGCTTAGGTGGACCACACCACATGAAACTATGTGAATTGAATGTTTACCATTGAAAAATTCTTAAGGGCCACAAAATTTTTGTATCAACCTGATATTTCTGATATTTATTCATCCATGTCCTTGTGATCTTATGAACAGTTTGGATGACAAATAAACATCACTGGGCCCTATGGAGATTTCCATGGTGAAAATCATTATTCCCACTGTTTCATATGGTGTGGTCCACTTGAAACATAGATAAATTTATTTTGGTTATTATTAGAGTAATTTTTTATGGAAACGTGTGCTTTTTTGACCCTATTAAATGAAAACTTATTATTTAATGTATTTTTTACAATTTTTAAATTTTTAAATATACAAATATATGTATTTAGGCATGTCCTGAAGTTTCATTAAAAAATTTCACCGTTATCTCCATGTTTTCACATTTTTCTCCGCATTTCCGATTATCGGCGATATTATCAGCAATAAAGATATTATATCTTTATCTTTAGCCAATGAAACTTGTAGCGATACTGACAACTCGAACACTGAATGTGCGCATGATCAAAATGGAAACCATACAGTGAAAAGTAAGGCATGCACATTGAGTTTGGAGAAATGGGCTTCATTTTCTCATAGAAGAGTGATCTTTTTTATATTGGTCCAACTCATGTTCATATATAGTGTGGGCTACCTAAGGAATGGTCCGAATGTCTGGCATGCATGCCATCCAATGATGGGGATAAGCCTTTGCATGATAGCTCTTATATATACGGTCTGCATTCTATCAAAACATATGGTATGTAATGAGATCATGTAGAAAAGAAACTCTTCATTGAAGGCAGCCATATCAGTCTCAAACTTTATTTGGTTCAGGAGCCTGATCAAATGCTACATGAACGAACACATGAATCCATAACATTTTCAAAAGACTTCCACTCTAGTCTCACATTAGCCAAAACTCTAAAACCAAAAATCAGAAAGAAAGAACCAAAATTAAAGAGAAAAATGAAAAGAAAGTGTATGGATTAAAGCTAATTTTCATGAGCTGTACTTGAAGTTTTTGGAGAAAGTTAATTCAAGATTGCTGAATAAGGAGATTGTCAAAGCTACTTATGAGAATTGCAAGGTGCCTTAGTAAAAAATCTTTGTTACCCCTGCTTGTTATTGTCACCATACACATTTTCCAATCTCCCATAAACACAGACGAATGAGGTCCAGCTAGAGCTTCTACAAGGGGAGGCTCATGAGATTCCTTAGAGATCATATGCAATCTAAGGTGTGGGGAGGCTCATGAGGTTCCTTGGAGATCTTTCTCAGTTGTCTCTATCATCCCTGGATTAAGCTAAGAAAATGACCTTTGTATGCAAGGTTGGTCATCTTGTGCACAATGTATGAGGATGAAGATGACATTTGTATACACGGTTGGTCATCTTGTGCACAATGTGTATCAATCATTTACAAGTGGCTGAACCATCTCTGTACGTTACACATAATTTGTTATCCACTAGTTTTTGTAAATGAAAATAAGAGGATTAATCTTAACAGTATGGTCATCATGCACATAGACAGAAAATGCTTGCAATGAATGTTTATGAGTACTTGGTAATTTTGGAGTCCTTGGTTAGGGTTTGGGCTGAAAGTACGAGTGCTGGAGCCGATGCTTTTGAAGTCCGAACTCATTCTTTTGAAAAATAGAAAAATGGGAATATTAGAAAATATGGATTTTCTTATTAAGAAGAAAATGGAAGGTAAAGAAGAGACATAACTGAAACATTGCACTGTGAAAAGTAATATTAATCATCTTACTTTTCCCATTTAATTTGATGTCCCTGGAATGTGGATATCCAAACGTAAGGTTTCCATGAATTAGGCAAATGAATTCATTCTAACCCATTTTGTTGAATATCCAAATGCAAGGATTTTTTTATTTATTATTATTATTATTATTATTTTGTGATATGCAATAGCTTTTTAGAATTCATATGTAGGTGCATACTTGTGCTCATTCACATGGACTTTGACTATCTTTCTTAAATTTCTTTAGTTTTTCTAATTTTTGTATCTAATTTTTAATTTCTAGCCCCTAAAACAAGTTCGAGGTGCCATCAACAATGCTAACAGAATCCTTCAGGTCAGATTGTTGATTGGACTTGATTTTATTTAAATGATCTTGATGATCCACTTTATTTAAATAAGCAGACCCAGATGTGCGTTGGAGCTATCCAGATGTTGAGCGAGGGTCCCTGGAATGTGAGAACCACTGTTATGACTATGATGAAGCTGTCCATTTTCTATGGACACCATTGGAGTGACCTAGCCATTTGGACAAGCCGTGTTTATATCTGTATTTGCTCGAAATTGGTGGAGTAGATCTGGATGTGCGTCGGAGCTATCGGGATGTTGAGCGGGGGTCCCTGAAAGGTGAGAACCGCTATTATGACCATGATAAAGCTGTCCATTTCCTATGGACATCGGAGCGGCCTGGCCATTTGGACAGGCCCTGTTTGTATCTGTATTTGCTTGAAATTGATGAAGTAGACCCGGATGTGCGTTGGAGCTATCCGAATGTTGAGCGGGGGTCCCTAGAAGGTGAAAACCGTTGTTATGACCATGATGAAGCTGTCCATTTCCTATGGACTGCATTGGAGTGGCCTGGCCATTTGGACAAGCCATGTTTATATCTGTACTTACAAGGACCACATGCTTAACCTATAACCTAAACCTATTCTCAAATCCCAAAACCTATAACTACAACCTAAACCTATAACCTATAACCTAAACTCTAACCTACAACCTAACCTAAACTTATACTTATAACCTAACTCTATTCTCAAATCCCAAAACCTATAACCTAAACTCAATTCCCTAAACCTTAACCTATAACCTAAACTCTAACCTACAACCTAACCTAAACTTATACTTATAACCTAACTCTATTCTCAAATCCCAAAACCTATAACCTAAACTCAATTCCCTAAACCTTAACCTATAACCTAACCTAAACCTATACTTATAACCTAAACCTATTCTCAAATCCCAAAACCTATAACTATAACCTAAGCCATAACCAAAAACCTATAACCTATAACCTAAACTCAATTCCCTAAACCTTAACCTACGCCCTAACCTAAACTTATTCTCAAATCCCAAAACCTATAATTTAAACCTAAACCTATAACCTATAACCTAAACTCAATTCCCTAAACCTTAACCTATAACCTAACCTAAACCTATACTTATAACCTAAACCTATTCTAAAATCCCAAAACCTAAAAACCTAAACCTTAACCTAAACCTAAACCTATAACCTAATGCTATAACCTATAACCTAAACCTAAAACCTAAACTTAAACCTACACTTATAACCTATAACCTAAACCTAAAACCTAAACTTAAACCTACACTTATAACCTATAACCTAAACCTAAACCTAAAACCCAAATGTAAACCTGATCTCGAGCCCGAACCCGATTAACTAAACCTAAACCTTAACATATTCTCAAATCCCTGAACCTAAACCTATAACCTAAACTCAATTCCCTAAACCTTAACCTATAATCTAACCTAAACCTAAACCTATAATCTACACTTATAACCTATAACCTAAACCTAAACCTAAAACCCAAATGTAAACCTGATCTCGAACCCGAACCCGATTAACTAAACCTAAACCTTAACGTATTCTCAAATCCCTGAACCTAAACCTATAACCTAAACTCAATTCCCTAAACCTTAACCTATAACCTAACCTAAACCTAAACCTATAATCTACACTTATAACCTAAACCTAAACCTATAACCTTAACCTAAACATAAAACCTAAACCTAAACTTATACTTATAACATAAATCTATTCTCAAATCCCAAAACCTATAACCTAAACCTAAACCTTTACCTAAACCTACACTTATAACCTATAGCCTAAACCTAAACATAAAACCCAAACGTAAACCCAATCTCGAACCCGAACTTGATTTCCTAAACCTAAACCTTAACGTATTCTCAAATCCCTAAACCTAATCCTATTCTCAATTCCCTAACCTAAACCTAAACCTTAACGTATTCTCAAATCCCTAAACCTAATCCTATTCTCAACTCTCTAACCTAAACATAAACCTAAAATTGAAAACCCAAACCTAAACCTGATCCAGAACCCGAACCCAATCTCCTAAACCTAAACTTATATCCTTAACCTAAACCTATTCTCAAATCTCAAAACCTATAACCTAAACCTAAACCTATATAACCTTAACCTAAACCTAAAACTTTACCTATAACCTAAACTCAATTTCCTAAACCTTAACCTATAACCTAACCTAACCTAAACCTATAACCCGAACCCAATTTCCTAAACCTAAACCTTAACGTATTCTCAAATCCCTAAACCTAAACCTACACCTAATCTTAATCTCAATTCCAACTTGAAAGCCCAAACCTAAACCCGAACCCGATTTCCTAAACCTAAACTTATAACCTTAACCTAAACCTATTCTCAAATCCCAAAACCTATAACCTAAACCTAAACCTATATAACCTTAACCTAAACCTAAACCTTAACCTATAACCTTAACTTATAACCTAAACCTATAACCTAAACTCAATTTCCTAAACCTTAACCTATAACCTAACCTAAACCTAAACCTATAACCTGAACTTGATTTCCTAAACCTAAACCTTAACGTATTCTCAAATCCCTAAACTTAAACCTACACCTAATCCTATTCTCGACTCCCTAACCTAAACCTAAACCTAACTTGAAAACCCAAACCTAAACCCGAACCCGAACCCGAACCCGATTTCCTAAACCTAAACTTATATCCTTAACCTAAACCTATTCTCAAATCTCAAAACTTATAACCTAAACCTAAACCTATATAACCTTAACTTAAACTTAAAACTTTACCTATAACCTAAACTCAATTTCCTAAACCTTAACCTATAACCTAACCTAAACCTAAACCTATAACCCGAACCCAATTTTCTAAACCTAAACCTTAACATATTCTCAAATCTCTAAACCTAAACCTACACCTATGTAAGACCCGTATCCTAGACCGTACCATTTCGTAGACTTCCGCGGTCTTACCGGTTGAATTCCGGCAACCTTCGACCCTTAACCGATATTGACGCGCCACCCTGATTCATATGCCATCAACCTGTATTGACTCAACCCAAGACCAATACCATAGCGACCGTGCCATCATTGCGGTTCCAATACCGCGACTTGCTCGCCGAAGCGATACCCTAGTCAAGAGATGTGGGCCAACGTTCGGTGTGAGGAAAACGTCGCACGTTGCAAAACTCAAGAGAATCTCTACGAGATGTCACATCAATCCCATCAATCAATCCATCACATGTCAAGTACACATCACTTTCACCCTTTCCCAAGCAAGCCACAAAAGTCTTCCATGCCCATACTTTTCTTACACAAATGCCTCAAAAGTCTTCCAATGCCATGCCTTTCTTACACAAATGCCACCAAAGTTAACAAAGGTTTCTTACACACCCATCACCACATCCATCCATCACTCTCTCTCTCCCTTTACAACTCCTCTCTTTTTTATTTTCAAAAAAAATCCAAGAGAGAAACACCCCCATACGTATGGAATTCTCCCTCCTTCCAAAACTCCAAGTGTGGCCCACCTCTCCATCCCAAGATCTCTCATCCTAGCCATCCATTCCTCATCTCATCCATTGAAGTTGAAGCTAAGGTGCTAAGGAGCCCATAGGAGCAAGAAGATCGGACGGTGGGTGCTAGATATTAGTAGTTTTTCATATTTTTGGGATGGGCCAAGTGAGGCCAACTGATCAATGGTTTAGATCCCACTTGGGACCCTAAGATGTGGCCAATGGCCCACTAGGATCATCATGATCATTCCATGATGGGGCCATTCTCCATGGACCCCATCATGATGTTTATTTCTTTAGAAAGGTCATCTAGACCATCCATATTGGTGGGGAAAGGATCCCCACCATTGATTTTAAATTTTGATGGTCCCATGTGCTAAAGGACCCATTTGATTGTATGATTCATTGTAAGGGAGGGCCCATAGTATCGGGGTCCCTCCATCACAAGCGTGACCCACTTTTCATCTCTCTCTCTCCCTTCTCATTTCATTTTTTTTATTTTATTTTATGTCATTATTTATGGTTGTGTGGCCCACTTGGATAGACCCCACTAGGATGCATGTATTGGATCCATTCCATTTTTAGATGGGGCCCACCTTGTATGTGTATGGGTAGCCGTGTGATGGCCCACCTAAACAGGGCCCACCTCCAGGTGCAACGACCAGACCGTCCAGCGTCTGGGACGCTGGACGTCCCTGTATAAAGGAAAACATAAATATAAGCTTTGTTCAAGCTTTGGGTGTGACCCACTGATATAGGCTCCACCTTGATGTTTTGGTACAATCCAAGCCGTCTATCCTCTTTCCCTTATCATTTTAGGCGTTTAGCCAAAGAATGAGGTCAATCCGATAATCAGGCGGGCCATACCATAGAAAATGATATTCTTACCCTTTAAATGCTATTAGGACCCACCTTGCTGTACCTACGTACTAAAAATACTGAACATTAGACTCATTTTGTGTGTTTCGGGTCCTAGAAACTAATGGACGGAGTGGATTCTTAAGTTGCGGACCCCACACGCGAAAAACCCCAGAAAAATGGGTTTTTTCCTAATTTTTGTAAGAGGCAGCGCCTCTGCCTCTGACAAAGAGCAACAGTTGCACGCTGCTGGGTGCAGCGTTAGGCGGGCGGGCGGTCAGCCAGCCACCCACGGCTGCTGTCGTGGGCCCCACCATGATGTATATGTTAGATCCACGCCGTTCATGAGGTGAGTCCCCTCCTCAGGTGGGCCCCCTCCAAAGATCAGCCTGATCCAATGCTCTGGTGGCCCACATCATAGGAAACAGTGTGAATGAACATCTACCATTGAAACTCATTCTGGGGTCCACAGAAGTTTTGGATCAAGATGAAATTTATGTTTTCCCTTCATCCAGGTCTGAGTGACCTTATGAACGGCCTGGATGGCCAATAAACATTTTGGTGGGCCCCACAGTGATGCACATGTTTTCATCCACTGTCCAGGCGGACGGTGGTACTCACCATGATATATTTGTTTCATCCACCATCCAGCGGATGGTGGGGCCCTATGTGATGCATGTGTTCTGTCCGCACCGTCCACCCCTGGACGATGGGACCCACCATGAGTATGTGTTATATCTATACCGTCCACCCTGGACGGTGGGACCAGCCCCACTCCCCTTGGCCCACGTAACTTTATCAATAGGTTGAATGGTAAATAAACATTGCGGTGGGTCTCTCCCTGGTTGGGTGGCTAACAAATATTACAGTGGGCCTCCCTTAGCCTGCATGCTGGATGGCAAAATAAACATTACAGTGGGCCCTAGGCTCACGTGATCCTATTATAGTTTGGATGGAAATAAACACCATGTTGGGCCCCAATTTGGGTGGAAAATAAACTTAATGTAGGGCCCATAGGTCGAGGCCCATTTGATGTAATTTAAGGCCCATGGGATTAAACCCATTTAATGTATTTTAAAGCCCATGGGAGTAGACCCATTTGATATATTTAAGGCCCAATGGGATGTACCTAAGGTCCATTGCAATATGTGATCCCAATGCAGAATATGTAGCGATGTTTACGGCGAACGTACCTTGGGAGCAATGTTGGTTTGACATCCACATTGCGAGTGTAATGTTGGTTGGATGTCCACATCACGACTCTCCCTAGGGCCCCTTGATAGGCAGTACTTGTTGTGTATAAGCCGTCTAGGCCCATCTGCGTTGTAAGAATGGTTCATCATTTGTTCACATGTTTAGTGTAGTTTCATGACTCATGATCATACGCATCATATGTATGCTTGATATGAGAATTGACTATCATAGCAAATGCCTTCGAGCAGGTTGTTTATGGGCTCCCGATTAGGCGGTGTTGCCCTACATGAGCGCACGATACACGCAGGATTTGTTGCATGATTGGATAGTATGATTCATGCATTTCGCATTGTGTGATATGGTTACTGTATGCCCTAGCGACATCGGGGCCATAGCCTCCACAGACGTGTCGTGGTTGGCAGGTTTGGATATCAGAAATTTTATTCTACATGGGGCGTTATAGATATCCCTGGGTGAAAGTCCTAAAATCCTTATGGTACCAAGAGGTTGCTCTAACGTCTAGACGAGTAGGTAGATGAGCGTTGAGTGTCGATTACCAGATGGTTGTGATCTCTACTGTGTCATGGTAGGTTGGAAAGGGGTGCGGCCTTATCCACCCGAGTGTAGGGGGCAATGCTAGGCTGAGTTTGACCAGCTCGAGGAATGGGTCCGCTATCGACGAGTCGCACCCGATATTGGCAGACGGATAGTGAGGTCTCTTCCACTTACCTTATTGTGCGTGATGAGGCGGCGATCTGGTTTAGAGTGCACTAGACCCCGGTGATATCCCAGAGTTGAGCTGTATTGATATGTGGACTTAGATGAGGATTGTATACTTGACTTGCATCTTGCAACGCATAACCTTGGTGCGGCTCATGATATTATGGATCCATCTGCATATTCCGCATTACTCTGATATTGCATGATCATATTACTACCTTGCGCACACACTTTCACCACCCTCTAAGCTTTCTAAAAGCTTATACACGACCATTGCGTGCAGGTGACGTTGGGGCGCAGCATCGCTGAGGCTAGAGCACTTGCAGATCATTTTTGGATTTTTTGTTCCTTGCCATTGTATTTTCCTTTACGCTCATTGTACTTATAAAGTTTTTGATCATACTGAAAATGTAATGGAGTTCTTGGTTGTTGTTTTTGGGTTATACCTTTGGTTATGCTTATTACGAATCAAACTGACGTTGAAAATCTTCCTCGTAGCATCCCAGGATCGGAACCTGGCGAATGGGCACTAGGAGCCGAGAATGGGATTCTACGGAGGCTGTCGGCGCCGGATTCGGCGATCGAAAATTTTGTGAGCCCGGTTTCTGAGTTTGGGGCGTGACAACCTAATCCTAATCTCAACTCCCTAACCTAAACCTAAACCTAAACTTGAAAACCCAAACCTAAACCCCATCCCGAACCCGAACCCAATTTCCTAAACCTAAACTTATAGCCTTAACCTAAACCTATTCTCAAATCCCAAAACCTATAACGTAAACCTAAACCTATATAACCTTAACCTAAACCTAAAACTTAACCTATAACCTAAACCTTAACCTATAACCTAAGCTCAATTTCTTAAACCTTAACCTATAACCTAACCAAAACCTAAAACTAAAACCCGAACCCGATTTCCTAAACCTAAACCATAACGTATTCTCAAATCCCTAAACCTAAACCTACACCTAATCCTAATCTCAACTCCCTAATCTAAACCTAAACCTAAAAACCCAAACCTAAACCCAATCCCGAACCCGATTTCCTAAACCTAAACTTATAACCTTAACCTAAACCTATTCTCAAATCCTAAAACCTATAACCTAAACCTAAACCTAAACCTATGTAACCTTAACCTAAACCTAAAACTTAACCTATAACCTAAACCTTAACCTATAACCTTAACTTATAACCTAAACTCAATTTCCTAAACCTTAACCTATAACCTAACTTAAACCTAAACCTATAACCCGAACCCGATTTCCTAAACCTAAACCTTAACGTATTCTAAAATCCCTAAACCTAAACCTAAACCTACACCTAATCCTAATCTCAACTCCCTAACCTAAACCTAAAACCTAAACTTAAAAACCCAAACCTAAACCTGAACCCGATTTCCTAAACCTAAACTTATTCTCAAATCCCAAAATCTATAACCTAAACCTAAACCTATATAACCTTAACCTAAACCTAAAATTTAACCTATAACCTAAACCTTAACCTATAACCTTAACTTATAACCTAAACCTATAACCTAAACTCAATTTCCTAAACCTTAACCTATAGCCTAACCTAAACCTAAACCTATAACCTGAACCCGATTTTCTAAACCTAAACCTTAACATATTCTCAAATCCCTAAACCTAAACCTACACCTAATCCTAATCTCAACTCCTTAACCTAAACCTAAACTTGAAAACCCAAACCTAAACCCGATCCCGAACCCGAACCCGATTTCCTAAACCTAAACTTATAACCTTAACTTAAACCTATTTTCAAATCTCAAAACCTATAACCTAAACCTAAACCTAAACTTTAAAACCCAAACCTAAACCCCTTGAAAAGCCAAACCTAAACCCAAATCCAATTTCCTAAACCTAAACTTATAGGTTATAGTTTAGGTTTAGGTTTAGGTTTTAGGTTTAGGTTAAGCTTTAGCATTAGCGTATTTTTGTTTATCATGTTAAGCTTATATGTATTTATGTGTGAATGAATGTGATGTGGATAAGATTGTTTGTGTTTGGATGAATGCAGTTTATGTATGGATGGATTCACTAAGTTGGGTTTAGATGGATGTGAATGTGAATATGATGAAATATATTATATAACAGTTGTATATCAGGATGAACATGATCAAATATATTGTAACAAGTGTATATCAGGAATTTTGTGTGGAATTTTATGCTAGAATATTTAAAAAAAAAAAAAAAGAGAGAGAGAGAGAGAGAGAGAGAGAGAGAGACTTTTAGCGATGAAAATTTTTGTAGCTAAAAGTTTTACAAAATATTTTTAGCGATGAAAATTTTCGTAGCTAAAAGTTTGGCAAAATATGTTTAGCGACGGAAATTTTCGTAGCTAAAAGTTATGCAAATATTTTTTAGCGACGGAAATTTTTGTAGGTAAAAGTTTTGGAAAATATTTTTAGCGACGAAACTTTTCGTAGCTAAAAGTTTTGAAATTATTTTTAGCGACGACAATTTTCGTAGCTAAAAGTTTTACAAATATTTTTTAGCGACGAAAATTTTCATAGCTAAAAGTTTTGCAAATATTTTTTAGCGACGAAATTATTCGTCACTAAAAGTTTTGCAAAAGTTTTTTTGCGACGAAAATTTTCGTCACTAAAAAGCTTCCCTTTGGCGACGATTAAAATTTTTCGTCGCTAAAAACCATTTGCTTCAGTCTTTTAGCGACGAAAATTTTCGTCACTAAAGGTGGGATTTCTTGTAGTGTCCACTTATTGGGCTTACCCCAAACCGTTGGGCCCTCCTTGATGATTATATTACCCACCTTCCCTTATTAGTCTATTCCAAACCTTTGGCTCCCATTAATGTTACTGATATCTATATTTCCCTTGTTGGGTTACCCCAAACCGTTGGGCCCCTATTTGATAAATAATACTTTCCACCATACCTTTTAGGACTACCTCAAGCTTTGGAGCCCTCCTTGTAGTTTGTATTAGGCCTTCCATAGTAAATGTGATCCACCTAGATGCATGGGTTTGCCTAAGCTTAGTGACCCAAACTAAAGCCCACTTAGTGACCCAACCCGTTTGTAGGGTTACATAGTCCTAAATGTATGGACCCCACCAAGTCACCTTGTGTACGTATCACGCTCCCCATAGAAAAGCCCAACTTATTACATGATAGAGAGGGTGAGGAAGCCCACTTGTTGTACATAGATTCACCCTCTTAACTCACCTTGTGGTACACCCACTTGACTCATCCCATGAGACATATCTTATCCTTGTATCCAGTTACTAGGACCTCGGTGTCACGTATATATCATCCACACCGTCCATTTACTTCTTTGGGACAAGTGTGAGGCTTATCCTTGACGTTAGTACACCATCACCTCTTGCCATAGATGGAAGAATATATGGTACTAGATTTAGTATATCCACTGTGTAGAGCCTAACTTGATGTATGGGTTAGATCCATCATCCTTCCAGTAGACCCCGTCTTAGGATATATGATATATTAGTACCTGAGAGGCTAATGTTAGCCTAACATAGGACATACCACATGGACTCCTATAGTTCTGGAAGGGGCATGTCGTTTAGCTCCTACTCTTTTTATGTGATATACTGGTTAAAGTCAATTATTATTTATATCTAATAATCATGTTAGTGTACGTATTCTAATATGACACACTAAGAACATGCTTAGTATTACATCATGTAACGCCCTGAAAATCGGGGGTTGAGCATTAACTCCACTCCCAAGTTCCAGAACATCACTTATGCAACATTTTCAATGATGAATGAATGTCGGTTGTATTAGTGGATAAAACATGTTAGTGTACATATTCTAGTAGGACACACTAAGAACATGCTTATTATTACATCATGTAACGCCCTGAAAATCGGGGGTCGAGCATAAACTCCACTCCCGAGTTCCAGAACATCACTTATGCAACATTTTCAATGATGAATGAATGTCGGCTGTATTAGTGGATAAAACATGAAGTGGATAAGCCAAAACAACATATCATACTCCAGAGACAATTAAATTTCGCAAGCGGAAGACTGTAATAAATATATAAAATGTATAATTTATTGTAAGTCTCTGGAGTGTGAACATGTTACCAGGTTAACTATATACATGTATACTCCAAAAATCCTCATCATCATCATAAAGTTCGGCTCTGCTTCGCAAGTAACGTCATCATCTGAAACTAAAACAGGAACTGGTTGGTGTTGCAAACACCATCCCGTAACGTGGGAGTGAGTGATCAACTCAGTGGAAACTATACAGCAGAGGTTAACATGTTATCAATTCAATCAAGCAGTAATGATAAAGCAGTACAATCAAAGATGTCCTAGATACTCTTGTTAATGCAAGAATGATATGAGGGAATGATGCATGCCTTCACCACAAACTCCCTCATGCGATATCATCTAACGATCGTGGCATGAATCACTACCACTGTGCTCTCACACCAACGCCAATGGCACATGCAGTGCGATGTTATGAACATGATTACCAAGTTATTATTAGTCCTTTTCATACAGCAGGATTGGAAAGCTAAGGTACCCCCCTTGTATCATTTCCCAATAATAATCCAGTCTAGGGTCGTCAGTCCTAGCATATCTCATACGAAGTGTAGTTCCAGGTCGCTACAAGGGCTGTCAGGGCTGTTACACGGAATCGTTACACCACTCCCCCATCATCAAATCAATACAGGCCTAGTTTGTACTCTTGTTACTATGGAAGGGTCGTCGTCTCCATGTAGACTCGGAGTATGCTCGAGGTCACTACAAGGGCTGTCAGGGCTGTTACATGAAATCATTACACCACTCCTCCATCACCAAATCAGTGTAGGCCAACAGTTCAAATACAGTGTCCCATACTACCGTATTCGGCTCACAAGTCTGAGTTGCTCACTGATCACTACGAGGAGGCTTATGGCCCCAGTGTAGGGCGAGAGCTCGACCACGGTGTCCCATACCACCATACCCGGCTCATGAGTCTTAGCGGATCAAGGTACCATGATAAACAGGATTTTCACTGGTAAATTTGGTACTTTAGATCCAAGCAGTAGCGTCCATACATGGTTAACATACATCGGGCTAATCGGGTTACTTGACGAGTTCGACTAGTACGAGTGCCCGTTGAGTTGATCGACATGAAGTGCATAAGTACCTCGTGTGGCTTAACCACTGTTAACAAGCAATGCACAGCTCGGGTTCGTCAAACATGTTCTGCGTGGCGAATACAATTCAACCACGAACTCAAATCCGGTTACCGATTTCCTAAACTATTCAATAGCCCCAAACACAATCTGATATAAGCAGTATGTGCATGTGATAAGATAATCCTACAGCATTTGATAACCAATATAAACATGGGTAACATTTGAAAGTACAATGAAACACATATAGCATGCCATCCAACACATATGTATTCTATACAAACCACGCCATACAAGTTACAGTTACTTTGAAGGAATTTATGTATATGGCTAAGGTAGTCGAGAATCTTATCTCAACAACCTTATTAAATTTAGTCCGTCACCCAATTTCTCACACAGGCATTTTTATCTAACACTTAGACTATACAACTCCAACATACATGACGTATGTTGATTTCAACATATAATATGACAGATCCTTATATCAAGGAGATGTCTAATACACAACAATCATGTTCTTACATTCAATACATATGGCAGGCATAAATCATAAATCCATATTTATTTAGTCATTTCAACAAACACTTAGACTACACTTAATAACATACATAGCGTATGTTGGCCGAAACATGTATTAGGGCGAATCCTTTCACCGAGACATTGTTACATTCATAACTAGCATAAACACACAGCAATAAATCATGGCAAATATACTTTCAAATTTCATACGTATACGGTATTTTCTACGAATACATAGAATACACAAAATTCCATATTCTTCGTATTTAATTGAAACGAAAAATGGATAGCATGTTCTATATGTGAAATAGCATCCACATCAGTAATCTATCATTAACCAACATTGAAAGTCTTGAAAACCATAACCTAAAGGTATATAGTCCGCACCTGAAACTAGAAAACACGTAACGGATATGATTTAGATGATAAGTCTTCGTCAACGGCAGATAGGCTACCTAAGGCATGAATATAGGTTAGCTACAACAACATTTAACTATTTTAAGCTCCAAAACAGGTTAGGGTTAGGATTTCTTACCGAAGAATGGAATCAGAAATGCCGTAATAGCGATACGGTAGTGGTGTTGAAGCACATGGAGTGGCAAGGTAGAATCCCTGGGTGAATCTCTTACTCTCTCTCTCTCTCTTTCTCTCTCTTTCTTAGCTAGGGTTTGAAATTCGTATGAGATTTGTGAGAGAGAGTTTAAGGCCTTTTTATAAGCCCAAAAGCGATGGAAATAGCCCTGGGGCCAAGGTATACTTAGGTTATAACCAAATCAGGTCTGTTCTGATCCAACGGAGCACTTCTGGAGGTCCTGTTACTAAATGCGGTCGGACTTAAGCTCTCTAATATTGGATCTAGGTCAAGCTAAGTTTTCAGTCCGGTCGGGTTTCCAGATCGACCGTGGTGGACCAGTTTCAGTTCAACGATTACGGGAACTCGATCAAAGCTACAAGTACTATGACATGTATGGGCCAACTATCCTGATCCGAGGGTGAATTTGGGTCGAAATATAATAGTCAGAACGCTTAGAAATAATGCGCAAGCGATACATCTCAGATTATTTTAAATCATATTTAATTTTCTAAAAATCTTCTCTTTCTCACTCTCTTCACTCTGGACTCAAGGAAATGGTCTCAGGATATCGTTTAGCCTTAATTTTTGAGATGATAGTCAAGTCCAACTAGGCGGTCATAATGGTCTAAGTTCATCACTATTAGACTTTCGATGTGCAGTCCAGGTCCGATACGAAGTTTCTGTATGCTCCCGAGAGCAGTAGTTTATAGATTGATCCTAGGTTTGTAGATAATGTAGCGTTAGCGGTCCTACTCATTTTGGGTCTTGTAGTTCATATTTAAAGTGGTTCAAGTTAATTCTGCTGAGTATTCAGTTTGGTCCTTAACCAAATTCTACATTAATTCTACTGAGTATTCAGTTTGGTATTTAACCAGTTTGGTACTCAGTTTGGTTCATCATCAACTTTACCCTATCTTCACCAAATTTCATATGATTTCGTGTTGTAGAAAAATTCTAAAAATTTCCTAAGTAGCAGTTGTCCAACAAGTGATTTTCAAATAGTTGTCACAACGTCCTACTTTAAACTATATTAAATATTTTATTATATTTTTCACATATTTTTATATAAAACTAGACTAATTTAAATTTAATCTAGTTTTTGAATCACCTAAAACGGAGTTATAACGAGGGAGATATGAGTTTTCAAAGTTTGACAAAATGTGTAGAAAAAATGCAGAAATCGGGCTGCCTGACCGTTGTACGGATGAGGCCTCGCCGGTCACATACCAATTTGGCGAGGGCTCGCCCCCCGCCCCCCCCCCCCCCCCCCCCCCCGCCGAGGATGCCGAAAACATGTGAGACCTACCTCGGGTCCCCCTGAATTGAGCCATTTGGGCCCACAAGTCTGTTGAGGCGTTTATCGAGTCTCATTTGCAAATCAAAATGAGTTACATGATGTACAATATACGATTTTAGGGTAGAAGAAGCTAATCCATCTAAATAACCTATGTACATCATGAGATTCCAAGAATTCCATAGTTAAAATCCCATTTTATTCATGTATGAACCATTTATAGTAAGTTTTAGTTTTAGTATAGTTCTTCACCATTTAAACTTTAGGTTTTGTGTCTAATATGAAAGTACTTGGAGAAATTTGAAAAATAAGGTGGTGAAATGTGAGATTTTAAAGGAAATGGGTTGAAAAGCGATGTTTATACTTTGGGATTGAGCTTTGAAAGGGATATAGTTGACCCATTACCTAAGGATGTCTAACTTCAGGTTGGCAAAAATTCGGGGTGTTACACATCATGACACATATTCATACGTATCATTTGTATGCCTGTTGTAAGGAATGTTTGATCATAGCATTACCATTGGTCTGAAATATTTAGGGGACTCCTTGTGAGACGGAGTTACCGTACATGAGTGCGCAGTATGCATAGGTTTGATACATGATTGGATGATATGACTCATGCATCTCGTAATTTGTGATATGACCACTATTCACCCTAGTGACATTAGGGCTATGGCCTCCACAGGAATGTCGTGGATGGCTAGATGGGATGCCAAAAATGTTTGGTTTGAGCATTTGGGTACATTAGCTGTCCATGGGTGAAAGTCCCTAAACCTCCATGGCCAAAAGACACTCTGACTTCTATACCGAGTGGATACATGAGCGCATGAGGGCCGTATACCATTACGTCGCATCTTCCACTGTGTCGTGGTTGGTTGGAAGGGGGAGTGGCCTTATCCGCCTGAGTGAGGGGGCTGTAAACTAGGCTGAATTTGACCAGCTCATGAGCGGGCCCGCTATCGACGAGCCAGGGCCGACATGGATAGGCAGGTAGTGAGGTCTTTTTCACTCACTTGGTTGCGCGGCTAGGGAGGCGGCAGCCAGTGTGGAGTGTACTAGACCCTAGTGATGATCTTAGAGATGTACGGTACTGATATGTGGACTTACTGAGTAGAAGTTGCGTACTCGGCATTTCATTCATTCATTCATTCACTATCCACTCGGGCAGGTGGTGCGCAACTAGATCATTATGTGTACCCTCACAATAGCCACGATTTCAGTTGGGCACGTGACTAACCTGAGATTAGGAGTTTACCACATTGTGTACAGCTATCCAAATCAAGTATGGTCTAGTTTGGATAGAAATCCCTTGTGATGAACCCCACAACTTGCGATACAAGGTACAATCATCCCAACTTCACACTTCAACTTGGTCATTTCATTTGCACCGCATATTGCATTGCATCTTCAGCACATAGCATTTTGTTTACTATGCTTCTATATTGCATACCCTGAATAAGGTTGATGGTATTATGGACTGACTAGGATCTGCATATTGCATTATATCCGTGGCATATGGCATTTCGGTTGCTATGTTTTTGCATTTATATGGCCTAGATGAGGCTGATGGTAATCATGGTTCATCAGAAATTGCATATTGCATTGCATCCTCGGCATCTAATATTTAGTTCACTGTGACTTCGCGTTCGCATAGCCGATCTGCATTGCATACTCTGAGATTATATGACTTATAGGCTTGTCAATATTCCGCTTACACTGATATTTGTGTGCTTGGCACTTATCTTATGCACACACTTACACCACCCTGTAAGCTTTGTATAAGCTTATACATGAACATTGCGTGCAGGTGACATTGGGTCGCAGCAGCATTGAGGTAGGAGCTTGTGGCAGATCACTTTGGAGATTTTGTTATTTATGTATTTCCCTTTCAGCATTGTACTTGAATGTTTATATTAGTGGATATGTGGTGTTGTTTATGACTTGGTTATACTTATGGTTATGCTCCTTTACAAAGAAAATTCACACTAAAAATCCTCTTTGTGTGATCCCAAGATCAAAATCTAGCATATGGGCACTGGAAGGTGAGAATGTGGTACTACGGAGGCTGTCGGCACTAGATTCAGCGATCGAAAATTCTGTGTACCCGATTTCTGAGTTTGGGGCGTGACATCTTTTATTTTTATCTTCTTCTTTTCTTTTCTTTTTTTCTTTGGTCGAAATGGTCAAAATATTGGCTAATACAAGGAGAAAGATCAAAGAAGGTGGACCTTTATATGTGTGTGTGTGTGTGTGTGTGTGTGTGTGTGTGTGTGTGTGTATACACCTATTGACAAGATAGTCCTAGCAACACGTGCAAGTAATATGCCAACCAACCCTAGTAAAGACAATGATACAAAATTCAATCATACCACTTGATTTAATGCCATTTGAGAATTGAGATTCAAATACGTTGCATTTTAGAATTTAGCAATACAACAATGATTATCTCATTAGAATCAAATTGATACTAGTTTTGAGGGGTACATTTTCCTACACTAAGTTCTAATGCAACAATGTTGTTGAATTCACATGAATCAAAGAGAAACCATTATAAAGTTACCTATAATCCAACACTAGGAATGGATGATGTGATCTTATGTTGGATACTCACTCCATAATTGATGAATGTTTCTACAATGAAGGAAATGAAAAGAAAAAAATTCCAAATGAAGGCTCCTCAGTTATGCTCATCAGGTCAGCAAAACTAAGAAAAACCTGCATTTCAACTTGTCACAATTTATGACTTACTCAAAATTGTCAAGATGGACAGATCATGAAAATTAAAATCATCTAGTATAATAGACCCTGCTCCAGCTGAACTACGATAATCTGTTAGAAATACATTAATTCCATGGAGTATATACAACACAAGTCTCATGATGTTTGCTAAGCCCACATGCATGGACAAGGCACTCAATCTACTCACCACCAACCATGTATGCCAGCATGGCAGACTGATGCAATATCCAAGAGATGGTATTTTAGAGTTTCATTAATTCCATGGAGTATATACAACACAAGTCTCATGATGTTTGCTAAGCCCACATGCATGGACAAGGCACTCAATCTACTCACCACCAACCATGTACGCCAGCATGGCAGACTGATGCAATATCCAAGCTACCTATTTGGGTTTTTTTGTTGGATTTGGGTATTTTAGAGTTTTATATATATATATATATATATATATATATATATATATATATATATATATATATATATATATATATATATATATATAACTATGACAAGATACTTAGGGATTGGATGATGGGATGTGCCCGATTGTTCGTGTAAACAAGGGGTTGTGTATGTGGATTTTAGGGACTGTTTTCAAGGTTTGGTTAAAAGAAAAGGAAGAAGAAAATGATGCAATTTTGGGTCAGGAGAAAAAAAAAAGTAAAGGAAAACATGAGGGAAGAACTTGCTTTGATGTTAAATGGATGGAGAAATTGTAGGAAACCAAACTGAATTGAAGATGAGAGCCCAAGTACCACCTTTATGATATTAGTCTGTCCTCTAGTGGTTATAAAATTAATATTCAAGACTAAAATATGGAATGTGGGATAATGCAAACATTATATTGCAAGTAAAGATTGGAATGAGCTGCACACACCGTTACAAGTTGGTCCACCAGGTAATTAGCATGCAAAAGTGTGGGCACGATTTCATCAATTGCTTGCATTCCAGCACTCTACACGATCATACTCCATAATTAGCACTTGCCAAGCATGTTGTTGTCAAAAACATAACCACTGGGAGTTTTCTTATAAAGATAAAAGGTGAAAATAGTGGAAAAACAAAAGAAGACATAGGGAAACTATCACAGAGGGCTATTCAAGTTTAGGGTTGAGTTCATCCATGAAATTGAATAACTGGCGCTTACCAGCATTTGCCATCACTTCACTCAAACCAATGCATACCCCCATCATTAAATTATGAAGATTTGACATTTCAAAGCAAATGAATCCATTTCACTAAAAGTAAAACACATGGCATATAATGAAGAAAGGATTTTAAGAGCATGTTTAGATACCACCAAATAAGTTACTTGCTACTCACAGCAGTAGATAAGTAACTTCTTTGAGATAAATAAGTTTGGTTTAAGATCAATTATAAATAACTTTTTTTACTTAATCACTTCAGCTTAATGAGTAGAAATCAAAATAAGCTACTTGAGTCAAAAGTAGTTTAAGTAACTTATGATCCAAACGCCCCCCTAAGTGACTTATTCAATTCAAAACAAATAAAAAGGTATTCTTTCAAAATACTAAAGCAACTTATTCAATTCAAAACAAAAGGAAAAATGTGTTCTTTCAAAATGCCTTAGCACTTGAACATACAGTTTTGGCTTTAAGCTCTTCAGTCTCATGGTGACCATTCTTCATATTATGCAAGTAAAGAAACCTTTCATATAGAAATTCCCAAGAATAATATATGTAGAATATTTTATTTTTATTTTTGTATTTTTATAGAAAGTTGGCCACCTTAGTTTTTGGAATTGCTAAATTCTCGGACATGCGTTTTACAGTTGAATTCAACGAGGCCTGCTGCCAGAGAATTTCATCCTCAGATTCCATGTCAGGGAGATTTTCTTTAAGTCTGAGATAAAAATAAACAAGTATTTTCAAATGAAAATACAAAGACTAATAATGAAGTTAAAATAGTTTTCATGAGTTTATCGAGGCAGTGGTAATGAAAAATCCCAATAAATTTATCATGATTAACTAGTAGAATTCATATAAATTTGAAGTTTTGGTCTATAACTTAGAGACAGTGGTTCTAGTCGGTTTAATTTGGCTTGATGCCATGTGTACCATTTAAAAATGTCTGTGTATCAAGTGTCAAACGATGGCTAGAGTATCAAATAACTTGACCAATAGCATACTAGTCTATATAAGGTCCGTCAAAAGTGAGGTTTGCTATTCATCCTAGTAACGTTTCGACCCTGAAAACTTCTCTAATTTTAGTTTGGGCAGGTTTTGTGTGTACCTTCTTTCCATTAAGCATTAAATTCATATCATGCATTAAAATATATGTTTAGTTAAGGACAACAATTTTAATGTTCACGTAAAATAGTTTTAATTATTATAATTTTTTCTATTTTTTCTTCTTTTTTTTTCCTTGGAAAAGATAGAAAATACCCAGATGAGCACATTGAGCAAAGCAACAAAATGTATCATATTGGATAGCCCAAGGCACTGATGTGATGCGTGAAAACAATATTTGAACACTGGTTTTGTTGGTATTGGATGTTTTGTGAGATTACCTCTAATTTTCAGTCATTAACGCTCTCATCTTGCTGATTACCTGGACAAAACATTAGTGCAAATGCATATTTTGTGTTACTGAAAATCAGAGCAGCTAAAATCAGACTTAGTAATTCGGATTAAAAAAAGCTGAAGAATAGACAATACAACCGGCTGCCTTCTCATGGCTATCAATTTTATAGATATTGGGATCATTTCTGTTTTGGGATTTTCCATCACTATTGGAGAAACCGTTACAGGATAAAGAGATGTTTTTCATTCATTATTGGTAGAGATGGGGTGTTCCAACCATTACGGGAGAAAGAGAGGGAGCCATTATGGGAGAACGCCATCAATGAGTTGTTGGGTAGTACGCCAACAACGCAGTGAGCCGAGATCCAATCTCAGGCCTCACCCATAAACGATCAACGGATGAAAATATAAACTAGCAACAGATCAAAGCAATCCAAACAAACCACAAGACAATATATACGTGAAAAAACCCCAAACTAGGGTAAAAAATCACGGATACAAACTTCCACTATGAAGAAAAACAAAGATTACAAGGCAAAATACTAACCTCTCCCTTGAAAGAATCTAGAAAACCCATAGCCCACACCTTTAGAATTATTTCTCAATATTCCTACTACCCTAGTAAAATCCTAGGAACCCCTATTTATAGTTTAGGTAACTTCCCTTCCGCACCCTTGCGAAAGGCGACACCAAAATCCGCAGTCCGCATCAGATTCAGAAACGAATCTGCGTAGCCTTCGACTAGTCGAAGAAGAGCTACGACCAGTCGAAGGACCCTTCGACCAGTCGTAGAATCCCTTCGACTAGTCCTACAACCTAGACACCAAAAAAAAGAACACTGGACTTTGAGTCGAACCAATCCACGACCGGTCGAAGACGTCCTACGACCGGTCGAAAGCGGCCTAGATGTGGCTCCACATTCTTAACAATGGCCACATGTTCCAATAGTATGGAAGTACGAGTGTAATGCCTCGAATTTTTACGGCCCGAGTTTACACTCATGCCCAAGAATTCCGGATATTATTAATGTAATTATTGAATATTTCAAAATCGCACCTTATTTTTTTTTATCACATTCATGAAGATAATCATTCACGAGAATAAAATCAACAATACATCTTATTCCATCAAAGTATAAAATTCAACTAATTGTCTAATGCCCTCTCAAATGAGAGCTTATTACATCATATTAAAGTAAGTAACAAAAATTAAATGAAACTAATCATAGCGCTATCATTTTTCTTTATTCGAAAGAATCTTCCATAAAATGATCATTGTCCGTATCATTAACCTGTAATTCACCTGCAACATCTATATGGTTTGATAGGGTTAATGCACTACTCATAGTGATGGTTATCATTTAATATTAACAATAATTCAAGAGATTTATAAGAATAATGTGAGGGTTCTGATAAATTCATACTCCACCACTACAAGTGGCATCGGTATGCGTAACCAATCTACATGAATGCATGGCTAGCATAGTGTGTGCGGTCCATCATATATATTGATCATCATAATATGAAATATAATTCATAGAAAATCCGGCTCGCCTTGCATCCCATACTACAGAGATTTTTTGGCATGTCCAATGCTACCGTGGATTTACGTGAATACCACGATGCGACACAACACACGATTGAAAGATTTATGTGACACTATTTGTTCATGGAGTCACTATTTGCGACATCCAATCTCAAAAGTGATATAACACACATGGTGGTTTACTTACATCGATTGTGCACCACTACCCAACTCATAGAATTATGTGTCAACCAAGAGGGTCACTACCCAGAGTGCATTACGTCCACGATAAAATATATGAATCACTAGAAACACTTACATTAATGGGAAAATAAATCAAACCATGTGAGTTTTAGAATTCCAAGATACATGCCCAAGCTATAAAGGGAGATAGCACAAGGCTAATCTAATAAAAGAAAAGAGTAGCATTAGGCTAATCCAACAAAAATAAAGGGAGATAAGCAAAAGCCAACTCAATATAGTGCAGAAACATGCGTCGCTCTCAAATTGACAAAGGGCAAGGTTTATATCCATCACCCCACATGAATTCATAAAAATCACACATAATTAAAATCATACCTTAACCCTAATTCTTACAGGGATAAATATTCATAACGGTCTATCAATCAATGGCATGGAAATTATACTAATATAAAAGTATGTAAAAATAAGACAAATTATGTATATATCAATTCGAATTAGTGCAAGCGTAAAGGAATCCCTCACGTTAGCCTTAAATGTAAACCCTAGGTAGAGCTTGATGTAGGAGGGCTTTTACATGAATCACAATGTCACTTGAGAAAGAGAGAGGCAAAACACGTGTGGGGAAGGAAGAAAATGGACGGGCGTCTAGGCTTCTCTCTCTCTCTTTCTCTCTTCCTTAGACGTGAGAAGGTGGCGGGCATGGATTTTGAGTGAAGAAGGGACGCACGCACTCTTTTATAAAGGTTTTCTCTAATTTGTCTCTTCTAGTGATCTTTCTTTAAATCTAATTCGTTTACAGTGACGGGATCGTAGAATAGGGCCAGGGTACATAATTTTCTTGGTGATTTGAAATTTAGATTGGTTTATCTTGAAAATTCTCATAGCGGATGAAAAAATGGTCCTGATATAAATTAACGGTCCACGCTTAATGTAACATCCCGAAATCGGGGGTCGAGGATAAACTCCACTCCCGAGTTCCAGAACATCACTTATGCAATATTTTCAATGATAGATGAATGTTGTTCATATTAGTGCAGAAAACATGAGTGGGATTAGACCAAAACAGCATATCATATTCCAGAGACAGTTAAATTAGCAAGCAGAAGAATGTGATAGATATATAAAATATATAAATGATTGTAAGTCTCCAGAGTGTGAACATGTTACCAGGTTAACTAAATACATGTATACTCCAAAATAGAAAGAAAAGAATATACATGGGTGTGGAAATAAAAGGTAAAATACCAAGTGTATTGGCATCTAATCAGTAACCTTGTAAACCCGTCGATCAGAACCTGCATATAGGAGGGATCCTCCTCATCATCATCAAGTCCGGCTCTGCTTCGCAAGCATCGCCATCATCTGAAACTAAAATAAGGACTCGTTGGTGTGCACAATACCGTCCCGTAACGTGGGAGTGAGTAGCTAACTCAGTGGAATCATAAAGTAAATATTAACATGTTATCAAATCAATCAAGCGATAATGATAAAGCAAGTAATTCAAACATTCCAAAATACTGTGATTAATGTAAGAATGAAATGACATGATGGATGCCCTCACCGACATACTCCCTCATGCGACACCATCTTACGTTCGCAGCATGCTTTCTTCCCTCAATGCTCCACATCTTCCAGGCACATGCAGTGCGATATGAATATGATTACCGAGTTATTATTAGTCCTTTTCATACAACAGGATTGGGAAACTAGGGTACTTCTCTTATATCATTCCCAACAAGGATCCTGTCTAGGGTCGTCACTCCTAGTAATCTCATACGATGATATATTTCTAGGTCGCTGCAAGGGCTGTCAGGGCTGTTGCACGCACTTGTTGCTCCGCTCCCCCATCACCTTATCAATACAGGCCTAGTTGTACTCCTGTTGCTACGGAAGGGTCGTCGCCTCACGTAAACTCAAAGTACGCTCGAGGTCACTACAAAGGGCTGCCAGGGCTGTTGCTCGCACTCGTTGCACCGCTCCCCCATCACCTTATCAGTGTAGGCCGACAGCAAGAATATAGTGTCCCATACTACCATAATCTGCTCACGAGTCTAGGTTGCTCACTGGTCACTACAGGGAGGTTTGTGGCCCCAGTGTAGGCCGACAGCTCGCCACGGTGTCCCATACCACCATGCCTGGCTCATGAGTCTTAGTGGATCAAGGTACCACGGTTATCAGGATTATCACTGGTAAGTTCAGTACCCTAAGTTCAAGCAGTTATGACCAATACAAGGTGAACATACAAGGGTCAGTCGGGTTACTTGATGAGTCCGACCAGTACGAGCGCACGTTTAATCGACCGACATGAAGTGCACAAGCACTTCGTGTGGCCTAACCACTGCCGACAACTCTAATACGACTCGGGTTCGTCATACACATCCTTCGTGGTGAATAGAATCCAACCACGAATTCAAATCTGTTACCGACTGCCTGGACTAGAGTATAGCCCCAATCACATACAAATCTAACAACTAGCATATGATTCATATCCTGTATCCATATGAACAATCGTGAAGTATAACTTGAATGTAAACAGTACATGCAGAAATTCATCCACACATTTAACATGCTTCAACTAAGTAAACAATCCATGGAGGAAATCATACACTCACTTAGCATGGATAATCTAAGTTACACTATTCATGGAGGAGTTCATAGACTTACATATTGTGATGGAGATCCATACGTCAACCAGCTTAACAATTATACTTTACTAACTACTAATTCACTTAGGCGTTTATTCAACCACTTAGATTACACATTATATCATACATATTTTACATTCATAAGCATACGTATTAGGGAAAATCCTTTCGTCAAAGGGGTATTGCCCATACAACAATCATATATCCATGAAAATTAGTCATGGCTAGTATGAAAGCAAATTCCATACTCATTCCGTCATTTTCACAAACACTGAATCTACACACTTTAGTCTACATAGCATATGTCGACCAAAATGTGCATTGGGGCGAATCTCTTTGCCAAACAGATCATACACGCATAACTAGTATAGGTACATGGCAAATACTCATGGCAATCATATCAACGAAATACGTACGTATACGGTATTTCCTACAAATACCCAAAATACCCTAAATCTCATATTCTTCGTATGTATTCGAAACAGAAATCGGTCGGCATGTTTTACATGTGAAACAGCATTCTTGACAACAATCTACCATTAAACGACATTGAAAGCTTTGATAAATGGTAAACCAAGCATCTAAAATCCGCACCTTACGCCGTAGAAGCGTATCGAATCGAATAGGAACTCTACACTTCGTCAACGTCGATATGACGACCTATACCACAAGATAAGTCAGCTACTTCGCTACTTGTATCGATGGGAGCCTTAAAAGAGGTTAGGGTTAGGATTTTCTTACCTAGAACGAAACCAGAATCACCGGAATAACGATATAGGTGGATGGCTTTGGCACGTGGAGCAGCAGGGAAGAATAGCAGGAGGGTTCTCCCACTTCTCTCACACTTTCTCTCTCTTTTCTCTCTTCTCTCTCCTAGGGTTTCTCCAAATTCATATGGGTTAGAAAGCTAAGGGTTTAAGGCCCTTTTATAAGCCCAAACATAACTAAAACAGACTCCAAGTCAAGGTGTACTTGGGTTATAGCCAAATCGGGTCTGTTCCGATCCAAAAGGACGTTTCTGGAGGTCCCCTGACTGAATGCGGTCGGACTTAAGCTCATGGATGTTGGATCCTGATCACATTAAGTTTTCAGTTCGATAGGGTTCTCAGATCGCACGTGGCGGACCAGTTTCAGTTCAGCGGTCACTGAACCTAAATCAGGACTACAAGTTTCATGACATGAAAGGACCAATTTTTCCTGATCCGAGGGTGAAATTTGGTTGAATTTCGACGGTCAGAACGCTTAAAAATAATGCGCAAGTGAACGTGCCAGATTTTGATTTCTTTTCTAAATCTTTTCCTTTTCTCACTCTCTTTACTCCGAACTCAGTAAAATGGTGTCAGGACATCAATTGAGCTTAATTCTCTAAACGATTATCAAGTCCAACTAAGCAGTCATAATGGTCTGAGATTATAGATATCGGACTTTCAACGCGCGGTCTAGATCCAATACGAAGTTTCTAAATGCTCCCGAGAGCAACTGGGTTTAGAGATTGATCTTAGGTTTCTAGGTAACATAGCGTTAGTAGTCCTACTAATTTTGGGTCTTGTAGTTTATATTTAAAGTGATCCAAGTTAATTCTACTGAGTATTCAGTTTGGTACTTAACCAAATTCTACCCTAATAGGGCAGAATACGGTCCTAGGGCCATTCTATGCCCCATTTTAGGCACTTCTAGTTATCATATTATTTTTATTATTTTCTAGTGGTTCATCATCAAGTTTACCCTATCTCCACCAAATTTCATGAGATTTCGAGTTGTATAAAAATTCTAAAAATTCCAGAAGCAGCAGCTGTCTAAAACTATGCTTTCCGAATAGTTGTCACAATGACCTATTTTTAACTATACTAAATATTTTATTATATTTTTAAATTATTTTTATATGAATCTAGACTCATTTAGATTCAATCTGGATTTGAATCACCTAAATCGGAGTTATAACGAAGGAGATATGATTTTTCAAATTTGAACTAAAATCACAGAAAATGTGGCCGAAAACGGGCCAGCCAATGAACTGCGGCCCAGCCAAGCCCGGTAATCGGCGAGGCCTCGCCAAACCGGCGAGCCCCTCGCCGCTCGCTGACTGTTTAGGGTGATTTCACCATTTGATATTTGAAATAGGCATATTTTACAACCTGGGATGAGTTATTTGACATGCAATATATGATTTTAGGTTAGGAGAAGCTGATCTATCCAAATAGCCTACTTATTTTGTGAGATTCTAAAATTTCAATGGTTAAAAACTCCTTTTTTTATTTATTTACTATTCAGAGTACTTTTTAGTTTAATTATTGATCAACATCACCTAAACTTTAAGATTTGTGTCTAATATGAAAGTTTTTAGAAAATTTTGAAGGATAAAGTAGTGAAAGGTGAGATTTTTGAAGGAAATAGGGATTTGAGACTTTTGGATTGAGTTTTGAGAAGTTAATCAGGTGTTAGGATTGACCCATTACCTAAGGACTACTAAATCCAGGTTAGTGAAAATCTGGGGTGTTACACTTAATGATCAGGGCCAAATTTTGAGAGAAATGTGTATTTAAGATAGGAAAAATATTTTTAAAAAATTGGTGGTTGAAAGGTTTGAATATGAAATTTCACATTTTGCACCATAATGAAGAAGTTGTCTTTAAAGCGATTAACATTCAACGATGTAAGATCATAAATTGGGGTCTAAATTTTATTCGATCTTGTAGTCACATGAGGCTAAAGTGTGGTCCAAATTTGAGTTACGATCGATAATGTAAAGTGGGTCAATTGAAAAGTCAAGATTTCGAAAGAGTTGGTAAGCCTAAAACTCTAACTTCGTGTAAGGCTTGTATCCTAGTCCATATCATTCATTAGACTTCCGCGATCCTCCCTGTCAAATTTCAGCACCTCACGACCTGTAATCGGCATTTGCGCCCAACCCTAAGTCCATCCCATAGATTTGAGTTGACTCGACCCGAAACCTATACCCTAACAACTGCGGTTCCAACGTCGCGTCTTGTGCATCGATGCGATACCCAGGTCAGGAGTTGTGGGCCGCATTTATTTCGAAGAAATGCTGCGCATTGCGAAGCCTGAGAGAATATCTACTTAAATATCACATCAATCAATCAAGTACTGGCCAAGTACAACCCATATCTAGCCCATCCCTCTCTTACCAACAATGTAAGGCAACCCATACCCAATGCCACATCATGCCCCCAAAAGTCAACTCTCATGTCATCTCTCCTTACACCACCATACCTCTCATCCCATCTCTCCTTACAACACCATCCCTCTCTCCCATCCATCACTCCATCCCATCTCATTTCTCTACCCAAATCCCAAGCAACCAAGAGAGAAAATTCTAAGGAGAGAAAGAACCCAAGATTAAGGCCCACTTCCTACCCCCAAACCTCTCATCCTAGCCCTTCAATCTTCATCATCTTCCATCAAAGTTGAAGCTAAGGAGCTAAGGAAGCATTAGAACCAAGAAGATTAGCAATCAGTGGATGATTTGTAGGATTAGATTGTATTTTTTATGATAGGCCAAGTGGGGCCTACCGATTAATTGTATAGATCTCACTTTGGACCCTAGGTGTGGCCGATGGCCCACCATGATTCATATGTTCATCTCATGATCGGGCCATTCTCCATGGACCCCATCATGATGTTTATCTTGATTTTCATTGTAAGAGATCATCTAGACCTTAAGTTTGTGGTGGGGATGGTATCCCCACCTTGATTTCCATTTTTTGAAGGGCCCACATGTTTGGGGACCTATTTTGATGCATGTAATATAGCTCAAGGGAGCTCATAGTGGCAGATCTCCCTTCGCCACTCGATTCTCTCTCTCCCTCTCTATCTTTCTTCCATGATTGATGGCCCACTTGATGAGTGTATGAGTTTCGTCCACGCTGTCCATTTAAACGGGCCAACCCATTGTCCGTATGGGTCCACCTTGCGGCCCATTTTCGAGCAAGGTTGGACGATAGGAAATCATAAATATCATCTTATTTCGAAGCTTCTTGGGGGCTCACCATGAGGTGGCCTGATGAGGGTCGAATATTGCATATCAAACCCCGATTATTGCCTGATTTTACGTACATGATAATGCTTAATGGAATATTTTAATCGTGTTTTTGTTGCAGGATGTAATAAGGAGCGTTGATTGAAAAAGAGTATTAAAATCGTGGATTAGATGCCCCGAAGTCATCAGAGCAGGAGACGGACTTTAGAGAACCAAGAATGAAGGATTTACACGCCAAGGATCCAAGAAAATTAAGCCGCTCATGTTAAAAATGCCCGAAAATGGTCCAGATTGCAAGATCACATGGTTCCCGCTATCTGATTGACACGAGACTTCATACACGGAATGGGGGCCATAAATAAACTGTACATATAAAATTTCACTCATTGGATATCTCATTAAGTTGCCCAACGGCCAGATCAGACCCTTAATTTATTAAGTGGGACCCACTAGATATCTGGATATACATCAATTTTTGTCCCAACAGTTGAAATAATATGAGAAAAAGGATGGATGGTGCAGATTTTGCACAAAAATTACATTGGGCCTGTATGTACAGTGTGTGTACATGGTGTACACACGTGACCGCGCCGCACCGGAATCGTGAGGCGGTCAGCACAAGCGCTGACCTTCATCTTCTGAAAACGGAAGCTTCCATTTTCGCCTTCCTGTGTAACGGACGAACTGCGTCCATTTTACGGACGGTAGTGGGCCTCACCCATTATCCGTACCACTGATCCAAGTCGTCCATCGTGTAGAGGGCTTCGAAATCTTCGAACCCATGCTGACCTTTCACACCTATGCGTGTACACGTGTGCAGTACAGAGGCCACAAGTGGACTACTCTGCAACGTTCAAAATTGATTTTATTGTGATTTCTTCTCTGGGTCGCTTCAATAGATGTTCAAAATCATCCATTCTTGATTAAACTTTCATCCTGAATCTAATGAACAGGGTGGATTTCCCAGAAAACACCTCTGTGGGGCCCACCGATCACGTCAGCGAAGGACGTGCGTAGGCTTACGCACGTCCACGAAATTCAGAGTTTCAGGCAGTTGTGGCCCACCATTTTTTATCATATGGTAAATCTGAACCGTCCATCATGTAGAGCACTCGAAAACGTCCTAAGGGACGGTATTTCTTTGGAAACCGAGCAAGGAAAGAAGAGTTGTTTTGCATCTGAACTTAGCTGTGAAAAGGAGTACGCGGCTGTTGTTGCAACAGCCTCTCTACCGACTCCAACCTTTCTACCGCCCTTCCAGCACCTATAAGAGGAGTTTTGGACGTGGTAAAGAGAGATCCAGAGCTCAGAGAGGAGATCCAGAGCCAAGGAAAGAGAAGAAAGAGGAGAGTGAGAGAGGAAGGAAGAAGGGAGATGTTCCTGTTTTTCATATTTATTTTTTCTTCTTTCTTAATTAACTTTATAGATAGCTAATCTTCTCAGCTAGGGCTGAGATGAAGCCCTTAATTTGAATAATTCTTGTTATATGTTGAATTCATCTGAATCTGATTGAGTTGTTCTTTCTCTAGTATGCTTTCCTGAGATTTCTGTACTTCTCCATTCTATGAGCTTAACCAAAGTCTAGATGTGGATGTTGTTTGGAATATTATTCTGGGTATTTGTGTCTGACCATGAACAGGTTTCCTATAGAGGAAGAAACGGAAATCTATATCTCTTCATGCCTGACCATGGATGGAAAGATGTGATCCATATGCTTTAAGGGATTATACATTTTGTGTGCCCGACCAGGGGCATAGTTTGTGATTTATTTAATTTATATCAATCTGAATAGGGTGAATCAATAGGTAAAATAAGGGTTAAGATAATTAGGGGTGGATTCAAAAGTCTCAGTCTTCTCTTTGATTGAATTTTTCTTATTGCTCTCAGTTATTCTCCATAGATTTATGTTAGTTTACTTAATAGTTTGCTAAACCATTTGTTGAATAATTTAAGAAGAGTCGTAAATTTTAAATTTTGACAACTAGTCCTCGTGGGAACAATCTCGTAATACGTACCGTGTCTACATTTGATTCGTATACTTGCAAGTTTAAAATCATTTAAATCAGATTGGTTTAAATTAAAACGTCAAGTTTTTGGCGCCGTTGCCGGGGACTGTTTCGGTCCAATTGGATTTAAGATTCTCTCTTATCATAATTCATAGCCTTAGGATTTTATTAACTTTAGGTTAAAGTTGTTTTTAGAAACTAACCTATTTCCTGTTTTGAAGGGTCCTGACTTGAACTTCTAATTTGGAATTGAAGAAGGAAGCTATTAAATAAGATTGTCTTCAAAAGTAGAAGCTCACAAATCTTCAGACATCCATCATCTCCTTTTTCGGGTTCTTTCTTCCAATTCTTGTTTACATAACTTTCTCTTGTTTTTAGGAATTCATAATTTTTAGTTCTAGTTTTATTTCTCTTAGGTTGCATCTTAGTTTAGTTTAGTTTTCTTTCCTACATTGTAATAATTTACTTTATGCTAGGACGTAGATCTCTGTATATAGAACTAGCACCTTTTGATCCTAAAATAAAAAGAACCTTTCATAGTAGATTTAGAAACATCCTATTTGAAATGGCAGACGAAAATGGAACTAAAGCTCTTAGAGATTATTCAGCTCCTATCCAATTCAATGTGCCTCCATGCATAGTATTGCTAGCCACCATGGCAGCACATTTTGAACTTAAACCTGGGGTCATACAGTTGTTGCCCTCTTTTTATGGTCTAGACAAGGAGGATCCATATCATCACGTGAAAGAATTCTTAGACATTTGTTATATCTTTAGGTTTCAAAACTTTTCAGATGATTCGATCCATTTGTGCTTTTTTCCTTTTTCTTTGAAGGATAAGGCAAAAGCATGGTTGAATTCTCTAGGAGTTGGGTCTATCACTACATGGGACCAACTGTATAAGAAGTTCTTAAACAGGTTCTTCCCGGTTCACAAAATTAATGCTCTTCGTAGGGAAATAACTAATTTCACACAAAAAGAGGGTGAGCACTTTCATGAATGTTGGGAAAAATGAAAGGACTTGCTTCTTAAATGTCCACACCATGGTTTTGAGAAGTGGCAACAAGTTCAATACTTCTATGACAGTTTGACACCCCAAAACCGTAGCATGGTTGATGCCACCAGTGGAGGGTCATTCATGACCAAAAGTGATGTTGAAGCGTGAAATTTCTTTGAACCCTTATGTGAAAATTTTCAGCAATGAGACTACTCAAATAGAGGTGAAAGAAGTCCCCAACTACCAAAGAAAGGTGGTATATATGAGATAGGAGTCACGCCAGATCTTTATGCCAAAATTGATAGCCTGACACAGAAAGTTGATGCTCTGATGTTGAATAATGAACCTCTACAAACAACTCAAATCGAGTCATGTGCCATATGTTCTAGTCCTGGCCATCCTACGCAGTCATGTCCATCTGGTGTAGCATTCTCAAAATTTCTCTCTGAATAAGTATATGCTATGAACACCTTTCGGAGACCTGAAAATGACCTTTACTCAGACACTTACAATCTAGGGTGGGCTAGGCATCCAAATTTTTCTTGGGCAAAAGGACCACAATAAGGAGGACCATCTGAAAATCCTCCTATGCAACCTTACCCACAAGTTGGCAGTCAACAACCTCAGCAGTTTCTGCAGTATCAACAAGTACCTCCACAATCTAGGAAACCATCTCTTGAGGATACACTTAATCTTTTTATGCAGAGTTCACTTCAATTTCAAAAAGATACCCAACTTTACTAGCTAACTAGAAAAGCCTACATGTAAATGTGTAATCTATTGCCAAGCTGGAAGTACAGTTGGGTCAACTTGCTGCCACATTAAGTGAGAGAGAGAAGGGCAAGTTCCCTAGCCAACCTGTGGCAAATCTAAAGGGACAATATGATATTGGCTCGAACTCAAACCAAGAACAATATCATGAATAAGCCAAATCAATCATTACCCTTAGGTTTGGCAAACAGATCGAGAACAAAGTAGAGATGCTTATGGAAGAATCAAATTACAAACTGGAGGACCAAAATGAAGCAAAAAACCATACTAGTGCATCTAAAGTCCAAAAGCACTCTAACCCTCCAGAAACCACTCATGTGTCATCCTATGTGCCTAAAACACCTTTTCCTCAACGTCTGGCACAAGTTAACAAAGGAAACAACTTTAATGAGATATTGGATATGTTTAAGTAGGTGCAAATTAACATTCTATTGCTTGAAGCTATCAAGCAAGTCCCTGCTTAAAGATTTATGCACTCAAAAGCTTAAGATTTATGTTCATAAGAAGGTTTTCCTTGCAGAGCAACTCAGCTCCATGATTCAAAACAACACCCCTCCTAAATTTAGGGATCCAGGAGCTCCTACCATTTCTTGCATCATATGAGATCATAAGGTTGAAAAGGCATTGCTTGATTTAGGGGTGAGCGTTAATTTGTTGCCATATTCTATGTATGAGAAGCTAGGACTTGGTGAGTTGAAATCAACTAAAATAATACTACAACTAGCTGATAGATCTATCAAGGTACCCCGTGGTGTTATTGAGGACGTGCTAATTCAGGTTGATAAGTTTTATTTTCCAATGGATTTCATCATTCTAGATACTCTGCCTGTCCCGAATCCTAGTAGTCAAATTCTGATTATCCTAGGACGTCCATTCTTAGCCACATCCAATGTTATCATAAATTGCAGGAATGGAGTTATGAAGTTGTCTTTCGGTAACATGAAGATTAAACTCAATATTTTCAATGCTGGACAACAACCAGCAGACTCGGATGATATATTTGAAGTGAAACTCTCAAGTATGCATTTCTAGGTCCTTCTGAAACCCTGCCTGTCATCATAGCTTCTAACCTTGATAAGGAATAGGAGGGTAAGTTGTTAATGTTCTTAGAGAACATAAGGCAGCTATTGGGTGGACAATAGCAGACATAAAGGGAATAAGCCCTACTGTGTGTATGCATCATATCCATCTTGAAGAAAATGCTAAAACGTCGCGTGAAATGCAAAGGAGGCTTAACCCTAACATGAAGAGGTCGTTCGGGCGAAGGTACTTAAGTTGTTAGATGTTGGTATCATTTACCCCATTTCGGATAACACCTGGGTCAGCCTAGTTCAAGTTGTTCCCAAAAAGTCTGGGATTACGGTGACAAAAAATAAGGATAATGAATTAGTGTCAATCCGCATGACTACGGGTTGGCGAGTTTGTATTAATTACCTAAAACTGAACATGGTCACAAGAAAGGATCACTTTCCTCTTCCTTTCATAGATTAGATGCTTGAGAGATTGGCAGGGCACAGTTACTATTGTTTATTGGATGGTTATTCCGGGTATAACTAGATTCCCATTGCTCCCGAAGATCAAGAGAAAATCACATTTACATGTCCTTTTGGTACATATGCCTATCGACGTATGCCATTTGGGTTGTGTAATGCACCTGCTACTTTTCAACGATGCATGATGAGTATTTTTTCAGACATGGTTAAGCATTTTCTCGAGATTTTCATGGATGATTTTTTTATTTTTGGCTCTTCCTTTGATGAATGTTTATACCATCTATCTCTTGTCTTGGAAAGATGTAAAAAAAATGAACCTGGTATTGAATTGGAAAAAGTGTCATTTTATGGTTCAAAAGGGGATTGTACATGGACATGTTATTTCTAGTAAAGGCATTGAAGTTGATAAAGCCAAAATTGATTTAATTTCTAGTCTTCCTCCACTTAGAACGGTGAAGGAGATTAGATCATTCTTAGGGCATGCAGGATTCTACAGGAGATTCATTAAGGATTTTAGCAAAATTTCTCGACCTTTATGCAATTTATTAGCTAAAGATGTTGCATTTGTCCTTAATGATGATTGTCAGAAAGCTTTTGATAAGTTAAAGCATTTATTAACTTCTGCTCCAATCATTCAACCACCTGATTGGAGTTTACCTTTTGAGCTTATGTGTGATGCTTCTGATTATGCTATTGGAGTCGTCTTAGGACAACGATTGAACAAAATGCCTCATGTCATTTATTATGCTAGTAGGACTTTAAATGATGCTCAACTGAACTACTCTACTACTGAAAAAGAGTTGTTGGTGGTGGTATTTGCTCTAGACAAATTCAGGTCATATCTCATAAGATCAAAGGTTATAGTATTCTCAGACCATGGAGCATTGAAATATCTTCTTTCTAAAAAAGATACTAAACCTCGATTGATTTGTTGGATCCTCTTGCTACAAGAATTCGACATTGAAATTCGAGATAAAAAGGGAACTGAAAATGTGGTAGCTAACCATTTTTCTAAACTTGTCTTGGAGTTCACAGTGGATCCTTTACCAATGTACGAGTCTTTCCCTGATGAATAGCTTTTAGCTATTTCTCAATTACCTTAGTATGCCGATATTGTAAATTATCTTGTTACAGGTCAAGTTCCGTCTCATTGGACTAAACAGGATAAATCCAAATTTCTTGCTGAGGTTAAACATTTCTTTTAGGACGATCCATTCTTATTCAAAATTTGTCCTGACCAGGTCATTAAGAGATGTGTACCTGAGAGTGAGTTTCATAGGATAATCTTCTTTTGTCACGACCATGCATGTAGTGGTCATTTTGCTTCAAAGAAAATAGCTGTAAAAGTTTTACAAAGTAGATTTATTGGCCTACACTTTTTCGAGACACCCATGTTTTTTGTTCTACATGCGATAGATGCCAACGTACGGGTAATATTTCCCGCAGGAACATGATGCCACTTACCAATATTCTCATTATTGAGATTTTTGATGTTTGGGGTATTGATTTGATGGGTCCATTTCCCCCGTCATTTGGTTATATATATATCCTTATGGTCGTCGACTATGTATCTAAGTGGATTGAAGCAGCACCATGTAAAACGAATGATCACAAAGTTATGGTCCGCTTCTTGAAAGAAAATATCTTTTCTCGTTTTGGTACTCCTCGGGCAATCATAAGTGATGGAGGTACTCATTTTTTCAATAAACCGTTTGAATCTTTAATGAAGAAATATTTTATCACCCATAAAGTTACAACTCCATACCATCCACAAACAAGTGGTCAGGTAGAGGTTTCGAATTGGGAGATTAAAAAAATTTTAGAGAAAAGAGTTCGCCCTAATCGTAAGGATTGGTCGCAACGTTTGAATGATGCTCTTTGGGCGTATTGTACTGCGTTCAAAACGCCGATTGGAATGTCCCCCTATAGGCTTATCTTTGGGAAAATATTTCACTTGTCTGTGAAACTAGAACATCATGCTTATTGGGCCATCAAAACCTTGAATTTTGACTTAAACAAGGTTGGATCGCACCGTAAACTTCAACTCAATGAGTTAGAAGAAATTCGAAATGAGGCATATGAGAATGCTAAAATTTATAAAGATCGGACAAAATTTTTTCATGACCAATCAATTCTCCGCAGGACATTTGAACCAGACCAGAAAGTATTATTATATAATTCTAGGTTACGCCTCTTTCCTGGAAAACTGCGTTCACGATGGTATGGTCCTTATCAGGTAGTAAAAGTATTTCCTCATAGAGCAATTGAGATTAAAAATCTTAAGGATGGGAATATTTTCAAAGTAAATGATCAACGGCTGAAACGTTATTTGAAGGATTTGGTTAATTAAGATGTTAAGGAAGTTAATTTGGAGGACCCAAGTTATCAAGATTGATTAATTCATGGTCCATTCTTGTTTGGCTGAAGACGTTAAACTCAGCGCTCTTAGGAGGCAACCCAGCTTTTCTTTTCATTTCATTTTCCTAGTTAGTTAGTTCAATGTTTGTAGGTAATATTGTTGCAAACCCTCACGAGACTACAACTCATCCACTAGGGGCAACCTAGGGGTTTAAAGGCTTATTGCAGACGTTAAATGCAATCGAAAGCAACTGTGAAAGTGGAATAGATAGGATTTTCTTTTTGTGATTTTATATTTGTTATTTTGCTTTTGTTGATTTCTCTCTTGTGTTGAATCGCTTTTACGTTGATATCTCTGGGAAGCCTTTTAATTCTCTCGTTCAAACTCTATCTTTCTATCACTTCTCTTTTACTTTTGTTGTCTCATATGCATTGCATGCTTATTTCTTTTACATTGAGGACAATGTAGATTTTAGGTTGGGGGTGGGAGATTAGGTAACCTAATGAGTATTTTCTTGGTCTTGAGCAAGAATTATGAAAAATTTTAATTTTTTCTAGAATTTTTTGTGAATTTGAAGTGATTTTGAAGGATAGTCATGATTTTAAAATTACGAGATACAGAATGTTGGTACTTTATGACTCTGGATTCAGCCATCTGCTAAATTTCACAGTTAAGTTTGAGTTTTTAATCCATGATTAGAAGTTGTAAACATTGATTGAGTCATGATCTCACATATCACATCTCGCTTGCACATTAAGGTTCTGGTTCAACATTGAATAATTAACTTGGTAATCACTAAGCATGAAAGGAACCGGCCTGAAAAAAAAATAATAGCACCAGTTTATAAGAAGAATTAAAAGGGTAAGTCGCATATTCTTCACCATAGGTTTGCTCCCTATAGGTGTAGATTCGATCCCCCATGGTTGACATTTAGAAAAAATTAGGCGACAAGTTTTCACCATAGGTTTGCTCCCTATAGGTGAGGATTTGATTCCCCTCCTTATCGTTACTGTTCATGAATAAATCAAAGGCTGATAGAACGAAAAGTCAATCTGTAAGGCAAGTGTTGGTTTCAGTTTTTATGAATTCTCTGTTGTTAATTATCAATGAAATCATGCAATTGACGATTGGATCTCTTAATGATAGTAAGCCGAGATTACACTATATACTCATGGAACTTAGTGTTTAGAATTGTTCTAATTAATGGATTAATAGTTTTGAACTTGATTATGAAGTTTTCCATGAGTTTGATTCCAGAAGAAAATATCACTCACTATTCATGAATCTTAGAATTTTCACATCTTAACTATTTGCTCACAAGTCGCTCGGGTTTACAGGAATTGTCTTTTATTTCTGAAATTATTTTTTGCATGTTTTACTCAGGACTAGCAAAATACTGGTTGGGGGTTGTGATGGGGGTCGAATATTACATATCAAACCCCGATTATTGCCTGATTTTACGTACATGATAATGCTCAGTGGAATATTTTAATCGCGTTTTTATTGCAGGATGTAATAAGGAGAGTTGATTGAAAAAGAGTATTAAAATCGTGGATTAGATGCCCCGAAGTCCTTAGAGCAGGGGACGAACTCCAGAGAACCAAGAATGAAGGATTTACACACCAGGGATCCGAGAAAATCAAGTCGCTCACGTTAAAAAGGCCTGAAATGGTCCAGATTGCAATATCACATGGTTCCCGCCATTTGATTGACACGAGACTTCATACATGGGATGGGGGCTATAAATAAACAGTACATATAAAATTTCACCCATTGGATATCTCGTTAAGTGGCCCAACGGCCAGATCAGTCCCTTAATTCATTAAGTGGGGCCCGCTAGATATCTGGATATACATCAATTTTTGTCCTGACGGTTGAAATAATATGAGAAAAAGGATGGATGGTGCAGATTTCGCACAAAAATTACATTGGGCCCGTATATACAGCGTGTGTACATGGTGTATACACGTGCCCACGCCGCACCGGAATCGTGAGGCGATCAGCGCGAATCGTGAGGCGGTCAGCGCAAGCGCTGACCCGCATCTTCTGAAAACGGAAGCTTCCGTTTTCAGCTTCCTGCGTAACAGACGGACTGCGTCTGTTTTACGGATGATAATGGGCCTCACCCATTATCCGTACGGCTGATCCAAGACGTCCATCGTGTAGAGGGCTTCGAAATCTTCGAACCCATGCTGACCTTTCACAACCATGCGTGTACACGTTTGCGGTACAGAGGCCACAAGTGGACTGCTCTACAACGTTCAAAATTGATTTTATTGTGATTTCTTCTCTGGGCCACTTCGATGGACGTTCAAAATCATCCATTCATGACTAAAATTTCATCCTGAATCTAATGGATGTGGTGGATTTCCCCGAAAATACCTCTGTGGGGCCCACCGATCACGTCAGCGAAGGACGTGCGTAAGCCTGAGTTTCAGGCGGTTGTGGCTCACCATTTTTTATCATATGGCAAATCTGAACTGTCTATCATGTAGAGCACTCGAAAACGTCCTAAGGGACGGTATTTCTTTAGAAACGGAGCTAGGAAAGAAAAGTTGTTTTGTGTCTAAACTTGGCTGCGAAAAATAGTACGCGGTTGTTGCTCCGACAGCCTCTCCACCGACTCCAGCCTTTCCACCGCCCTTCCAGCACCTATAAGAGGAGTTTTAGACGTGGTAAAGAGAGATCCAGAGCTTGGAGAGGAGATCTAGAGCCAAGGAAAGAGAAGAAAGAGGAGAGTGAGAGAGGAAGGAAGAAGGGAGATGTACCTGGTTTTCATATTTATTTTTTCTTCTTTCTTAATTAACTTTGTGGATAACTAATCTTCTCAGGTAGGGCTGAGATGAAGCCCCTAATTTGAATAATTCTTGTTATATGTTGAATTCATCTGAATCTGATTGAGTTGTTTCTTTCTCTAGTGTGCTTTCTTGAGATTTCCGTACTTCTCCATTCTATGAGCTTAACCAAAGTCTAGATGTGGATGTTGTTTGGAATATTATTCTAGGTGCTTGTGTCTGACCATGAACAGGTTTCCTATAGAGGAAGAAACAAGAATCTACATCTCTTCATGCCTAACCATGGATGGAAAGATGTGGTCCATATGCTTTAAGGGATTATACATTTTATGTGCCCGACCAAGGGCATAGCTTGTCATTTATTTAATTTATATCAATCTGAATAGAGTGAATCAACAGATAAAATAAGGGTTAAGATAATTAGGGGTGGATTCGAAAGTCCAAGTCTTCTCTTTGATTGAATTTTCTTTATTGCTCTCAGTTATTCTCCATAGATTTGTGTTAGTTTATTTAATAGTTTGCTAAACCATTTGTTGAATTATTTAAGAAGAGTCGTAAATTTCAAATTGTGACAACCAGTTCTCGTGGGAACAATCTCGTAATACGTACCGTGTCTACATCTGATTCGTATACTTGCAAGTTTAAAATCATTTAAATCAGATTGGTTTAAATTAAAACATCATGGCCAACTAATGGACGGATAGGATCACCCATGTGGACCCCACCCCATGTCATATGTGTGTTGTATCATCCACCATCCAGCAGCATGCGCTGCTAGAGGGACAACACAAATATCAGTTTAATCTAGCAGGTGGGCCACACTGACGTAGCCCCACCTTGATCTATATGCCAGCCCCACCTTGATCTATATGCCATCCCTGGACGTGGGCCTACCATGGTATACGTGTTATATTCACACCGTCTGTGTGACCACCTGATGTATGTGTTGCTCCCACACCATCTAGCAAGGGACGGTGCTAGGGCACCCTAATGTAAGTGTTTTAACAACATCGTCCGTCTATGGACCCCACTTGATGTGTGTGTTGTCCACACACGTGGGACCCACACATTAGGTATATGTTTTATCCACGCTATCCACCGACCAGCAATGGAGGGTGGAACCCACTGATGTAAGTGTTTTCTCCACATGCATGGACTCCACCTTGATGTATAAATCTGATCCACACTGTCCAACCAATTTCCCAGCTCATTTCAGGAGTCAAACCAAAATATGAAGCCAAACCGAATCTCTAGCGGGCCGCATTGTAGAAAACAGTAGTTTTGGAGATATAAATTGTTAGGGCCCACTGTAATGTTTCTATACGTCTGAACATTATGAATATTGGGCTTGTTAGGCTTGTCACGAGCCTGAGCACCCAATCGGCGGAGTGGATACTCCTGATGTGGCCCCCACCTATGAAAAACCTTTAGAAAACTATATATATATATATATATATATATATATATATATATATATATATATATATATATATATATAAGCAACAACAACATTGGACGTTGTTGCTGCCAGCGTCATGCTACTTGGAACGGGCAGGGACAGTGGGTCCTACCACAGGCCCCACCATGATATATGTCAAACATCTACACCGTGCATTTGATGGGTCCCCTTTAGAAATTGGGATACCCCAAAAAAATCAGTAGTATATAGAACTCAGGTGGCCCACACCATCTAAAATCATGTGAAGACATGCTAAATCATATAAAAGCATTGTTGGGGTCCATCTGAGATTTGGATGCATCTAAAACTTGGTCTGATCCCTTAACCAAGTGGGCCACACATAATGGATGAGTCGGATTCGTGAGCCACACCTCAGTGGCCCAACAAATAATTATGAATGTTTTAATGGAGGGTAAACCTCTCAACTATTGTACATAGTGTAGCCCACACAAGCCACATATTGACTTGATTTAAGTCCCAAGCCTCACCATGATTTGTGTGTTCATTCATTTTCTTAGGGCCATGGGCCCCATCGTCTTGAGAGGCCCACCCTACGTTTGTGCCCCAATCAGGGGTTGCCTTAGGCAAGCCCACCATGATATATGTGGTATACTGGTTGTCCATCCTTTTCTCTAGGCCATAGGCTGCCCTATAAGGCTCACCATGATGTATGGGTTATATGCACACCGTTTGCCCATTTTTTTTCAGGCTGTGGGCTGCCCCATGAGGCCCACTTTGATGTATTTGAGGCCCATGTATGAGGCCCAATATGATGTATATGAAGCTCATGTGTGAGGCCCAATGTGATGCATGTGAGGCCTAATGTGATGTATATGAGGCCCATGAGTGAGGCCCAATATGGTGTATATGGGGCCCTTGTGTGAGGCCTATTGTGATGTAGGTGAGGCCCTTGTGTGAAGCCCATCGTGATGTATATGAGGCCCTTAAGGGAGGCCCAATTGTGATGTATGATTCCACCATAATGTATGTGATAATATTTATATAGCCCATCCATTTTCTAGCTAGTATAAGGGTCGTGGGCCACATTGCAATTAGATTCTAAGTTCCAAATGAGCCACACCTTGAGAGTAATCGTGGTTAAATGTTCACATTGTAACTCTCCCTAGGGCCCGTTGTTAGGCCCATTCTCATCTCCTTTAGTGGGCTAACCCAAACTGTTGGGCCCCCATTAATAATGGTGCTTCCCACCATGCCCTGTACTACTGCCCAAATTTTGAAGCCCATCTTGTGTTCACACTAGGCCTTTTATAGAAAGTGGCCCATCTAGATGCATGTTTTGCCCAAGTTCAGTGACCATACCCAAGGCCCACTTAGGTGTTGAGCGGGCTACCCAATCTGCTTGGAAGGATACATAGTCTTAGGTGTAGGTACTCCACCAAACCCACTTTGTGCACGTATCGGGCTTCCCATAGGAAAGCCCAGTTTATTACATGATATAGAGATTTAGGATGCCCAATTATTCACCCTGGTAGCACACCTTATGAACTCACCTTGCCTATACTCACTTGACTCACCACGAGTGGTATATCCTACCCCTGTACCAATTTACTAGGACCTCGTGACATGTACATATCATCCGCACCGTCCGTCTCTTTGTTGAGACAAGTGCGAAGTCTATCTTGGACATTAATGTATCATCTAGGCTATCCGTTGTTTAGTCCATCGTCACCCCTTGCCGTAAATAGAAGAATATGTAGTATCAAATTTTGCATATCCACTATGTAGAACCTATCTCGATGTATGGAGTAGACCCGCCATCCCCGTATTGGATCATGTAGAGCCTTGGAAGGCTAATGTAAGACATATCGCATATGTAATGCCCCGTGTTTTCAGGACCCGATTATTTAACCCATTTTCCAAAAAATCGAGTGTTAGCTTATAAAATCCAGTGTAAATTTGAACCATTTATCATTAATCAGAGTTAACAGCAACAAAGCTAGATTAAACCATACATTGTATAAAACATTCTAATCATTACAAAATTCTAAATGTAGCACCCATACAAGATTTATACAATCCCAAATACAAAGTTCATTAATAACAAAAACCAGAAACCTATCCTGTAATGGTGGAACTCAATATGGGCCGCAGGGACCTCGCCTAGCTCCCCAGATAACCGATCTGCTCTAGCGACCCAATGAACGTCATCAACTCGCTCTACACCTGCATCAACTGTTACGGTTTGATAACGTCAATGGCTATCACAGTGAGAAACACCATCTAAGATTGCACACTCATCATTCATAATCAATATAGAACGCCAGTCATGAACTTAGATATATTAAATAGGGAAATTTATAATCATGAGTATGCATACAAAAATTAAGTCAATCAACACAATCTCATCATAAGCAAGATATAATAGCAATCGCAATGCAAGGAAACATGTCCAGATACCTAACTAATCCACCATACGACTTTCTATTGCACCAGGAAGTCATATTGTACGTGAACTCCGCAAGATGGATAGAAAATCGATAAGCGAACTTCAGCTCCACCCAGAAATCATGGTATAAGTGAAATCCATAAGGTTAATAGAAAATCAACCTTCAAAACTCTTCTTCATCGGAAAATTATGTCGTACTTGAACTCCGCCAGATGGCTAGAAAATCGATAAGCGAACTTCAGCTCCACCCTGAAATCATGGTACGACTGACATCGCAAAGAGACAAACAACATAAAAAAACCTTAGACCACCCGAAAATCATGTCGTACGTGAACACTGCAAGATGGTTAGAAAGTCGATAAGCGAACTTCAGCTCCACCTGGAAATTAGGGTATGACCGAACACCGTAAGATGACTAGAAAACCAACATACAAACATCTACTTGACTTGGAAATCATATCATACGTGAACTCCGCAAGATGGCTAGAAAATCAATAAGCGAACTTTAGCTCCACCCGAAAATCATGGTACGACTGAACTCCACAAGATGAAGAGAGAACCAACATGGAAACTCCGGCGTCATTCAGAAATCGTATGAACTCCACAAGATGGCTAGAAAATCGACAAGCGAACTTCAGCTCCACCCGAAAATCATAACGAACTCCGTATAATGACCAGAAAATCAACGAGATGTGCGAATATAACAATAAGTCACGAAATAGCGTCAATGTCCCATCAAAGCCATGGAGGGCAAATTAACGATCCAAGCCTCGTAGGGCAAATGTGCAGTCCAAGCCATGTAAGGCATATATGTGATCCAAGTCGCGTAAGTCAAATATGTACCGCAAGATGATGAGTTCATTATAGGTTTCATTTATTACATCACTCAATCACGAACAGCAAACATACAGTTAATTATAATGTAAAACTAAAGACAGCATGTTATCACCAAATCATTTATGCATGTTATAATTAAAGAAATATATTAATTATCTACCATAGGAATCAGGTGCGCAACACGTTACCATATTCACATAATAAGTTAAGTAACAAAATCAAGTAACTTAGAAGGTACTGAATGGAAAGGATTAAGGCAACATTTATGATTAGATTAATGAATTTAAGTGGAAAGCTCAAAAGGTGAGTCCTCATGTGTGGGGTCGTGTTACCGTCCTTGATTCACGTTTCTATAAATATCCTGCGGCCCAAAATCATGCAAGTAACTTCCTAGAGGGCAGTTTGCATTAGACAAAAGTCCTTAATGTTTTCATCTACTAGCATATTGAAGGTTTTAAAGGATTTAAAAGGGCTCACAAGTTAAGTTATTTGGGGCCTACCTTAAGGTGACTAGGCCTTCAGGCTTTTGTCATAACAGGTGGTCCAACTTTTGGGCCCAAGCTCTTTACTAACTAAGGGCTGGACTGGGCCCGATTTGGCCTAGCCAATGGGTCCGAACATAGGCCTAAGTGGGCTGACCCACAACACTTTATGGTGAGGCCCATTGCATTACAGATGAGGTAAGGGCCATCCATTTCGAACGTGGTGCAGCCCACAGAAATTTTGGTTTTGGGCTAGGATCAAAGGCCCAGCTAGAGGCTGCACTTGGCCCCTAGCACGGTCCATTAAGGCCTAATGAAGGCCTGGTTTTGGGCCAGCTGAAACGGGGTTTCCAAGGCCCATTTAAAAGCCTGATTCAAGTCCTGATTTCAGCTCGGTTCAAGGCCCGGATGAGGCCTGATGTTAGTCTAGTTGTATGGCCCATTTTGAGGCCAATCTTTTAATCTGATTCAAGGCCCAACTGAGGCCCACAGTGTTTGTGGTGTGGCCCATTGAGATTTAAATGGGAGGTCCGCTCAGCAACAGACAGATGGTGTGTATATAATACATACATCAGAGGTGGGGTCCACCGTCCAGTCATCTGGACGGCGTGGATAAGACCCATACATCACCGTGTGGCCCACTTAACGTGTACAGCAACCTTGCTGCTATGGGATGCGGAGACGGGCGGTCAGGATGTTGCACATACATCACGGGACCCACAGAGCTGGTAGATGCCAATAACCCAACTATATAGCCATCCAGGGCCGCCCTGGACGGTCTGGATGCAACGGATGCATCATGTGAAGGCCCCACCGTCCAGACGGATGGTGGGAGTAAAACACATATATCACAGTCCGTCCCACGGACTTGCTGACGCTGCTGCAGCAGCTGCGTACACACCAGCCAATCCCTCTGATGGGTCCCACGAATGGATGGCTCACATATATGACACATATCATTAGGGTGGGGCCACATGGTGGCCCATCAGTCCAGCAAAATGGACGAACGGTGAGGATAGAACACATACCTCATAGTGGGCCCCACCGTCCAGGGGTCTTGACGGTGTGGATGGACGCATACATCATGGTAGGCTCCACCGTTTGAAGATGGTGTTTGGCTGTCACTTGCTCCTGGATCCGGAAGAAACAGAAGGAGAAACGGCTGCAAGGAGGCCCACCATTGATCGCACAGACCCGTCCTTCGAGCGAGGAAGAAGAAGGATGGCCATGGCAGATTTTATATCGCCGGGTTTTCCTTTGATCTGGTCGTCATGAAGGGTGTGGATGAGGTCAAGGGAGCTCGGGGAATACTCAAATCGTAGCTCCCAGTCGGTTTTGGTGGTGGGTTCAAGCGAAGGAGAGAACAGCCGTTTTTCTCGGGTTGCTGCGGGAACGGTGGTAGGATTTGATTGCGCTCGATCCATCCTTTCTTGTAGCGTTGCCCTAACATCTTTAGACTGTCGGATGAAGATTAGAAGGCTGGGATTGAATCTATTTGAAACTGCTAAGTACAGCAGTTGAAACCAAATCGGCCGCTTGTTTTCGTCTGCAAAAGAAATCCCTAAACCGCTCAACTAGAACAGACAGGTGAGAGAGGTTAGAGTGGACGACTAGGATCGAGGGAGAGAGAGTCACGCGGATCGTCCTGTTGGCAACAGTTTCCATTTTTGAAAACAGATGTGTTTGTAGGCTCTCCTGGCGTCGAGGATTGTGTGTCCGTATGTACAGGAAAATCTGTCATAGGAGTTGGGTTTTGGTTGAGCCCAATTCCGGAGTCAGATGGACGGTTTGGATCGTCAATGTGGGGCCCAGATGGTGGGCCATCGATCGTCGAGGAGGGACCTTGTCCGGCCTCTGTTTTGGCGGAAGGAAATTTGAAAAGAAAGGAAGAGGGAATTCCTTTGAGCACGGGTCTGACCGTGCCTGTGGCATGGTGCACCTCGGGTGCACCCCAACCGTATACACACGCTCCTCATGTGGGGTCCACCATGATGGATCCAGTGGATCCACTCCGTTCATCTGTTTTTCCAACCCAAGACAGGGCCCGACCCAAAGAATGGAGTAGATCCATGACTTAGGTGGGCCATAAACATCAATTTAATGTCTGATTGGTGGTCTTCGGGGCCATGGTGGTCTTAAGTGAAATCTGATCCGTTCACCAGTTTTAATATTAGTATGGAATAAGGGGTATTAATTAATAACAATTATATTAGCATACGCTATAGTATGTTTTATCAACATATATACGACTTGTATTACATTTATAATTTAAATTAATAATTATTTTTCAAGAAATAACGTATTTAGTTTGAACTATTATATGTGTGTGTGTGTATTTTTGTATTTTTCTTTTATATATGTATAAATGTTAATTATTAAGTGATGTATATATTTTATATATATGGTATAGTACAATAATATGTAGTTTAAATTACAAAATATAAATATTAGTCGATTTACATCAATTATATGATAATGCGTTCACCTACAATTTATTTTATATATAGTTCAAATAATGTAAAATAAATAATATACATAATTTGTATAATTTAAGTAACATATGTATTATTATGAGTAATTATAAAGTTTCATAGTATTATAGTGTGTGTATATATATATATATATATATATATATATATATATATATATATATATATATATATATATATATATATATATATATATATATGTCACATTTAAAATGAATCATTTGGGTATCAACTTAAGATGGGCCACCCATCTGACTTAAGGTAGATCTATATCTCTAGATTAGACGATCACTCCTACAATTAGATTCCCTTATATCTCAGTTGGACGGTAGATCTTGAATCTCCTAGTTACTCCACCCCTTAACGATTGGATTTAGGCCATAGTGTGAACGTTCTCATAGATCGAGATTGTATTTATACTAAGTCAGGTTCTCATGGTAACACCCAAGTACAGAAAAGTATGGGGTGTTACAACATAGACTCCTATAGTTGTAGGAACACGTCGTTCAGTTTGTACTTGTAGTATGTGACAAGCCGGTGATGGTCGATTGTAGAGTATTTTTGTCTGCCCTATCAGATAATCATGCCTATGTACTATATTACATCATGATACATGCCCATACGCATCATATGTATGCTTGTTATGAGGAGTGATTGATCATAGCATATGATATTGGGTTGGTTTATTATGAGACTCCTTGTGAGACAGAGTTGTCCCACATGATCATGTGGTACACGCAGGATTGTTGCATGACTGATAACCTGATTCATACATCTCGCATTTGTGTAACATGACTACTATTGGCCCTAGCGATATCATGGTCGTAGCCTCCACGGGCATATCGTGGATGGCCAGATGGGACGTAGAAAATCTTTTCTACATGGGGTACTATAGATGTCCCTAGGTAAAATTCTCTAAATCCTTTTGGTACTGGAGGATGCTCCAACGTCTAGACCGAGTGGATGCAAGAGCACCGAGTGTTGAATACTAAGAGGTCGTGCTTCCCACTGTGTCATAGTCGGTTGTAAGGGGGTGTGGCCTTACCCGCCCGAAGGAGTAAGTAATATTAGGCTAAGTCTGACCAGCTCATAAATGGGTCCGCTATCGACGAGTCGGACCGATATTGGCATGCGGATAGTGAGGTCTCTTCCACTTACCCAGTCGTGCGCTTGATGGGGCGACAAGCTGGCGTAGAGTGTACTAGACTCCGATAATGATCTCAGAGATGTACGGTACTGATACGTGGACTTACTGAGTAGGAGTTGTATACTCAGTATTTGATTGATTCATTCATTCATTCACTATCCACTCTGGCTGGTGGTGCACAACTAATTTGTTATATGTACCTTCATAATGGTCAGGATTTCGGTTAGGGCGTGTGACTAACCTGAGTTCAGGAGTTTACCACATTAAGTCTGGCTATCTAAATTTAGGCATGGGACTAGTTTGGATAGAAGTTCCTTGTGATGAACCTCACAGCTTGCGATACCACATACTATCATTCTGATTATACACTCCAGCTTTATCATTTCTTTTGCATTTGCATATTGCACTGTACCCTTAGCTTATGACATTAGATTTACTATGATTTTACACTGTACGGCCTAGATATGACATTTGGCTTACTATATCTCCACATTGCGTAGTCGATTTACATTACTTCCTTAGCATATGACTTTGCTTTATTATATATTTTCATCGCATAGTTCGGATAAGTCTGATGGTATTGATGGAATTGCCAGTATTTTCGCTTACTCTGATATCTATATGCTTGGCACGTGTATTGCACACACATATACCACCCTATAAGCTTTCTATAAGCTTATGCACGACCGTTGGGTGTAGGTAACGTTAAGTCGCAGTAGCGTGGAGGCCGAGCTTTGTGGAGATTTTAGTATATTCATGTATTTCTTTTCAGCATTGTAATCAACGATTTATATTAGTGGATATGTGAAGATGATGTTGCTCTTGTGATTTGAGTACACTTGTGGTTATGCTCCTTTACAAACAAATTTACACTGAAAATTCTCATTGTAGGATCCAAGGATCGGAATTTGGCATATGGACGGTGGGAGTTGAGAATGAGGTACTACGGAGGCTGTCAGCACCGGATTCTATGATTAAGAATTTTGTGAGTTTAGTTTTCGAGTTTGGGGCGTGACATTTCGCCCCTAGGAAAAAAGCCTACCAAATTGGGATTCTCACATTTCACACTCGCCCATTTAATGGAAAATCCAATTCATTCATAGATAAGAGAAATATCCTACTCAACTACCCATGAACTTTCTTTATTCGATGGACACCAAAATCAACGGTTAAGGGGCTGAATTATCAATCGGGCCACTTTTATAATGATCTACGGTCTGAAATTCGATGTGTATGGTTAATTTATGATACATAAGAATGGTATAAAATTTCACATCAAACGAATCATGAAAACTATATGATCTAGAATTCAAGGGTTTAAGTTTATGACATTAAGTATTTATGATTTTGTCATCTTTTATTTCTCCAACTTTCATCGTCCGTAATAGATGGCTACATTATCCGAATGTATTGAAATTTGATAGGCATTCGTTATTTTTCATGCTCCTTTCATCACCCCAATTGGGTCTTAATCACTTACAAATGACCAAGATGCCTTGTTAATGGGTTATACCGCCCTGAGGTCTAAATCAACGCTTTCATACATATATTAGAGAAGTTAGCCGGTAATCATGGCATATATGGTTAGTACTCTAATCATGTATGCAGGTAGGTATATAATCAGTTTTGTAAACGGATTAACACAAGTGAATTTTTGAAGTGATCAAGAGATAAAACATGTATACCGTTAGATTCAAGTGACTTGTTCATATATGTATGTTCCTCGTATTGTAGCTCTGATGGTGAGTTAAGTATATTCATAGGTAGTGAACAGGATGAACAAATCAGAATCTCAATTTAATATGTGTACAAACGAATGCAGAGATCAAGTAGTTAGTTTACTATGATTTGGTGGTTCAAACTCAATGTGGATGGTCATATATATTTACCTAGTGGTGAATAGTTAACTGAACAGTTGATTATGATGAACAAGGAAGAGTAGTTGGATATATGATGATCTTGTCTTAAAAATCAACGGTTGGATGACTCGATCTACGAATGAAGATTATTCTCAATGGTTAAATTCAGGTTGAAGAATAAATATAAGGTTAGAATAGGCTAAACTGGTGACATATACATGTATATACTAAATTATATTTCATGGTAACACTCGAAAACTTTCAATAATCGAGTATTGAAAAGTTCGGGGGTGTTACAGTGAGATACAAGACAATAATTAGATAAGCCTCACCTATACATTCGATGGCAAGAAGATAGGCAAGCTAAATGGGTGTGTTAAATGTGTCTTTAGCAAGCTAGTTGGACAAAGTATAATTCATATGGTTACTCTCAAAAGTACCCATAAGATTCTTCTAGCTACAAGATCCAGACTAAGATATCAAATCTTATACACAAACATGCATACTCACATAAAATACGGCAAGAACAAAACTCTCCTCAAGATTATTAGTAGAATACTTTTTCCTTTCCTCCTTTTCCTCAAGCTCTGAGAACCACATAAATAGACTAACCTAGTAGTCTTTTTATAAGATCAATAAGAAATATACATGTTCTTAATTGACATCTCTCTAATGGTTATTGGCTTAAACAAGAAAAGTTAATATTAAGGAAAAAAGCACAAAGGGACAAAATATAAGATGCTATTAACAGCCAAATTAGGGTTGTACACGAGCAGAGTTAGCTCAGTAACTCGCTCAACTCGACTTACAAAAGCTCGATTCGACTCAGTTCAAAACTGAGTTCGAGGCAAGGTGAGCTGATTTTTTGAGCTCGAAAAAATTTCAAACCAAGTTTGAGCTTGTTGGAGCTCGACTTTGACTCGGATCGAACCCAACTCGAATTGAACACGGATCAATTTAGTTCAATGACTTGGTTACTTTGTTATTGTTGTTGCTCACCAATTGTTTGATGAAATGACTCATTGAAGTGTGGCTGGTGGCAAGGAAGGTACGTATATTAAACAAATACTCTTTTTAATTTCTTGATTTTTATGTTGTTTACAAGGTGTTTGATGAAATACTTGTAAATCCATTGTTGTTGTTTTACATACAGCAAGATTTTGAATATGTAGTTCATTTGTTTGTGAAAATGCTGCACAGACGAACTGGACTCGATCTTGGCTTGAACTCAGCTCAAACTGGCCTGAGTTGCTGACCGAACCGAGATGAACTGGCCAGTCAAACTCGAGGACCGAGTCGAGCCGAGTCTGAGCTGAGGTCAGCGAGCTGAGTCGAGTTGTGCCAAGCTCGACTCAGATCGACATCTAATCCAAATCACATATTTCAATACCATGCCTAGCACATGCATTTCATAGCCAAAATTCAGGGGATCTCGATAAGGTAATATAATCATCCTCGAAGGCACAAACTACTACCAAAAAAATGAGAAAAGGCTATGGACTATGTTAGCATTTTGCTACCCATATCAACCAACCGTAGCTATATTAGTACAGCTTCATCCATAGCTAAACTACAACACCTTCACATAATTAGAAATTGACGCTCCTCTAAGAGACTCCCACCATAACCACCATAATATATGTGTTCTATCTAATCCGTCCATCTGTTTTGAAATATTATCTTAGGGCATCTTACTAAAAAATGGGGTGGATGGAAGGCTTAAGTAGACCACATGGTAGGAAATATTGAAGATTAAATCACATGTGCTTCCTCTATAGTGTGGTTCACTTGGGCCTTCAAGCTAACTCCATATAAAAATTATGAATTAAAATTGTTAATGTAAAATCTAGTCGGCCCTCTCTCCACGTTGCCCTCTACGTATTGTCCCTGAAACCTACACCAAGAAAAGGGGCAAAGGTGACCCTGGCTAAGCCGGGGGACCCTCCTATGCATAAGTCAGGATAGGTGAATCAGGGTCTAAGTCGAGTGTAGAGGAGAGAGTACTTGATCTTACGTACCTATAGATATGGTGTGATGTGCTATTTATACTTACCTGTGAGGCGGTCTGGATCCGATAATGTCGGCACGATCAGAGGGATTCTAGGATCATGGAGATACTGCCCGCAATCTACTGATTGCGCAGCGTATCTGGTGGATCGTGCGCAACTGCGAGCGAAGTTACCGGCCACGTTCGGTTGTGGCAGTTTCCATGTTTAGCGAACGAGGTCTGCTCCTTTAAATACCGACTCGGCTTGGACCATCCGACCTCGGAGTGAAGACCAGTATCTAGTACTGCCTAATCCGTCCTGTTAAGCCGGTCCCATCGTAGTCGGCCTGACTGGTCATGTCGAGCGGAGGACAGGTCATCCGGTCAGAATATGAGGACTGTCACGAGTTGCATCTCGGCCGTGTCGGCTGCTCGGACGGGTTGCATTTCGAAATAGGTCGGAGGAGTCACGCCTTAGCTCTGCCTGGTGATCGGACCAGCGTTGTATCATGAGCTCGAATTTCTCATAATAGAAGCCCCCTACTCTTCGAGTTTGCTCGCAGGCTCGGAGAGTAATTACGCAGAAAATCTCCCGCCCTTATTGCCATGATGACGAGTCTCGGATTGCGAGCGCACTGATCACCTTGGTTGATGCGTGGCGACGATTACGATCCTGAATCTCCTCCAGCCTATGAGAGGCTGCCACGCAGGCCAGAGGAGGCGTGTACCTGACGGCTCCGAGTGCCTGAGCGTCGCTTCGTGTATCGAGGTATGTTGCCCGATGTCAGAGCCGTGCGATCGGTTCGGTATCCCTCCAATGCAACGCTGCCCTGTGTCCTCGGAGATCGGTTGGTGCCGATTCGGCTGATGCCATTAAGGCTCGCCATTAATGTAGAATCCCTTCGCTGCCTATATAAGGTGCTCCAAATTTTTATTTGCTACTTTACATTCTGAATTAGAAGAGCACACCGGAGGAGGCAATTTTCGACGAGGCAATTCCGATCGAATTCGAAGTTCTTGGTAGAAGGCGATTTCCGGCAGTCACCCGGTGAGTCTCACTGATCTTCACACTTCTTTCTACCATGTCTTCCGACCTCGAGATGGTCCGCAAATATGCCGATGACTCTGAGCCGGGGAGTACTGAAAGTGGGAGTGGGTCCTTCGATAGCCCTTTTGAGACCACTACCCTATACCCCCCGCCTCAGAGGTAAAAAATGTTAGGTTCTAAGACCATACAGCTCAGTAAGAAGACAGCCACCCGAGCCCGCCGAGTCGAGACCACTACCACTACCGAAATGCCCACGAATTTGCCCACCGCAGTGGTAGTCCCAGGAGGTTCTGTCATGTCAGAATCTCATATGGAGTGGATTCGTTAGGAGTTTCAAATCCCTGACTCCGTTCAGATAAGGGCTCCTGGTCCTTTGGACGTTGCTGGCGCTCCTGCCAAGGGAGATGTAGCCATCTTACTTTGCGCGCTGCAGTGCAGGGTCCGGCTCCCATTACACCCATTCATCAGGAAGGTTGTGACCTACCTTGGATTGGCTCCCGGGCAGTTCGCTCCGAATGCACAGAGAGTGATGATTTTCGCCTACGTCATCTAAAGACAAGTTGGAAACTCCGAGCTAACCCCAGAGGAACTGATGAGTCTGTACATGGTCAAGCATGAAGCAACGATCTATGGTACTATTTTATGACTCGGGGGAGCAAGGGGTCGAGATTGGTGATGCATCTGCCGTCGTCCAACAAGGACTGGAAAAATAAGTGGTTCTGGGCAGCAAGTGAATGGGAGGCACCCGCGACTGAGCTTAGAACTTCAACGGATCGGGTTCCGACCCATTTTACAAAACCAGGTCGGACTTCATTTTACATCCAGATTGTTGCTTTAGTTTTCCCCTGTTTCAGTCGAAGTGAAATTTCTTTTTCCTTTTGCAGCTTTCCAGAAGGGGTTGCCGCTCCTCGACTCGGACCAGAAAAATCGCATAGTGAAGGCCAGAGTGCGATCGGAGACACTTCGCTCCTGGGCCAATCCGATCACCACACCCAACCTCCACTGGTCCAGGCTCTGCAAATTCCAGCCTTTGCTCACATCCCTCAGTAAGCTGTCCTGATCTCTCCGATGGACTTTTCTTTGGTTATTTAATAACTGACACAATCTTCTCTTTCGCAGGCATGGTCGAGGCATCCGGAGCTCGGAAGAGGAAAGCAGCCCCGACAGTAGCGGAGTTGCTGAAGGAAGCCCCCCGAGTGAAGATCACTCGGAAGAAGTCAGTTTCCCCTCGAGTGGGGGAATCTTTTGCTGTGCCGATCTCAGCAGCCCCAGCTGCAAAACCAGTCGGCTCTCCGCTACGGTGTCGACCCCAGCACGCCCCAGTGCTACCGCTGCTCCTTCGACGGTCTTGCGCCCAGCGGTGTCTCCTCCTCCGAGGCTTGTCCGAACGACTGTGGCCGATACCCCAGTCGTTCCGAGCGTTGTTGCTTCACGCGCTCCCACTGTCGCCTCTCCCCCCACCGCGGAGGTACTTGTCGCTGTCCCCAAGGCCCCCATCGCTATCCCCTCTTCCTCTGAATGGGAGGAGACAATTAGAACGACGGACAATATGCTATCCCCCCCCTCCCCCGAGGTCGGGGAAGATGTCAGTGCCGAGGGTAAAAACTTGGCCGGCAATAGGGTAGGGGCCGAGGCGGGCACGAGCGGCGAGAGGTTCGAGCCGGGCTATCATATGGCGTGCTTGGCCCCGTGGGCTGCCAGGCATGCTAAGGAGGAGGATATCGCTCAGAACCTTGAGCGGTCGGAGATCGGCTTTCTGAATGACTTCGCCTTCATATGCTACATGGTATACTTCCGAGAGGATTCTCCCTTTCTTTCATATCGTTGTATATATTTTATAGGTTCTGACCTTTGTTTCCTGTTCAGGCCGTCCCGGTGCTGCTCTCAATTCGGGAGAGAGTGCGGGAGCATAGGAGGAGGGAGGTAGAGTCCGAGGTCTCAAGGCTGAGCTGACAGCCTTGAAGTTCGAGTAAAGCGAGCTGCGTCGGCAGCTTTCAGGAGAGAGGGCTATGGTGAGTCGACTGCAGGGAATCATCATCGACTTGTAAGACAGGGAGCTACATCTGCAGAAAAGGGCAAATAATTATAAGGCGAGTGGCGATGCAGCGACCGCCGAGCTGACCCCCGCCAGGGCTCACGCGGATTCCTTGGCCATGGAGACCACTCGGCTCGGAGATAACCTAAAACGCGCTAAGGCCGAGGCGGCTAAAGAAAGGATCCGAGCCGTCAATTAGGCCATGGAGGCTCAGCGAGCCAAGGACGAGGCCTCCCTGGCCGCAGTGGTTGCCGCCGCGGTTGAAGGTTTCAATACTTATAAGGAGAGGGACATGGAAGCTGCGACATTCTACAACCGCGGCTTCGATGCTTGTCTCGAGGCGGTTCTGAGTTTATACCCAGACCTCGATCTTAACTCTCTTCTGTCCGAGGACGCGCCTGCTGAAGTTGCCTGCTCAGACCAAGCCCCCAACGCCCAAGCTCCTCCAGCATGAAGACATTCTATCATTTTCGATTTTTCTCTTCTTTTTTTTAGAAGATGCCGATGTATCTTCATCAATGTATTTTTTGTCCCTCCGTGGGAATTTAATGAAAAATGTTTCTTTAATATTATGTTCCCTTTATTGTCGTTTAGTCGGTCCTAGGGTTGGTTCTCCGAGCTCCCTCGGCCCAAGTCTTAGTTGGGTCCAATCCCTTAGGATACTCGGCCCGTCGCCTATCTGGCATGAACCCTTCATTCCTTCATATGTCGAGCCGAGCGCTTCGATGGAGGGTCAGGTCATTATTAGACTTTTTCCCTCAAAGGGATGCCTTGTCGATTTTTCGTTAGATTAGGCTCCGATCCCTTAAAGGATCGGGCTATTCAATTCGTGCTTGTGTCGAATCGGGCATGCATCTGAAGTAGAAATGATCTTTTATTAAGAGCCTTAAAGGCTAGCCGCTCGGAGGCGTACATTTTATTATGAGCCTTGAAGGCTGGTTCCTCATGGGTAGTAGATCTTCAAGTGCTCGGCGTTCCAAGAGTGAGGGAGATGACGACCTTCGAGGTCTTCCAGGTGATACGAGCCTGATTTGGCAGATCTGACCACACGATATGGGCCTTCCCAATTGGGTCCGAGCGCTCCTGCCCCCAGCTCAGCCGTGTTCTGAAAGACCGGTCGGAGGACTAAGTCTCCTAGTCGAAAGCGCCTGACTTTGACCTTTGAATTGTAGAAGCGCGCTACCTATTAGTATTGAGCTGTTGTTCGGAGCTTGGAAACCTCTATGAGTTCTTCGAGTAAATCCAGATTGACAGCGATCTGCTCGGAGTTCTGATTTTCTTCGAAGCTCTTAACCCGTGTCGTAGGGAGTCCAATTTCTACTGGCACTATTGCTTCCGAGCCATAGGATAACGAAAACGGGGTCTCACCCGTTGAAGTTTGTGTTGTGGTCATGTAGGCCCATAGGACGAGGGAGAGCTCTTCGGCCCAGCTTCCCTTTACTTTTTCGAGCTTTTTCTTGAGGTGATTCTTGATGATTTTGTTGACGACTTCAACCTGTCCGTTTGATTGCGGGTGCCGAGGCGATGAATAGGCGTTCACGATGCCAAGTTTTCTGCACATACCGCGAAACTTGTCGTTATCGAACTGGCGGCCGTTGTCAGAGACGATGGTATGTGGGATTCCGAACCGACAGATGATATTTTTCCACACAAAGTCTTTGCGACTGGCTCGGCCTACTCGCTTGGTACCGGTTCCACCACTACAGCTTTCTTCTTCCTCGTCATTGCTTAGGTGAATGAGAACCTGACTTCTAGTTTCAGGTTCCCACAGACGGCGCCAAAAAATGTTGATATAAAAATCTGGTCAGCCCTCTCTTCACGTTGCCCTCTACGTATTGTCCCTGAAACCTACACCAAGAAAACGGATAAAGGTGACCCTGACTAAGCCGGGGGACCCTCCGATGCCTAAATCAGGACAGGGGAATCAGGGTCTAAGTCGAGTGTAGAGGAGAGAGCACTTGATCTTGCGTACCTATAGATATGGTGTGATGTGCTATTTGTACTTGCCTGTGAGGCGGTCTGGATCCGATAATGTCGGCATGATCAGAGGGATTCTAGGATCATGGAGATACTGCCCGCAATCTACTGATTGCGCAGCGTATCTGGTGGATCGTGCGCATCTGCGAGCGAAGTTACTGGCCACGTTCGGTTGTGGCAGTTTTCATGTTTGGCGAACGAGGTATGCGCCTCTGAATACCGACTCGGCTCGGACCATTCGACCTCGAAGTGAAGACCAGTATCTAGTACTGCCTGATCCGTCCTGTTAAGCCGATCCCATCGTAGTCGACCTGACTGGTCATGTCGAGCGGAGGGCAGGTCATCCGGTCGGAATATGAGGACTGTCCCGAGCTGCATCTCGACCGTGTCGGCTGCTCGGACGGGTTCGTTTCGAAACAGGTCGGAGGAGTCACGCCTCAGCTCTGCCTGGCGATCGGACCAGCGTTGTCGGACCAGCGTTGTATCATGAGCTCAGATTTTCTATAATAAAAATGAATAGACGAAATGGATAGACCACATACATCATGGTGGGCTTCATGAATCCCCTGACAGGACTGTCCATCTGTAGGTGATTATGGCGGGCACCCTATCCACACCCAAAAAAGAGGGCCCGCCCAGAGGACATGGATTGCGTCCTACCCCTACTTATCCTTAGCCGCAAATGGGCAGTTTTGTTGGAGGGCCCACCGTGATGTTATTTATCCACGTAGTCCACCTCTTCTAAGATATAAAGCACAAAAATGAGGTAGATCCAACGGTCAATGTACCGCTACATGGATAGACTCTTACATTTAAGACAACTAAGTTTATTATTATGTGAGGTACACTTGAGCTACCTCATTTTTGTGCAAATGCCTTACTCTTACATTTAATGCAACTAAGTTTATTGCCTGCTGTGGTACACTTGAGTTTTGGATCTACCTCATTTTTGTGCAAATGCCTTGAAATGATTTGACAGAAAGGATAGCCGGGGTGGATAACAGATACATCATGGTGGGCCCGCCCGCAGAACTGCCCGTTCGTTGCTAGAGACGGGCGGCGGTAGGACCCAATTCGCGTTCCTAAAAACCCTAGCTCCATATAAACGCAGCAGCGGGGATAACTAGAAAAGAAAACCCTCGCATCGTCATCGTCATCGTCATCGTCGTTCCTTTGTTCTTGCTACGGCCAGCCATTCCATCCAATAGGGGAAGAAAGAGAGATGGCCGCTGCCGTGGAATCGGTCCAGTGCTTCGGGCGCAAGAAAACGGCTGTGGCGGTGACCCACTGCAAGCGCGGGAGGGGCTTGATCAAGATTAACGGCTTTCCGATCGAGCTAGTGGAGCCCGAGATCCTCCGCTACAAGGCCTACGAGCCCATCCTCCTCCTCGGAAGGCAGCGGTTCGCGGGCGTCGACATGAGGATCCGTGTTAGGGGCGGTGGCCACACCTCGCAGATCTACGCGATCCGTCAGAGCATAGCCAAGGCTCTCGTTGCCTACTACCAGAAGTACGTCGACGAGCAGTCCAAGAAGGAGATCAAGGACATCCTTGTCAGGTACGACCGCACTCTACTTGTCGCTGACCCACGCCGCTGCGAACCTAAGAAATTCGGAGGACGTGGTGCCCGTGCTCGGTTCCAGAAATCCTACCGTTAGATTGCAGAGAGAGGAAAAGATGAAGTATACACAGAAGAAGAGTACAGTGAGAAAGGTGGAGGAGGTTTTCTACTCTCTCTCTCTTTCTCTTTTTGCCTGCTGGATTAGACATTAAGAATTGTTCTTTTCATGGCATAGGATTCGTTTTGTTTTGGTTGGGATTTTAGCATTTGTTTTAAATCAAGAGATTTTAGTGGTAGTTGCCTCGTATCTAGCTGATAACGATAGGGGTGTGCTCCATTCATGTTGTTTCCCCCTATTTCTTTTCCTATATCTTGGGGCGAGCCCAGAAACAAGTTGATTTTCTGCTCGTACTGCATTATGATATTACATTTCTTCTTTCTTGGGTGCTGTTGTGAGCATCTTACCATTATCTCCCTGTGGTATGGTTTTGGTTGTCGCTTCTACTTCTTTGGATTTGTTTACTCGTGCAATTTCATAGTGTAGATGGAGAGCTGAATACAAGTTGAGAGACTACTTAAGAATAGAAATAGGGGGACCTTTCTAGTTGACATTTGCAAATGGCAAGCTACATATGGCCGTTATAATAGGTTGTGTTCTCCCATCTTGTTGAATTGTCACCTTGAGAATGTGGTTCCTAGAACCCACAATATATTGTACTAATATGAGTTGAGGAAAGATATCTTCAGTACCTGATATGATGTGAATGTATGTGTTGAAGAGAGACATGAGTAGCTACTGTTTGATAGATTGCAGCCTTGCCTATACTGATATTTCTGTTACCGGTATGAGGAAATGAAGAATGCGATCTTCCTTTTCCCCAAAAAATGTTGTGGTAGACTAGCAGACAGGCATAGCTTTTGGTCACTTGCTAACCCCTACATAGCTTTCCGCGTGCACCTATACACCACGGTGAGCAGTTTGGCACCCAAAAATGAAGCTGGTCATGTCAACTGACAACACATTTAAAAGATAATGGCAGTGTAACCTTAACTGCCAACAGTCCATGTTTAGCATATATGTAGCCCATCTAAATGTGACAAAGTTGAATAGACAATTTGTGGAATTCCAGGATGGCCAGAATGTTATTAATTGATAAGGGAGAAGCATAAGTAGTTCTTTTAAGATCCTTCTGAGGTTGGCAAGATGAGTGAAGCTGGAACTTACGGTCTTAGTTGGCAAGAAGTTGGCCAATGAATCAGCATTTGGGCTATTTCTGGTGGAAGGGGATTCAAGTGTTTGATTTCATAGGCATCCAATTGGAGAAGTAACCAAGGAATTTTATTGTTGTTGAGATACCTTTTTGGTGATTTCAATGTTGGCTTCTCGCATTCAATGGAGGAGATTATAGAGATGAACTGTCCATCTTGTTATCCTTTTATAAAAATTTTAGGGAGAAAATTTGGCTACTGATATAGTAAAAAAGGGCTCTTTTCTTCAATCTTTAGTGGTTGGAGATTCCTTCCCTATTTGCAATCCTTCTATTTGCTTTAATAAATATCACCTAATTTTCAAAAAAGAAATGGTGATTATGATTAATCTAATCGGTAGAGAAGCCAGAAACAATTCATGCTTTTGGCGAGGAGAGGTTACATCAACCATTCGATGTTCTAGTTCTTGACTATCAACTTAATAGTTTTCTGTTCTGCTCAATTTTAATCAATCATTTTTTCCAAGAAATGAAAGGTTAGTGCATGCAGCTTCATATAGAGGAACACTTGAGCTTAGCAACATCATTCACATGTAGTCTTCATATACCCCTCGCATCACATTTTTACTTCTGTTCCAGAATTATTTCCATGAGTTGGTTGGTTGGTTAACAAAAGCCATAGAAAGTAGCTCCGGATATTTGAAGTGACAAATACAAGTGCGAACAATTGCATTTTTATATGGTGGATTCCTTGAGATTATGGATTTTGAAGTTGCATCATTTGAAGCATACTGCCCCTGAAATTGTAAATTTTAAGGGCGTCAAGAATAACACAGAGAGGTATTGCTTGTTCTTTTCATTTGACTTATAGATATGAAATCATTCAGTCAATTTATTGTGGGGTTAGTCTCAATTATTCACATGTAGTGTAATCTTAAAGAGGTCAGTCTTGCAAGATTCACATTTTGTAACTGGTTCTCATGCGATGTTTCTAGTGTCTTCTGTTTTGATATGTGATGAGGTTCAGTGGTTCCCTTGTCGTGACGCTCAAACATCTTTTCTTTTTCTTGCCATTTCTCAATTTTTGGGCTCTTCCAATGAAACAATAACAGCAGTTGGATTTTATTTATTTTTAAAATTTTTCAATCGAGTGGGATTTGGGTTTTCTTGTTTAGGCATTCCTTATGATTTATGTTTCTTATTTTTATGTTACCCTTTTATTAGAAGGGTTTAATGAAGTCGAAAGGTTGTTGACTTGTTGTGCACAAGTTACTGTTGTATGGCGTGTTAAATGTAGTTTATTGGTTGTTGTGTGCAATAGGACTTAGCAGTGCTTCAAGTTCCACCTGAGACACTGATGGTGTAAACTAGTTGGATGATCAATAAGGAATATACTTTTTAAAGCATCTTGGAATTGGTCCTACAGTAATCGGATAATGAAGATAAGATTAGATATGATGGGTTCCCTTTCTCCCATGCATTGTGTTTGGATAGAGAAAACACAAAATGAGAAAAAAGAAAAGTGCCTATGGAAAATGAAAACTGTGGATTCTGAAGCATATTTCTGCTGATTGGTTCGCAGTGCAATTTTACATGGAGATTGGCTTTCATTTCCATATCTGTTGTTTGAGAATGGCCTACTTGAACCATGGCAGACATGGCCTCATGAAAGAAAGCAGGGAGAACTTGTGGAAAACTACAAACAAACCACAAAGTGTTAGTTCAGATGGTTAGTTTTCACAATGCATGGTGGCTTTCAGCTTATAGATGATCATATACAACTTTGATGGAGATATATAATGATGAGAACAGGGTAACAAAATGGTCAAAAGGTTTCCCTCATTTCCTGAGATCTCCACGGAAAATGATTTAACACAGTTTTCTGACGACATTGATTAACATGTTTTTTTTGTAAATCGTTAGAAAATAAAAATGTGTTCCTTTCATTTTCCCAAAGGGAGGAAGAGAAGGATCCTAAGAGTTCATGTCCAAGGTTTTCCATGTTCCTAAGCAGTTTCATGTCATTTTTAGAATGTGGGGTAGGATTTTAAGTCTTAACTCTTAGTAAGTGTTTCTTTGTTTTTTAATCTAAATCATTCTTTGTGGAGGGGCATGCATTGTTTCAGAAATATTTTAATAGTTACTACAGGGCATTTGTGTATTTTACCATTTCATAGTTAATTTGAGTGATTATTGGTTTATTAGACTAGTATTAAGTCATTTGAATTTTATGAGAAATCATTTTTTTTTTGGTTTCTTGCTTAGGAAATAAAGCTAAAAATTTAATCTTTTTTTTTTTTTTTCTAAACATGGTGCACTCCCTGATACCAGTACTGCCATAAGCTATGTTGGTATTTGGCTGATGTGGTGGGGCCCACATGGAGCGTGCATGACATTCAACCCGCCCATCATATGCATCCACCCCAAGCAACCCCTAGATCCCAAAAATCCGGCTGATCCAAAACTCGGGTGGGCCAGAACACAGAGAACAAGTTGGCTGGGGATGCCCACCACTGATTTGTGTGGCCACCCACTGTTTGGTATATATGAAATCCAGGCCATTTAGACCCTTCATTTGGCCTGGATGAATGTTCAGGCCAAAATCAGGTCATGCAACTCAAATGGGCCTTGTTGAAAAACATGGTTGGGCATACCCTTCCAACTTGTTCCCTGTGTTGTGGGCCACCTGAGGTTTGGATTAAGCTGATTTTTGGGCCCTGAGGTTATTGAGGTGATTCATTTGATGGGCAGGTTGGACGTTATATAAATTACACATGCCACACATGAGCCTGGTAAGCTTATGGTGGTTCATGCTGCTTGGCTAGCATGCCCCTTTATTTATTGTAGGAAACATAAGGATGAGTTGGAACTTGTTTTCTTAGGAAAATTGTGTTATGCAAACAGAGATGATTGGTCCGTCATTAAGCATAACCCCTGCCACCACCATCTGATCTATATTTGTACCTGGTTTGGCTGATATCCAGAATTCGATAGCCTGCAGAGGTATAATCCTGAAGTCGCCCTCTTCAACCTGCAACAAGACTTAAGCCAGATTCCAATTTCGGATAGACGTGCCCCTTCCTTCGTCTCTACAATCACCGACCGCTGGAAAGAATCTTTCAACTTCTCTTCCACCTCTGGATCAACACAGACCACCAGCTCCAATGCTGAGTCTAACCTATAGACCCATTGATTCTTGGTGCACATCGTCTCTTCTACCCTTGCTGCTGCATCTGCTTCTATATGAGAGTGGGGGGATCCCTATTACTTCCTTGAAGGATCTAGGTCTCACCCCCCAACACAGTCTTTCCTGAGCTTCTTTCCACACCACCTTGATCGGAAGAGCACCTCCTCCTCTCCCCCCCCCCCAATCATTCTCTCTGACTATAGCTTCCCTGTCTTCCTGAAATCCCCTTTCCTACCAGCTGTTGCCCTCTTCTCTTGATTCACCACCTTAGGGCCAACTTTTGCCCTATGCACCAACATTTTCCTCCCAGCGAAGCTTTCCTTGTTCAAAAGCTCTATGGCTTCCTCCAATTCCTCTGTTCACATGCAGACAAACACAAACCTGCAGGGATCTCCAGACCCTTGATAATGAGAAATAACCACATTCACTGCCTCCCATGCCTTGCCAAAGATCCTAGAAAAGTTAATAGGCTACTAGTGTTCGAAATATCAGTATCGTGTTACGTATCGCATTCTTGGGATATGGATACGTATTGGTTATCGCATGGGATATATCGATTGCATCATATAATGTATTGATGTTGCTGGAAATATGGGGAACATTAGGAAATTGGTCGAATTTTTGAATGAAACTTCAATGATTGTTAAAAAAGACATCAATACACACTTATAAATCAAAACATTACCAAAAAACAAGTACACATAATAGGTTTTCTTTGTATGGGGTCTTAATCTATGCATTGCCTAATTGAATTTATGCAAGTATGTTCAATGTCTTTTCATATAATTTATAAATGTAAGAAGACTTGTGGAATCACAAGTGATACATACAAAAACAAAAGAAGAATCACTAGATTATGTTACATGTTTAGTTTGGACACAGATTGCAAACGATTTGCGAGAAATTGGAAAATTTTAATTTTTTTTAAATTTTTTTTTCAATTTTTCGCGACTCGGCCCATCTCCTCCAAATCTCGAAATCGAAGTTCCCAATTCATAATTTGTCATACAAAACATGAAAAATCATGGATTTGTATCAATTTGACACTAATTTAACATGATTTATAGAAAAAAATTATCAAAATTTGAAAATGCTCACTAGATCGAACATGCGGGATATATCGCACTACCTGTGCGTTTCGTATCTCACATGTGAGATACAAGATATATCGTGGGATATATCGTCGATATTTAAAACATTGTAGGCTACCAGCCATGTGGCTATCCCTTGACAAATAATGTCAGGTTCTCATTTAGGATGAACTCTGTCCTCCCCTTCTTTCCCCCTCCATGACCCCTCTTACTCCCTACCCAAAACCCGCCCATTCTGTTCTTCATCATCTTTCTTATTTCCCCCAACAACTGTAAATCCACTTCCCTCAATCTCCTTACCCTTCTCTTTCCCTATTGGCACACCCTTTTCCTCTCACTTATCTTCAGAGCATTCCTTCCTAGGAGTTCTAAGAGTTCCCCCGACCTTCTGCTCAAAGCTCTCTGCCTTCCTGCCTCATCTTTTTTCTTCCCCGCTGCTTGTTTGGCTGCTTGAAAATTTATACATGACTCCCTTATAATTGTAATTTATGGCATTTTGGTAATGATGAGAGGAGAGGGTGAAGCTTTTTGCTGGAGACATGTCTTTAAATTTTAAAAATGATGTCTCAAAGAGGTCTGACATTAAAGGCGCTAGGTGCACTCAAGTGTAAGGGCCCTTGGAATGCTCGAGGCACTAGGTTAAACCTAGAATCATGGTTGGAGATTCCGAGCACATAATGCCTCTGCTATCACACATAATACCATTATACACATCGACTGCTTTTACTAACCTTAGCTCTGGAGCTAATTTTAATGCAAGGAAATAGAATAATTTTAAAGTTAGCACGTACCTTAGACACCAATAATATGACATCAAACATTCTAGAGAATAAACTAATCATCCCAATTAACCATTCAAATTAAACAGGACCATAAATGAATAAAATCCTAATTAAAGTCCGTTCAAATGAATCATGCCATGATTATGAGTCTATGACCATTCAAATTAATCAAACCATATTTCCGAACCATAAAGCTGTAAGGGCCCCTAGAACACTCGAGGCACTAGGTGACACTAGGCTCACATGAGGAGATCTGAACCCACTTATTTTCTATTTTAACATCTTCAATATCATTACATGATACTCATTATAAACAGCGACTGCTTTAATAGCCTTTGCTCTGGAGCTAATTTTAACACAAACAAATAGAGCTAGTTTTAAGATTGTTGCATATATTAGACACTTCGATGGTTTGATACCAAACATTCCAGTGAATAAAGATCGTCAATTAACCATTCAGATTCTACATAAACCATTAAAAGGAATAAGATCATAATTAAAAACCATTGAAGTGAATCAAATCATGATTATGGGTCCACGACTGTTCTGTGACGGTTCAAATGAATCAAACCATATTTCATAACCATTTAAATATTGTAGGAGGTCAAAAATAAAAGCTAAGGCAATTAAGCAAGTTATGCACCAAACCATATATTCCCCAAATTAATAATAAATGAAGACATCAAAGCCTAACATGTGGTTATTTGACATTACTAATAGAAGAAAGAAATCAAGGAAACTAAAAAGATTCAATGAGTTCTTGAAAATATATAGAATTTTGGAAGAGGAGGTATTTTGGCTTTGGTCCAAAATAGAAGGGGAAAATGTGTTAAAAGTTGGTTTATATGATCCCACTTAATTGTTTCTACCCTTAATGGGTATTTAAACATCCAAGCTACCCCTTATTTGAGGTGGCCACCTGTGTACATCTTACTTTCTCTTGGGTTGCACCCAGCAGAATGCCTGGAAGATTTGGTAAACTTAGGTTCATTCTCCTGCTTTGGCTTCTCCATAGATTTTTGTGGTTTTGTAGAATTATGTTTAGGATATTCAACCTGTTTTAGCTCATCTTTTTCTAGGCCACTTTCTTGATCTTCTCTTTAATGCATTGGGACTTCGCACTTACTCTACCAACACAATACTGTCTCTCGAACCTCATGTTTTGAGTAGTGAGCAAGGTCTCTATACATTTTGCTTGATCTTTTTTGAGGTGGAGGTGATTAAGCTCTATGACCTTCTTGAGATAACGATTAAGCTAGGTCCCTATAGTTCATGGTTTACAATCTTCTTTTGGTAAAGTCCAAGAACCTAAACATACAAATGATTTACTGTTTATCATTGGTTTCCCGCAACGGAGTTCTTTCCCAAATGCTCCATCTTCCAAACGTGATCCTTGATAGAGCATCTAGCAGACATCCGATATGTATCAAACTTTATTTGCATGTCAGGGATCTTGCCATTGGATTTATGCATGAAAGCCTTAGCTAGCGCCTCAGTTATAACCTCAGTGGTCTCGTGCACCAGGTCTGCTCCTTGTGCCATCAGGATATGATGTTTCTTGGTGTTGGTTATATTTGTGACATCTCTCATAGCTATCTACTCTCGTTATAGTTGATGCACCTCTGCTGTGTACCCAATGCATATAGGTGGATTGGTATGGTTGCCTTCTAGTAGGAATGATTAATGTTGGGGTCGATAATGTGGATTGCAAGAGATACTGAGGGGATTGGTGCGATGAGTGCCGACAAAAGGGGGACTGGTGGGATGAAGAGATCAATGTGCACATGGAATAGATGGAGTACAAGTTGATGGATGTGAGGGCCAACATTATACATACACGTGAATTTAACCATTTGTGTAGCATGCACATGAGCTGAGTTGACATGACAAAAGCTTCTTGATTAGGTAATAACTAATTAGAAGTAGCTAGGTGCTTCTATTCTTCCTAATGTAGGAGTTGGGGAGAGAACTATGGATGATTCATCAAGGACTGGGTAAGCAAGGTGCTTCTATTCTTGCTAATGTAGGAGTCGGTGAGAGAACTATCGATGATTCATCGAGGACTGGTTAAGCAACCATTTGATTGTCCTTAAATGGTTTGGAAGAATCTTAGGTGGACAGTTCACCTATAAATACCCTTTAAAAAATCAATTATAAATGGGCCTTCTAGTAGGAATGATTAATGTTGGGGTCGATAATGTGGATTGCAAGAGATTGATTGATACCTAATAACTAAGGAGATTGGTGTGATGAGTGTCGACAGAAGGGGGACTGGTGGGATGAAGAGATCAATATGCACATGGAATAGATGGAGTGCAAGTTGATGGATGTGAGTGCCAACATTATACATACATGTGAATTTACCATTTGTGTAGCATGCACATGAGCTGAGTTGACATGACAAAAGCTTCTTGATTAGGTAATAACTAATTAGAAGTAGCTAGGTGCTTCTATTCTTCCTAATGTAGGAGTTGGGGAGAGAACTATGGATGATTCATCAAGGACTGGGTAAGCAAGGTGCTTCTATTCTTGCTAATGTAGGAGTTGGTGAGAGAACTACCGATGATTCATCGAGGACTGGTTAAGCAACCATTTGATTGCCCTTAAATGGTTTGGAAGAATCTTAGGTGGACAGTTCACCTATAAATACCCTTAAAAAAAATCAATTATAAATGGGGCTAGTCCATAGAGTTTGAGATAATCACAAGAACAATCGAACATAGAAGGCGCAGCGAAGATTAGAGAGAGAAACTTACCTAGCTTTGAGTTGCATGTTAGCACTAAGGTCCTGTCCCGTATCGGTATCGGTTGGCGTAATGGTGACCTCCAAAACCGATACGGATACGGGGGCATAACGGCGATACGGGGGCGTAACGGCCCGTAACGGCGCAATTTTTTTTTTTTGCCAAAAAAATATGGATTAAATCTGGAATATTCTAAGCATTCCAAATATGCATTCATTTATAAAATAGAACATGTTTATGGGGGCGTAACGGTCCACTCTTTGGTGAGAAGTTGTATCGGACTGTCTGATGAATTTATGAACCAGATAACCTGAATTTGACTACAAAATTCATATATTTAATTTTCTAACTATCTACTACCAATGATAGATATATTAGAATGAATGTAATATATAAATATCTTACATTAGGTGTGTTTGCAATTATTTTTGAGGAATTTCTCGAACATACCTGTGCAGTGTGCACGTGACTGTGATTCCTGTATATGACATGTCATCCTCAAGTCAAGAATATTAAAAAAAATAAAATTAATAGTGTTTGATATACTCCCCTGCAACTTGATTAAGGATTACTTGATTGGTTGTCAGGGGAGCTATTTTAAATACAAGTTCGGCAGTGTCAAGTGTGTGCATAATTGCATGGCTTCTTGCAATAATACTGTTGTGAGCTGTCTGCTGCAAAATGCAAATACTTACCTTAATACAAATATATACTCACAATCACAAGTCACCACCAAAATGAAAATCTGCTTTTTTGTGGTTGCTCGACCTCCACATCATCGTCATTGTCACCATCAGGCTGTCCAATAGGTGTAGGTTCTGCATATCCATAATATCCAGTACCAGAAGGAAATACTAGATCAACGAAACCAGAGGATGACTGATCCTGACTAGGTAACAACTCTGACCCTGAGTAAGGATATCCACCAGTGCCCGTCGAATAGCCATACTGGTAACCATACTCAGGCTGTTGAGAATCTTGAGATTGAGAGTGCGTCTGCTGTGATGAGTAACTTGGATTTGGATCTGAATATCTATAATCATATGGATATTGATCGGGAGGGCTACTCCAACATGAATGTGATAGAACAGGCTCAGTATAACCATCATAATCATAATCCAATTGACCATAAGAATATCCATCATAATAACCAAGACCATGAGCCTGCTGATGTTCCGGACCTCTCGGACGCGGTGCACCACTAGATGTACCCTCCTGCTGGCTGTATCGTGACTCGGTACACTCGTAGGTTCGACCTCGTGTACCACCTCGTCGATGTTCATCGGCATCGCGATCTGTAGACGGCTGAATAGGGCGTTGAGCAACACCAGAAGTGCAAGCACCAGAGGCAGGGGGGTCATCGTCACCATCATCCGACACGGACATGATACCACTGCTCGTACTCTTTTGTTGATCTCGAGCCGTTTCCGTACGTGGCATAAATGCTGCCCCTCTTACTGGGTCCAACACATCTGCACGACTCTCTTGTTGTTCTTTGCGTATTTCTGGGTCATCAATTTTCAATTCTTCACTATCCTCTTCAATTTGCTTTTCCCTTATTTCCAACCAAGGTAGAAGTGGGTCATCCTCATCATAAATATTGTCCAAGTTTATTGGACAGTAGTCTCCGTTATCGGCAGCTGTAATGCTCCTATGATGTCGTCGCATTCTTAGTTTTATATTGTAGTGCATGAAGACAAGTCTATCTAATGTTCTAGTCTGCAATCTATTCCTATTCTTTGAATATGAGCGCAAAACAACTCCAATTCCTTTCGCAGTTAGAGGAATATGTTGTCTGGCTCAAAACTTTTACTGTAATTTTTTGGAGAGCCTTCGTACTCTCTTCGAAATTAATCTACCATTCGGCCGATTGCAATCTAGATACTGCATGCTGTACAAGAGCATCTCCAAAACTACCAAGGCGATTTTCAAATGTATCTAATTCATTCAACGCCTTTATTTGTAGATTTAAGTCAGGTTCTAATATCTTTGTCACATTTTTTAGCCCGACACGAACTTCATCATCCACAACAAATGATTGGGCATATATATATCTAGGATTTAAGTAATAACTTACTGCATGAAGATCGTGATGGAGTTGTTTTGTCCATCTCCTGTCGATCATCTTCCAATAAGTCTCCCAACTTTTACAATCACGTTGAATTGAAAGCTTTGCCTTATCCATGACATCATATAGGAAGCCCATGGTAGGTGCTTCATCGGTTTGAACAAGATGAAGTACCCTCATTAGTGGCTCCATCACCTTTAGGATCGCCTTAACTTTCTTCCAATATTTGTTGTCCCGTATGGTGTTCACAACGTCGACCGGTGTCCCTGATGTCTTCTTCCCATGTTTTGTATTGAGCCATTGTCGGGAAGCGAATATTTCACTCAACTCTCCCCTATGCTGGAATAAACTCTCTAATGCTATAAAGTTTGTTGCGAATTTAGTCGTCGCAGGCCTCAACAATTCTCGTCCTTTCGTGAACTTTCTCATTATTACGACTACTTGATTATGGTTGTAAATAAACGTCGTTACTTCCTTTGGCCTTTCGACCATTTTCTTAACATTCTTCTTTCCAATATCTTCCAATATAAGATCAATACAATGGGCAGCACATGGTGTGACCAAAAAAGATGTTTTCTCTTATCCATCAACATATGTCCTGTAAGCTTATATGATGCTTCATTATCTGTCACAATTTGCACTATGTTCTCCTCTCCAATCTCATCCACAACTTTATCCATTAGTTCAGTAATATAATCAGAATTTTTTGTTACTTCTGAGGCATCAATTGACTTGTGATATATAGTTCCCAAGTGGCAGTACACCATGAAGTTGATCATGCTGCGTCTGATTGGGCCAGTCCAACCATCACGCATGATCGTGCATCCTTTAGCTTGCCATACAGGTTTAAAGGTAGCCACGTATGTTTTCACATCCGCATACTCTGCATCTATCCATTTCCCCCTAATCTCCTTAGCCGTGGGAGCTTTTATTCCTTCACCTGCTTCTGCTGCTGCATCAATTACCACCTACCAATATGGAGAATTGGCCGCGTTAGGAGGTATATTGGCATGTATAAATAACTTTGCTGCTGCTCTACCCAATTTCTCAACGGAAGTTCTACTCTACAGTTGTCTTATCTTCTTTTGTTTAGTTGATTCTTTCCTAAACAGGATTGGATCAATAGAGGGTCTCCTAGGCTCATTTACTTCTTCATCCAAATGTACAGGGGCATCACGTGAAGATGTCTGTCGTTAGCTCCCAAATACACGTCGTAACTCACTAAACCTACCCCCCTATCCTCAGTCCCACCTGCAGAAGCAGTTGCACTTTCAGTTGCACTCCTTGTCCTACCCTCACTCCCACTGCCTTCTCCTGTATCACGCATTGACCCATGTGTGCCAAACATGCGGTGATGTTCTTCCTCTTCACGAGCTAGATGCACGCTCTCTCTCCTAGCTATAGTTAATTCCCGATCTGAATCTTCGTCAGAATCAATAATATCTTTATCACGAACGCCCATAATTCAGGACCAAACACCTCCTGTCGAGCTGCTTTTAAAATATCATCTCTCTTCTTTTGTACAGCAGCACGTTTACCTTTCGACTCATCCAGACTAGCTTGCATTAATAACATTATCTCTTTCGGTACTCTGACACATGGTGCAACTTGACCCTTTCGATGTGCCAAATGTTGTTCGAGACGGGTAATTCCACCAGACACTATCCTATCACAATACTTGCACTTCATTTGGTGCCTAGTACCACCAACCCTCTCACAATGTTGCCATCCAATATCCTCACTTGTTGTTGGCCAAACCCAGACATTTCTTTAGGTTTAGGATATGAGTATGAGTGTATGACCTATGTTAATAAAGATAATTTTATGTTCTAACTAAACCCTAAGAAGCTCCAAAACCTGTCCAATATAAGCAAATAAAAATATAAAGTTACTAATTTGAAAATACAATTTTTTTTTATAAAATGACACCCCAAATATGTAAAATGCACATTAACATATTCTACTATGATTAACACATCATATGGCATGATTAAAACAACAAAACAATCATTAAAAATTGATTTTTCGAATTTTAAAAAAAGGGGCCAAAATTCATGCGTAAATAGAAAAAAAATATAAAATGACACCCAAAATATGTAAAATGCATATTAACATGTTCTACTATGATTAACACATCATATGGCATCATCAAAACAGCAAAACAACCATTAAAAATTGATTTTTCGAATTTTTAAAAAAGGGGCCAAAATTCATGCGTAAATAGAAAAAAATATAAAATGGGGCATCATCAAAACAGCAAAACAACCATTAAAAATTGATTTTTCGAATTTTTTAAAAAGGGGCCAAAATTCATGCGTAAATAGAAAAAAATATAAAATGGCACCCCAAATATGTAAAATGCACATTAACATGTTCTAATATGATTAACACATCATATGACATGATTAAAACAACAAAACAACTATTAAAAATTGTTTTTTTGAATTTTTAAAAAAGGGGCCAAAATTCATGCGTAAATAGAAAAAAAATATAAAATGGCACCCCAAATATGTAAAATGCACATTAACATGTTCTACTATGATTAACACATCATATACAATCATTAAAACAGCAAAACAACCATTAAAAATTGATTTTTCGAATTTTCAAAAAAAAGGCCAAAATAAATGCGTAAAAAAAATAAATAAAAATAAATATAAAATGGCACCCCAAATCTGTAACACGCAGATTAAGCTGTTCTACTATGATTAACACATCATATGACATCATTAAAACAACAAAACAACTATTAAAAATTGATTTTTCGAATTTTAAAAAAAGGGCCCAAAATTCATGCGTAAATAGAAAAAAATATTAAAAAAATATAAGATGGCACCCCAAATCTGTAAAATGCACATTAACATGTTCTACTATGATTAACATATCATATGACATTAAAACAACAAAACAACTATTAAAAATTAATTTTTTAAATTTTAAAAAAAGGGCGCAAAATTCATGCGTAAATAGAAAAAAATATAAAAAAAATATTAAATGGCACCCCAAATTTGTAAAATGCACATTATCATGTTCTACTATGATTAATACATCATATGGCATGATTATAACAGTAAAACATATTAAAAAAAGTAAATACCTATTTTTGAAGAATTTCTGAAAAATGGCCCACCGAGGTTCGATTCAACCAAATCCGTAATATAATGTGTTTCTGTCCCAAATAACCAGCCAAGGTTGGTTGAAATTACTATTAGAAGGAGTGAAAAACAATTTGGAAACAAGAAGTTTGAAAAAAATAGCAAAAAGAGTGCTTAAAATGAAAAAAAAAAAAAAAAGCCGTTATTTGACCGTTACGGGTGACTGTTACGGACCCGTATCGGTCCGATACGCCCCGTATCGGCCCGTATCGGCCGATACGCATACAAAAATCGATAACGGCCGATACGACCCCGATTCGCGTATCGGCCCTTACCGTTTCCGTTACGTATCGGCCGATCCATAACCGATTCGGCACACCTTTGATTTGAAGGTCTTGCTTGATTTTAATATCTTGTCTTTAAACTTGGAAGTAACTGAAGATTATTTAGTATAGTTATTGAGTTTCTTACTATTATTCATCTCCTTCCAAATTGTTTTGTAGTGTCTTTTTACCTTGGACATGCGAGGAGAAACTAGAACAATTGTAGAGTTCAAGTGGTAAGTTTCTGGAAGGAGAAGAAGTTTGTAAGGGTTTCTCGAGTATGCCAGCTTCAAGAGTTAGTGTGAAGTTTACAGGAAATGTGAGTTTATTTAATACTGTTAGTCTATTACAAATTGAATACAACATAGACGAATGATTCGGGTAATTAAAAAACCTTTATTTCCCGGCTCACGAGTGTCAAAGACAGATGTCTTGATAGGCAAAGGCCCTGTGTTTTCTAATACATAATGAGTTTACATTTTAACAGTAATTATGTATTAGAATCTCTCTAATACATAATTAGTGTAAACTAAAATGAGATGTAGTCATTTTGAGGCGATCTGCCAAACAGGGCCTCTTACTTCCAACATCAAGTACAAAAGTTAAAAAGGTGGGACGAACCTTGTTCTCTAATACATTCACTTTGAACCTCGTGCAGGGGGGCACTTGAAATTTTTCCAGAGATGTTAAACCCGACTCCACAGGGCATTTAAAGGGGGATTAAAATCTGAATGCTCAAGGAATGTCTCGAAGATGTTTGAAAGTTGTCCTCTCCAAGGATGAGGTTTATCACTTAAGGAATGTCTCGTTTGCCAGCTCAGCAAGCTTCTTATTATCTAAATGGAACGTTTGTCTGTTATGACCCAAACATTTAAAATGAAGTTAGCCCTTGCATTTTCCATAACCAAAATAAAATTATTTACTTTGGAGTGGCTCACCTGATTTTTGCCCAAGGTGATCTTCATGTGGGGCACAACCAAATGGAAGGGTTGGGTGTTGCGAGAACATGATAGGTTGGAAGTTATTTGCTGGGTGGATTGTAAATTATGGTCCAATTGCTTGGACTTAAAGTTCTCATCCACATGCTCACCTTGCCCACCTGCATCATGCTTTCCCAGTAGCCATGCTTCTAGTTCTTCTCACTAGCATCCTTTAGTTGCCTGTGCTCTTTCCCAGGACTTTATGGTTTGCCTTTTAAAGATGCTGTAGCCGAGAAGTAGACAAAATTCATACTAGATGGATGGTTTGTTTAGCGTACATATGACCGTGCCCCATGTTGTCTACCATCCATTCAGCCTGCGGTACTCCACCCAGTACAAAATCTGAATGGAAGTGATCCTTCCATAAAACATTCATGTGCGATTTGTACAAATTATCCAAGTTGTAGTGCATCCTGTCTATAAAATCACGCTGATCAAGCAATCATAAATATCCAATGGATGGTTAAAGTAAAAGTAACTAGTCCAAAATCCAATAAAAAGCCGATTATGATATTCTCAATGTGATTTTTAGGTTTTAAATGTTTGTATGACCATGCCACGAGCGCCGTTGAAAAGTTACCACCGTTTTAAAAACGTTGAACTATGCTATGGGAATCTCATCGTCGTCCACTTATTTCGTAAGAATGGAGACGGTGGGGCTTATTGTGATGTTTGTGAGAAATCCATACCGCCCATCTCAACGAGCTGGTTTAACTTGGATAAATATCCATGACCCTGTTGTCGGATCCCTTTCAAATTCTTAAGTGTTTTCTGCTTTCTCAACTGATCAAAAGCCACGACTCTCACAATCATCTCGTTACCATTTAGATCTTAGAGATTGTCCAATCCGGGACCGCCTCTCTCACTCAAATCGTCGTCAGTAACTTTCCTTGCCTTATTTTTATGCCAATTGTACTAAACATTTATTCATGTTAATAAAATTGGCATTAAGCCTCTAAATTCTTATTTAACTTTTTTACGATGTTTTCGTAGGCAAATATGACATGTGCGGGTATGTATATGACAGGCGTACTAGAGTCATAATCAACTTAATCAAACTGAATGCTCTATGACTCCAGGTGTTGAAATAGTTAGATTAGGACCAAATCTGCAAAGATTGGCTTGACTATTCCACCAACGGTGATAAGATGTCAAACAATTTATGAATTGGGGGTTATTCCTTTGGGTAGATAATTTTTTCCTTGAAGACAGACTTATTTTAATGGTGATAGCTTGATGCGGTTGTCTACAAAAATAATGTAAAAAAGTGGATTGTGTAGGTCCGACTTCATGGCTCAGTGGTAGAGAGGCTCTATTTCAACACTAAGATCATATGATCGAGCGCCCATGTGGTGTGGGTGTGTATTAGAGCTGGGCATCGAACTGAGTCGGATCGGATGGGTCCAACTCGACTTAGTTCGAAATTTGCAGAGCCTAACCCGAACTCGATCAGATTCGGTATTGAGTCCGGGTCATCTAACTCGAACCGATGCGAACTCTGTTGGCCTGAATTGATCTGTAAGATTCGGTTCGTTCATTTCTTTCAATGGTGTAGAAATTATTATTCTCAAAGTCTCCTATGGTGCTATCTACTTGATTATTGAATATACTTAAAATTTAGTATCAACTCCTAAAATGATCCGAAAAAATTGATGGACGGTGTGGATAAACAAAAAAATTCAAGATGGGCCCCACATAATTTACTTAGAGAGATAAAAACGTGCAACTATATAGCTTCTTGAAGAAGTTTTACGCCTGCTACATAGCTTCTCCAAGAAGCTTTATAATTACCAAGTACTACCTGTCTGCAGGTTGTAGCTAGCCTGTAGCTAGCACCAGCTGTAATAGTTGCTCTAGGTACGTGTCGTGCGAAGACAGCACCGACACTCCTCAAGCTCTGAGTTGTGAGAACGGTTCAAAGGAGATTAAAGTTACATGGCCCCACAGTGATGTATTTATTATATCTATACTGTTCATCTATTTTTAGAGATCATTTTAGAGCATTATACAAAAAAATGAATCATATCCAAAGACAATCTGGACCACACCATAAAGAGCGGCGGAGATAATGATTTTCATCGTTAAAAAATTTGTAGGGCCCACCATAACGTTTATTTTACATCCAATCTGTTTATAAGGTCACAAGTACCTGAATAAAAAGGAAAAATAAATTTCATAAGGTCACACATGCCTGGATGAAGAGGAAAAACAACTTTCATATTGATCCAAAACTTCTGTGACCCTAGAAAGGGTTTCAATGGTAAACGTTCAATCTCCCACCAGTTTTTATAGTGTGGTCCAGTTGATGATTAGATTTGTCTTATTTTTTGTCTCAAGCCTTAAAATGAGCTCGCCAAATGGATGGACGGTTTGGATATAAAACATACCTCGTGATCAGACCCATAAAACTTGCTAACGTTACACGAGTCGATCTGCTTCGTACGCCATTCTTCAATCAATACCTGCTACGACTCTCTCTCTCTTTCCCTCATTCTCTCTTCTGTACATAATTATAGACCATTTCTTAATATGTATCTCTCCAACAGAAAAATCCAAGATCCAAGAGAGATTTGATCTAGCACAGGACATCTAGCTTGCTTTCTTCTTGCCTTCTTCTTCAACAGAAATAGAGAGACAAATATAGAGAGAGAAAGAGATAAGAGTTAAGGGGCTCAGGTGTACATTGGGCGGGGTTTTTTGGCGCCGAATGTAAAGCCTAGGCGGTAAAACTTTCGTTTAGAGAGATATTTACATCCTGGATCGCGTTGGGTCGGGTCGGACCCTTTCGGTCCGGGTTTTCGGATCGGTTCTGTCCTGATACACCTCTATCCGAACCTGACCCGAAAAACAATCGGATCTAGATTGACAAACTCGATCAGGGCCAATCTAGGCCATCGGTTTTGTTCGGAACGGTACCGAGTCGGGTCGGATCCACTGGATCGGGTCCAACATGCCCACCTCTAGTGTGTATGGTGTGGGTGTGGGTGTGAGTGTGTATGGTGTGGGTTGTGTGTGTTAAAAAATAAAAATAAGTCCATGTGGTGTGGGTGTGGGTGTGTGTATGGTGTGGGTTATGTGTTAAAAAATAAAAATAAGCCCATGTGGTGTGGGTGTGAGTGTGTGGTATGGGTTGTTTTAAAAAATAATAAATAAATAAAACTTTAAAAAGTAAAAAAGGAATTTAAAGGTTTAATGCTGATTTTATTAATATGAATAAAGGTTTAGGTACAATCGGCATAAAAATTGGGCGAGCGAGATGGCTGTGCATTGGACAATCTCTAGGACCTGGATGGTTACGAAAGAATCGTGAAAAGAATCTTGATGGTTATGAGGAAGATTCGACGATGGGGTTGTGGATATTTATCTAAACTAAATGGGCTTTACAGTAATGTGCTAGACAAAAACAAGAACAGAACTATGTTAAACTAAATTAATCCAAACTTGCTAAGATATGTGTTCATATGGGGCCAAAAATTGGTAGGTAGCATGGAGTTGAAAAAAGTTTGTGTTTGTTTGAAAGAGTTGATAGAGAAATAGTTTTGTTTTGTTGTTTTTTTTTTTTTCTTAACACAGGCACACACACTAGCACACACTCACGCGGTAGCGAGGTTTCACCACCTATGGGTACTCGAACCCTTGACCAGGTGTTGAAACTCTTAAGAGTCTACCACCGGAGCAAGCACAAGGACCCAAATGATAGAGAAATACTTACTCATAAAAGCTCCCTATATGTTTACATGCCATCCATACTGTTCATAAAGTTCATTCCTTCTGAGATGTACGAACTGAAAACACAAATATTAGACTGATCCAAAACTTATGTGCCCGGATGAGTGTTTCAATGGTGGAAGTTCAGTCCTCATTACTTCCTGTAGTGTGGCCCACTTGAGTTTTGGATCTTCCTCATTTTGGGCCATGTTGTAACATGACCTGGAAAAGCGGATGGATAGGGTGGATTTCTCACAAATCACATTGGGCCACACCTAGCTTCCTGTTTCAGGGAAATTCCCGCAACAAGCTGTCGATAGGCAATCCGTGTCTATGCCCGTACCCAAAGCGCGTGAACTATCTGCATGACTTGAAGGTTACAGTTAGTGGGCCAATGCAAGGTTGTAGAAAATGGGTGGCCACAAAGTAATAAAAAAAAGGTAACATTTCGAATAATTTGAAATATTCTTTTACCTTATTTTTTACCCTTTCAGGAAAAACCAATAGGGATGCAACATGTGGAATTATACGAGAGATGTGTATGAAAAGATTTTCTAAGATATTTGGGGCATTTTTTTACGGAATCATAGCTGGCATATATTTAATGCCGCATGCCATTAGGTGATCGACTAAGTAGTGCGAGTGAGGCATCTAGAAGCAAAATGCAATCGAAGAGCAAACCATGACCGAGAAGAGTAGAGTTCTCCCGAGAAAAGAGGAACAGTCAAAATGCGAAACGTAATAAAAGAAGAATCAAGATGGTGACGCTGAAAGTGTACCTGCTAGTGCCCTGGTTTATCAATTACCGTATGTGTTGAGTCAGTCAATCTGCAGAGCCTCACAGGAAGAACAATTTAAGCGCCTGCCTCAACCGGATGTGTGGAAGCTCGCTATAGGTAAATCATAGCCTCACATCCATGTCCCCAAACACCAGGTGATTAAAACCCTTAAAAACAACTTAGAACATATGAGGGTTTTTGGGTAAGTGAACTTTTTAAAACATCAGAAAATCTCTAAGTTTGCTTGCCCTGTCGATTGTATTGATACACATTTCGATATGATCGACCTGTGCTATCGATGTCCTCGACACTTGATCGATACTATCGATAAGAGGACTAAAAGTGTCCAGCAACCGCATACTCATCTGGATGGATTTATCAATATATCGATACACCTATCGATATCATCAATATTCAAATATCGAGCCCATCGAAAGTAACTCGATAATATCGACAGGCAGATTTCTGGCGCCCTTGTTTTCTTAAGAAAATTATTATGTGCTTTGATATATCGATGTCCTTCCTGATTCATTCTGAATTCAAATATCGATCATATCGGAAGGCCATCGATCATATCGATAGTGGGCGCGCATTTCTTCCAGCAAATATTTCGGGTTGTTTTTAACTTTGATCGGGGGCTACTCAAGGAAATCGATATTCTTATGTTGATGCTATCGAGGTCTAGTCGATTGGATTGAGACAGGACACAAATTGTCCAGCGTGCTTATAGGTAAATCTATACGATTTATCGATCCCATCGACATGGCCTCGATATCATCGATATCCAAATTTCGATGACATCGGTTGTTCCCCGATTATATCCTAAAAACTTGAAATATTTCAAGGCTAGTCTCTCTCATGCTTCAAATGTCGATAGATCGATCCCAGTATCGATGGAATCAATATCATCGATATTCAAATTTCGATGACATCGGTTGTTCCCTGATCATATCTTAAAAACTTGAAATATTTCAAGGCTAGTCTCTCTCATGCTTCAAATGTCGATAGATCGATCCCAGTATCGATGGAATCAGAGTTCGAAATCCGATGACATTGACACCAGTATCGATCCCATCGACCACCTGGCAAAAGGTTTTAAAAGCGTATGACATTTGAGTTCGTGTTATCGAGCAGACAGTCGATCCCATCGAGAGTATATGCTTGATGATATCGACCCTACTCAACGGTATCGAACTCTGTCATAAATATGACCGTTTTATATTCGTTGGAACCTTTTGCCTATATAAAGAGAGACTTGTCTAGATTGCTGGTAGAGAAAGAAGAGAGTGTTTTTGTGTGTTTTACCTTTATATCATATACCTGAAGCCCTTTCTCTCACGGGAGTTCATCTTCCAATCCACTCTCATTCATTGACATTTAATAGAGTGGATTGAGAAATGAACTTCCACATTAAAGGATCCTTCAGCAACTATCTTAATAGTATATCATTAAGCTGGAATGCCTTTGTAACACCCTGAATTTTTGTCAATCTGGAATTAGACGTCCTTAGGCAATGGGTCAGCCATAACACCTTGGTAACCTCTCAGAACCCAATTCCAAAGCCAAATAAATCATTTAGAACCTAATTCTTTAGAAATTTAACGTGAATTAGCCAGCACTACACTCGATTTCCTGCAAAATTAGCACCAACCACTTTAAATGTGATCTGTAAGACCCAAAACTTATAGAATCATTGACGCTACTTTATCCTGAAATCCAGGATCGAACTCTAAACCTGTTTGTTCTTAGGAACCCTTTGAAACTTTGTATTGGATCTAGACCGCACGTCGAAAGTCCGATATCTATAATCTTAGACCATTATGATCGCCTAGTTGGACTTGACAATCATTTCGAAAATTAAGCCCAACTGATGTTCTGAGGCTATTTCATTGGGCCTGGAGCAAGGAGTGTGAGAAAGAGTAAAATTCTTTATAAATTAAATGTGATTTAAATAAATCTGGCACATTTCGCTTACGGGTTAAGTATAAGCATTCAAACCGTTGGAATCTGACCCAAATACACCCTCGGATCAGGGAACATTTCCCACTCAGGTCAGTGTATTTGGAATCCTCGATCGAGTCTCAGTGACTACTGAACTGAAACTGGTCCGCCACATGCGATTTGGGAACCCTATCGAACTGAAAACTTAATGTGATCAGGATCCGACATCCATGAGCTTAAGTCCGACCGCATTCAGTCAGGGGACCTCCAGAAATGTTCTTTTGGATCGGGAAAGACCGTATTTGGCAATAACCCAAGTATACCTTGACTTGGAGTCTGTTTTGGTTATGTTTGGGCTTATAAAAGGGCCTTAAACCCTTAGCCTTCTAACCCATACGAATTTGGGAAAAACCCTAGGAGAGAGGAGAGAAAAGAGAGAGAAAGTGAGGGAGAAGTTGGAGCTTTCTCCTGGAATTCTTCCCTGATGCTCCACGTGCCAACTCCATCCACCTGCATCGCTATTCTGGTGATTTCAACTCCGTTCTAGGTAAGAAAACCCTAACCCTAACCTGTTTTAGGGATTCTATCGATCCAAGTAGCGAAGTAGCTGACTCACCTTGTGTATTAGATTGCTAATCAGTCGTTGACGACGACGTAGAGTTCCTCTTCGATTCATTACGCTCCTACGGCGTAAGGTGCGGATTTTAGACGCTTAGATTACCTGTTTTCAAAGCTTTCAATGCCGTTTAATGGTAGATTGCTGATAAGGATGTTGTTTGACATGTAGAACATGCTGTTCGTTTTTCATTTCGAATACATACGAAGAATATGAGATTTGGGGTATTTTAGATATTTGTAGAAAATACTGTATACGTACGTATTTTGCCGATATGATTGCCATGAGTATTTGTCGTGTACCTATATTAGTTATGCGTGTATGATCTGTTTGGCGAAGAGATTCGCCCTAATGCACATTTTGGCCGACATATTCTGTGTAGAATAAAGTGTGTAGACTAAGTGTTTGTATAAATGTTTGTAGAAGTAAGTATTGCGTAAATGAGGTTGTAGATTAGTGTTGAGATAGGATTCTCAACAAATTTGATGATGCACATAATTTCCTCCATGCTTGTTGTATTTGAATTGATTACCTTATGTGTGAAATACTCGTGTATGGTTAACTGCTTATGATGTACGTTATAACATGCTGATAACATGCTAGAATTACTTATATTTCAATTCTGTCTCTCTCATATGATTACTGATTTACATTACATGTGCTTGGGGCTATGCTCCAATCCAGGTAGTCGGTAACAGTTTAGAATTCGTGGTTGGATTCTATTCGCCACGAAGGATGTGTATGACGAACCCGAGTCGTACTAGAGTCGTCGACAGTGGTTAGGCCACACGAAGTGCTTGTGCACTTCATGTCGGTCGATTCAACGTGCGCTCGTGCTAGTCGGACTCATCAAGTAACCCGACTGACCATTGTATGTTCACCTTGTATTCGTCATAACTGCTTGAACCTAGGGTACTAAACTTACCATTAGAAAGCCCCTCTAACCTTGGTACCTCGATCCCCTAAGACTCATGAGCCGGGCATGGTGGTATGGGACACCTTGGTCAAGCTGTCGGCCTACGCTGGGGCCACAAACCTCCCCGTAGTGACCAGTGAGCACCCTACTCTGAGCAGATTATGGTGGTATGGGACACTATATTCTTGATGTCGGCCTACATTGATAAGGTGATGGGGGAGTGGAGCAACGAGTACGAGCAACAACCCTGGCGGCCCTTTGTAGTGACCTTGAGTTTATCCTGACACCGCATGGGGGCGACGAGTCCTGATGCAGTCTTAAGGATATAAACTAGGCCTGTGTTGATAAGATGATGGGGGAGCAGTGCAATGAGTGCGTGCAACAGCCCTGGTAGCCTTTGCAGCGACCTAGATCCGTACTTCGTATGAGATATGCTAGGATTGACGACACTAGAATGGATCATTGTTTGGGTATTGATATAAGGGAGGTACCCTAGTTTTCCAATCTTGCTGTATGAAAAGGACTAATAACAACTTGGTAATCATATTCATATCGCACTGCATGTGCCTGGAAGATGTGGAGCACTGAGGGAAGAAAGCATGCGGCGGACATAAGATGGTGTCGCATGAGGAAGTATGTCGGTGAGGGTCATGTCATTTCATTCTTGCATTAATCACAGTATTTAGGAATGTTTGATTGCTTGCTTTATCATTATCACGTGATTGATTTGATAACATGCTAACCTTTGCTCTATGATTTCACTGAGTTAGCTACTTACTCCCACGTTACTGGACAGTGTTCCGGACACCCACCAGTCCCTATTTTAGTGTCAGATGATGGCGATGCTTGCGAAGCAGAGTCGGACTTAATGATGATGAGGAGGATCTCTCCTATATGCAGGTTCTGATTGACGGGTTTACAGGGTTATTGATTAGATGCAATACATTTGGTATTTTGCCTTTTATTTCCATACCCATGTATATTCTTTTCTTTCTATTTTGGAGTATACATGTATTTAGTTAACCTGGTAACATGTTCACACTCTAGAGACTTACAATCATTTATATATTTTATATATCTATCACATTCTTCCGCTTGCTAATTTAACTGTCTCTGGAGTATGATATGTTGTTTTAGCTTAATCCACTTCATGTTTTATGCACTATCACAGGCAACATTCATCCATCATTGAAAATGTTGCATAAGTGATGTTCTGGAACTCGGGAGTGGAGTTTATGCTTGCCCCCAATTTTTGGGATGTTACAACCTTAAATGAATAGATGACGGGAATCACTCTATTTTCTTTATAGGAAAATTCTAAGAGAGTGGATATCCGGCCTAACCTTGACCTAACCCGAAGCCAAGTTCTGGTACATCTTTTTTTTACGGATCAAGGGAGCCGAAGACTCTTCAACAACAAGGAGGAGATCTTCGTCAATGCGCTGAATGAGACTCATCAACTTATCTATAAGTATCTAGAGTCCAGAAGACACTTGTAATCATTCCTTTCTAGGATTCTGTCTTGAGTGTTGCTCACCCTTTGAAGTCCTCATAGGAGGCCTCCGGCGGGAGTGTACGTAGTGGGTGCGTTGTGTGGACCCTTGCTTTGTAGAGAGCATAAACATCCGGGTGCGTTGTGTGGACCCTTGCTCTATAGAGAGCATAAACATCTAGTTAGGAGTGAACCAGTAAAAATCCAGGGTTAGAGGTGAACCGAGTAGAAACCTCCGTGTAAAGGTTGAAGGTGAACCTGATTTAAAACCTTAGTTTTGAGGTGAACCCTGAGAAACCTCCTTAATAAAATCCGGTACACTCTAGGGTTGAGTGCGGCAGCCGGGAGTAGAGTAGACAAGTACTCGAATCACTATAAAAAAGACTATGTTTGCGATTGCTTTGTTTGTGTGATTTGCTTTATTATTTCAATATCTGAATATCTGATATCACACCTCACACACATACAGTCATATCCAGCATGAATTAAGTTCTATATTGCTATCTTTTGAATAGTTTATGATTGGATCCTCTACTAGGCTTGACAGCCAGTAGAGTTACATTTGAGTAATCCTGTTAATTTTATATCTGATAGGATTAGTGAAATAGGATTTTTAAATACACTGTAAAACTTTAAAAAGTCCTATTCACCCCCCTCTAGGACATATTGGCATATTCCTACATCAACTCAAGCGGTCTTCACAGCTATTTCAGACGCTTCACAATCGTAGAGACATTTGAAGAATAGCAATAGAAGAAATCTATATATACCAAGAAGAATAATAGGGAAAACACACAAGAAAATTCAACAAACAAATCAACTCTATTAATTTATCTTAGTTCAATCTATCTTAGGAGTAACGATAACCCAGTAGCGGTAATTTCTTATTTGTAATCCAAGTTTATGATCATACGCTAGACTTGTTCCTTGTCCAATACAAGCAGTTCTTTTAGAAGATGTATTCTATAGTTCTTCTCAATGACCGACTGTAAGTTTTTCCTTTAGTTTGATTACATCGATTTACTGAAAAGTTATTTCTTGTGAAAGGCAAGGCATAATCCATATTCGGAGGTAGAACTCTACCTTCCGATTATCGCCTGATCATTATAGATATTCTGCGAGTGGCTGATTAGGCGACCGATGTCCTCAGATTCGATTATATACTATCAAGTTTGATGTATCTGCATATTTTGGCTCTTGCGGTTAAAGTTGATCAGTTTGAATCAAGCCACTATATCGATTCTAGCATGCTCGCACACATCGCACATGACAGAAAATAAACCAAGTGCCAACAATTTTTTGCACGCCCAATGGGACTCAAACAACTACTTAGATATCATAAATATTCATTTCGCATTGGTTGTGCAAAAAGAACAATTTTTTGCATGCTATGCAAAAGTTCTATGGAATCATGAGCCGAATATGAGATTGAAATGCTTCTTTACATACTAATGCTGCAACTAATAAATCTCCTACCCAGGAAGAGGAGTTGTTGGTTCAGCGGGTACCCGAGCAAGTAAATCCACCACCTAATCCGATGCCTTCTCTACCAAATCCAGATAAAGCATCAACATATAGGGTTGAACCCCTTAAGATTATGTTAGCTAGGATAGTCGAATGGAAATGAAAATTCAACACATTGTGGAATTATCACCTATTCAGGCCGAATAGTCATGAGTTCAGAATTAAACCTTTAATAGATGGATGGGTAGCCATGCCAATAGCATGAATCAGTTTAGAATTAAACCTTTAATAGATGGATAGGTAGCCACACCGATAGCATGAATCAGTTGATGACTATGTTTGCTAAAAGGACACCTGTTGCACCTCAGCAGTAAATGGATGTTAGTTCAGTTGGCAATCTGGCACTGGTACCTCCGATACAACCAGTACCACATGCACCATTTATGACAAAAGACACAGCCTACCCCTGTTCTAATTCATGACATGTGAAATTCACTACCACCTATGGATTTCAAGTTGTCAGAAGGTAACAGGTCAAGTTCTTGACTGAACTACTACTTCAGTATATCACAAGCCTATCCTGATTATGTCAACTAGAAATATTCATTGCCGAAGAATTATTGACCTGATGATACTGGTCAATCGATCATAGAACATATAGGTCGCTTTACTATACGGTGTGGGGAATTAACCAATAATGATTACTATTAATTACAATTATTTAGTCATTCACTAATTGGGGTAGCATTTACTTTCTATTTTAATTTGTTACCAAATTTAATCTAAACTTGGCAAGAAATAGAAGAAAAGTTTTATGCCCAGTTTTTTTTATACGGATGAGAAAATTTCTATGGCCGATCTTACACGATTTCGACAATTGCTAGAAGAATCGGTCAAAAATTATATTGTTCGGTTCAAAAGAGTAAAAAGTTGATGCAAGGTAGTTATGATCGAGGCAAAATTCGTTCAATTGGCCCAAGATGGTGTAAAGTTTAAACTTTGAAATAAATTTATTGGAACAAAATTCACAAATCTTTACGATCTAACTGAAAAGGTATCTTAATATGAGGCTCTACTTCAAGAGGAGACATGAAAAAATAATTTATCAACAGGAACACACTACTATGATCCTAATTATGACGTTGCAGTGGCCGAAGTAGTTGGCTAAACAACCATTTGTTTATTCGGCCTTAGTTAAAATAGAGGTGGTTGCACCGTCCACTCAAAAAGTTTTATAGACGTATACCTTTAATATTACTCGGGCTGATGAAATCTTTGATATCATGTTGGTCGGGAAATTTATCAAAGTTCCTATTTATCATAAGATACCAACACCCAAAGAGTTAAAGAAAATCAATTATTGTAAATGGAACGGAACTCGGTCTCATTCCACTAACAAGTGTATCATTTTCAGGAATGTTCTCTAAAACAACATCGACCAAGGATTATTGAAGTTTCTAGAAAAAGAGAAAAAAACAATGCTGATCGATACTGATCCATTCCCACCTAATACAGAAATTAACATGGCCACAGTTAATCCTTAGATGTTGGCCGAGGAATGAGATGTTGGTAAGAAGACTATATAGGTCAAGTAGATCAAAACATATATAAAGGTGGTAGGCTCCACTTGCCAAAGGCCACACCTATGTTAGCAATGTGCAAGGCCAATTCAGTAAAATAGGCAATTTTTTTACCAAACCACCAAGCAAAATCATTAATCATTCAAAATATTGAAAATGGTAACTCTTTTTACCTACAAAGGGTTAAGTACACTACTAATCATTATGGGTCGACTCCTTGACAAAGGATGGTTAAACCTCGACTTGCTCAAGAGGGAGTTTGGAAAATGTTGAGTCATCCAAAGTTTCCAGCAATACCAGAAGGGATGACACATGCTAAAAAACAACGTTGGTAAAGGCAGTAGGCAGCTAAATGGAGATAGTTAGCCACTGTATGAGGTGAACCTTGAATGAAGGCCATTCAAATGCGGTCAAGTCTGACAATGCCAAAACCAAAAGAAGAACAACTAGCGGTAAATATGGTTGAATCGCATGTGGAAGGTGAGTCAGCCAATAGTGGCCAAAATTTTGAAAAGGAAGGGATGAACATTTAAGGATCGACCAAAAACTTCAATGATGAATGTTTTTCGGATGATATTTTGATTAAGGAATTGCTTGCAAAAGCGAAGTCATTAGAACAAATCTCATTTGATCTGAATGAGGATAGTGAAGGAGACTGGCAAGCAAATGAATTCATACACACGTATTGGATTACAATATGGTACTTACCCTTCCATTCAGTTTCCAAGCTAAATCGTCCCAAACCAACATGATGGACAGAGATGTGGAGGAGCTTAGTCCTTCCATAATCACACAACATGGTTCTTTCAATTCAGAAGAGGACACCAAAAATGTGTTGACTGTTTCAGTCGAACCAGGGTCACCTTCTAAAAAGATAGTAATTGAAAGATCGACCCATGGCATGACTCAACATCTGAAACCACCATACATTTTTGTACATTTGGAAGGATTTCTAGTCACCGGGGTCTTGGTTGATAATGGTGCAGCTATAAATATACTTTCGGTTAGGATGCTGGCCAAACTAGGAAAGAGTCAAGACAATTTGATACTGACTGAAGTCACAGTCAGTAATTTTACTGGAGGAGTGGCACAAACAATTGTGTTTTGCCTATTAAATTAATGGTGGAAACCAAGAAGATGTTGGCCACTTTCTTTATGGTCGATTCATACTCAAAATACAATGCTTTGTTGGGAAGGGACTGGATTCATTATTTCTCATGTATTTCATCATCACTACACCAATTTGTGATTTTTTGAAATCAAGACAAAGTAGAATTGGTTTTGGCCAATAACAAATCATTCTTAGCCATGTCCAACCGGGCCGAAGCTTATTTTTATGGAGACGAGATCAGACCAATATATTTTACAGGCTGAGATAAAAATGGCAGACCGATTGTGATAAACACTAGAATCAACTCAGATAACATCATGTAGGATATCACCACCATGATACGATTGGACGATGAGTTGTTAAAGGCTATAATTCCCTTCCATGCTACTACAAGTTGTACCATAGAAGAAATTCTATATCACTCAGATATCAGTCAAAGCTGAATTCACAGCCAAATTCAGGCAGCTCAAGGAGAATTTACCAAGATATGATAATAAATGCTTTTTTTTTATGTAATTGAAATAGTAGTACCAACCGATCAAATAGCCGAAGATGGTATTGTTAAAGCAAGTTCTAGGAAAATTAGATGATTCTCAAGCTTTGGCCTAAGATCCTTCAAATGAAGTAAATTTGGGAACAAAGCAATATACCAAACCTACTTTTATCAGCGGACTGTTAGACTCATGGATCCCTGTCAAACTTACTAAATTACTCAGAGAGTTTTCTGATTGCTTTACATGAGACTATCATGAGTTTCCTAGACTAGACCGAAACTTGGTCGAATACAAGTTACTTATAAAGGACGGTTATCGACCACATAAACAGCCTCCAAGGTGGATGACAGTCGAAGTTACCTAAAAGATAAAAGGAGAAATTGAACGACTTTTGAAAGCAAGGTTCATCATGCCCTTCAAGTACGTTGAATGGATCTCAAATGTGGTACCGATTATTAAGAAAAATAGTAAACTCAGAGTTTGTATTGATTTTAGAATTTTAAATCGAGCCACACCAAAGATTAGTAGAGTTGCATGACATCAAATAGTTTCTTTTATGGACGGTCATTCATGATATAACCAAATAAGCATTGCAGCTAAGGATGTCTCAAAGACAACCTTAACGTATCATGAACCTTTGGGAACTTTTTGCTTAGTTTTAATGTTATTTAGTCTTAAAAATGCATAAGCTACTTATCAAAGAGCTATGAATGGCATTTTCCATGACATGATTGGCCGTTTCATGAAAATTTATATTGATAACGTAGTGGTCAAATCAGCTGATCTGGTTAAACATTTCGTTCACTTGCAAAGATCATTCGAGAGAATGAGAGTTTATAAGGTGAAAATGAACTCTCATAAATGTGCTTTTAGTGTATCGCCCAGAAACTTTTTAAAATTTATGGGACATCAAGGAGGGATCGAAATTGATTAGCCTAATGCTTGAGCAATAGTAGATGCTTGACCATCGAGAAACAAAACTAAGCTCTAAATATTTCTCGGTAAAGTCAATTTTATGTGTCGATTTATTTCTAATTGTGTAGGAAGAACTAACATATTTTCTCCATTGTTGAAGTTAAAACAATGAGACAAGTTTAGCTGAGAAGCAGAACATTAGTTGACTTTTGAAAAAATTAAAGATTATTTAACAAAGCCACTAATGTTGATGTCGTCAGTAAAAGGTAGACCACTCAAGCTGTATATCGCGACTTCTGCAGAATTGATTGACACCTTATTAGTAGATGATGGTGATCGAAGGGAATGAGTAGTTTATTATCTTAGTCAAACATTATTGGATACCGAAAGACGATATTCTTTCATATAAAAACTATATTTGTCATTGTACTTTGTGGCCACAAAAGTATGTCATTATTTAGTGGCCAAGTCGATTAATGTAATTTTGATAACTGATTTAGTTAAATATATGTTGAATCGACCAATTCTAAATGGTTGGGTTCTAGCATTGTTTAAGTTTGATCTAACGTATGTGCCATAAAGGGCGGTAAAAGGGCAGGCCATAGCAAATTTCTTAGTCGATCACCCTTCAAACATTGAAAATCAACTTCATCCGGAAATATTGGGCAAATATGTGATATACCAATCACCCTGAAATATGATATTTGACAGTTTAATGACCGATAGAGGATCAAGAACAAGGATAGTCCTGATTAATCTAGCGGCAAGAAACATGAATATGCGTTCCAGCTCGAGTTTTGTTGCATTAATAATTAAGTTGAATACGAGGCCTTAATAATCAGTTTAGAAATGTTAGCAGAATTAGGAGTCAAGAATATTTTGGTAATGGGTGATTCACAGTTAGTAATAAATCACTTGGCTGGATCATTCAAGTGCACTGGTACTGCTTTGCAACCGTATTATGTTATGGTGACTTAATTGCTGAACAAATTCGATGAAGTTGAGTTAAAACATATAACTAGAGAAAATAACATTAATACCAATGAGATGACAAAATTGGTAGCCAAACTTTAGATTGTTCAGGGTCAAAGTAACAGAATAATAAATGCTCAAAAGAAGTCCTTATCTTCGATTTTTCAAAGGGGATCAACCGAGAAAGTTTGTCAGGTCGAGATGAATGAAAACAATTGAAGGGTAGTAATTATAAATTATCTTTAATCTCCCCATACCAAAAATAGGCGAGATATTAGGAGAACCATCATAAATTATGTTTTGATAAATAATGAAGTATTCTAGAGGGGAGCTGATAGTTTGCTATTGTGATGTTTAGGCAAGAAAGAATCTATGTTCGTTATGGATGAAGTGCATGAAGGAATCTTAGAGTACATCAAGATGGGAGGAAAATGAGACTTACACTCTAGTGTTATGGATATTTCTGGCCGAGAATGATAACCGATTATATCCCGTGTGCTAGAGGATGTGAAGCGTGTCAAAAACATGGGCCAATTCAACATGTACCAGCGACCGAGTTACATCCTATTATTAAACATTCTCTATTCTGAGGACGGGCCATTGATTTAATAGGTAAAATTTATCCTCATTCATTAAAATGCCATAGTTTCATCATTGTGGCTACCAATTACTGATTAAATGGGTAGAAGTAAAGCCTATGACAGGAACTGGTCATCAGGAAATTATCAATTCATTGAAACCCATATAATCCACTGATTTGAGATTCCTAAATCAATCACTATGGACCGAGATGCGACTCTCTTGTCCAAGAAAGTCAAAAGCAATGGCCAATTAATATAAAACTATACGCCAAGCTGAGGCTAATAATAAAGTTATTAAAAATATTCTGCACAAGATGACTGATGGAAACCCTAGAGAGTGGCATGTTAAGTTGTCTGAGGCCCTTTGGGCTTATCTAAATTCATCTCGGGCAAGCACATTGTTGAGGGTCAAATATTATATATTAAATTATATCTTGATTTTATGAACATGATACTACTTAATGTCCTATTTTACTCATGTTTATGTTGTAAGGTGAATTTAAGAGTTTGGATTGGAAAAGGTACTAAAAGCATGGATTTGACACTTAAAGATCACCAAGGCAAAAAATGGATCTTAAGAGACAAAGAATAAAGATTTCAAGGTCCCAAGATTCAAGAAAACCAAGTGGAGAATGAACGAAGCTGAAAGAACAAGTGCAGAATACAAATTTATTATGTCATCGAACACCGTTCAATGACATCGAGGACACATTCGAGGACATAGAATTTATAAAGGAAAATTGAGTTGGTCGTTGGACAAATTGAAGACATTTTTCGATGACTTGAGAACTTGTTCGATGACTCGAAGCTTTGCTCGATGACATTGAAGACCTGCTCGATGACATCAATTTTTTGGTGGAATTTCGACAAAACTTGTTGGACAATTTAGGCACCATTTTCGATTACATGAAGCAATTATCGATGACATCGAAGATCTTCTCTATGACATCGAAGGTCTCTTCGATGACAACGAATTTATTGAAGAAATTAGAATAACTCTCTGGACTATTTTGGACACATTATCAATTCCTCAATAATGTTTGATGACATTGAAGGTAGGTATGATGACATAAAAGGTCTCAAAGTCCAAATGAAGCTATAAAAGCACGTATAAAAGATACCTTCGATGACATCGAAGCTTGTTCAATGTCTTCGAACGAAACGCGCGAAGTTACGAAGAGTGCGTAAATTCAAGGCAGTTTTCAAAATTTTCTAAAGAGGTGCGAAAGGAGGTGTTACACAACTATAAATAGGAGTCCTCAAGTCATCCCTGGGCATCTGTCTAATCAATCTAGGGTTTGGAGGAGCGAGGCACAAGGGCGGAGAGCCGTCACCAAGCGTTTTTCTTCTTTTTTTCCTTCATTTTTCATGTTTTCTTCTAGGATTTTAGATCCAATCATGTCTATGGTTGGCTAAACCTCTTAGCTAGGGCTAAGAGGTGAAGCTTGTAGTGTGATTGGGATCTTAGCTTTGTTTTGATTCATGTTTTGTTGAACTCTCTTGGATTATAGTTTGATCATAAGGAATATTTTTAATTGTTAATTGTTTGTTGTGACAAATTACAATAAATCTGCAATTGCTTTGAATATCTTCTTTTCCTGAGTTGAGATTGTGAAGTTATTAAGTTTCGTTGTTCACCATTGTCCCTTGGGCATGGTAGGATGATGAAACCTTCATAACCTTCACAATTTTCTTATGTTTGGTTGTGGGATTGGTAAATCCTGTTGTTTGCCTTGTCTCCTGGGAATGGTTAGGTGATGGAATCACTTCCAAATCCTCATAACTCTCATCCATTGATGATTAGCTCCATGAGAAGTTTAGAGATCTGACAAATCTCTTCTTACCAATTGGATAAAATAGGACTCTAATTCCATTTGTGTCCTTGAATCAAGTGAGGTAGCGTCCTAAGAACCTACAAGTGGATCCTTGGAAACCCTAGTTTCCATCTTTGAATTTACAATTTTTAGTTAAATAATTCACAATTACTCTCTTTTAATTTTCAGATTTAGATTTACATATTCTTCTAGTTCTACTTCTAGTTGCTTTCAAAATTACTCACGAGATTAGTCTCTATGGATTCGACCTCAATCTCGTCGAGATTATTACTGCATCGCGACCATACACTTGGGGTTATGAACAAGTTTTTGGCACCGTTGTCGGGGATTAATGGTTACATTTTTCTAAGATTAACAAGTTTTGGAATTAATTTAAGATTACGATTTTTCTATTTTCTATTTTTAAGATTAGGATTTTCTGAATTATTTTAGAAACTAACTTTGCTTTCTAATTCTAAGTTTAGAAACTTTCCTTTTTTGTTTTTAGAAACTACTTTCTAATTATATGATAGAAACTTTCCTACTTAATTTAGAAACTTTCTATTTTCTGTTTTTAGAAATTTTCTTTTTTTTTTTAGAAATTAGGTTGCTTTTCTTATTTCCTTTTTAGAAACTAATTCACTTTCCTTTTTTCTTTTGCAGGATCCTAACACAGAACCTTCTAATTTGGTAACTTCTTTATATTTCTAAATGTCTTATTATTGTAGGAATTTCTTCTATTTTATTTTAGGATTAGGTTCAGAATTAGGGTTTCACCATGTATATGTAAAAGTGGGAACATCAGTACGCTGAGATAGCTAAAAGATGTTAGGAATGGATGTATGATGATTATGATAGGACACAGCCTGTCTCAAAAAATTTCTAGAAATATCATCGAGAACCAACCGGAATACAATTCTCCACTGGTTAAGAAGTCCTTACACGATCATATGTGGGAGAATAATTACACCTCACGGATTAAGAAAACAGTATGTGATTGTTGGGGTTATCATGGGAGTGAGAACTATTATCACCCATTAGACAAGAAGAAAATAATGAGAGATTATATTATGAGTGATAATATGTACCAACAACCATCAGATTCTCCCACCTATGACTCGTATGATTATAATCAATGGAAACATCAATTTTGGGAAGATGAACCAGCAATACATCATAGTAAAAATTTCCTTGGGTCCTCTACCTTTGAAACCCAACCAGAAATGATCCAAGAGGAGTCACTTCAGGGTTACATAAATGATTTTGCTGGCATCAGAAGAACAATAGAAGCGCTTGCATCATGCCTTGATAGTTCAAGAAGGCTAGTTCACCCCAGCCTTAACCCAATCCAATTCTTCATTCCCAACTCCCTACTTATAATCAGTGAAAATATTAAGATCGGGAAGTTAAATTAACAATGCATCATAGTGACAATTCTCTTAGGTCCTATACCTCTGAGATCCAATAAGAAACGATCCAAGAGAATTCACCTACGATTATGGAGAATACTAAAATTGAGAATGAAGAGTTGGATTGTATTAATGAGCATATGATTTAATTTCTTAAAGAGTCGATCTCGATGACTGTCCAAAGGAATGATCAAGAGACGTGGGTGTCTTTCAAATATAATAATACTGACATACTTCACTTACATGACACACTTGGTTTCAATGATAAGGAAGAAGTTAGTTTATTCGAACCTTTACCCAATTTAAGAACATAATGTGAGGAAAGCGATCTCATTCCACGTGTGTCTTGCACTAAATTGAAAGATGATGGGTATTGGGATGACAATCATGAATGTAAAACTCAAATCACCCTGGATTCAATCTCAAGTTTGGCCCATATCAATGATTAAGAGGTTTAAGAAGTTGTCGACCATAGTGATCTACTCCACCCATCTGACATGATTGATTTAAATGTGGTGGATGAACCACTTTCAACTAACCCTTTTAACTTTTGTGAGATATGTTTAAACCACTCCCCTGAATTGAATGATGATATGATTCGAGAGATGGATAAGTTGCTCGATATGACTATGAAATTTGAAACCATCTAGTTGAGGTCATCATCTAAGTTATCTACCCTTGACAATACAATGCCTTTACTAAGTAGTACTGATGAACAGAGCTTCACATCAATTCTTCACTTGTTAATTTTCAATCTACCTATGTAAGACAAGACATATACATCCGGTGACGATTTATTCTCATTGTGATGAAGAGCAAGAGATCATGCTCTCATCCACTTCCAGAGATGATGAAATCCTTGGGTAAATCATCACAAACTTTAATGTGGAAAATGAACCTCTCAACTAAATTTTTCAACTCTTTGGATGATTGCTTGACACACTTTGAAGATTTAAATGATCCCATGATAAAAGAAATGGTGGATGCCTCATAAAACAATACCTCGGTAGTTTTCACTGATTGAGAAAACCATTATTCTAAAGCCCCTCCATCCCCAGATCCTAAATGTTTACCATTAAAGGAGGATGAGTTGGAAATTGAACCGGAGCCTGAAACTTCAGAATGTGTCAAGACTACATCACTTTTTGAGAATTTTTCTAAATTTCATCTACGTGTAGTCTCTGATTCACCATGTTATGCTAACGTTGAAACTTTTCTATCACATGTAAATCGTATATTCTTTGGACATTTCAAGAGATTAAAAAGAATGATGGACATTTCAAGAGATTAAAAAGAATGATGCCTAAAATAATCTAAAGAATAGGATGAACGACATGGATTACATACATGCATCGAGGTGGGGCCTACATAAGTGGCCCACCCAAAAGCTTATGAATCAAGCTAATATTTATGCTTTCCCAGTTCACGTCCAGCGTCCAGACATGTTGGACATTTGTGCATTTCAAGTGGGCTACCCACGTGGGCCACCAAATAATGGATGGGGTGGATACAACACTTATGAAGTGGGCCCCACGTATAGACCACTTGGATAAAATACATGCCTTATGGTGGGGTCCATCCGGGCGGGCCACACGGCCACATCATCACATACAATAAGAAAAAAAATGAAAGAGAGAGGGAGAGAGAGAGAGAGAGAGAGAGAGAGAGAGAGAGAGAGAGAGAGAGAGAGAGAGAGAGAGAGATACGTGTGATGGAGGGACCCCGACACTATGAGCCCTCCTTTGCAATCAATCATACATCAAGTAGGTCCCATTACACTTGGGCCCATCAAATCAAAGATCCACGATGGAGATTTCTTCTCCACCAAAATGGAAGGTCTAGATGACCTCTATTCATGCAAAGAAAATAAATATCATTATGGGGTCCATGGGGAATGGCCCCATCATGGAATGATCATGTGGATCTAGGTGGGCCATCGGCCACACCTAGGGTCCAAAGTGAGATCCATACCAACAATCGGGAGGCTTCACTTGGCCCTTCATCAAAAAAAGAAAATCTAGGCCTAATAGAGTACCCATCGTTCGATCTTCTTGGTCCGATGGAACGCCGAGCTCCTTGTGCTTCACTTTGATGGAAGATGATGAAACATGAATGGCTAGGATGAAAGATTTTGGGATGAAAAGTGGGCCACGTAAAACCACTTTTCTCTCTTGGGAAAGGCTTGGATGTGAGCTCATTTTGGTGCTTGGAAAATGTGAAGAGAAAGAGAGAGGGTGGTTGTAAGAGAAGTGATGGGTGATGGAGTGATGGATGTGAGGTGATAGTGTACTTGACATGTATGGGTGTGTAAGAGAGAGGATGAGAAAGAGTTGACTTTGGGGTTGCTTGACTTGAGGAGAAAGAAAGCTTTGATTGATTGATTGATTGATGGGACATGTTGTAGAGATTCTCTCAGGATTGCAAACGTGCAGTGTTTTCCTCGAAATAAATGCAAGCCCATATCTTTTGACCCGAGTATTGGGTCAATGCATGAGTCACGATGTTGGAACCGCTGCGGCGGTGAGGTCGCAATGGTACACGTCTCAGATTAAGCTGACTCAAATCTACAGGATACGACTTAGGGTCGTGCGTAAACATCAATCATATGTCGCAGGTTGCCAGAATTCAACGGGAAGGATTGCAGGAGTCAAGGGAATAGTACTGGCTAGGATAAGGGTCTTACATCGAAGCTTATTTGATGTCATCGAACGAATCACGTGAAGTTATGCAAAGTTATGCAGAGTGTGTAAATTTAAGGCAGTTTTTAAATTTTTCCAAGGAGGTGTGAAAGGAGGTGTTGCACAACTATAAATAGGAGTCCCCAGGGCATCCTTGGGCATCTATCTAATCAATCTAGGATTTGGAGGAGCGAAGCACAAGGTCAAAGAGCTATCACCAAGCATTTTTCTTCTTTCTTCCTTAGTTTTTTGTGTGTCTATGGTTGGCTAAACCTCTTAGCTAGGGCTAAGAGGTGAAGCTTGTAGCGTGATTGGGATGTTAGCTTTGTTTTAATTCATGTTTTGTTGAACTCTCTTAGATTATAGTTTGATTATAAGGAATATTTTTAGTTGTTAATGGTTTGTTGTGACAAATTACAATAGATCTGCAATTGCTTTGAATAACTTCTTTTCCTGAGTTGAGATTGTGAAATTTGCAAGTCCAGTTGTTCACCATCGTCCCTTGGGCATGGTAGGATTATGGAATCCTTCCTAACCTTCACGATTCTCTTATGTTTGGTTGTGGGATTGGTAAATCTTATTGTTTGCCTTGTCTCCTGGGCGTGGTTAGGTGATGGAATCACTTCCAAATCCTCACAACTCTCATCGATTGATGATTAGATCCATGAGAAATTCAGAGATCTGATAAATATCTTCTTACCAATTGGATAAGATAGGACTCTAATTCCAGTTGTGTCCTTGAATCAAGCAAGGTAGCATCCTGAAAACCTACAAGTGGATCCTTAAAAGCCCTAGTGACCGCCTTTGAATTTACAAGTTTTAGTTAAATAAACTAAATAATTCACAATTACTCTCTCTTAATTTCCAGATTTAGATTTATATCTTCTCCTAGTTCTACTTCTAGTTTCTTTCAGAATTACTCACGAGATTAGTCCTTGTCGATTCGACCTCGGTCTCACTGAGATTATTACTGCATCGTGACCCTATAGTTAGGGTTGTAAACACACATGTATGAGTCCATCCATACTTACATATGTACATGATGCAATATTACCTTTGGAGATAACTGTGTCATCATTAAGGGTATCTTATCAAGCTAATCTCACATCACTCGAGTTTAAAGAACCTATGTTGGTTGAAATAGAGAATTTAGATTAATATGGCTGAAAGCCTTGGATTCTATTATGTCGAACAAGGTTAGGGTAGCCTGAGCTTATAGCAAGAAAGTGAAAAAGATGGCTTTTGGAGAAGGTGATATGGTTTAGAAAGTGATATTGTCTCTTAAATCTAAGGATGCTGATTTTCACAAATGGTCACCTACTTGAGATAGACCATTTACAGTAGTAAATGTTCTCAATGGAGGTGCTTACTTTATTTGAGATATGTGGGGAAGAATCTTAAAAAACCCTATCAATGATCAATTTTTGAAGACTTATCACCCTACTTTGTGGGATTTGAGGAAAGATCAAGCCATGCAATGGCTAGATTGATCACAATGCCTTAGACATCGACTCCGGTGGTGATTGGGTCCAACTGTGATGATTTACCTGCTTTGCAAGTTTATCCCTCCTAGGAGAAAAAAACATTGGGTTGAAACTGGTCAACCATTTCCCTAACATTTGAAGTGGACTATGAGCCATTCGAGAGCACAGATTTTAAAAAATGACAACGTAAATAGCAGTTGGCTCCCCAAGTTATGTTAAGATTGCTCATATTTTGGTACACCATCCTATTTGGGGTCCCTTGGATCAAAAAAATAAAAAAATGAAAAATCTAAAAAAGCTAAAAGCACAAGATATTTTTAAAGCTTTAAAAAATTCAGATATTTGTGAAAATCCAAAAACACCAGAAATTTCTTAAAACACAAAAAACATTATAAAATCTTTCAAAAATCATAAGAAATAATGTGCCAAGTTTGTTTGTTGAAGCACTTGAGTTTGAAGTTGACTCGTAAAATTTCAATCTAGAGTTAGACTTCGAACTCATGGGTTCAGACGGAGCCTAGGATGGGGAAGATAATGATCTAGCTCTCGAGCTAGAGGATTGTATTAGAAGGTTCAAAACAAAAGCCAATGTTGTTGCAAATGATTTCGAGATTGCGAACCTAGGATCCCTCGAGCACCATAAAGAGGTGCACATTGGAAAATTCATCCCCTTGGGATACAAGCAGAGAATGATAGAATTCCTGAAGCCAAGACTATTCAATTTCGCATTCTCCTATAAAGACATGCCCGAGATCCATGAAGAGATGGTTGTACACCATCTACCAATGAAGTCTGAAATGAAGCCAGTCAAGCAAAAACTCTATAGAATGAACCCGAGTGGGCCTTGAAATTTTAAGAAGAAGTCATCAAGCACTACAACACGGGATTCTTGGTAGTATCTAACTACTCAGAATGGCTTGCTAACATTATATCGATTCCAATGAAGGACGACAAGGTCTGAATGTGTATCGACTTTCGAGACCTGAATAGAACTAGTCTTAAAGACGACTTTCCCCAGCCACACATCGACACTCTAGTCAACAGGCAAGATACAAAATCTTCTCATTCATTGACCACTTCTCTGGCTATGACCAAATCAAAATGACTATAGAAGACCGTGATAAGACATCTTTCATCACACTATAGCGAACATTTTGCTACCGAGTAATGTTGTTTGGACTGAAAAATGTTAGAGCCACATATCAATGAGCAATGATAACCCTGTTTCATGATATGATGAACAAGGAGATGGCGGTCTATCTGTATGATATGATCGTCGAGTTGTGCACAATCGAAGAACATTTAAAGATCGTAGGAAACTTTTCAATTGGTTAGAAAATTTCAAGCTCCACCTTAACATGTAAAAGTGCATCTTCGGTGTAAATGGAGGCAAACTTCTTGACTTCATCTTCAACAAGGATGGTATCAAGGTTGATGAAACCAAGATGAGATTTGAAATTGTGAGTTAGTGATGTCATAAAGGGAGGGTGAATAGGACAATGCCAAATAATCGAAACAAATGTTGAATATGTAAATAATTAAGATCTCAAATGTTTGAGTATTGAAACCTTAATTATAAATAATTCATAGGACAACCTTCACCTAAAATTTTAGGCAGGACAACCTTATTTCATGAATGTCTTTAAAATCAAAACTTCAAACAAGTAAGAGTAAATTAAAGAATTATAACATTCACCACAAACTAAAATAAAATACATCAAATCCACCAAAAATAATAATAGGGCATTCACCACATGGCATAAGGAGTTATAGTGGTTCGGTGTTTTAAAAACAGCCACACCTACTCCACCCCTAAAATTACTTCCCTCGTAATTTTAGTTTTAACTATAAAAAGGTTTTCAAAGGGTCACCTTAAAAACCTAATACAATTCCTTGTGACTTTCATGGGCTATCACAATAAAAACTAAACTGAGATCTTCACAGGTTATCTCAGATAAAACTTCAACTGAGATTTTCACAAGAGATCTCAGAAAAACTTAAACAGAGTTCCACAAGGTATACTTATCTTCAATCGTAGAAGATGCAGCAGAAGCTTGTAGAAAAAGCACCTCTTTCTTGAATGTAGATAACACCGTATTCAGTCATATAAAAAGGGTCTAGGGTTCTATAGATTTTAATTTTGTTAAACCCAAATGTTACTTAATTCAATTCTCTTAGATCTCAAAGAGGAGTATAGTTTACTCTCTTAGATTAAACCTAAAAGATCTGAGACTAAAGGAAATTGAAAAAGCTATTAAAATAAATTATAAATACCAACCAATAGCTTGCCAATGACTTGAGCTTTTCTCTCTTGCAGAAGAATTCTGATCATTAAATTGTGTAATTCGAAATAATAAAAAATCTCAATTTATAGGCAAAGAAGTTAAAACTTTGGCTAGCCCGAGACAAGCTTCGACTAGCCCAAGTTCAGTTATTCCGTTCAACGGATTTTAAATTGTGCGGGATAAGAATTATATAAAATTTGACTGGCTCGAGGTCAAGTTCGGCTAGCCGAACATCACAATTCAGTTAGGCGAATTTACCCTTCGGCTAGCCAAATTTCGACGAATTTTAAAAATATAATGTCACGCCCTAAACCCGAAAATCAGATTCACAGGAATCTCAATCGCCGAATCCGGTGCCGACAGCCTCCGTAGTACCCCATTCTCGGCTCTTAGCATTCATATGCTAGGTTCCGATCCTGGGATCCTACAAGGAGTATTTTTTTATACATTTAACTAGTAATAAGCATAACCACAAGATTACCCAATTCACAAAGGCAACATCATCATCACATATCCACTTATATAATCGTTTGAGTACAACATAAAAGGGAAATACATAAATAGAAAATCAAGCTCCAGAAGACCACTGCACGCTCCAAGCTCAACATTGCTGCAACCTAACATCACCTGCACGCATCTATCGTGCATAAGCTTATAGAAAGCTTAGAGGGTGGTGTAAGTGTATACACAAGGTAAGTGCCAAGTATTTAATACAATGCCATAATCATACAATATCGGAAAACTGGTAATCCATAAACCATACAATGTTTAAATAAGCATAAACACTGATAAGATCATGAATTATCAGAGTAACCAGAAATACTGACAAGAGCATGAATTATCAGAGTGAACAGAAATACTAACAAGAGCATGAATTATCAGAGTAAACAGAAATACTAACAAGAGCATGAATTATCAGAGTAAACAGAAATATTGACTAGATCATAAATCATACGATGACAGAGTAAGCAGAAGTATGGACAAGTCCATAAGTTAATCAATATCAGAATACGCAATAAGGAGTCATAAAGAGCCAAATATCAGCTGCCAAGGATGTAATACAATATATAAATCCTACTAAGTCTGTCTAGGCCATATAAGTACAGAAACATAGCAACCCAAAATGCCATATGCATGCAGATGTAATGCAATATGCGATGCGAATGAAATGACCATGCTGGAGTGTGAAGTTGGGATGATAGTACGTAGTATCGCAGGCTACGGGGTCCACCATAAGGGACTTCTATCCAAACCAGTCTCATACCTAAATTTGGATAGTCAGACTCAACATGGTAAACTCTTGATCTCAGGTTAGTCGCGCGTCCAACTGAAATCCTTGCCATAACGAAGGTACACAATAATTAGTTGCGCACCACCAACCCGAGTGGATAGTGAATGAATAAATGAATGAGCATGCAACTCCTACTCAATAAGTCCACATATCAGTACGGTTCCTCTCTTGGATCATCACCGGGGTTTAGTACACTCCAAATGGCACTGACGCTCTCCCTAGCCGCACAGTCCAAGTGAGCGTAAGAAACCTCACTATCCGCCTGGCCAATAATCTGCCAATACCTATTCAGCACGTCAATAGAGGACCCATTCATGAGCTGGTCAAACTCAGCCTAGCAATGTCCCCTGCGCTCGGGTGAGTAAGGCCACACCCCCTCCCAACCGACCACGGCACAGTGGGAGACGCGGCCTCCTGGTATTCGACACTTCGGCACTCATGTATCCACTCAGTCTCGACATTGGGGCGTCCTCTGGTACCAAGAGAGTTTTAGAGATTTTCATCCAGGGTCATCTATGGCAGCCTGATGCTTGAACCAAACATTTTTAGTATCCCATCTGGCCATCCACGATATGCCTGTGGAGGCTACGCCCTTGATGTCGCTAGGATGTACAGTAATCATAATGTAAGATGCATGAGTCATACAATCCAGTCATGTATCAATCCTGCACATACCGTGCACTCATGTGATATAACCTCTGCCTATCAGGGGGTCTCATAACAACATACTCAATGACATATGCAATGATCAACTACATCTCATAACAAACATGCAGATGATGCGTATGGGCATGTATCATGATGTTATGCTGTCACATACTCATAACTGGTATCAATAACCGTCATCGACAATTGACCTTAAAAATATGGACATTTAACCAACATTGCTCCCGAGGAATGACCCTCATAGATCCTAACATATAGTGGACCCATGGCCTCACACAAGGGCCAAATATACAACACCATGGGCCTCACTCAAGAGTTTAATACACATCACGATGGCCTTTCACATGGGCCTAACATACATCACAATGGGCTCCATCGCCCAGCCCTCAAATGCATCACAATGGGCCTCATCACATAGGCCTAATACACATCACATTGGGCCTCAACTACGGGTCGCATATACATCATATAAGTCTCGATAATCGGAATCAGCTTCGATACTCGGAATCGACAAATCGGTCACGTCAATCAGAATCGACAATCGGCCAAGATAATCAGCCTCGATAGCTAATTGGCAACCGGCCACGACAATTGGGATCAACAATAATCGGCCTCGATGATCGGAATCGACCTCAATAATCGGTACAGATAATCAACATCAATAATCAGCACCGACGATCAACATCGATAATCGGCACCGACAACCAGCGTATATAAATAAGGCGGGGTTCATAGATGGACAATTAATCAACTATAATGTAAAGATCGGCTTTTGGTTGTGTTTATATATAATTCGATAGCACGGAGCCTTCTGTCTATGGCGAATGGGGCCTACTTATTTGGGTTAACCCCCAAAGAGAATGGGCCTAACAAGGCCTAAGGGAAGGTCACAATAAAGACATCTAACCATCATTGCCCATCAATGTGGACATTTAACCATCAGTGCTCCCAAGGAATGACCCACATAGAGACAAATATATAGTGGGCCCATGGCTTCACACAAGGGCCTAATATATATAGTAATGTGCCATAATACATCGCATGGGTCTTACCACCTGGGCCATAAATACACAATAATGGGCTACGACCCATGGAACTCAATATATAACAATGGGTTGCATCAATGGGTCGCACTAATGGGGACAATGGGTTGCATCAATGGATCACACTAATGGGCCTCATCACATATATCAAGGTAGGCCTCACAGATGGGTCACAAGTATATCAAGGTGGGCCCCTTGAATGGAGCACAAAATAAATCAAAGTGGGCCTGACGGATGGGCCACAAAGTACATCAAAGTGGGCCCAAAAAATGGGCCACAAAACACATCAAGGTGGGCTCGAAAACTGGGCCATAAAATACATCAAAGGTGGGCCCGATGAATGGCCATAAAATACATCAAAGGTGGACCTGACAAATGGGTCACAAAATACATCAAAGGTGGGCCCGACGAATGGGCCATAAAATACATCAAAGGTGGGCCCGACGAATGGGCCATAAAATACATCAAAGGTGGGCCCGATGAATGGGCCATAAAATACATCAAAGGTGGGCCCGACAAATGGGTCGCAAAATACATCAAAGTGGGCCTAATCCCGTGGGCCTCATTTATATCCAGGTGGGCATCAACATCGGGTCTCATATATCACACTGGGCCGAATCAACTGGCCGATCGAATGGGCCGCGCCAATCATCCATCAATAGAATCATTATGAAGCATTAAATAAATATATAAATAAATAAATAAAATGAATCATATCCAAAGATCATCTGGACCATACTACAACTAACGGTGGTGATACTAACTTCCCACTTTCAACTTCCAGTGGGCCCACCACAACATTTAATTTACCTTCGGACTATCCCCATGGTCACGAGGACCTGGGGAGACAAATATTATATCAATCCAAGGCTTTCATAACCCAAAAGGGGTTTCAAAGGTAGGCATTCGCTCCACTATTTTCTGTAGTGTGGTCCACCTGATAATTGGTTCTGTCTCATTTTTTGTCTCAAGCATTAAGACAAGCTTGCCAAATGGTTGGACGGTTGGTATGTAACACATGCATCATGGTGGGTTCCACACATGTCGCCTGGGTGGGCTCCACATAACCTGCCACATATGGCTATATGGCTGGTGTGTGGTACACTGCCAATCCAAACCATTACAGGTGGGTCCTACGTGGGGCCCACCATAATGTTTATCTGACATCCAAACTATTAATAAGGTCACACAGACCTGGGCCCACCGAAATATTTATCTTCTACCCAACCAGTTGATGAGGTCACACGTACCTGGATGCAAGGAAAAATAAATTTTATATTGACCCAAGCCTTATGTGGAAAGGGTTTTAATGGAAGACGGTTCATCAACACTGTTTCCTGTGACGTGGCCACCTGATCAATGGCTGGATGGAATGGATAGTACACGTACATCACGGTGGGTCCCACCGTCCAAACAGTGGACGGTGCGGACAGAGCTCATACACTATGGACGGTGTGAATAAAACACATACATCAATGGCGGGTTCCACATAGGGCCCACTATAATGTTTATTTACAATCCAACCCATTGGTAAGGTCACACGAACCCAGGTAAAGAGGAAAAATAAATTTCATCATGATCCAAAACTTCTATGATCCCCAAATAGGATTTCAATGGCAGACGTTCAATCTAACTGTTGTTGATGGTGTGGACCACCTGAGCGTCGTGAACGGCTGATTTTTAAGGCATCCCCACGCCTAAAGGGGACCCATCAATTGCACAGTGTGGATGCTCCAAATGCATCATGGTGTGGCCTGAGGTGGGGTCCACTATGTCGTTCCAAGTAGAAGGACGTTGCTTGCTGCAACGTCAACCACCCTTTTTTTGTTAGTTGCAGGTTATCATAAGTGGGGCCTACAACAGTAGAATCCACCCCGTCAGTTGGGTTCCCAAGCTCGAGACAGGCCTAACAAGCTCAATCTTAAGTGTATTTGATGCATATAAACATCACAGTGGCCCCCTAATAGTCTATATCACCAAAACCGTTGTTTTTCATGATGTGGTTCATCAGATATTCGGATTGGCATCATTTTTCAGCTCAATGCCTAAAATGGACTAAGGAATGGGACGGACGGTGAGGATTAGTTCCATACATCAAGGTGGGGCCTGCATGAGTGGCCCACCCCAAAACTTTAAAAGGCTATGAATTATTTTCTTTCTTGCTAGCTGTTAGTACACGCCCATGTCAGTACGTGCACTCCATGTTAGCCATCAGCACGTCCAGGGTCCCTGGATAAACACAGGCATTGTGGTGGGTCCCACACGGATGTGGCCCACATTTTCTCAAGGTGGGGCCCACATGAATGTGGCCCACCTGATTTGAATCAATCTAATACTTGTATTTTTCCACCATCATAAGGTAGGGTCCACATGACTTGGTCGGTTTGGATAAGACATACATCAAGGTGGGGTCCATCCGGGTGGGCCACACATCACACTAAAATGAGAAAGAGAGAGAGAGAGAGAGGCACCCACCTTTTATATTCGCTTCCTTCTTCCACCAATGAAATTTAGGGCTCGAATGGGTGTGATTCAATGGCTGAGAACAACTTTAAAAGATTGGATTGGATGGTAGAAAGTGGCCACACAAAGCTCCTCCCATGGAGAGCCATGGACGTGGGTTGCTTGGTGAGAATGAGGGAGAGGGAGATGAGAGAGAGAGAGATTGAAAGAGAGAGATGGGTGAGTGATGTGGTGGGTGTACTTTGTGTAAGAGAGAGTTTGACTTTGGGGTTGCTTGGGGATGGGTTTGTACTTTGACATGTGAGGTGATGTGTAATTGATTGATAAGATTGATGGGATTTGATGTGATGTTCTCTTGAGTTTTGCAACGAGCGATGTTTTTCTTAAACTAGACGCAGGCCCACGTCTCCTGGCCCGAGTACCGGCTCGGCGCGTAATAAGCGGCATTCGAACCGCGGTGACGGTGGGTCGCAATGATACGAATCTCGGATCGAGCAGACTCAAACCGACAGGATCCATTTCAGGATCATGCGTAAATGCCAATTACAAATCACGAGTCGTAAGAATTCAACTGAAAGAACCGTGAAAGCATACGGAACGGTACGGGCTAGGATACGGGTCTAACATATAAGTTCTTGGAATTTCACCCGAACTTTCTTGGGCTGGCCGAATTTCAATCTTGGGTTAGCCGAACCAAAACTTGGGCTAGTTGAATTTTCAACGAAAGTTGTTATTTGCTTCGGGCTTGAAATCGGGCTGGTCAAACCAGAAGTTAGGCTGGCCCAATTCCAAGCAAAAAAAAATGTAAAAACCCATGATTAAACATTTTTTTAAAGCATCTAGTCCTAAGGTCTTTCTAGGGTTTACACTACCTAAGATATATTAAATATCTGGTTCACTTTGGCTTGAACTTTTTCTTGGACTTCGTCTTGAATATGAGCTTGATCTTTTCTTGAACAAAAGTTGATCTTGAGCTTGATCTTCTCTTGAACATAAACTGATCTTGAGGTTCTATCTTGAAGTGGTTTTGTCTCATGAAATTTGACAACATATGTGTGCTCAACATCCTAACACTTACAATCTCCCCCTTTGTCAATTTTCATGACAAAACACTTAGTATTACAAATACGCATTCTGTTACACGATCAATCATACTCGGATTTTAATAACATTGAAGCTACCCTTGACATCTTCATAGATTGTTATCTTCAGCTTAGAACTGATGATGATGCTCAACTGACACTCCCCCTATGAAACACACATATAACATCCATACATACTTTCCATACTAAATAACATTGCATACTAGCATTATATACTAGCCTCTCCCCCTTTTTGTCACAATTTGACAAAGGAAGAATATCATAAATATATGAATATCAAAGTATAGAATAAGCATGCAGCAAGAAAATTAGGGTAATCATATGAAATAGTCAACCATGTTATCTAAAATAGTCAACTATCAGCAAACACATAATCAAGGCATTTAAAGTATTAAGACAAGTCACAAAATACATTTAAGTACAGAACCAATGTAAGACCCCATCCATTCTATACCATTTCCTATGCATATGTACATGTTGATTGATGCCTTTAGCTAGACCTGGATTGGTCGTTCATAGTATGCACCAAACTGACCAGGATCCCAAGAACTCAAAACCTATCTCATATCGACTGCCCCATCGTTACGATCGCGTAGGTATCACCTGTGCGTCTATACGATACTCCGTTTGTGAGATACGCCATGAAGAATAATTAGTGTATCATGTGCGCAAGGCACCATGTACTCCACTCTACACATGTGCACAATACATGTGATACACAAATGCACATGCCACACATGAGTGAGAGAATCTCTACCCATGTGTGTGATGTCAAACACTCATACCTCTCATGTCTCATGTGCTCCCCAAAGTCAACTCTTTTCCATGTCATACCTTAAACATGACATCATCACACCATGTCATCCCATGCTCCTTTAATCCACCATTAAATACAAATCATGAATTAAATGTCATAATCCTAACATAAGCTCATATTAATCACATTATCCTAACTTAACCAAATTTTTATGAATTTCCCTACAAATACCCCTCCATCCCCTAGAATTTCACCATTTTTCTACACATGAGAGAGAGAGAGAGGAGTGATCTTGGTAGGCCATCAACTCCATCAATTCCATCCCTTCTATCCATCTCAACTATTGCATCTAATCCATCAAGGTGAGTACACCCACCCTACTCATTCTTATTTTATTTTTGTTATGTTTATGTATGGTGGAGATGATGTTGATGATGATGTGATTAATGGTGTGGATGATGAAGATAGTATGATTGATGGTGAAGATAATTACAATAATGATGATGATGCTATTAATGGAAATCAATTTATTATAAAGTTCATGTGGGACCCATTGATAGTGGGCCCCACCAAAATGTTTGTATGGCATCCAAATCTTTCAACCATTTGCCCATTGGGCTAGCCAAACTCACACACTGGCACATATTTTTAAACAAAAAGAAAAAAAAAGATAGACGCTACTTGCTGGCAGCAGCGTCCCAGTAAAGGGGCAGGGGCTGTGGGTCCAAAACGGGCCCCACCCAAGCTGTATGTATTTAATCCACTCTGTCCATTTGATTTCTCAGCTCATTTTAGGCCTTGAGCTGAAAAATGAAGCCAATCCAATTCTCTGGTAGGCCACACCATCTAAAATCATGTGAAGACATGTTAAAATATATAAGAACACTCATTGGGGCCCGCCTGAAATTTGGATGCATCTGAAACTTGGACTGAACCATCCACCCTATGGGACACACACAATAGTCGGACTGGATCATCCTGCTGTGGGCCCCATATTTTTAAAAAAAATTAAAAATTATATATGACATGACGCTGCCGCCGTCAGCGTCTGGATGACGCTGCAGCAAGCAGCATCAGCTGCTGACGCTGGAGGAAAGTGGGCCCCACCACAGGCCCCACCTTGATGTATGTCAAACATCAGTACAGTGCATTGGATGGGTCCCCTCTTAAAAATGGGGTACACCAATTATCAGCCGTACATGGAACTTAGATGGCCCACACCATCTAAAATTATTTGAAGAATGGACGTCAAAAAGTTTTGTGGATCCCATTACGAGGTATGTGTTATATCCAAACCGTCCATCCATTTGGTGAGCTCGTTTTGAGGTTATATATATATATATATATATATATATATATATATATATATATATATATATATATATATATATATATATATATATATATATATATATATATATATATAAAGATAGATCTAACTATCAAGTGGGCCACACTACAAAAAGCAGCTGGAATTGAACATCTACCATTGGAACCCTTTTCGGGTTAGAAGTTTTGTACCAATATGAAATTTATTTTTCCCTTATTCAAGTCATTGTGGCCTTATGAACAGATTGGATGGAAAATAAACATTAAGGTGGGCCCTCTAAATTGTTTAACAGTATAACCATTATCTCCACTACTATTTGTGGTGGGGTCCAGATAATCTTTGGATATGATTCATTTTTGGATGATGCTATAAAATGATGTCTAAAAAAATAAAAATAATGATAATGATAATAATAGATGAACTGTGTACATGTAATAAATACATCACTTTGGACCCATGTAACTTTGATCTCCTTGAACCGTTCATATAACTTGGAGCTCAAGCATATAAAAGCATTTGTCGGGGTCCACTTGGAATTTGGATGCATCTGAAACTTGGATTGACCCCTCAACCAAGTGGGATGCACATGATGGAGGGGCTGGATTTATGAACCACGCCTCGGTGGCCCAACAAATGACTATGAATGCTTTAATGGAAGGAAACTCTCTCAACTTTTGTGTGTGGAGTGGCTCACAAGAGCCACAGATTGACTTGATTTTAAGTCTCAGGCCCACCTTGAGTGTATGTCTTGTGAAACCATTAGTGGTAGTCTTACATGTGCCAATGAATGAACTCCTTTAGTAAATGTTTATGACTCCATATGACATATGTACAGTAATATGAACTTTGATGTGTGATGTGCTATGTAATTAGGTGTTTTGCAACCCTTGACCTTGTGAAGTGCAAGGCTCACTTTTGGCCTAGTTGCTAGTTGATTTCCTAGGCCCGGTATGTGGCCCATTGAGTTATATGTGTCTAATTCCTATTGTTCATTGGATAGTGGGTCTTACCTATTCACATGTGTTGTTGTTGTGCTTGTAACCACCATCATGCGATCATGTGATAGGTAGAAAATCCTAAATAGTACAAAATTCTCATTGTAAGTGCGGTCCTAAGTCATATGATCATGTGATATACTAATGGCCACCAAGCCATGTGATCTTGTAATTTCGAGTGGCCCACTTGCTTATGGAGGATTGTGAGGTTGTAGGGCCACTTAAACTTTACGAACTTGTGATTTCCTTGTGACCTTTCATTTACGTGAATTCGAGAGTTTTGTAACCATTAAACTCATGTGATCATTTATGTGGATGTAGCCACTCAATCATGCCAAATTATGGTGTGCATATGGCTACTCGATCATCAATAATTGCGATCTATGTGTGTATTCACTTAGACACGTGCGATTATAGTGTATGTGTGGTCCAAACCACATGATCATGCGGTGCCTCAACGACCACTAAATCATGTGAAATTGTGCGGTGTGTGCGGTCGGACCAAAATTGAGTGGGATTGTATTACTGCCCTAGATTACCTAATTTTATAACGAGTACACAACCCTTCACCACTTGGCACTTTGGTTAGAGTGTGGCCCTAAGTAATAGGATCATGTGACTTGTGTTTGAACCCTTAAACATGTTTAATTATAATAAATATGTAGACTCTAGTGGTGTGAGGGTGTGATATACTTGTTTGGCCCATTAATCATGTGGGTATTTGATGTATGTATAGCCACCTAATCATAGGCAATGGTGGAGTATATGTAGTATATGTAGTCATCTAATTATATGAATGTGAAATACGTACAAGGCCACCTAACCGTATGAAATCAAGTGGCATTGATGGCCATTCAACAATGTAGGTTTGTGCTTATCGATATAGATACCGCCACTTGAATCACATATAACTAAGTTGTACACTGAACCGAATGTGATGTAGAGTTATGTTACCCAAGCTAATGCTATCAAGGTCCTAGATTCTATACGGAGTGATCTCTAAATCGTAAGTGGCACGATGAAATGTGGCTCTTGGCCCTTAACCATGCAACACCAAATATGAGCCATTAACTATGTGACGTGTGAAGTGGTTGTAGTATAAGACTTTTTATAATTGGTGCAGCCATGTATTCTTGGCCTATGGGCAAGGCCCATTGAGATATATTTCCAGCCCATATGATGAGGGTCATTGTGATGTATTTTCAGCCCATGTGATATGGCCCATAGTGATGTGTATTAGGCCCAGGTATGTGGCCTACCTGTGAAATAGATTTGAGACCATTTGTAATGTATTCAAGGCCCATGGGCAAGGCCCAATGTGATGTATTTGAGACCCATGGGTGTGGCTCATTGAGATGTATCTTAGGCCCATAGGTTGTGGCTCATTGTAATGTATTTGAGGCCCATGTGTAGGGCCCACCTGTTATGTATTTGAAGCCTATGGGTTGTGAAGCCTGATGTGGTGTATTCATGGCCCATGTGTCGAGGCCCATTGTGATGTGTGAGACCATATAATATGGCCCAATGTGATGTATACGCGGCCTGTATTCGAGGCCCACTGTGATGTGTATTCAACCCGTGTTTAAGGCCCAATGTGATGTATATGAGGCCTATGTGATGAGGCCCATTTTGATGCATTTAAGGGCATTTAAGGGCCAGGCGATGGAGCCCATTGTGATGTATGTTAGGCCCATGTGAAAGACCCATCGTAGTATGTATTAAGCTCTTGAGTGGGGCCCATGGTGTCGTATATTTGGCCCTAGTGTGAGGCCATGGGTCCACTATATATTATGCTCTATGTGGGCCATTCCTTGGGGGCAATGCTAGTTAAATGTCCACATTATCGAGGCCTATTGTCGATGTTAGTTATTAATACTGATTATGAGTATATGATAATATAACATCATGATACATGCCCATACGCATCATCTGCATGTTTGTTATGAGATGTGGTTGATCATGCATGTGTCATTAAGCATGTTGTTATGAGACTCCCTGATAGGCGGAGGTTATCTCATATGAGCGCACAGTATGTGCAAGATTGATGCATGACTGGATTGTGTGACTCATGCATCCTGCATTATAATTAGTGTACGCCCTAGCGACATCAGGGTCGTAGCCTCTACAGGCATATCGTGGATGGCCAGATGGAATATCAAAAATATTTGGTTCTAGCATACGGGCGCCATAGATGTCCCTGAGTGAAAATCTCTAAACCTCCGTGACCAGGAGATGCCCCAATGTCGAGACCGAGTGGATACATGAGCGCCCGAGTGCCGAATACTAGGAGGCCGCGTCTCTCCCAGTGTCGTGGTCGGTTGGGAGGGGGTGTGTCCTTACTCGCCCGAGGGTAGGGGGCATAGCTAGGTTGAGTTTGACCAGCTCGTGAATGGGTCTGCTATCGACGTGCCGGATAGGTATTGACAAATTATTGGCCAGGCAGATAGTGAGGTTTCTTATGCTCACTTAGACTGTGCTGCTGGGAGAGGGGCAGTGCCATTTGGAGTGTACTAAACCCCGATGATGATCCTAAAGAGGAACTGTACTGATATGTGGACTTATTGAGCAGGAGTTGCATACTCATTCATTCATTCATTCACTCACTATCCACTCGGGTTGGTGGTACATAACTATTTTTTACGTGTACCTTCGCAATGGTCAGGATTTCGGTTGGGGCCCGCGACTAACCTGAGATCAGGAGTTTACCACATTGAGTCTGACTATCCAAATTTAGGTATGAGACTGGTTTGGATAAAAGTCCCTTGTGATGAACCCCATAGCCTGCGATACTATATACTATCATCCTGACTTCACACTCCAGCATGGTCATTCCATTCGCATCACATATTGCATTACATCTGTGGCATATGACATTTTGAGTTACCTGTGTTTCTGCATTTATATGGTTTAGATACGACATCTGATATTTAACTCTTTATGACTTCTCATTTGTATAGTTGATCTGTATTGCGTATTCTGATAGTGTTTGAATCATGGACTTGTCAGTATTTTTGATATTGTATAATTATGGCATGACAATATGATGATGATGATGATGTGATTACGGATGCGTGTAATACGGTTATGGCTGTGGTATAAGAGAAATGAAAATATGACTTGCTGATGCTAGTAGCATTGACTTGGAGTATTACTATGATGCATAAGCATTGCATTGGCATTGACATCATACTTTACTTGCTACAGGCCTTTCACATGTATGATTTCCTTGTAATATATTTATTTTTCTTGCATGTAGGACACACTGCACACACGTGTGTACTCACTAGGATTTTTTTCTAAGCTTCCTATTTCTCATTTTTTTCAGGGCAGGAGAAGCTTGGAAGACTTAGCGTTCTCAATGCATTGTATCTATTTTTTCAATTTGGTAATGTTGACGTCGTGTGCCTTTTGGGAAGTTGTACTTGTAACTATAAGGATTTATAATGAAGAGTGTTAATTTCTTGGTATTTTGTTCTTGGATCTTCATGCTCAGGTATTATAAAAAAAAATTAATAAAAAATCTTCCTTGTGGTGCGCCGAACTTGGGACTTGGTGTTTGGAAGTCGAGTGCTAGATTCGGGGCATCACGGAAGCTGTCCGTCCCCGGATTTGGGGCGTGACAACCAACATAAGACAAAAAGATAAATAAATCTAGCTTAATCTAACCCAGAGGAAGATGGAGCAAGCATCGAGGGATCATTTAGCTGCAAACTTTGGTTGATGCGATGGAAGTACTTTTTCATGTCCTTCATTGTAAACTGTTGGGTTTGGGCCAATGAAGCCTGCAATACATGCAAAGACTCCACTTTCTCCTCTAATGCAGATAGTCTCTCATCAAGCTGAGAGGGATGGTAATCAGAATCAGCTGGATCATCTGAATAGTCCAACTCATTAAAAATATCATCCATCGTTGTCTTCAGCAGGCTACGCTTCCTCTTATTCTTCACTTTATCTAGGAAGAGGAGTGAGGTTCATCATCTTCCTCTTATTCTTCACTTTATCTAGGAAGAGGAGTGAGGTTCATCATATTCAGGTTAGAATTATTGAAAGGGAGTTTAGATTCTGGTGCCTCATACGTAGAAATTTGAACATTATAGTGAGAGGCAATGTAAGTCATGAGATGAACAAAGGAATCAAACCATGCTTGGGATGCAAGCGAAATTGAATAATGATGTAACAAATTAAAGAAAACAGACAGATACGAATACCTGATACAACGAAATGAAACACTTTAAGCATAAAAGTGAAAGTGTCATGGTTTGTCAATTAGCGTGAGTATTAAGTCAGCAAGATAAGTGAGTCCCATAGGAAGATTGTTCAAGAGTCTGCCTCAATTGGATGTGGCTTCAGATCTCTACAAAGGTTAACTTAGCCTCACATCCCATGTCCCAAAACATTAGGTATATAAAACCCTTAAAAATGGTTAGAACAACATAGGGTTTAAGGTGTGAAAACTGTTTTGAAAAATATAGAATCTCTAAGTTTTCAGCCTTTGTCGATTTATCGATACTACTTCAATGAAATTGGACTTTGTTATCGATGTCCTCAAAACTCACTCGATGTTATCGAAATGAGGACTTCAGATGTCCAGTAACTAAAATGAATCTTGAGCTGAATTTTTGATTAATCGATGACAGGATCGATATCATCGACTTTCGAATCTCAAGTTCATCGAAACAGCTTGATAAAATCGACGTCTGGTCAATTTGTGTCCAGTTGAAGTTAAGAAAAATCATGTGATTTTCGATGACTCGAAGAGAGCCTCGATATCTTTGAATTTCAAATCTCGATGATATCGGATTGGGACATAAATCTGTCCAGCAAGCTTTCAGGTAAATTCTCTTAATTGTTCGAGGTATCGAGACTCATTCAATGATATCGATATTCAAAGATCGATCATATCGAGACCAGGTCGATGTTATCGAATTGGGACACAAAACTGTCCAGCGAGTTTATAGGAAAATTCCTTTAAAATATCGATGAATCGAAATTGGTATAGATATCATTGATATTCAAAACCAGATGATATCGAGGAATGCTCAATCATATCAATGCCTGTTCAGTTCCTAAGTAAGTTTACTTTCATGTTTTTAAATGTCGAGGAATCGAACCATGGGTCAATGAAATTGGAGTTCAAAATTCGATGTCATCGAAGCATGTTCAATATCATTGATCAATTGGCAAAAAGGTTCAAAAGCATTTGACAGATTGAGTTGGTGTCATCGTGTGGTTATTCGACGTTATCGAGAGTATACGCTTGATGATATCGAAGTCTGATCGATGATATTGAACTCTGTCAAAGAATATGACTATTTTATTTCCATTAGAACTTTTTGTCTATTTAATGAGAGATTGCCTTAAATTGTTCAGTGAGAAAAATAGCGAGAGCCTTGAGAGAGTCCTGCATATTACTTAAGATCTTTTTCTCATGGGAGTTTATCCTCCAACCCACCCTCATCATTGATATTCAATAGAGTGGATTGGAGAATGAACTTCCGCATTCAAGGATCATCTAGCTACCACCTTAATGGCAAATCATTGAGCTGGGATACCTTGAATGCTTAGATGCTTGGAATCACTCCGTCTCTAAAATAGGAAAACATTTAATAGAGTACGATCTTTTTCTCATGGGAGTTTATCCTCCAACCCACCCTCATCATTGATATTCAATAGAGTAGATTGGGGAATGAACTTCCGTATTCAAGGATCATCTAGCTACCACCTTAATGGCAAATCATTGAGCTGGGATACCTGGAATTCTTAGATGCTTTGAATCACTCCGTCTCTAAAATAGAAAAATATTTAATAGAGTAGGATTCCAACGTAACCTTAACCCAACCAATCGCTTAATATTGGAGCATCATAAGTGTTGTAGATCAAGGGAGCTGAAGATTTTTTATCAACAAAGGAGGAGATCTTCATCAACGTGCTTAGTGGGGCTCATCTACTTATCTGTAAGTCATTAGAGTTTAGAGACCCTACTAATCATTCTTTTGTATAGGATTGTGTCATAAGTGATTCTCACCCCTTTCAAGTCCTCATAGGAGACCTTCGACGGGAGAATACGTGTGGGTGTTGTGTGTTGACCCTTGCTCTTGGTGAGCATAAACTTAGGGTCCTTAGTGTAGGTCCTTGGCCTGTGTGGCCTAAAACCCTAGGTATTGTGTGTTGACCTTTGCTCTTGGTGAGCATAAACTTTAGGTTCCTTGTGTGGATCCTTTGCTTGTGTGGCCTAAAACCTTATGTGCTATGTGTTGACCTTTCCTCTTATGTAGGGCATAAACTTTAGGTTCCTTATGTGGATCCTTGGCCTGTGTGGCCTAAAACCTGGGTGTTGTGTGTTGACCCTTGCTCCTGTGTGGGGTATAAACTTGTGTCTCGTGGAGACACGTCTAGGTTCCTTGTGTAGGTCCTAGAGTCGACCTTTTGTAGGTTGTGAAGGTTAGAGGTGAACCTAATTAAAAACCTCTATTAGTGAGATCTGGTACACTCAAGGGTTGAGTGCGTCCACCGAAAGTGGAGTAGACACATAGTCGAACCACTATAAAAATGACTGTGTTTGGGATGGTTATTTAATTTACTTGTTTGATTTCTCTTAATGTTCTCATAATGCATGCTTACATAATTACCTAGAACTAATTATCACATCTCACACACACAGTCACATCCATCATGAACTATGTTCCTCATCTGGTTTATGTTTTGAAAAGTCTTATGATTGGATCCTCTAATTGGCTTGGAAGCCATTAGAGTTAAATTGGAAATATCACGATAGGAGTTTATTAAATCAGATTTATGATAATAGGATTATAAATCATCATAAAATTTTTATAAAGTCCTATTCACCCCTCTCTAGGACACTTTGACCTATTCTCACTTCTACTAAAGTGGTCATTACTGCAATTTCAATTGGTATCAAAGCGGGTCTCTCTTAAGGGCCTCACTGCCTAGAGAGTGGTCTTGACTAAAGTTGGAATCATGGAAAATGGTGTAGGTCTAGAGGGTACAAATGGTCAAAACAATTGCGTAGTAATCCATACTGCACTAAAAGTCAGTAATAGTTCAAAATGGTATCTTGATAGTGGGTGTTCCAGACACATGACCGGTGACCAAACCCATTTTTGTGAGTATTCTGACTTTGACGGTGGGTCAGTCACTTTTGGAGATGGGAACTCCGCCAAAATAATTGGGCAAGGAACAATAGTTGGACCAAGACATCCCAAAATTAAAAATATTCTTTATGTAGAAGGTCTAAAACATTATCTCCTTAGTATCTCACACATTTGCGACAAAGAACACTTGGTCACTTTTTCAAAAAATGTGTGTAAAATCTTATATCAAACAGGAAAATCTATCATGAAATGCTTACGCACAAGTGACAACTGCTACGTGATTAAAAGTAGCAATGAGAATTTATTGTCCACAAAATGTAATATGGCTGTGAAAAGCGAGTCCAAACTATGGCACTAAAGGCTAAGTCACGTGCACTATCAAAACTTAGCCAAGTTAAGTTCGAAAAGCTTAGTAAGGAGTCTCCCCAAGATTAAAAAAGAAGAAAAGATTGTATGCGGTAATTGCCTAAAAGGTAAACAGATAAAAGTTGGACACAAAATGACAACTACCATAGCAACATCAAAACCTTTAGACCTACTACATATGGACCTAGTGGGTCCCACCAAAGTTGAAAGTCATGACAGGAAAAGATACTTCTTGGTGGTAGCGGATGATTATTCCAGATTTACATGGGTCACTTTTCTTCGAGAAAAATCTAATACTTTTGATGAATTTGTAGTCATCACAAAGCAACTCCAAAATGAGAAAGGATACTGCATAAATGAGCGATTTCAAAGATATTGTGATGGGAAAGGAATTCACCATGAATACTCAGCCCCAAAAACTCCGCAACAAAATGGAGTTGTTGAAAGAAAGAATCGAGTTTTGCAGGAAATGGGCTCGACTATGCTGAATGGAAAGGATATGGCCAAAAGCTTCTAGTCTAAAGCAGTCAATACTGCCTGCTATATAATAAATAAAGTATATTTAAGAGCAGGCTTAAGCAAAACACCATATGAGATATGGTACGAAAAATAACCTAGTGTAAAACACTTTTGTGTCTTTGGCAGTAAATGTTATATCCTGAAGGATAGAGAGCACCTATGTAAGTTTGAATCTAAAAGTAATGAGGGCATCTTTTTAGGATACACCTTGAATAGTCATGCCTATAGAGTATACAATCTAAAAACCCTCACCATTCAAGAATCAGTTAATGTGGTGGTTGATGACCAACCACATGAAGAAGAGAGTTCCTTGAATGAATTGGAAGATGGTGTGGATTCATGCATTCTAGGTAAATCAGATAATAAAACTACCACATCTAATGAACCTTGACTGTTGTCTAACATATCCATCATTAAAGATCACCCCCTTAATCAAATCATTGGAGATCCTAATGATGGTGTAAGAACTCGACGTCAAATAGAAAGTATCTATGGTCATTTATGCTTTACCTCAAAGATTGAGCCCAAAAATATTATGAAAGCTCTTCAAGATGAATATTGGATAAATGCTATGCAAGAAGAACTTTAACAATTTCAAAGAAATGAGGTATGGCAACTGGTTCCTAAGCCATCTGATACAAATATCATTGAAACCAAATGGATCTTCAAGAATAAATTCGATGAATCTAGAAATGTGATTAGGAATAAAGCAAGATTGGTAGCTCAAGGATACTCACAGATAGAAGGTATTGACTTTGATGAAACATTTGGTCCTGTAGCTTGCCTTGAGTCAATCAGGATTTTCATGTCAATTACATGTGCATTGAAATTTAAACTATTTTAAATGGATGTCTAAAGCACATTTATTAATGGAGTACTTGATGAAGAAATCTATGTGGAACAAATTAAGGGATCTTCAGACCCTAAGTATCCTCAACATGTTTATCAATTGAGCAAATCACTTTATGCTATCAAACAAGCACCATGTGCTTGGTATGAACGTCTGACGCAATTTCTTTTGGACCACAAATTCTGTAGGGGTAGTGTAAATAAAACACTATTAACTCAGAAGTCAGAGAATTCATTGCTCATTGCCCAGATCTATGTGGATAATATAGTCTTTAGCTCCACATGTGAAGATACTGCTCATAACTTCACTGATTTCATGAAGTCTGAATTTGAAATGAGCATGGTTGGTGAGTTGAACTTCTTCTTATGCTTACAAGTGAAGCAATTGCACAATGGGATCTTTATATGTCAGCAAAAATATGCTAAAGATCTAGTTAAAAGATTTGGACTTGAATCTGGCCGTACCTATCATACTCCCATGAGCACCACACTCAAACTCTCCAAAGATATAAATGGGAAAAGTGTGGATCAACACCTATATCGAAGCATGATAGGAAGCCTATTATATCTAACTGCAAGTCGTCCAGACATATCATTTAGCGTAGGAGCATGTGCGTGATATCAGGTTGATCCTAAGGAATCTCACCTAACAGTAGTTAAAAGAATCATCAAGTATGTGGCTGGAACAACCGTCTTTGATTTATGGTATCCATTCAAAACATCTACCATCATTGCTAGATACTCAGGCGCTGACTGGGATGGAAATTTAGATGACCGCAATTCAACCAGTGGCAGATGTTTTTATATTGGAAATTGTTTAGTGTCTTGACAGAGCAAGAAATAGAATTTGATATCCCTGTCCACTGTCGAAGCTGAAGACATTGTTGCAGGCAATTGTTGTGCTCAACTCCTTTGGATGAAACAGCTGCTACTGGATTATAGGATTGAGCAGTCAACTATGACTCTCTTCTATGACAACACTAGTGCTATCAATATTTTAAAAAATCCTGTTCAACATTCTCGGACCAAGCATATTAACATTAGATATCATTTTATCCGAGAGCTTGTTGAGGAAAAGATCATAGTGTTGGACTATGTGTCTACAGAAAATTAACTTGCTGACATACTAACTAAACTGCTAGATGCAAACCAGTTTAGCAAACTTTAGAAATCAATTGGAGTATGTACAATTTGATGACAAGTCAAACTCAAACATGAGCTGAATTAGCATATTTGAGGACTATGGCCTTCTTATTTTTGTATGGTTAAACATGTACTACATTAGTATGTCTTTATCTTAACCATATTCTGCACTTTAAGGGAAATATTTTTCAATTTTCCTTCATACTCGATGAAATCGAACAGGTCTCGATCTCATTGGTGGCTCTCGGGAATACAAGGTCTTAACCGTCGGTCCTCTCTAATGGTTATAAATTCTACTATCTCGATATCTACTGGGTATTAACTGTTGATCCTTTCCAACAGTCATCAACACAGTCTTTGATAACTTTATGAGCCTGCTTTCGCTGACATTGATGGTATATCGATATCATCGACACTCTACTATAAAAGAGAAACGAGCATCCGATTTGTCCATCAGCTTGTTCCTTCTCTTCTCTGGTTGTTTCTCCTTATATATATTTGTCTTCCTGGGCTGTCCTCCAAAAAGAACCATGGTAAAGGGCAAAGGTAAGGATCTTACTCATTCCAAATCATCCAAATCAAAGAATAAACAACCAGAAACAAGTCAGTCTCGTTGCAATCAGTTGGCTTGGGAACAAGTTACAATAGCTGAGCGCATTGTTCTTAACAACTCTATTGAACCATTCGGAGTGGATCTCCTCTTAGAAGTTATAGGGTGGCAAAATATACTCAATCTTGGTGGACCCTATCAATTTGAACTGTTTCATTAGTTTTTCAATAGCTGCCATATTGTTCATGATAATCCCCCATGTATTTGATTAGAGCTCTTGCATCACACAAAACTCATTACTCCAATCATATTTGGTCGTCTCCTAAACCTAGAAGTAACTCGAATCCCAATGACAGAACACAATCTAAATGGGTTAGGCATATGGGGTGAGATAACATGAACACTGTGTCATGGCACCACAGTTCCTAAGAATGATGAAAAAACTCTTCATGTCAACCACCTTGGACCGTCCTTCAAAATTCTTCCCAGCATCTTTGGGACTAATGTGTATCCATGTGATGCAAAGGAAAGTTATCTTACTCCCTTCGTGCTCAATGTCCTATATGATGTTTATCAAGAGGTCCAAGTATGCCTTCCATCTCTTATCTTACAACATCTCACTCGTATAATCAAAGGAGACCATCGGGATACACTACCATTTCCCTCGCTCATATGCAAGCTTGCTCACTATGTGGGCCTAGCCACCACATCCGATGTTGTTCATCCTGAAGTATGGTTTGATCAAGATGTCCAACAGGCACAATGGCTATGCCTAACTTCATCCCTTCAACCGAGTAGTCCTCCTGCATAGACGCTTGGTGTCAAGAATGACCATCTCTCATATCCGCCCATGCCATGGGGATCAAATCGTACACCATTGCACAATCCTGAGTCAATCACAAATCGCCAAGACCACCAACTTGAATGTCATCTGTTGAATGGTCTGGCTAGTATTATGAGCGTCTTTACAACTGAGAAAGACATCTAACAGCAATTAAGGACAAAATTAAAGCCCTCTAACATACCACCCAGCAAGTAGTTGACTTGCTAACCGATGGCGACACTCGAGCACCTTAAGTGCTAAAGGATTAGTATAGATGAGGCTATATCTGGACATTGCGGCTGATTTCTTTTTGGAGACCGCATGATTCTCTTATGATGAATTGAAACACTTTAGGGTTGTTCATCCTCTAGGAGAGGAAAATACTTTATTTTAATGTGCCCATGGTTGGGCCAGAGCTTTGGATTGGTCATTTTGGGATGGATGTTGAAATACTGCCAAGCTTGGACAGTTTTTATTTTGGATATTTTTGATGGCTGATTGGTAATTTATATATATTTACTGCCATGACTATCTACTCTCAATTATTCACTAATCTCTAGGGCATGCTGGTATAAATTGTGCTTTCTTTCTACTAAATATCCATAAAGATTGAGAACTGGATTATGATTTCTAATGTTTAAAGATAGCCCGCCATCTGTTGCTGAAAAATCACAGCTCTCCTTTAGCCTTGATTCTCCCATATTTTTATCCTTCAACTTCAGTCAACTAATATTGATATATTGCCCTTTGCTAATGACTGACAAAAAGGGGGAGAACAAATCCCACCATGGAGAAAATTGTGTGTATCTATGTATGTATGGTGGTGCAGGTGTTAAGGGGAGCAGCTACAGGAAGATAGGGGGAGCAGCTATTACTGAAGGTTACAATGTTGTGTGTGAACTCAAATAGAATATTTGTAAAATTATGTAAAGTTCTTGTACACACAATTTAGGATGTTGGTCTAGATGTTGTCCTAGGATTTCAGGTTTTTTGTCATGTAATTGACAAAGGGGAGATTGAAAGTGCCCTAGTTTGTCAATTAGCATGAGTGTTGAGTCAGCAAGACAAGTGAGCCCCATAGGAAGATTTTTCAAGCATTTGCCTCAATCGGATATGGCTTCAGATCTCTACAAAGGTTAACTTAGCGTCACATCCCATGTCCCAAAACATTAGGTATATAAAACCCTTAAAAATGGTTAGAACAATATAAGGTTTAACTTAGCCTCACATCCCATGTCCCAAAACATTAGGTATATAAAATCCTTAAAAATGGTTAGAACAACATAGGGTTTAAGGTGTGAAAACTGTTTTGTAAAATCTGAAAAATCTCTAAGTTTTCAGCCTTTGTCGATTTATCGATAGTACTTCGATGAAATCAAAATCTATTATTGATGTCCTTGAAACTCACTCTATGTTATCGAAATAAGGACTTCAGATGTCCAGCAACCAAAATGAATCTTGAGCTGAATTCTTGACGAATCAATGACAAGATTGATATCATCGACTTTTGAATCTCGAGTTCATCGAAATGGCTAAATAAAATCGACATCTGGTCAATTTACGTCAAGTAAGCAATTAAAGAAAATCATGTGATTTTTGATGACTCGAACAGAGCCTCGATATCTTTGAATTTTAAATCTCGATGATATCGATGGACCTTCGATGATATCGGATTAGGACATAAATATGTCCAACAAGCTTTTAGGTAAATTCTCTTAAATGTTCGAGGTATCGAGAATCACTCGATAATATCAATATTCAAAGATCGATCATATTGAGACCAGGTTGATGTCATCGCATTGAGACACAAAACTGTCCAGCGAGTTTATAGGAAAATTCCTTTAAAATATCGATGAATCGAAACTAGTATCGATATCATTGATACTTAAACCCAGATGATATCGAGAAATGCTCGATCATATCGATGTCAGTTCAGTTCTTAAGCCAAGTCTTCCCTTATGTTTTTAAATGTCAAGGAATCGAATCATGGGTCGATGAAATCGGAGTTCAAAATCTGATGTCATCGAAGGTCGTTCGATATTATCGATCAGTTGGCAAAAAGGTTCAAAAGCGTTTGACAGATTGAGTTTGTGTCATCGTGCAGCCATTCAAAATTATCAAGAGTATATGCTCAATGATATCGAAGCCTACTCGATGATATTGAACCCTATCAAAAAATATGACTGTTTTATTTCCGTTGGAACTTTTTGCCTATTTAATGAGAGCTTGCCTTAGGTTGTTCAGTGAGAAAAATAAAGATAGCCTTGAGAGAGTCCTGCATATTACTTAAGCTCTTTTTCTCATGGGAGTTCATCCTCCAACCCACCCTCATCATTGATATTCAATAGAGTGAATTGGGGAATGAACATCCGCATTCAAGGATCATCCAGCTACCATCTTAATGAAAAATCATTGAGCTGGGATACCTTGAATGCTTAGATGCTTGGAATCACTCCATCTCTAAAATAGAAAAATATTTAATAAAGTAGGATTCTAACATAACCTTGACCCAAAGTGTTGCGGATCAAGGGAGCTAAAGATTCTTCATCAACAAAGGAGGATATCTTCATCAATGTGCTTAATGGAGCTCATCTACTTATTTATAAGTCATTAAAGTCCAGAGACCCTGCTGATCATTCCTTTGTATAGGATTGGGTCATAGGTGATTCTTACCCCATTCAAGTCCTCATAGGAGGCCTCCGATGGGAGAATATATGTGAATGTTGTGTGTTGACCCTTGCTCTTGGTGAGCGTAAACTTAGGTCCTTAGTGTAGGTCCTTGGCTTATGTGGCCTAAAACCTTAGGTGTTGTGTGTTGACCTTTGCTCTTGGTGAGTATAAACTTTAGGTTCCTTGTGTGAATCCTTGGCCTGTGTCACTTAAAACCCTAGGTGATGTGTGTTGACCTTTGTTCTTGTGTAGGACATAAACTTTAGGTTCCTTGTGTAGATCCTTAGCCTGTGTGGCCTAAAACCTGGGTGTTGTGTGTTGACACTTGCTCTTGTGTGGGGCATAAACTTGTGTCTCGTGGAGACACGTATAGGTTCCTTGTGTAGGTCCTAGAGTCGACCTTATGTAGGTTGTGAAGGTTAGAGGTGAACCTGATTTAAAACCTTCGTTAGTGAGATCCGATACACTCAAGGGTTGAGTGCGTCCGCCGAAAGTGGAGTACATATAGTCAAACCGCTATAAAAATGATTGTGTTTGAGATTGCTATTTACTTTTAATACTTGTGTGATTTCTCTGAATGTTCTCATAATACATGCTTGCATAATTACCTAGAACTAATTAGAATCACATCTCACACACACAGTCACATCCATCATGAACTATGTTCCTCATCTGGTTTATGTTTTGAAAAGTCTTATGATTGGATCCTCTAATTTTCTTGGAAGCCATTAGAGTTAAATTGGAAATATCATGATAGGAGTTTGTTAAATCAGGGTTATGATAATCGGATTATAAATCATCATAAAAATTTTATAAAATCCTATCCACCCCTCTCTAGGACATTTTGACCTATTCTCACTTCTACTAAAGCAGTCATTACCATAATTTTAAAAAGAAGTAAGATCAGTCTTATTCCCAGCTCGAGGATATACATTACACGTAAAAATTTGATGTAAGACGTGGTATTTAGGGAGCATTTGGTTTGCAACAAGGGTATTATCCGATCGCCATTCAACATTGAAATGACACAATGCTCAAGTGATTGTTTATTTTTCAGTTTTTGACATCTTCTCTGATAATGTGGCGATTAGTATTCCATCATCCACAACATCTATATCCATTAATGTAGATATGACATGTAGTGTTATTGTGAATGTTTCTTCTACAAATTTAACTGAGAATGACAGATTCTCAAGAGAAACATCACATATAGAGGCATATATGCCTTGCAATATGGACCAGTAAGCTGTTCCACCCTAACTTAAAATAAGTTCCCATCCAACCTCAGAAAGAATATGAACTAGACCAAACCTAACAATGTGGTCTAAATTAACAACCTTTTCTATGATAATATCTCTTGTGTGAAAGTCCCGAACATATTCCGGATCATCCTCCAGTGACCGTAGAGTTCGAACACCAAGAGGAGTAGATCGAGAAGATGAACCGACATGATTCTTGCGAACCAATTTCTTGGCTCTACATTCCATTTGAGAATGCACAAACAAAATATCATAGAAAAAGAGTAGATCAGATTTGAAGCAAAACCCACAACAAAAAGGGTTTCAAATGTAGAAAAATCTACTCAAATATGTTAATCTAGCAATAGACCACTTAATACTTGAAGGAATTTGAAAATAAATCACTTACAAGTGAGTTTGAAAGATGGGTTGGTCGAATGGGGCACCGGCTAGTCGAGGAAGGAGTAGAATGAAATAAATTTGGAGATTTTTTCCTTTTTAAGGAAAACTCACGCGATTTTCGGCTAACCCGAGCCCGTGCTCGGCTGATCGAAAAATCTCTAAAATTTTAATTTTTTTTCAATTCATTCATTTCATCATTAAAAATAAACATAAACATAAATGCATAAAAAGAAATAAAATAATTATTTAACGATATAATCCAATATCATGCTTTAGATTTGAAAACTTAACTTTGTCAAGCGGCTTAGTCAGTATATCTACAAGCTGCTTCTTAGTTTGAATGTATTCCAGCATGATAGATTTGTCTTCAACTAATTCTCAAATATAATGGTATCGTATGTCAATATGTTTTGTACGAGAATGTTGAATTGGATTTTTAGAGATATTTATGCTAGAATTATTGTAATATAATGTCATCTTATCTTGCATAATTTCATAGTCAGCTTGCATTTTTTTCATCCATATTAGCTGAGTGTAAGCATTTCCTGCTGTAATATATTTAGCTTCAGCAGAAGAAAGAGATACAAATTTTTATTTCTTACTGAGCAAAGATAATAAGCAATTTCCAACATAGAAACATCCACTGCTGGTAGAATTTCTATCATCAATATTTCTTGCCCAATCTGCATCTATATGGCCTGCGATTTGTACAGATGAATCATGTGGATACCATAAGCCTAAGTTCAAAGAACTTGCGACATATCTGATTATCCGTTTAACAACAGTTAAATGCAATTCTTTAGGATTAAATTGATATCTAGCATATATTCCAACACTAAATGTAATATCAGGTCTACTAGCAGTTAAGTACAGAAGACTACCGATCATATTGTAATATAGTTGAGAATCTACACTTTTACTTAATTCATCTTTTGAGAGTTTAAAAGTCGTATTCATTGGAGTATCGAAATTCTTATTACTTTCAAAGCCAAACCTTTTTACAAGGTTTAATGTATATTTGGGATGTGAGATGAACATACCATCTTCAAGTTATTTGACTTGTAATATAAAGAAATAGTTTAGTTCATCAACCATACTCATTTTAAACTTGGATTTCATTAGATCTGCAAACTCAGTAGATAGGTTAGCGCACGAAGATCCATAAATAGTATCGCCAACATAGATTTAAACTATCAGGATATGATCATTGTATTTCTTAACGAATAGGGTGTTATTAACACTACTGATAATAAAATTATGACTAAGAATTTATTCGATTTCTCATACCATGTTCTGGGAGCTTGTTTCAAACCATAAATAGCCTTTTTATGACAGTAAACATGATTTGAAAGTTTGGGATCTTCAAAACCCTTTGGTTGTTCAACATATACTTCCACATTCAAATCACCATTTAAAAAAATACTTTTTACATCCATTTGATAAATTTTGAATTTTTTATGACATGCAATCGAAATAAATAATCTGATTGATTCAAGGCGCGCAACGTGTGCAAAGGTTTCATCGTAATCAATACCTTCTATTTAAGTATAACCTTGTACAACCAGTCGTGCCTTATTTCTAATAATGTTTCCTATTTCATCAGTTTTATTTTTAAAAATCCACTTGATTCCAATCACATGCTTATCAATCAGTCTGGAAACCAAATATTATACATCATTTCTAATAAATTGATTTAATTCTTCCTGCATGACATTAATCCAACTTTCATCAGCGAGTGCTTCATTTACATTACCTAATTTAATTTGGGCAGTAAAACAGACATGATTACAAATATTTTCTAATTGTCTTCTTATTTAAATGCCAGTGTGAGGGTTACCAAGTATTTGATCAGTCAGATGGTCTTTGACTAATGTTAACTCAGTATTGTTTAACTTAGATGAAGAGTTAGGTATATTAATCAAATTGACATCATCATCATCATTTTGATTAGGACTATGTTTGATTTGTCAATCATCTATCACAACATTTATAGATTCTTATATAACCTTAGTTCTATTGTTAAGAACATGGTATGCCCGACTATTTAAAGCATAACCTAGAAACAATCCCTCATCCCTTTTGGCTTCAAAATATTTTCAATTTTCTCGGTCATGTAAAATAAAGCATTTGTTTTTAAAAGTTTAAAAATATTTAACTATGGGCTTTTTATTAAACCATAGTTCATAAGTTATTTTTTTTTTAGCTTTTCTAATATAAACACAATTAATTATATAACATATAGTACTAACAGTTTCAGCTCAAAGATTTTAAGGTAGGTTCATGCTATTTAGTATTACACTTGCCATTTCTTATAGAATTCTATTTTTTCTTTTAACAACTCCATTTTGTTGAGGTGTTTTTTTTATAAAAAATTCATGCAATATACAATGATCATTGCAGTATTTCTCAAAATTACTATTTTCAAATTCGGTACCATGATCACTTCTAATTTTGTCCACAAATAACTCTTTTTCAGTCCGAATATGTTTTAAATTTTTTCTGACTTCATCAAGAGTATCTAATTTTTCTCTTAGAAAGGCTACCCAAGTATATTTAGTGTAGTCATCAACTACAATCAGAAAATATTTCTTTCCGCTTCTACTCTCCATTCTAGTTGGTCCAATTAAATCCATATGAAGAAGTTTAAGAGGTCTAGCCATGGCTAAGAAGTTCACTTTCGTGTGACTACTTCTAATTTACTTGCCTATTGGACATGCGCCACAAACTTTTTCTATCTTTTTCAATTTGGATAGGCCACATAAGTAATCTCTTTTGCTCAATTTATATAGAACTCTATAATTTACGTGTCCAATATGTTGATGTCATAGTTCAGTCTCGTCTGTTTGAACCATGTAACATGAATGATTTGTTGAACAAGAATTATCAATTATATAGCAATTTTCAGACGTTCTGCGTCCATTTAATATTATATTTTCTTTCTCATTTATAATCCACATCCGTGATCTGAAAATTTTACATTGCTTATTATCACAAATTTGAGATATGCTTATATTTTAATCCTTTAATATATTAAACATTTTCGAATAGAGGTAAGTTAGGAAGTTGTACATTACCTTAGCCAATTATCTTCCAGTTGCCTCCATCTCTGAATGTAACTAAGTCGTCATTTACTTCATTGATGTTTGAGAGTATAGCTGTCACGCCCTAAACTTGGAAACCGGGCTCACGAAATTTCTGATTACTGAATCCGGCACCGATAGCCTCCATAGTACCTCATTCTCGGCTCTCGACACCCATATACCAGGTTCCGATTCTGGGATCATATAAGGAGGATTTTTTTAGCATGAATTTATTCCGTAACAAGCATAACCATAAGTATAACCCACGAACATCAACCAAGACACCTTTATAAAATCCACTGTGATAAAAAACTTTAAGGTACAATGCGCATAAAGGAAATATAATAATAAGAGTAACAAAAACTCCTGAAGCTCTACTACATGCTCTTTCTCCTACTAAGTTACAACTGCGTCTTAGTGCCACCTGTACACATCAATCATTTATATGCATATAGAAAGCTTAGAGGGTGGTGAGAGTGTGTGCGCAATATAAGCGTGCTCAGAATGCAATATCAGAGTAATGCAGAATATGCTAGTTATCTCGTGAATACTATCAGCTGCACCAAGGCTATGCGATGGAAGGCATGAATGCTATCGGCCATATCAAGGTCATACGATGCCAAGCGTGAATGATATCGGTCATACCAAGGCCATGCGATGCGAGATGCAACTCAAGAATACCAATCCTCATCTGAATCCACATATCAATGCATCTCATCATTAGGGCATCAAATATCAATACAGTTCTCACTCTGGATAATCACCGAGGTTTAGTACACTCCAAATGACACTGTCCCTTTCATTCCAAGTGAGCATAAGAAACTTCACTATCCACATGGCCAATAGCCTGCCAATACCTATCTGACACGTCGATAGTGGACCCATTTATGATCTAGTCATACTTAGCCTAGTAATTACCCCCTACCTTCGGGCGGGTAAGGCTACACCCCTTTTCAACCGACCACAACATAGTGGGAGGTATTCGGCCCTTGTGCACTTATGTATCCACTTGGTCTCGATGTTGGAGTCATCCTCTGGTACCATCAGGTTTAGGGATTTTCACCCAAGGACATTTTTGGCACCCCGATGCTAGTAACGGTATTTTCGGTATCCAATCCGGCTCTCCATGATGTAACTGTGGAGGCCACGACCCTGATGTCGCTAGGGCGTATAGTAACCCCATCACACAATGCAAGATATATAAGTCATACAATCCAGTCATGCATCAATCATGCTCATAACGGGTGCTCATAAGGGACAACACCGGAGTCCCATAAATAACTTACCAGAAGGCATATGCAATTGTCAACCTCATCTCATCACAAGCATGCAGATGATGCGTATGGGGATGTATCATGACGCTAGGCTATAACATACTCATAATCAGTATTGATAATCGACATCAATAATTGTCCTATATACAAGGCGGGGTTTATAGATGAACAGCCGATCTAAACCATAATATAAAAATCAGCCCTCATCCGTGGATATGCCAAATCCAGCAGCACGGAGCTATCCGTCTACGGCGATGATGAACCATGCAACATCAATGGGGCCCAATGATTAGGGTTAACCCACTTAGAGAATGATGAGAATAGACCTAATAAGGCCTAAGAGAAGGTCAAAATGTGGACATTTAACCATCATTGCCCATCAATGTGGACATTTAACTAACATTGCTCCCAAGGAGTGGCCCATATAGAGCCATATATAGTGGGCCCATGGCCTCACATAAGAGCCCAAAGCACATCTCATTGGACCATACGCAAAGGCCTCATACACAATATAATGGGCCTCACGCTAGGGCCTGATATACAACATAATGGGCCTTACACAAGGGCTTAATATACATCACAATGGGCCTCCCTCAAGGGCCACAAATACATCACCATGGGCCTCATACAAGGGCCTCACACACATCATATTGGGCCATGTCCCATGGGCCTCGAATACATCAGAATGGGCTACAACCCATGGGCCTCTAACATATCACAATGGGCCTCATATACATTAAGGTAGGCCGCAACAACAGGCCTCATATACATCAAGTGGGCCACTCACACCATCTACACCATTCATCTATTTTACAAATCATTTTAGAGTGTTACCCAAAAAAATGAATCATATCGGAAGATCATTTGGACCATACCACAAATAATAGTGGAGATAATGATTTCCACTGCTTAAATCTCACAGGGTCACCATAACATTTATTTTCCATCCAATATGTTCATATGGTCACAAATACCTGAATTAAGAGGAAAACAAATTCCATATTGGTCCAAAACTTCCATGACCCCAAAAGAGTTTCAATGGAACACGTTCAATCCCCACTGTTTTTAGTAGTGTGGTCCACTTAATAATTAGATCTATCTATTTTTTTTGTCTCAAGCCTTAAGATGAGCTAACCATTCAGATGGATGGTTTGAATGTAATACATACATCATACGGTGGGCCCCACACATGGACGGTGTTGATCAACGTATACATCATGAAGTGACCCATAGAACTTGTGACGTCAATATAGAAGCCATCTTGCTGCTGTAAGATGGATAGACGATGTGGCTACATACACCATGCGGGACCCACAGAACTTGGTGACGTCACTACAGGTCCTACCTGTTGCCAAAACAGACGGACGATTGGGATATAAAACATACCTCATGATGGGGCCCATAGAGCTTTAAGTAAATTCATCACCAGCTGCTGCTGTGTGGGACCCACACCATATGGATGGTGTGGAGAAACAGATACATCAGAGGTGGGTCCCACAATCCAGCCATCTAGATGGTGTGGATAAGACACATACTTCAACGGTGGGTCCCACAGGACTTGCTGACGTCTTCACAACAGCTATAGATACTGGAGGTACATTGGCCAATCTGCTTTTCATAGCAGGTCGGTCCCACATGGGGCCAACAATAATATACGTATATATTATATTATTATTTTATTTATTATTTTTTTTTTTAAAAAAAAAGGGTCCAGCGTCCAGGAGGTTGGACGTCCGTCCAACGGACGGTTTGGATTACATACATTAAGGTAGGGCCCCACATGGCACCGTCCATATAAAATACATGTATTAACGGTGGGTCCACATGTGTGGACCACCAACGGCTTTGAATAAAGCTGATCTTTGTGTTTATTCTTCATCAAGGCTTGTCCAAATGGACAGGCAGCAGGGTGGGCCGCACAAGTGGACCATGGTGTGGTCCACTAAATGGACAGCATGGATAAAATATGTAAATCATCGGGTGGGCCATCAACAATGAAAGAGAAATAGAGAGAGAGAGAGAGAGAGAGAGAGAGAGAGAGAGAGAGAGAGAAACAGTGTGATGGAGGGGCCCTGCCACTATGGGCCCCTCTAATACATACATCAATACATACATCAAGATAGGTCTCAAATGGGATCCATACCATCAATCGGTAGGCCCTACTTGGTCCATCACAAAAATTAAAATCTAATCTTACAAAACACCCACCGATTGCCTTCTTCTTTAGCTCCTTAGAATCCTTGGCTCCTAAGCTAACTATTTAAGGGTGGATGATGAAGTTTGAAGGGTTTGATGGTGAGATGAGGGGGTAGGAAGTGGGCCTTATCTTCTCTCCTTAGAACTTTCTCTCTTGTTGCTTGGGATGGTAGAGAATAGAATGAGATGGAGAGAGAGGGTGATGGGATGAAAGGGATGGAATGGATGGGAGAGAGGAATGGTGTGGTGTGAGAAAGGGATGGGTGAAGAGAGAGAGTTGACTTGTGGGGGGTGAGGTGGCATGGGGTATAGGTTGCTTGTCTTTGTTGGTAAGAAAGGGATGGGAGTGACAAGGGTTGGGTACTTGCTTGTACTTGATTGATTAATTGATGTGATGAGTTGTACAGATTCTTTCAAAATTCACAACGGGCAATATTTTTCTAGAAATAAATGCAGGCCCACAACTCCTGGCCTGGGTATCGCATCTCACATGAGACGTGGCGTTCGAACCATAGCGACGGCGTGGTCTCTAGATTAGAAGTTTCAAGTCGAACCGACTCAGATCTTTAGGATGTGACTTAGGGTCGAGCACAAATGCTGATTACAGGTCGCAGGTTGCCGAAATTCGACCGGGAGGATCGCGGGAGTCTATAAAATGGTACAAACTAGGATACAAGCCTTACAGCTCTCTCCTCCCAATAAAAATTTCATCCTCAAAATCTACACTAATAACACAATTAGAGAAGACTCATAAGGAAAAATGGAAACATTGCATCTTCATATAATTGGAGACAGCATACAAGATACAACATATAATCAATCATCAAAGAGATGAGGATAGCGCTTTCGAATCTCGGCCTTGCGCTTTTAAGATGCCTCATCAACAGAATGGTAACCCCACTGTACCTTCACCATGGGAATAACCTTGGTCCAAAGGACCTACTCCTTCCGATTAAGGATATGAACTGGCTGCTCAATGTAAGAAGCATCCTCATGAACCTCTAGTGGTTGCCAATCAATAATAGGAACTACGTCTGACCCACACTTCTACAACATAGTACATAGAAAATGTTGTGGACGCCAAATAACTGAGATAGTAAGGCAAGCTGATAGGACACGACACCAACGCGTTCAGTGATCTCTAAAGGTCCTATAAATCTTGGAGAAAACTTTTCCTTCAGTCCAAATCGAACTACACCCTTCATGGGGGAGACCTTGAGATATACTCTATCCCTAACAGCGAACTCCAAGAGATGGCACCGGCGATCAACAAAATTCTTTTGTCAGCTCTGAGCCGTGCGCATCCTCTGCCTGATGATATCGATAGCCTCTGACATCTACTGCATAAGCTCAGGAACTAGGAGATGCTACTCTCCAACCTCGGTCTAACAACTCAGAGATCTAGACGGTCTCCATATAGTGCCTTAAAAGAAGCTATGCCAATAGTCACCTGATAACTGTTATTGTATGCAAACTTAGCCAATCGTAAATGTTCATCTCAGCTACCCCCAAAGTCAATCACGTAGGCTAGAAGCATATCCTCAAGGATCCGGTTGACCCTCTCGGTCTACCCATCGGTCTGTGGATGATACGCGGTCCTGAGTTGCAAAACAGACCCCATCACTCTCTGAAAGCTTCCCCAAAACTGAGACGTGAACCTCGTGTCTCAGTCAGAAATGATCGAGACTGGAACGCCATGCAATCTCACAATCTCCTTTATGAATAACCTTGCAGGCTTGTCCAAAGATCAGGCCGCACGAATCGCAAGAAAATGTGTCAACTTCATCAAGAAATCCATGATAACCCAAATGGAGTCATAACCGCGCTGAGTCCTTGGCAAGCCCATAATGAAATTTGTCAATACGTGCTCCCACTTCCATGTCGGGACGCTCAACGGCTGCAATGGACTAGGGGGGCTCTCATGATCGGCCTTAACACACTGGCATGTGTCACACTTAGCCACAAGACTGGCGATCTGGTGCTTCATCCCCACCCAAAAATACTGTCACCTCATATCATGGTACATCTTCATAAGCCAAGGTGGATAGAAAATCATGATCGATGTGCCTCAATCATAAGATCTCTGTGCAACTTTGAAATATCCGGGACACATAATCAGTCTCTGAATTGAAGTCTACCATCAGAACTAATCTGTCAATCTTCCTACTCCTCAGATGTGGCCTCTGCTCGGTAACCCTGTAATGACTCGTCTGTCTGCTGAGCCTCGATCACCCTTGCAACAAGAGAGGGTTGAATCGATAGACTCGATAGCTGAACGATAGATTACTGTAAACCAAACTCGAAGTCATACTCTGCTATATCCTCGAGCATCCTCCACTCCTAAATCATCATGTGTGCCATCAGGCCTCGTGGCTGACTGCTAAGGGCATCTGTCACCACGTTCACCTTGCCTGAGTGGTACTAGAGATCAAAATCATAATCCTTCAGGAGCTCCATCCAGCACCTCTACCTCATGTTCAGCTCGGATTGAGAGAATAGGTACTTCAAGTTCTTGTGGTCGGAGAAGAGCTTAAACATAACCCCATAGAGATAGTGCCTCCACACCTTCAGCGCCATTGGCCTCCCATGCTGCATCAAGACAACACCCAAACCAATATATGAGGCATCGGTAAATACAATGAATCCATCACTCCTAGAGGGAAGAGTGAGGATAGGAGCTGATCTGAGGCGGTCCTTCATCTCCACAAATGCTCACTCATAAGCGTCACTCCACACAAACTCCGCGCCCTTCTAAGTTAACCTGGTCAGCGGTGCTACAATACGGGAGAATCCCTCGATAAATTTTTGATAATACTCCATTAAGCTAAGAAAACTACGGATCTCAGATGCGTTCATGAGATGGCCCCACTGACGCACTGCATCAACCTTCGAGCGATCCACTGCAACACCCTCCCTCGTCACCACGTGACCAAGGAACTTCACCTCCTCCTATCAAAACTCATACTTCTCCAGCTTCGCATTCTTTTATGTCTAAAGGATTTTATCTTTTGACTGGATTGCCGACAGTCTGCTCATGAGGGGTTGACCGTATCAACGAACATATACAACATAATGGGCCTTACATAAGGGCTTAATATACATCACAATGGGCCTCCCTCAAGGGCCACAAATACATCACCATGGGCCTCATACAAGGGCCTCACACACTTCATATTGGACCACGTCCCATGGGCCTCGAATACATCACATGGGCCACAACCCATGGGCCTCCAACATATCATAATAGGCCTCATATACATCAAGGTAGGCCACGAAAAATAGGCCTCATATACATTAAGGTGGGGCCGCATCACATGGACCGCACCAGTGGGCCTCATATACATCAAGTGGGCCACATCACATGGACAGCACCATCTACACCATTCATCTATTTTACAGATCATTTTAGAGCGTTACCCAAAAAAATGAATCATATCGGAAGATCCTCTGGACCATACCACAAATAATAGTGGAGATAATGATTTCCACTGTTTAAATCTCACAGGGTCACCATAACGTTTGTTTTCCATCCAATTTATTCATATGGTCACAAATACTTGAATTAAGAGGAAAACAGATTCCTTATTAGTCCAAAACTTCCGTGACCCCAAAAGAGTTTCAATGGTACACGTTCAATCCCCACTGTTTTGGCAGTGTGGTCTACTTGATAATTAGATTTGTCTTCTTTTTTTTTATCTCAAGCCTTATGATGAGCTCACCATTTGGATGGACGGTTTGAATGTAATACATACATCATACGGTGGGCCCCACATGTGGATGGTGTGGATTAACGTATACATCATGGAGTGACCCATAGAACTTGTGACATCAATACAACACCCATCTTGCTGCTGTAAGATGGATGGACGATGTGGCTACATACACCATGCGGGACCCACATAACTTTTTTTTGGGGGTTAGCTTGTTAGTACACATCAATGTCGGTACACACACCCATGTTAGCCACCCGCACTAGGGATCGATACCAAGACCTTAAGTGTTGAAACGAGGTATCTTCACTTAGTCTGCCAGTTATGCTATGGATCTAGGTGTGGACCCACAAAACTTGGTGACGTCACTATAGGTCCCACCTATTGCCAAAACAAATGGACGGTTGGGATATAAAACATACCTCACAGTGGGGCCCACAGAGCTTTGTAGTACATCCATCAGCAGCTGTTACTGCGTGGGACCCACACCAGATAGAGAGTGTGGAGAAACAGATACATCAAAGGTGGGTCCCATCGTCCAGCCATTTGGACAGTGTGGATAAGACCCATACTTCAACAGTGGGTCCCACAGGACTTGTTGATGTCTTCACAACAACTATAGCTGCTGGAGGTACACTGGCCAATCTGCTTTTCATAGCAGGTGGGACCCACATGGGGCCAACAATAATATACGTATATATATTATATGTTAATATATATTATATTATTATTTTATTTATTTTTATTTTAATTTTTTTAAAAGGGTCCAGCGTCCAGGAGGTTGGATGCCCGTCCAACGGACGGTCTGAATTACATACGTCAAGGTAGGGCCCCACACGACACCATCCTGACGGACAGTGCTGATATACATTACATGTATTAACGGTGGGTCCACATGTGTGGCCCACCAATGGCTTTGAATAAAGCTGATCTTTGTGTTTATCCTTCATCAAGGCCTGTCCAAATGGACAGGCAGCAGGGTGGGTCCCACAAGTGCACCATGGTGTGGTCCACTAAATAGACAACATGGATAAAATATGTAAATCATTGGGTGGGCCATCAACAATGAAAGAGAGAGATAGAGAGAGTGTAACACCCTGAAAATCGGGGGTCGTGTATAAACTCAACTCCCGAGTTCCAGACCGTCACTTATGCAACAAAAATGATTATGATTCAATGTTGTCTGATTTAAAGCATTCACATGAGTAAAAGTATACCAAAACTGCAATTCATACTTCAGATCCAGTGATAAAAGCAAGCGGAAGACTAAACAATATATAAATCACTGTATGGAAAAACAAAGTAAATCTCATCTGTCTCTAAAGTATGAATACATCTGTGAGTCTCATAAACATATACATGAACAAATCAAAATGTTCAAAATAGTCCCACTGAAGTCCCATCAACCCAGGTCGCCTACACAAAGGCATCATGATACTGCATGTACGACAACTCGTCCTGCTCCTCGTCGAAGTCTGGCTCTGCCTCCTGGATCTCAGCCTCACCTGCATCTACAACAGGGTCTGGTGGGTGTTGCAAACACCATCCCGTAACGTGGGAGTGAGTGATCAACTCAGTGGAATCATAGAGCAAAGATTAGCATGTTCACAAATCAATCATGCGATAATAGTAAAGCAGTAAATCAGACAATCCTAATACTGTTGTTAATGCAAGATGACATGACGTAATGTATGCCCTCACCGACGATCTCCCTCATACGGCAACATCTTACGACCGCGGCATGCCACACTCCCTAGAGTCTCCACATCTTCCAGGCACATGCAATGTTATGGTGATATGATTTTCGAGTTGTTATTAGTCCATTCAAACAGTAGGATTGGGAAACTAAGGTACTTCTCTTGTATCAATCCCAACACAGATCCTGTCTAGGGTCGTCACTCCTAGTAATCTCATACGATGTATATTTCGTAGGTCGCTGCAAGGGCTGCCAGGGCTGTTGCTCGCACTCATTGCACCGCTCCCCCATCACCTTATTAATACAGGCCTACTTTACTCTACTGCTACTAAAGGGTCGTCGCCTCCCGTAGACTCAGAATACGCTCGCGGTCACTACAAAGACTCATCGCCTGATCAGTGTAGGCCGACAGCTAGAATATAGTGTCCCATACCACCATAATCTGATCACGAGACTAAGTGCTCACTGGTCACTACGGGGAAGTTTGTGGCCCCAGCGTAGGCCGACAGCTCAACCACGGTGTCCCATACCACCATGCCCGGCTCATGAGTCTTCGTGGATTAAGGTACCATGGTTAACAGGGTTTACAATGGTAAGTTCAGTACCCTAGGTTCAAGCAGTTATGACTCATACAAGGTGAACATACATCGGTCAGTCGGGTTACTTGACGGGCTCGACTAGCGCGTTCGCATCTCAAATCGAACGACATGAAGTGCGTAAAACACTTCGCGTGGCCTAACCACTGCCGCCAATTTCAAACACGACTCGCGTTCATCGACGCGTCGTTCGTGGCCAAGACCAGCCAGCCATGAATTCGATCGGTTACCGACTGCCTGGACTAAGTATAGTCCCAAACATTTATGGAATCACATCAGCAACTTATATAGGAATATTAGAATTAAAATACAATCATGTGAGCATGTTAACACATGTTATAACATTCAACTTAAGTAAATCTTCAAGCACATATATTTCATGCATGTAATGAAATCATGCATATAATCAACATGTAGGAAATCATTTAGGTCAGCATATTAATTGAGAAATCAATCTCAAACTATCTCATAACATCATTTAATTCAATACATACTAATACAAGCATTTATACAAACACATACACTACACACTTAAGTCTACATATAGTATGTCGACCCGAAGTGCGCAATTAGGCGAATCTCTTTGCCAAACTAATTATGCACGTATTCCTATCTTCCTAATGCGACAACAAACCATGTCAATCACATCAGCAAAATATGAATGTAAACTGTACTTCCTACAAATGACTAAAATGCCCTAAATCTCATATTCTTCGTTGATTTACGAAACAGGAAGCGGATAGCATGTTGAACATGTCAAACGGCGATGCCGTCGATAATCTACTATTAAACGACATTGAAAGCGTTGGAAACCGTCAATCAAAGCGTCTAAAATCCTCACCTAGTCTCTTATAGACGTGTTGTTTCGAACGGAGCGTATACGCTTCGTCAACGGCGATAAGAGAACCTGTTTTACAAGATTTATTGGTTAAAAAGCTATGAATCTTAGTGATCCCCAAATTAGCAACTTCTAGGGTTAGTTATTACCTAAAAACGCGGAAGAATCACCGGCTTGGTGATCAGGAGGTGTTGCTTAGGCACTAGCAACAGGTGGCACGAAGACTGGAAAAATCCCTTCTACACTCTCTCTCAAACTCTCACCTTTTCTCTCTCCCAATCTAGGGTTTCTTGCAATTTCGGATGGGAGAGAGGAGTGAGGGTTTCAACCCCTTTTATAAGCTTAAAAATGTCGAAAATAGGCTCCAGTACAAAGTTTACTTAGTGCATATCCAATTCGGGGCTGTTTCGGTCCAAAAGATGCTTTCTGGTGGTCCCCTGGCCGAATGCGATTGGACTTAAGCTCATGCGTACTAGATCTAGCACGTGTTAAGTTTTCAGTCCGGCTGGGTCCGCAGATCGCACGTGGCGGATCAGTTTCAGTTCGGCAGTCACCGCACGTAGATCAGGGCTGAAAGTCTCATGCTATAAAATAGAAATTTCTCCTGATCCGAGGGTGTAATCTGGCTGAATTCTGACGGTCAGAACGCTCAATACTGATGCATCAAGTCGTGTGCCAGATTTGAATTTAAAATTCCAATTCTGTCCCTATTCGCATTCTCTTCGGTCCGGGCTCAATGAAATAGCCTGTGATTATCGGTTTGACTTGATTTTCGAAATGAGTGTCAAGTCCAGCTAGGCGGTTCTAACGGTCTAAGATAGGAGGTATCGGACTTTCGACGCGCGGTCTAGATCCAATACAAAGATTCAAAGTGGTCCAGAGAACAAACCTGCTTAGAGTTTGGTCCGAGGTTATAGAGTATTATAGAGTCGTTTGTTCTACTCAATTTGGGTCTTGTAGAACATATTTAAAGTGATCAGGGACTATTTCCCAGCTACTCCAGCGTTGCGCTAGCTAACTTAGTCATATTTTCTAAAAGAATTAATTCTACGCAATTTCGGGTCGAGTTGGTATTCGAGCCCAAGTATAGATTTTTCACGGGCGTTACAATCTACCCCTCTTAACAAATAATTTCATCCTCGAAATTTGTACCTTTTTGTATTCCTCGAGAAGCTGTGGGTAGTTCTTTCTGATCTCGGCTTCTGTCTCCCAGGTAGCCTCCTCCTCAGAGTGATGTGTCCACAATACCTTCACAAGGGGAATCACCTTGCTATGCAGTACCTGCTCCTTCCTGTTAGGATACGTGTCGGTCGCAGGATATAAGTAACATCCTCTCCTAACTGCACCTGCTCCCATCTGATGATATGGGAAGGATCAGCAACGTACTTCTTCAGCATAGAAACATGAAATACGTTGTGAACGCTCGCGAGAGGCGTGGATAAAGCCAATCGGTAAGCCACTGCTCCCACACGATCGAGGATCTGGAATGGGCCAATGAATTGTGGTGCTAGCTTCCCCTTCTTCTCGAACCGAAGGACTCCCTTCATAGGGGAAACTCGCAAAAACACATGATCCCCAACTGTGAACTCTAGTGGCCTCCGTCTCGTATCGGCATAACTCTTCTGTCTGCTCTGCGCTGTAAGAAGCCGACGTCGAATAATATCAATCTTCTCTGACGTCGCCTGCACTAACTCTGGGCCAATCAAGCTACGCTCACCGACCTCTATCCAGCAATGCGGTGCGCGACAAGGTCGCCCATACAGCGCCTCATAAGGTGCCATACCGATACTCGTCTGAAAGCTGTTGTTGTATGCAAACTCTGCATATGTAAGACAATCATCCCAACTGTCCTTGAAGTCCAACGCGCAAGCTCGCAACATGTCCTCTAAGATATGGTTCACCCGCTCTGTCTGTCTGTCCGTCTGTGGGTGGAAGGCAGTACTGAACTTCAACTTCACACCCATAGCCTCCTAAATGCGAGTCCAGAAAATAGAAGTGAACCACGTGTCTCTGTCCGACACGATCTCCAGCAAAACTCCATGCAGACGCACAATCTCTCTGATGTACAGTCTAGCCAGCTCGTCTGCAGAGTTCGTAACTCTAATCGGTAGGAAGTGCGCCGACTTCGTCAGACGTTCGATGATCACCCAAATGGAATCATGTCCCTTCCTCGTCTTCGGCAACCCAGAAATGAAGTCCATGGAAATGAAATCCCACTTCCACTCTGCGATCGGCATAGGCTGCAAAAGTCCAGGTGGTCGGCGATGCTCTGCCTTCACCTGCTGACGAGTGAGATAACGGGACACGAACTCTGCTATGTGGGTCTTCATACCTTCCCACCAATACGTCTTCTTCACGTCACGATACATCTTCGTACTGCCTGGATGCATCGCGAGTCTAGTACAATGCGCAGCCTCGAGAATCTCTCGTCTCAAGTCAGGGATATCTGGGACGCATAGGCGGCCACGATAACGTAAGCCCCCATCCATACCAACTCGCCAGTCGGTGTCTGCATCATCACTGGCCTGCTCTCGAAGCTCAGTCAGATGCGCATCGTCCCTCTGCGCCTCGATGACTCGGTCATCGATCTGAGATCGCACCTGTACATGTGCGATGAACTCAAACGGCTCCTCTACGGTGAGTTTCTGCTCAAAGTCTCACAAAAACTCAACCATATCCCACTCAGCAACCATCAGCGGAGCCGCAAACTCTATTGCCTTCTTGCGGCTCAACGCATCAGCCATAAGGTTCGCCTTCCCAGTATGGTAAGAGACTTCAAACTTGAAGTCCTTCAACGTCTCCATCCATCGCCGCTACCTCATATTCAAGTCTCGCTGCGTGAATATGTACTTGAGGCTCTTATGGTCGCAAAAGAGCTCAAACTCCTCTCCGTAGAGGTAATGTCTACAGAGTCTCAGTGCGAATATAACGGCTGCCAACTCTAGGTCGTGTGTAGGGTAATTTTCCTCGTGCTTCCTTAATTGTCTCGAGGCATACGAAATTACCCTGTCCCTCTGCATAAGGACACAACCCAGACCAACGCTAGACGCGTCAGTGTATATAGTGTATCTAACCCCTTGCTCTGGCAATACTAGCACAGGGGCCGACGTAAGTCTGTCCTTCAGCTCCTAAAAAGTTGACTCTGCCTTGTCATTCCAGGTGAACTTTACGTCCTTCCGTGTCAACTGAGATAAGGGTCTCGCGATCTTCGAGAAGTCCTGAATGAAGCGCCGATAGTAGCCAGCGAGACCCAAGAAACTCCTCACCTTAGTGACAGAACCAGGCTGCTCCCAGTCCTGCACCGCAGCTACCTTAGACAGGTCAACTGCCATGCCATCCTTAGACACCACGTGTCCCAGGAACTTCACCTCCTGCTTCCAGAAGTCGCACTTCTTGTACTGTGCGAACAACTGATGCTGTCTGAGCTTATCCAGAACCAAACGCAAGTGCTCCTCATGCTCCTCTCGACTCCTGGAGTACACCAAAATGTCGTCAATGAATACAACAACGAATCGATAGAGGAAAGGTCAAAATACCCGGTTCATCAGATCCATGAACACGACTGGTGCATTCGTGAGACTGAACGACATCACGAGGAATTCGTAGTGGCCAAAACTGGTCCTGAATGCTGTCTTCTGCACGTCCTCATCCCTGACGCACAACTGATGATATCCCAACTGAAGATCAATCTTCGAGAAGTACTGCGCTCCTCTCAACTGATCAAACAGGTCATCGATCCTGGGTAAAGGGTACTTGTTCTTCACCGTGACCTGGTTCAGCCTGCGATAATCAATACACAATCGCATCGAACCGTCCTTCTTCCTCACGAATAGGACCGGTGCTCCCCAAGGAGACACACTAGGCCGTATGAGGCCAAGCTCTAACAGACCATCAATCTGCGTCCTCAACTCCTCCATCTCACATGGTGCCATGCGATACGTCGGCAGTGAGACGGGCGTAGAACCAGGAACCAGATCGATAGTGAAATCGATCTCATGTCGGGGCGGCAAACCAGGGATCTTCCTGAACAGATCCCGGAACTCAAAAATGACTGGCGTATGCTCAAGTACCTGGGCACCAGCGTCGCGCAATAAAGTGGCGTAACTAAGTATGTGGAAAGGGAGATTTACCCGGACTGAAAATGTGAAAGGCGTGCCCTCTGGCTCATACACCGTCACCATACGAGTCTCGCAGTCAATCTCGGCCCTCCCAGCAGTCAACCAATCCATGCCAAGAATGACGTCGAGATAAACGAGAGAGGGATCGACGACAAGATCAAGAGCCATCGTCCTGCCTCCCAGATCAACTAAACAACCCTCACACATCTGGGTAACATCCGAATAATCCCCATGAGCTGCAAAGACTCACACGCTATCCATAGTGATAGTCTATAACCCAAGACGCCTGACTACAGCACGTGATATCAAAGAAATCGTGGAACCAGTGTCCACCATCACGAGAATAGGAGTACCTCCAATATGGGCTGTGACCTCGAAGTCCGAATACTGAAAATTCGGAGTCGCAGCTGCCTCATCTGTCAATGCATGAACCCGTGCCTGCTGTGGCCGGTTCGGCCGCTGTGTCAAGGGCCATGGAGGCTGTCTGATCTGCGATACCGGAGTTCTGAAAGAAGGGTGCGCAAGAGCTAACCGTATAGGCGATGCTGATATCGCCTGTGAACGAGCACGGTCAATCTTCTGCGGCGGCGAGAACCCACTGTCCCGCATCCGAGAAAAGTAGCTCTGCGCCAAGTGGCCTGTCCTCCCACAGTATGTACATGTGAAATCAGGGCAACGAAAAGGTGGTACAGGCACTGTAGTCCTAATAGGAGGGTTAACGCGAGGCCTCTTGCCCGCGAGAGGCCTGTCCTGCATGTCTGGTCGCGGCCTAGAAGCAACAGGGCCATGAGATCACGCAAGTCAATCCACATCCTGCTCTGCCCGCATAGACAAGTGAATCAACTCCGCATATGAGGGAATGGTCACACAGCACATCTTCGATCGAATATCCGGTCGCAAACCCTCCAAAAAGCGCCGTATGCGCATCTGCTCATCAGCCAAAATAGTTGGGACGTATCTGCCCAACTCCATAAACCGATGCTCATACTTCGTGATGTTATGACTGCCTATCTGAGGTGGAGAAACTCATTCTCCCTGTCATGCCTGTAAGTCTGGGGATAATACTTCTCATGGAAGCGGAACTCAAACGCTGCCCATGTCCACACAAAGTCGGCGACAACGGTCCGCAATACGCTATCCCACCATAAGCTGGCCTCTCGCTCAAACAGGAATGTAGCCAGCTCTACCTGCTCAGCCTCTGTAAAATGAAGCATCCGCAATATTTTCGACACACGATCGAGCCAGTACTCGGCCTCCTCGGGTCTGTGAGAACCCGTAAAAGTGGGAGGCCGTAAGCGCTGAAATCGCTCTAATAGGCCCCGTGTATCTGCGGCATTCCCCGCAGGGTAAGCAGGCGGTACAGGATGAGTCGTGCCCTCATCCTGGGCGTATGTATAAGCATCCTCAGCTGGATGCGCAGGTGGTGCAGGTGGAGCCACACTCCCACCCTGGACTAATGTCCCAACAATGGTAGTCAGAAGCTGCTGCTGCTGCTGCATCATAGCCATCATCTGCTCAAATCTGTCAGGAGGTGGAGCAGGCTGTGGCGGGTGCTGCGTCGAAGTAGATGCACGATGTGGCTCTCTGACTAACGGTGTGAACGGCGGTGGTCCAACTGTAGGACCAGCAGTAGGCTGAGACGCACGAACTGTCTCAGGAATCGGGCCCACAGTAGGATCGGCATGGGTGTCAGACTGCGAAGGAGTCTGATCCATATGCTCACTCAATACAAGCTGCACCGTGCTCCGCGTAGCCTTAGGCAGCATTCCCTATATTCAAAATAGGGCTCAATCTTGTCAGTCTCAATAGCACAAATACACCGTAATCATTCACACAAGGAGTCAAAGGCATTCCATGCATTTCATTTAATCAAAATTATCACAATACGAGGGATATATCCTTACAAGCATCATGACGAGAAATACATGGGAACTAAGACAGTTAAAATTACAACAGCAACATAAGCAAAGCACTAGCCCTAACAGGCTTACACACATAAAGCAGGAAATGACTAACTACTGACGACTACATCAAAGGTCGCATCGCTAGTCTGAGTCGGGTGACGGAGGAGGAGCACCCTTATCCTGCAAGCAACACAGGATCGCCTTCAAGGTACGGGTCACCTTGTCGAATTTCCTCTTTGTAACGGCCTTGGCATCCTCGACTTCAGCGCGAAGTTCCTGAACTTCCCTTCGCAAGGCGATCTGACTCTCCTCAATCCAAGCAATGCGATCATCGCTAGTAGCCTGTGCAGAAGGAGAAGGGCTCTCATCTGTATCCTGAGCCTCCTCTTCTACCTCTTCCTGAACTTCTTCCTGAACTTCTTCTACAAGTTCTTCCTCACTTTGTTCTTCCTCATCATCAAATTTATCTTCGCTATCCTCCTCAAGCTGATTTCACGGTACTGAGACCCAATCTTCATCTTGACCATAATCGACTCGTCAATGCTATGAATCGAAACTGGCAATTCCGGCCCAAGTCTGTAAGCAAACTCAAGCGCGATCTTGCATATCAGTCAGCTAAAAGGAAGCGATTCGGATGTTCTTCTTGACTTGGTTATAAGGATTATCTGTCGCAAGATGAAAGTGGCCATACATACGTTCTCTCCCTGGGCCACCAGATATAGGAAATCAACCATAAGGCGTGTACATTCAATGCGATTCGTCGACCTGGGATAAACATTGTACGTGCAGATATGGTACAGCAGGCGTAAATCATCAGACATATACGTCGCCTTGAGGCTATTATTAGACTGCCATGGAACCAACTTACCGCACAGAAACCTGGTGCGACGATCTCGTTCACGCCTACTCCTCCGATTCTTCTCACTAGGATGAACATCACCAAGAGGCACGTTCAGAAGTCGCGCAATCAGTCACACATCAATTGTAGCCATCCGATCTCTACCAAAAGGGATTTTAAACTACAATGGCTCCAAAGTAGGATTCTGGATACAAGCGTAGAAGGCACGAATGGTGCTCACATTAGCATGAGCGCGAGCTTCAAAAATCGGATCCCAATGCACAGCTTCAATGCGCTCGAACAACAAAAATTTACCGAACAATCGCCCTTCCACGTCTGCCTCAAACAATACTTTGCGATCAGTGTATTGACCGTGAGGCATCTCTGATAAAATTACTCGCCCAAGGTGAGTATGGGGATCCAAATCCTGCTTTGTACGGCACTCTAGGGCTGTAGCTGGACTTGTGGCGGCGCTTGAACTTGCGGCACCACCCCGCGGTCTCCTCGATTAAGCAGGGCGACTTGGCCCAGCCTCATCTACTGCAGTTTTCCTTTTACCTATCAAAGATAAGATGGTGGAGAGTGACAAAAGGCCTAAAATGGCTTCCACGAAAGCCATGGAAAATGAAGAAAATGCGGAGAAGTGGCTATCCAATCTGGAAAAGGGAGATCTACACATCGTAGAGGGATGCTTCAAGCTTCCCAAGGATGTATTTTCAAGGAGAAATGAAAATGAAAAAGTGGAATGGAGCACCTCACGATTTCAGCTCGATTTGGGGGTTTTTGGAGCTCCAAATGATGAAATCTTCAAGTGGGAGGGCTGCCAACTTCAAAGGATCGATGGAGGGTGGTCGTTTTTGGCCAAGGATGGATCTAGGGGTGGTTTAGAATCACAAAATTTGGAGATCGTTGGTGGAAAATGAAAATGAAGCTATGGGGAGGGCTGTTTGTGAAGGAGAGGCATGTTTTAGGGGTTTTCTACCCACGAACCCTACATGTGGGGTGTCTACAACCCAAGTTAGGGCGTGCACCCAAAAACCAATTCAAGTGGGCCCACCTGTACGACGATGCATCGCCGGATCGGCGATGGCATCGCCGGATCGGCGATGGCATCGCCGACCGGTGGTGCATCCAGCTAGTGGGACCAGATGGGTTTGGTCCCCTATGGTCCAAGGACCCCAGATATATACAGTTCAACCCTTGGTTCATAGTATTTTGACCTACATAGGCCCAAACATGTGTTCAGGGCTTTCCGGGACCAATCCACAATCCCGAATACAAAATCCTATCATGCAGCATATGATTTTTGGGTAGAAGGATCTAGTACATCCATCTAGACCCTTAGTTGCTAAAGAAAGTGAAGGTATAATGGCCTTATGGCCATTTTTCATGAAATTTTACTATTCACTATAAAATTTTGTGAAAGTATTATTTTATGTTATTTTTACATTATGTTTGATGCCTAACATAAAATGGATAAGAAAAAAATGAAGATTGGAGTGGTGAGAGGAAGAATTTTGAAGATTTTTGGTGAAACGGAGTTTTTAAGCCCTGGCGATTGAATACAGGAGTCGTGGTCATCCCACGGCCCAAGGATTTACTTTTACAGGTTTAAAATTGTTCAAAGAACGTCTCAACCTGACTTCCTATGACCTAGGAGCTATTCGGGTTGCTTTACGCGACCCGAGTTGCGTTACAGACTCGATCATGCGATCGATCTGAATAGACTTCGCCTATTGGCGAATCTGCGATCCTAGAAATGTTCCTATCCCCTTCTCGCACCCACCTAAGTCAAAAGAAGCAACAGCGTACATCGCGAGACCATAACCCAGGCCCAGTATACTCTTATTCATACTCTGATACTAACTTGTAACACCCTGAAAATCAGGGGTCGTGTATAAACTCAACTCCCGAGTTCCAGACCGTCACTTATGCAACAAAAATGATTATGATTCAATGTTGTCTGATTTAAAGCATTCACATGAGTAAAAGTATTCCAAAACTGCAATTCATACTTCAGATCCAGTGATAAAAGCAAGCGGAAGACTAAACAATATATAAATCACTGTATGGAAAAACAAAGTAAATCTCATCTGTCTCTAAAGTATGAATACATCTGTGAGTCTCATAAACATATACATGAACAAATCAAAATGTTCAAAATAGTCCCACTGAAGTCCCATCAACCCAGGTCGCCTACACAAAGCCATCATGATACTGCATGTACGAGAACTCGTCCTGGTCCTCGTCGAAGTCTGGCTCTGCCTCTTGGATCTCAGCCTCACCTTCATCTACAACAGGGTCTGGTGGGTGTTGCAAACACCATCCCGTAACGTGGGAGTGAGTGATCAACTCAGTGGAATCATAGAGCAAAGATTAGCATGTTCACAAATCAATCATGCGATAATAGTAAAGCAGTAAATCAGACAATCCTAATACTGTTGTTAATGCAAGATGACATGACGTGATGTATGCCCTCACCGACGATCTCCCTCATATGGCAACATCTTACGACCGCGGCATGCCACACTGCCTAGAGTCTCCACATCTTCCAGGAACATGCAATGTTATGGTGATATGATTTCCGAGTTGTTATTAGTCCATTCAAACAGCAGGATTGGGAAACTAAGGTACTTCCCTTGTATCAATCCCAACACAGATCCTTTCTAGGGTCGTCACTCCTAGTAATCTCATGCGATGTATATTTCATAGGTCGCTGCAAGGGCTGTCAGGGCTGTTGCTCGCACTCGTTGCACCGCTCCCCCATCACCTTATTAATACAGGCCTACTGTACTCTACTGCTACTAAAGGGTCGTTGCCTCCCGTAGACTCAGAATACGCTCGCGGTCACTACAAAGACTCATCGCCTGATCAGTGTAGGCCGACAGCTAGAATATAGTGTCCCATACCACCATAATCTGATCACGAAACTAGGTGCTCACTGGTCACTACGGGGAAGTTTGTGGCCCCAGCGTAGGCCGACAGCTCAACCACGGTGTCCCATACCACCATGCCCGGCTCATGAGTCTTCGTGGATTAAGGTACCATGGTTAACAGGGTTTACAATGGTAAGTTCAGTACCCTAGGTTCAAGCAGTTATGACTCATACAAGGTGAACATACATCGGCCAGTCGGGTTACTTGACGGGCTCGACTAGCGCGTTCGCATCTCAAATCGAACGACATGAAGTGCGTAAAACACTTCGCGTGGCCTAACCACTGCCGCCAACTTCAAACACGACTCGCATTCATCGACGCGTCGTTCGTGGCCAGGACCAGCCAGCCACGAATTCGATCGGTTACCGACTGCCTGGACTAAGTATAGTCCCAAACAATTATGGAATCACATCAGCAACTTATATAAGAATATTGGAATTGAAATACAATCATGTGAGCATGTTAACACATGTTATAACATTCAACTTAAGTAAATCTTCAAGCACATATATTTCATGCATGTAATGAAATCATGCATATAATCAACATGTAGGAAATCATTTAGGTCAGCATATTAATTGAGAAATCAATCTCAAACTATCTCATAACATCATTTAATTCAATACATACTAATACAAGCATTTATACAAACACATACACTACACACTTAAGTCTACATATAGTATGTCAACCCGAAGTGCGCAATTAGGCAAATCTCTTCGCCAAACTAATTATGCACGTATTCCTATCTTCCTAATGCGACAACAAACCATGTCAATCACATTAGCAAAATATGAATGTAAACTGTACTTCCTACAAATGACTAAAATGCCCTAAATCTCATATTCTTCGTTGATTTACGAAACAGGAAACGGATAGCATGTTGTACATGTCAAACGGCAATGCCGTCGATAATCTACTATTAAAAGACATTGAAAGCGTTGAAAACCGTCAATCAAAGCGTCTAAAATCCTCACCTAGTCTCTTATAGACGTGTTGTTTCAAACGGAGCGTATACGCTTCGTCAACGGCGATAAGAGAACCTGTTTTACAAAATCTATTGGTTAAAAAGCTATGGATCTTAGTGATCCCCAAATTAGCAACTTCTAGGTTAGTTATTACCTGAAAACACGGAAGAATCACCGGCTTGGTGATCAGGAGGTGTTGCTTAGGCACTAGCAACAGGTGGCACGAAGACTTGAAAAATCCCTTCTACACTCTCTCTCAAACTCTCACCTTTTCTCTCTCCCAATCTAGGGTTTCTTGCAATTTCGGATGGGAGAGAGGAGTGAGGGTTTCAACCCCTTTTATAAGCTTAAAAATGCCAAAAATAGGCTCCGGTACAAAGTTTACTTAGTGCATATCCAATTCGGGGCTGTTTCGGTCCAAAAGATGCTTTCTGGTGGTCCCCTGGCCAAATGCGATCGGACTTAAGCTCATGCGTACCAGATCTAGCACGTGTTAAGTTTTCAGTCTGGCTGGGTCCGCAGATCGCACGTGGAGGACCAGTTTCAGTTCGGCGGTCACCGCACGTAGATCAGGACTGAAAGTCTCATGATATAAAATAGAAATTTCTCCTGATCCGAGGGTGTAATCTGGCTGAATTTCGATGGTCAGAACGCTCAATACTGACGCGTCAAGTCGTGTGCCAGATTTGAATTTGAAATTCCAATTCTGTCCCTATTCGCACTCTCTTCGGTCCGGGCTTAATGAAATAGCCTGTGATTATCGGTTTGACTTGATTTTCGAAATGAGTGTTAAGTCCAGCTAGGCAGTTCTAACGGTCTAAGATAGGAGGTATCGGACTTTCGACGCGCGGTCTAGATCCAATACAAAGATTCAAAGTCGTCCAGAGAACAAACCTGCTTAGAGTTTGGTCTGAGGTTATAGAGTATTATAGAGTCGTTTGTTCTACTCGATTTGGGTTTATTCTCCTCGATTTTGCTGTCATATTTTCTAAAAGAATTAATTCTACGCAATTTCGGGTCGAGTTGGTACTCGAGCCCAAGTATGGATTTTTCACAGGCGTTACAGAGAGAGAGAGAGAAATGGTGTGATGGAGGGGCCTCGCCACTATGGGCCCCTCTAATCATACATCAAGATGGGTCCCAAATGGGATCCATACCATCAATCGGTAGGCCCCACTTGGTCCATCACAAAAACTGAAATCTAATCTTACAAAAGACCCACCGATTCCCTTCTTCTTTAGCTCCTTAAAATCCTTGGCTCCTAAGTTAACTCTTTAAGGGTGGATGATGAAGTTTGAAGGGTTGGATGGTGAGATGAAGGGGTTGGAAGTGGGCCTTGATGTTTTCTCTCCTTAGAATTTTCTCTCTTGTTGCTTGGGATGGTAGAGAATGGAATGAGATGGAGAGAGAGGGTGATGGGATGAAAGGGACAGAATGGATGGGAGAGGAATGGGGTGGTGAAAGAAAGGGATGGGTGGAGAGAGAGAGAGTTGACTTGTGGGGGGTGAGGTGGCACGGGGTATGAGTTGCTTGTCTTTGTTGGTAAGAAAGGGATGGGAGAGGCATGGGTTGTTTACTTGCTTGTACTTGATTGATTGATGTGATGGGTTATAAAGATTCTCTCAAAATTCACAACACGCAGCGTTTTTCTCAAAATAAACGCGGGCCCACAACTTTTGGCATGGGTGTCGCATTGGTGAGCGAGACGCGGCGTTGGAACTACGCCGACGACACGATCGCTAGGATACAAGTTTCGAGTCGAGCCAACTCAGATCTTCATGATGCGACTTAGGGTCAACGCAAACACTGATTATAGGTCACGGGTTGCCGAAATTCAACCGAGAGGATCATGAGAGTCTACAGAATGGTACGGATTAGGATACGGGCCTTACACTAGCCTTATCACTTGTCATGTGTCTGTAACATCCACTGTTCAGGTACAATCTTGAATGGCTATTAACTTTAAAAGCTGTATGGGCAACAAGACACTTAACCTTTAGAACTCATTTCATTATGGTTCTAGGTTTAGGAGGATCTCTTACTTTTTTTTATATATATTTGGGAGTTAGGATTTCTCCTTTTTCTAAACACTCCAATTTTATTTAAGTTCGATTTCAATAACTCTTTAACCAAGTCCACAAATTTTTCAGCTAAAGGAGGATTTTTGTTATTATTACTTTAATGTTTATATTAATTGGCATTATTATTTATTTTAGAGACTTGAAAATGTTTTGAGTTTTTTAAGTCATTCCTTTCATAGTTTAAATCTTTTAGAGTCTCAGCTTTAGAGTTCGAGGGTTCTCCTTTTACAAAGGTAGGAGCAGAATCCTTAGATTTCAAAGAATTATTTTTAATATAACCCAGTCTAGACTTATCACCACATCACCTCGATGAGGTTAACAATTTTTCAAGTTTCTGGTCACCAAGGGTATATTTTGAAGTGTCCTTTGAACTCTGAAGGGAAGAAACTTGAAGTTTTAGTTTCTTATTTTCGATTTTAAGTTTTTGCAATTCAGAACACCTAAAACTCAAATCTAATTTTTTTTTTCCAAAGTAATCAGAAAAATGAGATTTTTCTAAACAACTTTTTCAAGTTCTAATTGTAGTTTAGCATAATTTTCTTTTTGAATTTTCAATTTGACCACAATTTTACAACTTTCTCTATATAGGGCATTATAAGTATCTTGAAGATCATCTTCATTTTCAAGGTCGCTTCTTAGAGTTTCACAATCAAATATATCACAGTTCTATGAAGAAGTAACCCTGGCTATAGTCGTAAAGGCTTTTAGATCATTTGCATTTTCTTGGTCTGATTCATTAAATCCAGAATTAATTTCAGACTCTGATTATTCATCCCAAGTAGCTATCATGCCTTTTCTTTTAGATTTATCCTTTTTGGGACATTTAGAAGCTAAATGCCCATATTTAGAACAGTTAAAACATTGAGTGTCTTTATTTTTAAATTTTTAAAAATTTGAATTTCCTTTTCTTTTATCAAATGGTTTTTGAAAATTCTATAAAATTTCTTTGCGAACAAAGCCATATCATCTTCGTTATCTTCAAAATCAGAATTTACATTAGATTCCATTGAATTAGATTTAGAACATTTTATGGACTTGACTTTAAGAGCTTCAAAATTCAACTCATAAGTTTGAAGAGAACCAACTAACTCCTCAACCCTCATAAGATCTGTATCTCTTAATTCCTATATAGCATTAACCTTTGAATTAAATCTATCAGGAAGTGATCACAGTATTTTTGTGTAAACCTTGCTTTCAAGGATTCTATCTCCAAGACCCCACATGGAATTTACTAAGTTATTTAGTTTCGTATAAAAGTCCACAAAAGACTCATTTTCTTCCATATGAATTTCCTCAAATTTGTTTTTAATGATTTCGATTTTAGATTTTATGACAATAGTTGTTCCTTCATGTGTCATTTCGAGAATATCCCATGCTTATTTAGCTGTATCGCAAGAATATGATTCTTTTGTATTCATCTGGCGATGAAGCGCAAGTTATTGCATTTAAAGCTTTTCCATTTGTACTGCTTTCACTTTTCTGAACTATAGTACAAAAAGTAAATGTTATTTCTTTCATTGATATGGTTCCATCATTGGCTAATACTTCCATCATAGGAGGGATCCATTTAATTACAGTGCCTTGTCACACATTTTCATCTATGGATTTGAGGAAAATCCTCATCCTGGCTTTTCAATATGAATAATTAGAGCCATCAAAGGAAGGTGGCCTAGTAATGGATAGGCTTTCAAAATTTGACATATTAAAGCTCTGGATCTAGCTCAATGAGGTAAATCTAAAAAATAAAAAGAGAAACCCTCTCTTATAGCACTTGAAATGGAGAGCTAGCAATGTCCAAGAGGAAAGGGGGCGGTGAATAGGATAATGCTAAATAATCAAAACAAATGTTGAATATGTAAATAATGAAAATATCTCAATTGTTTGAGTATTGAAACCTTGATTCTAAATAATTCACAAGACAACCTTCACCTAAAATTTTAGGAGGGATAACCTTATTTCACGAGTGTCTTTAAAATCAAAACTTCAAACTAGCAAGATTAAATTAAAGAATTACAACATTTGCCACATGTGAGGCCTGTATCCTAGATCATACCATTCTGTAGACTTCCCCAGTCCTCTGGTCGAATTCCGGCGACCCGCAATGCGTAGATAGCATTTATGTGCATCCTTAAGTCGTACCCTATCAATCTGAGTCAGCTCAACCCCAGGCCAGGAGATGTGGGCCCACGTTCAGTTTGAGAAAAATGCCGCGCATTTTCAAACGCAAGAGAACACGTCCCATCAATCACATCAATCACGTCAAGTACATATCTCATCTCCAAGTACAAGCAACCCCTAAAGTCAACCCTCTCTCTCTTCGCCTATCCCTTTTCAAAGTACACCCATCACTCACCCATCTCTCCATCCATCACCCATCCCTTACATCATCATCATCTCTCTCTCTCTCTCTCTCTCTCTCTCTCTCTCTCTCTCTCTCTCTCTCTCTCTCTCTCTCTTTCTTAAACCATTCTCCCAAGCAAGAGAGTAACCATCCATGGCTTTCCAAGGAGAGGAGCCTAGTGTGGCTCACCTTTCTACCTCCACATCTTTCATCCTGGCCTCCCAACCTCCATCAAAGTTAAAGACAATGAGCTAAGGAGTCAATGGAGCCTAAAAGAAGCGAAATCGGTGGATGATCCACCGTTGATTTTTGTTTGAGGGCCCACTTATGATGGGACCCATTTGATGGATGTGTTGAAATCTAGAGGGACCCATAGTGGCAGGGTCCCTCCATCTCGTCTCTCTCTCTCTCTCTCTCTCTCTCTCTCTCTCTCTATATATATATATATATATATATATATATATATATATATATATATATATATATATATATATATATATATATATATATCTTCCTTCTTCCCTATTTCATGGCCCTCCTTGAAGTATTATCATATCCATGCCATCCATGCAATGGGCCCACCTTGCTGGACTATCCAACAGACGGGATTGCTACCCGTCCATATGGACAAACTTGGATGAAGGAAAGCATAAATGTCAACTTGATCTAGAAAGGGTAGGCCACACCACGTGGACCCACCTTAATGTTGATGTCATCCACACCATCCAGATCCCTGGACGGTGGGTCCCTTTCAGACGTGTGTTTTAAATCACACCGTCCAGCGTCTAAGGTCTGGACGATGGACCCCTTTCAAAAATAAAAAATAATATCATATAATATAATATATAATACATGATATATATACTATATATATCTGGATATAATATATATATATATATATATATATATATATATATATATATATATATATATATATATATATATATATATATATATACTATATATATTTAGTGGGCCACACGTGGGACGCACTTACTAAGTGAAACGGGTTGGTTGGTTTTCCACACACCAACTATCTGGTTGTGTATTAATGCAGCAGGCCCATGGGACCCACCTTTAATGTATCTGTCCCTCCACACCATTCGCCTGGTGTGGGTCCCATGCAGCAGGCAGCTGCTGCTGCCTTGGACGTCAGCAGGTTCCGTGGACTCCACTCATTGCATGTGTGCAGTATCCAAACCACCCATTTGTTGGGGCCCCACCTGCCTTACTATTGTAGCTACGTCAGCAAGTTCGGTGGGACCCACCTTGGTGTATGTATTGTATATCCATCCATCCGTTTTGGCAGATGAGGGGCCATACGTGATGTATGGGTCCATCCACACCGTCCAGATGGCTGGACGGTGGGACCCATCGTTGATGTAGGTGTTGCATCCAAACCGTCCATCCAATTAGCGAGTTCGTCTTAAGGCCTGTGACAAAAAAATGAGCTATCAAGTGGGCCACATTGCGGCTTAGTGGGGATTGAACGTCTACTGTTGAAATCATTCGGGGTCACGGAAGTTTTGGACCAATATGGAATTTGTGTTTCCTCCTAACTCAGGTCTTTATGACCCTGTGAATCAGATTGGATGGAAGTAAACATTATGGTGGGCCCCGGCCCTATGAACTATTTAACAGTGAAATCATTATCTCCACTATTATTTGTGGTATGGTCCAGATGATCTTTTGATATGATTTATTTATGGTAATGCCCTATAATGATTCCTAACATAGATGAATGGTGTAGATGGACTGGTTAGGTCGGTGGACCCATGTGATGAGGCCCGATGTGTTGTATGTGAGGCCCATGAGATGCGACCCACTTGATGTATATGAGGCCCATGTGATGCAGCCCATTGTGATATATGAGACCCTTGTATAAGGCCTATTATGATGTTTATGTGGCCCTTAAGTGAGGCCTGATGTGTTGTATATGAGGCCCATGCGATGCGGCCCACTTGATGAAATGCAGCCCGCGTATGAGGCCCATGATGATGCATTTGTGGCCCATTTGATGAGGCCCATTGTGATATGTTGGAGGCCCATGAGTTGTGGCCCATTGTGATGTATATGAAGCTCTTGCATGAGGCCCATTATATTGTGCATAAGGCCTTTGAGTGTGGCCAAAGGGATGTGTATTGGGCCCTTATATGAGGCCATGGGTCCACTATATGTTAGGCTCTATGTGGGCCACTCTTTAGGGGCATTGTTGGTTAAATGTCCACATTGTGACCTTCCCTAGGCTTTGTTAGGCCCAATCTCAACGATTCTGATTGTCGAGGTCGATTATTGATTGAGACCGATTGTCGAGGCCGATTGTATAGGCCGATTATCAATACCGATTATGAGTATGTGACAGCATAACACCATGATACATGCCCATACGCATCATCTGCATGTTCGTTATGAGATGTGATTGACCATTACATATGTCATAGGATAGGTTGTTTATGGGACTCCCTAAGAGACGAAGTTGACCCACATGAGAGCGTGGTATGCGCAGGATTGCTACATGACTGATAGTGTGATTCATACACCTCACATTTGTATGACATAATTGTTGTACGCCCTAGCAACATTAGGGTCGTGGCCCCTACAGGCATATCGTGAATGGCTAGATGGGACACCAGAAATCTTTTTCTACATGGGGTGTCCTAGATATCTTTGGGTAAAAGTCCTTAAACTTCCGTGGCCAACACACGCTCCAACGTCTAGACCAAGTGGATACATGAGTGCCCGAGTGTCGAATACCAGTAGGCCGCATCTCGCACTGTGTCGTGGTCAGTTGAAAGGGGTGTGGCCTTACCTGCCCAAGGGTAGGGGGCATAGCTAGGATGAGTTTGACCAGCTTGTGAATGGGTCAGCTATCGACGTGCTGACGATTGGGATTCCTGATCAGTAGTGAGCCAATATCTACCCGGCAGCACGTCGATAGCTGACCCATTCACTAGCTGGTCAAACTCATCCTAGTTATGCCCCCTACCCTCCAGCGGTTAAGGCCACACCCCCTCCCAACCAACCACGACTCAGTGGGATACGCACCCTACTAGTATACGGCCCTCATGCGCTCATATATCCACTCGGTCTCGACATTGGGGTATCTCTTAGCCTCGGAGGTTTAGGGATTTTCACCCAGGGCTATCTATGGCAGCCTGATGATAGAATAAATTTTTGGTGTCCCATCTGGCCATCCGCGGTATGCCTGTGGAGGCTACAACCCTTATGTCACTAGGGCGTACAGTAATCACAATGCACAATGCAAGATACATGAGTCATACAATCCAGTCATGCATCATTCCTACACATATCATGCACTCATGTGAGATAATCTCTACCTATCAGGGAGTCTCATAACAACCAGTACTATGGCATATGCAATGGTCAATCATATCTCATAACAAACATGCAGATGATGCGTATGGGCATGTATTATGATGCTATGCTGTCACATACTCATAATCGGTATCAATAACCGTCATCAACAATCGACTTCGACAATGTAGACATTTAACCAACATTGCCCCCAAGGAATGGCTCATATAGAGCCTAACATACAGTGGACCCATGGCCTCTGAAACACCCTGAAAATCGGGGGTCGTGTATAAACCCAACTCCCGAGTTTCAGACCGTCACTTATGCAACAAAAATGATTATGATTCAATGTTGTCTGAGTTAAAGCATTTACATGAGTAAAAGTATACCAAAACTGCAATTCATACTCCAGATTCAGTGATAAAAGTAAGCGGAAGACTAAAGGATATACATATCACTGTATGAAAAACAAAATAGATCTCAACTGTCTCCAAAGTATGAATACATCTCTGAGTCTCATATACATGTAAATAAATAGAAATCAAATGTCCAAAAAGAGTCCCACTGAGAAGTCCTGCCAATCCAGGCTCCCTAAGCAAAGCCGTCGTTGTACTACATATATGAGAACTCGTCCTGATCCTCATCATAGTCCGGCTCTGCCTCCTGAATCGCTGCCTCACCTGCATCTAAGACAGGGTCTGGTGGGTGTTTCAAACACCATCCCATAACGTGGGAGTGAGTAGCTAACTCAGTGGAATAATAGAGCAAAGATTAGCATGTTCTCAAATCAATCATGCGATAATAGTAAAGTAGTAAATCAAACATTCCTAATACTGTTGTTAATGCAATATGACATGACATGATGGATGCCCTCACCGACATTCTCCCTCATACGGCACCATCTGCGTCCGCGGCATGCTTGCGTACCGCTCAGTGCTCCACATCTTCCAGGCACATGCAATGTGATGGTGATATGATTACCGAGTTTTTATTATTCCATTCAAACAGCAGGATTGGGAAACTAAGGTACTTCTCTTATATCAATCCCAACACAGATCCTGTCTAGGGTCGTCACTCCTAGTAATCTCATACGATGTATATTTTGTAGGTCGCTGCAAGGGCTGTCAGGGCTGTTGTCGCACTCGTTGCACCGCTCCCCCATCACCTTATCAATACAGGCCTACTTGTACTCTTGTCGTTACGGAAGGGTCGTCGCCTCCCGTAGACTCAGAATATGCTCGCGGTCACTACAAAGGACTCGTCGCCTGATCAGTGTAGGCCGACAGTAAGAATATAGTGTCTCATACCACCATAATCTGCTCACGAGTCATATGTGCTCACTGGTCACTACGGGGAGGTTTGTGGCCCCAGCGTAGGCCGACAGCTCGACCACGGTGTCCCATACCACCATGCCCGGCTCATGAGTCTTTGTGGATCAAGGAACCATGGTTGACAGGGTTTACAATGGTAAGTTCAGTACCCTAGGTTCAAGCAGTTATGACTCATATAGGGTGAATATATAATGGCTAGTCGGGTTACTTGACGGGCTCGACTAGCACGAGCGCATCTCAAGTCGAACGACATGAAGTGCATAAAATAACTCGCGTGGCCTAACCACTGCCGCCAACTCCAAAACACGACTCGCGTTCATCGACGCGTCGCTCGTGGCAAAGATAAGCCAAGGAGGCCGAGTATTGGAGCGATTGGAGCGATTTCAGTGCTTACAGACTCCCACTTTTACGGGTTCTCATAGACCCGAGGAGGCCGAGTATTGGCTCGACCGTGTGTCAAAGATACTGCGGATGCTGCATTGTTCAGAGGCTGAGTAGGTCAAGTTGACTACGTTCTTATTCGAGCGGGAGGCCAGCTTATGGTGGGACAGTGTGTTGCGGACCGTTGCCGCTGACTATATATGGACCTGGGCAGCGTTCAAGTTTCGCTTCCACGAGAAATACTATCCCTAGACGTATAGACATGATTGGGAGAACGAGTTTCTACGCTTCAGACAGGGAGGCATGACGGTCACTGAGTATGAGCATAGGTTCACTGAGTTGGGCGGATACATCCCGACTATACTGGCAGATGAACAGATGCATATACGGCGCTTTTCTAAGGGTTTGTGACCGGATATTCGGTCGAAGATGTGCTGCGTGAGCATTCCCTCCTATGAAAAGCTGATTCACATGTCCATGTGGGCAGAGCAGGATGTGGATCGACTTACACGATCTCATGGCCCTATTGCTCTTAGGCCACGATCAGAGTTACAGGATAGGCCCTTTGCGGGCAAGAGGCCTCGCGCTGACCCTCCTTCTAGGGCTACAGTGCTAGTACCTCCGATGTGGCGCCCCGATTTATCATGTACATATTGTGAGAGATCGGGCCATTTGGCGCAGAATTATTTTGCTTGGATGCTGGACAGTGGGTTCTCACCGCTGCAGAAGATCGACCGTACACGCTCACAGGCTATATCAGCACCACCATTACAGTTGGCTCCTACGCACCCTTCCTTCAGACCTCCGGTATCTTAGATCAGGCCGCCTCTACGGCCCATGACGCAGCGGCCAAACCGACCACAGCAGGCACGGGTGCATGCCTTGACAGCTGAGGCAGCTGCGATAGAGATTATCCTCATAGCAAAATCAAGAAGAACGTCTGAGTCGCTTCCTTTTGGCCGACTCATATGCAAGATCGCGCTTGAGTTTGCTTACAGACTTGGGCCGGAGTTGCCAGTTCCGATTCACAGCATTGATGAGTCTACTATGGTCAAGATGAAGATCGGGTCTCAGTACCGTGAGACTCAGCTTGAGGAGGATAGCGAGGACGATTTTGATGATGAAGAGGATCCAAGTGAGGGAGAACCTGGAGCAGAAGTTGAGGAAGAAGTCCAGGAAGAGGTAGAAGAGGAGGCTCAGGATACAGATGAGAGCCCTCCTCCTTCTGCTCAGGCTACTGGTGTTGATCGCATTGCCCGAATTGAGGAGAGCCAGGTCGTCTTGCGAAGAGAAGTTCAGGAACTTCGGGCTGAGGTTGAGGATACTAAGGCCGTTATGAAGAGGAAATTCGACAAGGTGACTCGCACCTTGAAGGCGATCCTGTGCTGCTTGCAGGATAAGGGTGCTCCTTCTCCGTCACTCGACTCAGACTAGTGATGATTTTAGATGTTGTTGTTAGTAGTTAGTCGTTTCCTGCTTGATGTTGTGTAAGCCTGTTAAGGCTAGTAGTTTACTTATGTTGTTGTTGTAACTTTAACTGTTTTAGTTCCCATGTACTTCTTGTCATGATGCTTGTAAGTAGATATCCCTTATATTGTGACAATTTTGATTAAATGAAATGCATGGAATGCCTTTGACTCATTATGTGAATGATTGCGGTGTGTTTGTGCTATTGAGACTGACAAGGTTGAGCCCTATTTTGAATATAGGGAATGCCGTCGAAGGCTACACGGAGCACAGCTCGGCTTACATTGGGTGAGCCTATAGATCAGGCTCCTTCGCAGTCTGATGCTCATGCAGACCCTGCTGTGGGCCCGATTCCTGAGACAGCACGTGCGTCTCAGCCTACTACTGGTCCTGCAGTTGGACCACCGCCTTTCACACCGCCCGTCAGAGAGCAGTACCGTGCATCTTCTTCGACGCAGTACATGCCACAGCCTGCTCCACCTCCAGATAGATTTGAGCAGATGAGGGCTATGATGCAGCAGCAGCAGTAGCTCCTGACTACTATAGTGGGGGTTCTAGCCCAGGGTGGGAGTGTGCCTACACCTGCACCACCTGCGCATCCAACTGAGGATGCCGATACATATGCTCAGGATGAGGGCATAGCTCATCCTGTACCACCTGCTTACCCTGCAGTATCTTCGACACACGGTCGTCACTCCTAGTAATCTCATACGATGTATATTTTGTAGGTCGCTACAAGGGCTGCCAAGGCTGTTGCTCGCACTCGTTGCACCGCTCCCCCATCACCTTATCAATACAGGCCTACTGTACTCTACTGCTACTGAAGGGTCGTCGCCTCCCGTAGACTCAGAATACGCTCGCGGTCACTACAAAGGACTCGTCGCCTTATCAGTGTAGGCCGACAGTAAGAATATAGTGTCTCATACCACCATAATCTGCTCATGAGACTAGGTGCTCACTAGTCACTATGGGGAGGTTTGTGGCCCCAAAGTAGGCCGACAGCTTGACCATGGTGTCCTATACCACCATGCCCGACTCATGAGTCTTCGTGGATCAAGGTACCATGGTTAATAGGGTTTACAATGGTAAGTTCAGTACCCTAGGTTCAAGCAGTTATGACTCATGCAGGGTGAACATACAACGGCCAGTCGGGTTACTTGACGGGCTCGACTAGCATGATCGCATCTCAAGTTGAACGACATGAAGTGCGTAAAATACTTCGTGTGGCCTAACCACTGCCGCCAACTCCAGAATACGGCTCATGTTCATCGACGCGTCATTCTTGGCCAAGATAAGCCAACCACGAATTCGCTCAGTTACCGACTGCCTAGACTAGGTATAGTCCCAAGCACATATAAATTCACATCAGCAATTCATGTAAGAGTATTGAAAATGAAATACAACCATGTGAGCATGTTAACACATGTTATAACATAGAACTTAAGTAAATCATCAAGCACATGCATTTCATACATACAATGAAATCATGCATATAACTAACATATAGGAAATCTGTAACACCCCGAATTTTGGCCAATCTGGGATTTGACGTCCTTAGGCAGTGGGTCAATTAAAACACCTGAAAAATCGCTTAGAACCCAATTCCATAGCCAAAGAAACCACTTAGGATTAATTCCTTTAGAAACTAAGCATAAGTTAGCTAGCACAACGCTGGAGTAGCTGGGAAATAGTCCCTGATCACTTTAAATACGTTCTACAAGACCCAAATCGAGTAGAACCAATGACTCTATAATACTCTATAACCTCGGATCAAACTCTAAGCAGGTTTGTTCTCTGGACCACTTTAAAATTTTGTATTGGATCTAGACCGCACGTCGAAAGTCCGATACCTCCTATCTTAGACCGTTAGAACCGCCTTGTTGGACTTGACAATCATTTCGAAAATCAAGTCTAACCGACAATCACAGGCTATTTCATTGAGCCCGGACTGAAGAGAGTGCGAATAGGGACAGAATTAGAATTTGAAATTCAAATCTGGCACACGACTTGACGTGTCAGTATTAAGCGTTCTGACCGTCAGAATTCAGCCAAAGTACACCCTCGGATCAGGAAAAATTTCTATTTCATATCATGAGATTCGCAGACCTGATCTACGTGCGGTGACCGCTGAACTGAAACTGGTCCGCCACGCACGATCTGTGAACCTTGCCGGACTGAAAACTTGATGCGTGTTAGATCTGGTACGCATGAGCTTAAGTCCGATCGCATTCGGCCAGGGGACCACCAGAAAGCATCTTTTAGACTGAAACAGCCCCGAATTGGTTATGCACTAAGTGAACCTTGTACCGGAGCCTATTTTTGGCATTTTTAAGCTTATAAAAGGGGTTGAAACCCTCACTCCTCTCTCCCATCCGAATTTACAAAAATCCCTAGATTGGGAGAGAGAAAAGGTGAGAGTTTGTGAGTGAAGGTGGGAGAGAATTTTCTGCTGCTTGTGCCACGTGCTGTACGTGCTTAGGCAACGCACTCCGATCACTTTTTCGGCGATTCTTCCGCTTTTTCAGGTATGAAATAACCCTAGAAAGTTGCTGATTTGAGGTTTACTAGGATTCATAGCTTGTTAGCTGACGTAACTCGTGAATTAGGTCCTCTATTCGCCGTAGACGAAGCGTATACGCTCCGTTCGAAACGACATGTTTATAAAATACAAGGTGCGGATTTTAGACGCTTTGATTGACTGTTTCCAAAGTTTTCAATGTCGTTTAATAGTAGATTATCGACGGCAACGCCGTTTGACATGTACAACATGCTGTCCGTTTCCTGTTTCGTAAATCAACGAAGAATATGAGATTTAGGAAATTTTAGTCATTTGTAGGAAGTACTGATTTCATTCATATTTTGCTGATGTGATTGACATGATTTGTTGTCGCATTAGAATGTTAGGAATGCGTGCATAATTAGTTTGGCGAAGAGATTCGCCTAACTGCACACTTCGGGTCGACATACTATATGTAGACTTAAGTGTGTAGTGTAAGTGTTTGTATAAATGCTTGTATTAGTATGTATTGAATTAAATGGTGTTATGAATTAGTTTGAGATTGATTTCTCAATTAATATGTTGGTGTAAATGGTTTCCTACATGTTAGCCATATGCATGATTTCATGATATGAATGAAATGCATGTGCTTGACGATTCGCTTAAGCTGTATGTTATAACATGTGCTTGATGATTTCATTATGATTTAGTTCGAGATTGAATTCTCAATTAATATGCTGATGGAAATGATTTCCTATATGTTGGCGATATGCATAATTTCATTATATGTATGAAAGGCATGTGTCAGATGACTTACTTAAGTTGTACGATATAACATGTGTTAACATGCTCACATGGTCGTGTTTTATTTCCAATACTCTCATATGAATGCTGATGTGATTCCATAATTGTTTGGGACTATACTTAGTCCAGGCAGTCGGTAACCGAGCGAATTCGTGGTTGGCTTATCTTTGCCACGAACGACGCGTCGATGAACGCGAGCCGTGTTTTGGAGTTGGCGGCAGTGGTTAGGCCACACGAAGTGTTTTACGCACTTCATGTCATTTGACTTGAGATGCGATCCCTTCCGCATACTTAGCTACGCTACTTTACTACGGGACGCTGGTGCCCAGATGCTTGAGCATACGCCAGTCGTTTGCGAATTTAGTGATCTGTTCAGGAAGATCCCTGGTTTACCACCTCGACGAGAGATTGATTTCACTATTGATCTGGTACCTGGTTCCACGCCCGTCTCACTGGCGACGTATCGCATGGCACCGTGTGAGATGGAGGAGTTGAGGACGTAGATTGATGGTCTGCTGGAGCTTGGCCTAATACGGCCTAGTGTGTCTCCTTGGGGAACACCAGTCCTGTTTGTAAGGAAGAAGGATGGTTCGATGCAATTATGTATTGATTATCGCAGGCTGAACCAGATCACGGTGAAGAACAAGTACCCTTTACCCAGGATCGATGACTTGTTTGATCAGTTGAGAGGAACGCAGTACTTCTCAAAGATTGATCTTCAGTCAGGACATCATCAGTTGCGTCTCAGGGATGAGGACGTGCAGAAGACAGCATTCAGGACCAGCTTTGGCGACTACGAGTTCCTTGTGATGTCGTTCAGTCTCACGAATGCACCAGCCGTGTTCATGGATCTGATGAACCAGATATTTCGGCCTTTCCTCTATCGATTCGTCGTTGTGTTCGTCGATGACATTTTGGTATACTCCAGGAGTCGAGAGGAGCATGAGGAGCACTTGCGCTTGGTCCTGGATACACTGAGACAGCATCAGTTATTCGCACAGTACAAGAAGTGTGACTTCTGGAAGCAGGAAGTGAAGTTCCTGGGACACGTGGTGTCCAAGGATGGCATGGCAGTTGACCTATCTAAGGTAGCTGCAGTTTAGGACTGGGAGCAGCCTAGTTCTGTCACTGAGGTGAGGAGTTTCTTAGGTCTCGTTGGCTATTATCGACGCTTCATTCGGGATTTCTCGAAGATTGTGAGACCTTTATCTCAGTTGACACGGAAGGACGTGAAGTTCGCCTGGAATGACAAGGCGAAGTCAGCTTTTCAGGAGCTGAAGGACGGGCTTACATCTGCCCCTATGCTAGTATTGTCAGAGCAAGGGGTTAGATACACTATATACACTGACGCGTCTAGCGTTGGTCTGGGTTGTGTCCTTATGCAGAACGACAGGGTAATTTCGTATGCCTCGAGACAATTAAGGAAGCACGAGGAGAATTACCCTACACACGACCTAAAGTTGGCAGCCGTCATATTCGCACTGAGACTGTGGAGACATTACCTCTATGGAGAGGAGTTCGAGCTTTTTTGTGACCACAAGAGCCTCAAGTACATATTCACGCAGCGAGACTTGAATATGAGGCAGCGGCGATGGATGGAGACGTTGAAGGACTTCAAGTTCGAAGTCTCTTACCATCCAGGGAAGGTGAACCTTGTGGCTGACGCGTTGAGCCCCAAGAAGGCGTTAGAGTTTGCGGCTCCGCTGATGGTTGCTGAGTGGGATATGGTTGAGTTTTTATGAGACTTTGAGCAGAAACTCACTGTAGAGGAGCCGTATGAGTTCATCGCACATGTGCAGGTGCTATCTCAGATCGATGACCGGGTCATTGAGGCGCAGAGGGATGATGCGCATCTGACTGAGCTTCGAGAGCAGGCTAGTGATGATGCAGACGCCGAGTGACGAGTTGGCATGGATGGGGGCTTACATTATCGTGGCCGCCTATGCGTCCCAGATATCCCTGACTTGAGACGAGAGATTCTCGAGGCTGCGCATTGTACCAGACTCGCGATGCATCCAGGCAGTACGAAGATGTATCGTGACGTGAAGAGGACCTATTGGTGGGAAGGTATGAAGACCCACATAGCAGAGTTCGTATCCCGTTGTCTCACTTGCCAGCAGGTGAAGGCAGAGCATCGCCGACCACCTGGACTCTTGCAGCCTATGCCGATCGCAGAGTGGAAGTGGGACTTCATTTCCATGGATTTCATTTCAGGGCTGCCGAAGACGAGGAAGGGACATGATTCCATATGGGTGATCGTCGACCGTCTGACGAAGTCGGCGCACTTCCTACCGATCAGAGTCACGAACTCTGCAGACGAGCTGGCTAGACTATACATCAGAGAGATCGTGCGTCTGCATGGAGTTCCCTTGGAGATCGTGTCGGACAGAGACACGCGGTTCACTTCTATTTTCTGGACTCGCATTCAGGAGGCTATGGGTGTGAAGTTGAAGTTCAGTACTGCCTTCCACCCAAAGACAGACGGACAGACAGAGCGGGTGAACCAGATCTTAGAGGACATGTTGCGAGCTTTTGCATTGGACTTCAAGGACAGTTGGGATGACTGTCTTGCATATGCGGAGTTCGCATACAACAACAGTATCCAGGCAAGTATCGGTATGGCACCTTATGAGGCGCTGTATGGGTGACCTTGTCGCGCACCGCATTGCTAGGCAGAGGTCGGTGAGCGCAGATTGATTGGCCCAGAGTTAGTGCAGGCGACGTCGGAGAAGATTGATATTATTAGACGTCGGCTTCTCACAGCGCAGAGCAGACAGAAGAGTTATGCCGATACGAGACGGCGGCCGCTAGAGTTCACGGTTGGGGATCATGTATTTTTACCAGTTTTCCCTATGAAGGGAGTCCTTCGGTTCGGGAAGAAGGGGAAGCTGGCACCGCGATTCATTGGTCCATTCCAGATCCTCGATCGTGTGGGAGCAGTGGCATACCGTTTGGCTTTACCCACGCCTCTCGCGAGCGTTCACAACGTATTTCATGTTTTTATGCTGAAGAAATATGTTTCTGATCCTTCCCATATTATCAGATGGGAGCAGGTGCAGTTAGGAGAGGATGTTACATATATCCTGCGACCAACGCGTATCCTAGACAGGAAGGAGCAGGTACTGCGTAGCAAGGTGATTCCCCTTGTGAAGGTATTGTGGACGCATCACTCTGAGGCTACCTGGGAGACAGAAGCTGAGATCAGAAAGAACTACCCACAGCTTCTCGAGGAGTAAGAAAAGGTACAAATTTCGAGCATGAAATTATTTGTTAAGGGGGGTAGATTGTAACGCCCTGGAAAAATTCGTACTTGGACTCGAGTACCAACTCGACCAGAAATCGTGTAGGATTAATTCCTTTAGAAAATAAGTGGAAGTTAGCTAGCGCAACGCTAGAGTAGCTGGGAAATAATCCCTGATCACTTTAAATATGTTCTACAAGACCCAAAGCGAGTAGAACAAATGACGCTATAATACTCTAAAACCTCGGATCAAACTCTAAGCCGGTTTGTTCTCTGGACCTCTTTGAAACTTTGTATTGGATGTAGACCGCGCGTCGAAAGTTCGATACCTACAATCTTAGACCGTTATAACCGCCTAGCTGGACTTGACAATTATTTTGAAAATCAAGTCCAACCGACATTCGCAGGCTATTTAATTGAGCCTAGACTGAAGAGAGTGAGAATAGGGCTAGATTTGGAATTTAAAATTCAAATCTGGCACATGACTTGACGCATCAGTATTAAGCATTCTGACCATCAGAATTCATCCAAATTACACCCTTGGATCAGGAAAAAATTCTATTTCATATCATGAGACTTGCAGACCTGATCTACGTGCGGTGACCGCTGAACTGAAAATGGACCGCCACGTGCGATCTGGGAACCCTACCGGTCTGAAAACTTGATGTGTGCTAGATCCAATATGCATGAGCTTAAGTCCGATCGCGTTAGGCCAGGGGACCACCAGAAATGCCTTTTTGGACCGAAATAGTCCCGATTTGGTTAGGTATCAAGTAAACATTGTTCCCAAGCCTGTTTTGGGCGTGTTTGGGCTTATAAAAGGGCTTGAAACCCACACTCCTCTCACCCATCCGAATTTGAAAAAAGCTCTAGATTGAGAGAGAGAAAAGGTGAGAGATTGTGAGAGAAGGTGGGAGAGAATTTCCTGCTGCTTGTACTACCTGCTGCACGTGTTTAAGCCACGCAATCCAATCACTTTGCCGGTGATTTTGCCGCATTTCTAGGTAAGAAAATACCCTAAATAGTTGCTGATTTGAAGTTCCTTAGTTTCCATAGCATGGTAGCTGATGCATCTTGTAAATTAGTTTGCTTATTCGCTGTAGACGAAGCGTATATGCTCCGTTCGAAACAACACGTTTATAAGAGACTAGGTGCGGATTTTAGACACTTTGATTGACTGTTTCCAACGCTTTCAATGTTGTTTAATAGTAGATTATCGACGGCAACACCGTTTGACATGTACAACATGCCGTCCGTTTCCTGTTTCGTAAGCAAACGAAGAATATGAGATTTAGGGCATTTTAGTCATTTGTAGGAAATACTGTTTTCATCCATATTTTGCTGATGTGATTGACATGGCTTCTTGTCGCATTAGGATATTAGGAATACGTGCATAATTAGTTTGGCGAAGAGATTCGCCCAAATGCGCACTTTGAGTCGACATACTATATGTAGACTTAAGTGTGTAGCTTAAGTGTTTGTATAAATGCTTGTATTAGTATGTATTGAATTAAATGGTGTTATGAATTAGTTTGAGATCGATTTCTCAATTAATATGCTGATGTAAATGATTTTCTACATGTTAGCTATATGCATGATTTCATTATATGTATGAAATGCATGTGCTTGATGATTTACTTAAGTTGTATGTTATAACATGTGTTAACATGCTAACATAGTTGTATTTCATTTCCATTACTCTTACATGATGGCTGATGTGAATTCATAAATGTTTGGGACTATACCTAGTCCAGGCAGTCGGTAACCGAGCAAGTTCGTGGTTGGCCTATCTTTGCCACGAACAACGCGTCGATGAACGCGAGTCGTGTTTTAGAGTTGGCGGCAGTGGTTAGGCCACACGAGGTGTTTTATGCACTTCATGTCGTTCGACTTGAGATGCGCTCGTGCTAGTCGAGCCCGTCAAGTAACCCGACTGGCCTTTGTATGTTCACCTTGTATGAGTCATAACTGCTTGAACCTAGGGTACTGAACTTACCATTGTAAACCCTGTCAACCATAATACCTTGATCCATAAAGACTCATGAGCCGGGCATGGTGGTATCGGACACCGTGGTCGAGCTGTCGGCCTACGCTGGGGCCACAAACCTCCCCGTAGTGACCAGTGAGCACCTATGACTCGTGAGCAGATTATGGTGGTATGGGATACTATATTCTTGCTGTCGGCCTACACTGATCAGGCGACGAGTCCTTTGTAGTGAACGCGAGCGTATTCTGAGTCTACGGGAGGCAACTACCCTTCCGTAGTAGTGAGAGTACAGTAGGCCTGTATTGATAAGGTGATGGGGGAGCGGTGCAACGAGTGCGAGCAACAGCCCTGGTAGCCCTTACAGTGACCTACAAAATATATATCGTATGAGATTACTAGGAGTGACGACCCTAGACAGGATCTGTGTTGGGATTGATATAAGGAAAGTACCTTAGTTTCCCAATCTTGCTGTTTGAATGGACTAATAATAACTCGGCAATCATATCACCATCACATTGCATGTGCCTGAAAGATGTGGAGCACTGTGAGATGATTGCATGCCGCGGGCGTAAGATGGTGCCGTATGAGGGAGATCGTCGGTGAGGGCATCCATCATGTCATGTCATATTGCATTAACAACAGTATTAGGATTGTTTGATTTACAGCTTTACTATTATCGCATGATTGATTTGAGAACATGTTAATCCTTGCTCTTTTATTCCACTGAGTTAGCTACTCATTCCCACGTTACGGGATGGTGTTTGCAACACCCACCAGACCCTGTCTTAGATGCAGGTGAGGTGATTCAGGAGGCAGAGCCGGACTATGATGAGGACCAGGACGAGTTCTCATTCATGCAGTACCACGACGGCTTTGCTTAGGTTGCCTGGATTGACGGGACTTCTCAGTGGGACTACTTTTGACATTTTAATTTTGTTTATTTACATGTTTATGAGACTTAGAGATGTATTCATACTTTAGAGACAGTCGAGATCTACTTTGTTTTTCCATACAGTGATATATATATTCTTTAGTCTTCCGCTTGCTTTTATCACTGAATCTGGAGTATGAATTACAGTTTTGGTATACTTTTACTCATGTGAATGCTTTAACTCAGACAACATTGAATCATAACTATCTTTGTTGCATAAGTGACAGTCTGAAACTCGGGAGTTGAGTTTATACACAACCCTCGATTTTCAGGGTATTATAAAAATATGGATGAAAACAGTATTTCCTACAAATGGCTAAAATGCCCTAAATCTCATATTTTTCGTCTACTTACGAAACAGAAAACGGACAGCATGTTGTACATGTCAAACGGTGTTGCCGTTGATAATCTACTATTAAACGACATTGAAAGCGTTGAAAACAGTCAATCAAAGCGTCTAAAATCCGCACCTTTTATCCTAGAAGTGTATTGATTCGAACAGAGTGTATACGCTTCGTCTACGGCGAACCGGGAACCTAATACACAAGATCTATAAGCTACCATGCTGAGAATTGAAGGAACCTTAAATCAGTGAGTATTTGGGGTATTTTCTTACCTAGAAACGCGGCAAAATCGCCTGGAAAGTGATTGAGGTGCGTTGCTTAAGCACGTGTAATAGGTAGTGCAAGCAGCAGGAAATTCTCTTTCACTCTCTCTCACAATCTCTCACCTTTTCTCTCACACCAGCTAGGGTTTCTAAAAAATTCGTATGGGTGAGAGAAGTGAGGGTTTAAGCCGCTTTTATAACCCTAAACATGCCCAAAACAGGCTTGGGAACAATGTTTACTTGATGCCTAACCAAGTCGGGGCTGTTTCGGTCCAAAAAGATATTTCTGGTGGTCCCCTGTCCGAACGCGATCGGACTTAAATTCATGCACTTCGGATGTCGCTCACATCCCATTTTCAGACCAGTAGTGTTCGTAGATTGCACGTGGCGGTCCAGTTTCAGTTCAGTGGTCATCGCACGTAGATCAGGTCTACAAGTCTCATGATATGAAATAGAAATTTTTCCTGATCCAAGGGTGTAATTTGGCTGAATTCTGACGGTCAGAACGCTTAATAATAACGTGCTAAGTCGTCTGCCAGATTTGAATTTTAAATTCCAAATCTAACCCTATTCTCACTCACTTCACTCCAGGCTCAATGAAATAGCCTCTGAATGTCGGTTGGACTTGATTTTCGAAATAATTGTCAAGTCCAGCTAGGCAGTTATAACGGTCTAAGATTGTAGGTATCGGACTTTCGACGCGTGGTCTAGATCTAATACAAAGTTTCAAAGAGGTCCTGAGAACAAACCGGTTTAGAGTTTGATCCGAGGTTTTAGAGTATTATAGCTTCATTGGTTCTACTCGCTTTGGGTCTTGTAGAACGTATTTAAAGTAATCAGGGACTATTTCCTAGCTACTCTAGCGTTGCGCTAGCTAACTTACACATATTTTCCAAAGGAATTAATCCTACGCAATTTCTGGTCGAGTTGGTACTCGAGTCCAAGTACGAATTGTTTCAGGTCGTTACAATCTACCTCCCTTAACAAAAAATTTCATCCTCAAAATTTATACCTTTTCGTACTCCTCGAGAAGCTGTGGGTAGTTCTTTCTGATCTCGGCTTCTGTCTCCCAAGTAGCCTCTTCCTCAAAGTGATGCGTCCACAATACCTTCACAAGAGGAATCACCTTGCTACGCAGTACCTGCTCCTTCCTGTCTAGGATACGCGTCGGTCACAGGATATATGTAACATCCTCTCCTAACTGCACCTGCTCCCATCTGATAATATGGAAAGGATCAGAAACATATTTCTTCAGCATAGAAACATGAAATATGTTGTGAACGCTCGCTAGAGGCGTGGGTAAAGCCAAACGGTATGCCACTGCTCCCACACGATCGAGGATCTGGAATGGACCAATGAATCGCGGTGCCAGCTTCCCCTTCTTCCCGAACCAAAGGACTCCCTTCATAGGAAAAACTCGTAAAAATACATGATCCCCAACCGTGAACTCTAGCGGCCGCCGTCTCATATCGGCATAACTCTTCTGTCTGCTCTGCGCTGTGAGAAGCCGACGTCTAATAATATCAATCTTCTCCGACGTCGCCTGCACTAACTCTGGGCCAATCAATCTGCGCTCACCGACCTCTGCCCAGCAATGCGGTGCGCGACAAGGTCGCCCATACAGCGCCTCGTAAGGTGCCATACCGATACTTGCCTGGATACTGTTGTTGTATGCGAACTCCGCATATGCAAGACAGTCATCCCAACTGTCCTTGAAGTCTAATGTTCGCAACATGTCCTCTAAGATCTGGTTCACTCGCTCTGTCTGTCCGTCTGTCTATAGGTGAAAGGCAGTATTGAACTTCAACTTCACACCCATAGCCCCCTGAACGCGTGTAACATCCTGAAAATCGGGGGTCGTGTATAAACTCAACTCCCGAGTTCCAGACCGTCACTTATGTTACAAAAATGATTATGATTCAATGTTGTCTGAGTTAAAGCATTTACATGAGTAAAAGTATACCAAAACTGCAATTCATACTCCAGATCCAGTGATAAAAGCAAGCGGAAGACTAAACAATATATATCACTGTAAGGAAAAACAAAGTAGATCTCAACTGTCACTAAAGTATGAATACGTCTCTGAGTCTCATATACATATACATGAACAAAATCAAATGTTCAAAATAGTCCCACTGAAGTCCCATCAACCCAGGTCACCTAAGCAAAGCCATCATGGTACTGCATGTACGAGAACTCGTTCTGGTCCTCGTCAAAGTCTGGCTCTGCCTCCTGGATCTCAGCATCACCTGCATCTACAACAGGGTTTGGTGGGTGTTGCAAACACCATCCCGTAACGTGGGAATGAGTGATCAACTCAGTGGAATCATAGAGCAAAGATTAGCATGTTCACAATTCAATCATGTGATAATAGTAAAGCAGTAAATCAGACAATCCTAATACTGTTGTTAATGCAATATGACATGACGTGATGTATGCCCTCACCGACGATCTCCCTCATATGGCACCATCTTACGACCACGGCATGCAATCGACCCTCAAGTGCTCCACATCTTCCAGGCATATGCAATGGTATGGTGATATGATTTTCGAGTTGTTATTAGTCCATTCAAACAGCAGGATTGGGAAACTAAGGTACTTCCCTTATATCAATCCCAACACAGATCCTGTCTAGGGTCGTCACTCCTAGTAATCTCATACAATGTATATTTTGTAGGTCGCTGCAAGGGCTGCCAGGGCTGTTGCACGCACTCGTTGCACCGCTCCCCCATTACCTTATCAATACAGGCCTACTGTACTCTACTGCTACTGAAGGGTCATCGCCTCCCATAGACTCATAGTACGCTCGCGGTCACTACAAAGGACTCGTCACCTGATCAGTATAGGCCGACAGCTAGAATATAGTGTCCCATACCACCATAATCTGCTCACAAGACTAGGTGCTCACTGGTCACTACGGGGAGGTTTGTGGCCCCAGCGAATGCCGACAACTCGACCACGGTGTCCCATACCACCATGCCCGGCTCATGAGTCTTCGTGTATCAAGGTACCATGGTTAACAGGGTTTACAATGGTAAGTTCAGTACCCTAGGTTCAAGCAGTTATGACTCATACAGGGTGAACATACATCAGCCAGTCAGGTTACTTGACGGGCTCGACTAGCGCGATCGCATCTCAAGTCGAACGACATGAAGTGCGTAAAACACTTCGCGTGGCCTAACCACTGCCGCCAACTCCAAACATGGCTCGCGTTCATCGACGCATCGTTCGTGGCCAAGATCAGCCAACCACGAATTCGCTCAGTTACCGACTGCCTGGACTAAGTATAGTCCCAAACACATATGAATTCACATCAGCAATTTATGTAGGAGTATTGAAATTGAAATACAATCATGTGAGCATGTTAACACATGTTATAACATACAACCTAGGCAAATCTTCAAGCACATACATTTTATGCATATAATAGAATCATGCATATAGTCAACATGTAGGAAATCATTTACGTCAACATATTAATTGAGAAATCAATCTCAAACTAATTCATAACATCATTTAATTCAATACATACTAATACAAGCATTTATACAAATACATACACTACACACTTAAGTCTACATATAGTATGTCGACCCGAAGTGCGCAATTTGGCGAATCTCTTCGCCAAACTAATTATGCACACATTCCTAACATTCTAATGCGACAACAAATCATGTCAATCACATCAGCAAAATATGAATGAAATCAGCACTTCCTACAAATGACTAAAAGCCCTAAATCTCATATTCTTCGTTGATTTACGAAACAGGAAACGGATAGCATGTTGTACATGTCAAACGGTGATTCCGTCAATAATCTACTATTAAACGACATTGAAAGCGTTGGAAACCGTCAATCAAAGCATCTAAAATCCTCACCTTATCTCTTATAGATGTGTCGTTTCGAACGGAGCGTATACTCTTCGTCTACGACTACTGGAGGACCTGTTTTACAAGATCTATTAACTATCAAGCTATGGAACGAAAGAAGCATCAAATCAGCAACTTTCTAGGGTTATTTCTTACCTAAAAACGTGGAGGAATCACTGGCTAAGTGATGGAATCGTGTTGCTACAGCACGTGCACCAAGCGGCATGAAGGCAGGAAAATTCTCCTCCAATCTCTCTCACAAACTCTCACCCTTTCTCTCTCCCAATCTAGGATTTCTCTCAAATTCGGATGGGAGAGAGGAGTGAGGGTTTCAACCCCTTTTATAAGCTTAAAAATGCCCAAAATAGGCTCAGGTACAAGGTTCACTTAGTGCATAACCAAATCGGGGCTGTTTCGGTCCAAAAGATACTTTCTGGTGGTCCCCTGGCCGAATGCGATCGGACTTAAGCTCATGCGTACTGGATCTAGCACGCATCAAGTTTTCAGTCCGGCAGGGTTCGCAGATCAAGCGTGGCGGACCAGTTTCAGTTCAGCAGTCACCGCACGTAGATCAGGGCTGCAAGTCTCATGATATGAAAAAGAAATTTTTCCTGATCCGAGGGTGTAATCTGGCTGAATTCTGACGGTCAGAACGCTTAATACTGACGCGTCAAGTCGTGTGCCAGATTTGAATTTCAAATTTCAAATCTGTCCCTATTTGCACTCTCTTCAATCCGAGCTCAATAAAATAGCCTGTGATTGTCGGTTGGACTTGATTTTCGAAATGATTGTCAAGTCCAGCAAGGCGGTCCTAACGGTCTAAGATAGTAAGTATCGAACTTTCGACGCGCGGTCTAGATCCAATACAAAGTTTCAAAGTGGTCCAGAGAACAAACATGCTTAGAGTTTGATCCGAGGTTATAGAGTATTATAGAGTCATTGGTTCTACTCGATTTGGGTCTTGTAGAACGTATTTAAAGTGATCAGGGACTATTTCCCAGCTACTCTAGCGTTGCGCTAGCTAACTTAGTCATATTTTCTAAAAGAATTAATTCTACGCAATTTCGGGTCGAGTTGGTACTCGAGTCCAAGTATGAATTTTTCACGGGCGTTACAATGCGAGTCCAGAAAATAGAAGTGAACCGCGTGTCTCTATCCGACACGATCTCCAACGAAACTCCATGTAGACGCACAATCTCTCTAATATATAGTCTAGCCAGCTCGTCTGCAGAGTTCATGACTCTGATTGGTAAGAAATGCACCGACTTCGTCAGACAGTCGACGATCACCCATATGGAATCATGTCCCTTCCTCGTCTTCGGCAGCCCCGAAATGAAATCAATGGAAATGAAGTCCCACTTCCACTCTGCGATCGGCATAGGCTGCAAGAGTCCAGGTGGTCGGTGATGCTCTGCCTTCACCTGCTGGCAAGTAAGACAACAGGACACGAACTCTGCTATGTGGGTCTTCATACCTTCCCACCAATAGGTCCTCTTCACGTCGCGATACGTCTTCGTACTGCCTGGATGCATCGCGAGTCTGGTACAATGCGCAGCCTCGAGAATCTCTCGTCTCAAGTCAAGGATATCTAGGACGCATAGGCGACCACGATAACGTAAGCCCCCATCCATGCCAACTCGCCACTCGGTGTCTGCATCATCACTGGCCTGCTCCCGAAGCTCAGTCAGTTGCGCATCATCCCTCTGCGCCTCGATGACCCGGTCATCGATCTGAGATCGCACCTGCACATATGCGATGAACTCATGCGGCTCCTCTACAGTGAGTTTCTGCTCAAAGTCTCGCAAAAACTCAACCATATCCCACTCAACAACCATCAGCGGAGCCGCAAACTCTATCGCCTTCTTGCGGCTCAACGCGTCAGCCACAAGGTTCGCCTTCTCAGGATGGTAAGAGACTTCGAACTTGAAGTCCTTCAAAGTCTCCATCCATCGTCATTGCCTTATATTCAAGTCTCGCTGCGTGAATATGTACTTGAGGCTCTTGTGGTCGTAAAAGAGCTGGAACTCCTCTATATAGAGGTAATGTCTCCACAGTCTCAGTGCGAATATGACGGCTACCAACTTTAGGTCGTGTGTAGGGTAATTCTCCTCGTGCTTCCTTAATTGTGTCGAGGCATACGAAATTACCCTGTCCTTCTGCATAAGGACACAACCCAGACCAACGCTAGACGCGTCAGTGTATATAGTGTATTTAATCCCTTGCTCTGGCAATACTAGCACAGGGGCGGACGTAAGCCTGTCCTTCAGCTCCTGAAAAGCTGACTCCGCCTTGTCATTCCAGGCGAACTTCACGTCCTTCCGTGTCAACTGAGATAAAGGTCTCACGATCTTCGAGAAATCCCGAATGAAGCGTTGATAATAGCCAGCGAGACCCAAGAAACTCCTCACCTCAGTGACAGAACCAGGCTGCTCCCAGTCCTAAACTGCAGCTACCTTAGACAGGTCAACTGCCATGCCATCCTTAGACACCACGTGTCCCAGGAACTTCACTTCCTGCTTCCAGAAGTCGCACTTCTTGTACTGTGCGAACAACTGATGCTGTCTCAGAGTATCCAGGACCAAGCGCAAGTGCTCCTCATGCTCCTCTCGACTCCTGGAGTATACCAAAATGTCATCGATGAACACAACGACGAATCGATAGAGGAAAGGCCGAAATACCTGGTTCATCAGATCCATGAACACGGCTGGTGCATTCGTGAGACCAAAGGACATCACAAGGAACTCGTAGTCGCCAAAGCTGGTCCTGAATGCAGTCTTCTGCACGTCCTCATCCCTGACGCGTAACTGATGATATCCTAACTGAAGATCAATCTTCGAGAAGTACTGCGCTCCTCTCAACTAATCAAACAAGTCATCGATCCTGGGTAAAGGGTACTTGTTCTTCACCGTGATCTGGTTCAGCCTGCGATAATCAATACACAATCGCATCGAACCATCCTTCTTCCTTATAAACAGGACTGGTGCTCCCAAGGAGACACACTAGGTCGAATAAGGCCAAGCTCTAGCAAACCATCAATCTGCGTCCTCAACTCCTCCATCTCACACGGTGCCATGCGATACGTCGGCAATGAGACCGGCGTGGAACCATGCACCAGATCGATAGTGAAAGCAATCTCTCGTCGAGGCGGCAAACCAGGGATCTTCCTGAACAGATCCCCAAAATCACAAACGACTGGCGTATGCTCAAGCATCGGGGCATCAGCGTCCTGAAGTAAAGAAGCATAGCTAAGTATGCGGAAGGGGAGATTTATCCAAACTGAAAATGTAAAAGGCGTGCCCTCTGGCTCGTACACCGTCACCATACGAGTCTCGCAGTCAATCTCGGCCCTCCCAGCAGTCAACCAGTCCATGCCAAGAATGACATCAAGATAAATAAGAGAGGGGTCGACGATAAGATCAAGAGCCATCGTCCTGCCTCCCAGATCCACCAGGCAACCCTCACACATCAGGGTAGCATCAGAAAAATCTCCATGAGCTGAAAGAACTCACACTCCATCCATGCGAATGGTCAGCAGTCCAAGATGCCTGACAATGGAATGCGATATCAAAGAAAGTGTGGATCCATTATCCACCATCATGAGAATAGGAATACCTCCGATGTGGGCAGTGACCTCAAAGGCCATATGCTGAGAAGTCTCTGTCTCGGCAGCCTCAGCTATCAAGGCATGCACCCGCGCCTGCTGTAACCGGTTCGACCGCTGTGCCACGGGCCGTAGAGGTGGCCTGAACTGAGATACCGGAGGTCTGAAGGAAGGGTGCGCAGGAGCTAACCGTAAAGGCGGTGTTGATATAGCCTGTGAGCGTGTATGGTCGATCTTCTGCGACGGCGAGAACCCACTGTCCCGCATCTGAGCGAAACAACTCTGTGCCGAATGGCCCAATCTCCCACAATAAGTACATGATAAATCGGGGCACCGCATCAGGGGTACTGGCGCTGTAGCCCTAGGAGGAGGGTCAACGCGAGGCCTCTTGCCCGCAAAGGGCCTGTCCTTCAACTTTGGTCGTGGCCTAAGAGCAATAGGGCCACGAGATAGCGTAAGTCGATCCACATCCGGCTCTGCCCGCGTGGACATGTGAATCAGCTCTGCGTAGGAGGGAATGCTCACGCAACACATCTTCGACCGAATATTCGGTCGTAAACCCTCTGAAAAGCGCCGTATGCGCATCTTCTCATCTGTCAGTATAGTCGGGACGTATCTGCCCAACTCAGTGAACCGATGCTCATACTCAGTCACCGTCATGCCTTCCTGTCTGAGGCGGAGAAACTCGTTCTCCCGATCATGCCTATATGTCTGGGGATAGTATTTCTCGTGGAAGCGGAACTCGAACGCTGCCCAGGTCCAAATGTAATCAGCTGCAACGGTCCGCAACACACTGTCCCACCATAAGCTGGCCTCCCGCTCAAACAAGAATGTAGCCAACTCCACCTACTCAGTCTCTGAGCAATACAGTATCCATAGTATCTTCGACACACGGTCGAGCCAATACTCGGCCTCCTCGGGTCTATGAGAACCCGTAAAAGTGGGAGGCCGTAAGCGTTGAAATCGCTCTAATAAGCTCCGTACGTCCGCGGCATTCCCCGCAGGGTGAGCAGGTAGTGCAGGATGAGCCATGCCCTCATCCTGAGCATATGTATCAGCATCCTCAGCTGGATGCGCAGGTGGTGCAGGTGGAGTCACACTCCCACCCTGGGCTAGAGCCCCCACTAAAGTAGTCAGAAGCTGCTGCTGCTACTGCATCATGGCCATCATCTACTCAAATCTATCTGGAGGTGGAGCAGGCTGTGGCATGTACTGCGTCGAAGAAGACGCACGATACTGCTCTCTGACGGGTGAGAAATTAATCAATAATTGGAATCGATAATCAGTCATAACAATTAGAATTGACAATCGGTCATGATAATCAGCCTCGACAATCGGCCTCGATGAGAATGGGCCTAACAAAGCCTAAGGGAAGTCACAATGTGGACATTCAACCATCATTGCCCATCGATGTAGATATTTAACCAATATTGTTCCCAAGAAGTGGCCCACATAGAGCCGAACGTATCTTGGACCCATGCCCTCACACAATGGCCAGAATGTCATGCCCCAGACTCGGTAACCAGAATCCCAAGGAACCCGATGGCTGGTTCTGGCCATAACAGCCTCCATAATACCCTATTCTCGACTCCTAAGACAAGTTCCAATCCTGGGATCTTACAAGGAGGATTTTCATAACCGTATAATCATTACCAATACGAGCATACCCAAGATCACAGCAAGTACATCTGAGAATAACAAAGGCACACATCATTAAATTCACTATAAATTTGAACATTTATAATCATCCATACAGTCCAAAAGGACATACATGAGATAAAAAGGAAAAGAGAGAAAGGTCGACAACACTGGAGTCATCAAATGCTTAGCTCTACTCCACGCTCTGCTGCTAAACGCCTGCCTAGAATCTCCTGCATACATCAATCGTGCATAAGCTTATAGAAGCTTAAAGGGTGGTGAAAGTGTGTGACAATGGTACACAGAAGAATAGTATGAGATACAAGAAGGGAAACATGCTCAATGGGAATATCATTAGCCTTTCCAAGGCTTATCATGAATACGATGCGATAAGTACTAAACGACATACCAAGGCACTGTATGAAGAGGCTTGTACAGCCAATGCTAATGCGATGCAAGTAATGTCAGTACTCATATCCTAACCATAAGTAAAGTATATTTCCAATCATAAGGAAATCACCGGGGTCCATTACACTGCTGAATGACTGCCGCTCTACAGACCCCGCATAGTCAAACGAGCAAAAGAGACCTCACTACCCCCCCTGTGGATAGCCAATCACCAGTAAGGCCTGATGGTAGCGGACCCATTTATGAGCTGGTCAAACTCAGTCTAACAATGCCTCCTCACTCCAGGTAGGTAAGGCCACACCCCTATCCAACCGACTACACGACAGTGGGAGTCACAGCTTAATGGTATAAGGCCCTCATGCACTCATGTATTCCACCCAGTCACGACTTTGGAGTAGATCCTTGGTACCATGAAAGTTTTAGAAATTTTACCCATGGGCATCCTATGCGCCCAGTATGCTCAACTAATATTTTTGGTGTCCACACATATGGCCATCCATGAATATTCCTGTGGAGGCAAGGCCCTGATGAAGTAAGGGCAGATATCCACATGTTATGCAATGCCAGATGCATGAATCACACAATCACTCATGCATTAATCTCAAGCACCCATCGTGCTCCAGAGGAAAAAACTTCACCCCTCGAGGAGATACCAACATGTCCTACTCAATGGCATAATCATAGCCAATCATGCCTCAACCAAGCATGCATATGATGCATATGGGAGTGGGCCATAAAATGAGTAGGGGTGTCAATGGGGTGAAGATAAACTCTCTACCTAACCATGAAGGGTTTAGGTACTTAACCAATTCTTCATAAGGAATACAACCTCTAATGGTGGCCCCTTTACCTGGGATAGCCCACGAGACTAAGCATATAAGCTACGGGCTTAAATAATATAGAGATGGGCCTAGCAAGAGATTAAGGTGGGCATTCAACCATACTTAAAGGGGTCCATAATGGGGACATTCAACCATCATTTCTCCAAAGCATAACAAACCATAATCCATATAGCTACAAGGCTCAAGGCCCACATCCAAACCACATATATAAGCCCCACAAAAAGGTATGAGAAAAAGGGTCCAATACTACCTTCAACAACATGGGCCCAAGGAGAGGAATCAAGGCCCAAGGCCCAAGCCCCAATGGTTATAGGACTCATACATTTAGTTAAACTTAATGGGCAGCCCATGAGCATAAAAACATGGCTTAAAAATAAGTTTAAGTTAGGTGAAATGGGCCCCACTACATTAGCCCAACAACTAGCAATCTAAGTGGACAACCAAGGGCCTAATACTACCTTTATCTTAGCCCATAAGTCCATCAAGATGGTGAAAGTCAGTCCAACATATGGCTAAGCCAAGCTGGGACGTTTCAGCCCAATCTGGGCCCACTCGGAAGTCCCAAAATCTGGTTTATATTTGGGTCCCATAAATGATCATCAATTAAGCCCAAGAATATTCTAAAATATAAGGGAGCAATAAATACCCAATTTCCTCAATATAGTGGGCCCCACAATCATGGCCCCAATGGGCCCTAGAATATCAAGGTGGGTCCCCAACTAATCATACATAAAGCCCAATGGGTTGGGGCCCAAAAGTTCTAAAATAGCAAGGGACAATAATGTACAGGAAATTTCTGCAATGCATGTTGTTGTCCTAAATTTGGGCACTCCATTGGAGTAGGTCCAGGGCCTCTAAAATTTTGAAAATTGAGGGACAAGGTCCCTCATAATGTATACAATAAGAGAAAACCAAAAAAGGTGGCCCACCATCAGAGAAAACATTTTTGAATTATGGTTTTTATCAAGGCATATTGCTGGACTACACGGCAGAAAAATCTGGCAGTCCAACCATCTTGGCCCATTCTTTTGGATGCTCAAGTGGGGTCATTTGGGGATAAAATTTTATATAGTGACACTTTCATAGGTGAGCCACACCCCCAAAAAATTTTAGAATTTTTGAATATTCTTAAGTATTTTAATTAATTTAAACAAAACAGTCTGTCTAGAAAATCGGACAGACCCGGACGTCCCAACGTGGTGGGCCAGTTCGGCCCTTGCCACGGTGTGTACAGGGGTTCATTGGCCCTGAAATTTAGTAGGTGAGTCTTAACATGAGTGGAACACACTCCTACAAAATTTTAAAATTTTTAGACGTCTATAAATATTTTAATTCATTTAAAGAAATCAATCTGTCCTGAAAATTGGACTGATCTGGACACCATATTATATTAGGCCAGTCCAGTCACCACCATGGTGTGTACAGGTGTCCATTGGCCCTAAAATTTTTTAGGTGGGTCCTACCATGGGTGGATCACCTCTTTAAAAAATTTTATAATTTTTGGATACTCATAAATGTTTTTATTAAATTAGAAATTCCAATCTATCCAGGAAGAGATGTTGTTGTCCATGCATTGTTTACCCAATAAGGTGGGCCCAAACTTCATCCAGGAGGGGAAAATGGAGGTTTAATATTTTCTTCATAAAATACAGTAATGTGGGGTCCACAAAAGTGGCCCATCCTTTAGAGAAACCAAGCTGAAGCGTATGTTTTTCCTCCATACATATGGGCTGGACAGCCCAACAAGGTGGACCGCCCACCCCTATGGGCCTCCTTTTTGGGTACCATTTCATCGGTCATCTGAGGTATGACCCACCACACCTCAAGGTGGGGTCTACACCTTCTCATTACACCCCATAATCATAAAGAAAATAATGAAAATCATGATCCAAAAATCCATGCCAAAGATTGAACATGATAGTCCATGCAACAATCCAGATTTTTGGACAGCAATACATGGCTGGACACATCAGCCTATATCTCAATAATCTCAACCATAAAAAGGGTGTGTGGCCTTCCTCAGTAGACCCCACATAAGTACAGATCACAATTTAAGACTATGACACTTGCATGCATTGATTAAGGTGTCCAAAGATCATGGAGTTAGGTGGTAAGGGCGTCCCACCTTGCTGGATTTTTATTTTTATTTATTTTGGGACATCCTAGGCCCACTAAATGAGCCACACACACATCATCATCCACACATCAGAGAAAATAGAAGAAGAAAAGAGAGTAATCCGGCCATGGGGGTAAGGCCCTGCCACTAATGGGCCCTCACAAGAGTCAATCTCAACCATACAATAATGTTACTTGAACATGCAACATTATACCAATGCAAGCATGATCTATGACTAGAATGAGTGTTTGGGATGTCATCCTAACATGACTTATAGGGTCTAGATGCCCTTGAAATAAAGTGGATGATACAATACATCATGATGGGGTCCATGGAGAATGGCCCCATCATGTTTCATGACATGCATGTAGGATGGGCCAAAAGGCCACATCCATGAGGTCAAATGGGGTCCTCAACATGGATTGGTGGGTCCCATATGATCCATCTAGGAAGAAAAAATAAGATCAAAGGGTAGAAAAGAAAATCAAAAATTAAAATCACCCACCTTAATGGATGTCACTCCAAAGTTACATCAATCTACTCTTCATTCTCCAAGGGACATGTTTCAATGGGTGAGATGGATTGTTGAAGGTTAGATGGGAAGGGATTAGAGGGAGAAGGGACTGGAGAAGAGAGGGAGATGGAAGGGAAGTTGCTGAAAATTTTAGCAATGGAGGGAAATGAGAGGGAGGGAAAGAATAAAGAGAGAGAAAAATGCCATAATTATTTTGTAAGAAAAGTCATCATAGCATAGGGAGGAGATTACAATCTTTAGGCCTTTAGATTAGACTTGGATAGTATTTGTTGAGATGGGTAGTGTTTCCATAAGATTTATGTGGTGTGTGTGTAGTGTGTATGGGGACTTATGCCATGGGGGATGGTGGTATTGGGAATTTTGAACCTGCGGAATCACACAGATCTAGATCTAGGATAGTAATCCAATGGCACCAAGCACACAAGAGAACACAGATTTAATGTAAAAAACCCTTGCAGGAAAAAACCATGGTACAAAGCGACAGATCTCCACTATGAAAGCATCAATTACAAAGAGAAAGGACTTACCCAATTCGAACAACCTCGAATCTCACTCTTGCTACACCCTTTAATTTTCTTAGAACCCCTTTAGAAAACTTTTCCATTCCTCTAAAAAACCCTAGGAACACCAATTTATAGTTTAGGCAACTTCCCTTCTGCATCCCGGTTGCGAAAGGACTCAAATCCACAGTTTCCCACAAAATTACGGAACAAACTGCGTAACCTACGACCAGTCCTAGTTATCCTACGACCGGTCCTAGCCCTCCTACAACCGGTCGTAGCCCTCCTACAACCGGTCCTATACCCCTAAGACTGGTCCTGGAAATTTCAGGACTGGTCCTAGACTGGAAAAAAAAAACAGCACAACTCGCTGGACTTCGAGTCGTGCCAGGGCTCGAACCTACGACCGGTCGAGCACCTCCCACGACCGTTCTTGGCTCCCCCATGACCGGTTGAGAAACATGAAAACTTAAAGATTGAAGGCTTCTCCTCAATAATCTCCACTAAGTCTTCATTCTTCAACCGTATATCTCCTTGACCTCTTCTCTTATTTCTGCATCTCATCATAGCTCAAGATCACATTGGCCAATCAACGCCAATCAAGGATCTAATAGATACCTGCTATACCGTCGGTGCGAATATCTCTAAGAAGTCGATCCCTTCTCTCTGAGCATAACCCTTCGTACCAACCTCGCCTTGTATCTATGTTGTATTCTCCTGAAGATCCACCTGCATACAACCGCTCTCCGGTCCACTGGAAGCTCCACCCGCTCCCAGATGTCGGTCTGGTACAACGAATCCATCACATCACCCACAGTTACCTTTCACTTTTCAGTAACAGGCTCACCTAGAGCCATCTGAATAGAAGATGAATATCCTCCAATATTGGAGTCGTCCATGTACCTCGCCGATGTCCTGCAATCATGCCATATGATTCTTCACACAGGTGGCAACTCCACCTACTCTGTATCCCTGTCCGCGTGTCTTAGCCTTCCTGCCCTGCCCGCTCATGTGGCCATGTCCAACATGCCACACACGTGCAGAGGTGGAATCCGCTACATCCACCGTAGCTCCACCTTATGAAGTGCTCCCGATCAACCTGTACAAGTTGCCGAGTTGTTGCGCCTTCATGACTACCCGTGCCCCCTTAGATACATTAAGAGCACCATGAATACCTGTGTACTTGCATCCTTTTACCTCAAGCACACCAAGAGAAATCAGATTCTGTTTCAAATCAGGAACGTGCCTCACATCTGTCAAGGTACACTCTATCCCATCAAACATCCTGATGTGCACAGAACCAACCGCCACAACATTACAGGCAATGTCATTGCCCATAAATACCTCTCCACCATCGCACTCCCTGTAGCTGGTGAACCAACTCCAATGAGGAGTCATGTGAAAAGATGCCCCTGTGTCTAGCATTCACTCATCCTTACGATCATCGTATGACTGTCTGAGCGAAAACACAGATAAAACATCACCATCACATCCACTCGATCCATCTGACGTGGCAACATTGGCCTCCCTGCATGAAGCCTCAGAATCTTTCCTCTTTGATTTAAGATTTTCACAATCCCTCTTCACATGTCCTTCTTTCCCACAATTCCAGCACTTTACTTTTCCTTTGCCCTTGCCCCTAGATTTGGATCTAGAACGAGAAGAACCTATACCTTGTCCAGAATTCCTACCCACTATAAACAGTGCATCAGAAGACGTCCCCATGTCATTATTCAGTTGTCTCATAGCCTTCCCTTGAAGGGCTGAGATAACAGTATCGACACTCAGGGTTTTATTCATGCTGCACATAGTGTCCTTGAATGCCTCATAGGACGTCGGGAGAGAATTCAGCAACATACATGCTTATTCTTCATCTTTCATCACTTCCTCCATATCCAGTAATTTGCAAACCAATTTATTAAAGTTGCTGATGTGAGCCTCCAGATCTCCACCCTCTGCCATCTTGAAGTTATACCACTGCCGCTTCAGGTGTAAGCGATTTTTTGAGGATTTCTTCGCATAGACATCCTCTAACTTTGCCCACAAACCAGCCACAATTTTCTCCCTCATGACGTTGTAGAGAACCTCATCCGTGAGACATAAACGGATCGATGATAAAGCCTTCTTATCAACAGTATTCCATTCATCATCTTTCATAGTAGACTTCCGCTCCTCAAGAGCACCATCCTCGCCTTGCTTGGTTAATAGGCTAATAATCTTAACCTTCCATAACTCAAAATTATTTTTCCCTGAGTACTTCTCAAACTCATACCTGACACTCGCCATTATTACTAATCCCTCAGATTCAGATTTGTGCCCCAACGATCGCTCTGATACCAGTTGTTGAGGATTTTGAACCTACGGAATCACACAGATCTAGATCTAGGATAACAATCCAATGGCACCAAGCACACAAGAGAACATAGATTTAACGTGGAAAACCCTTGCGGGAAAAAACCACGGCACAAAGCGGCAAATCTCCACTATGAAAGCATCAATTACAAAGAGAAAGGACTTACCCGATTCGAACAACCTCGAATCTCACCCTTGCTACAATCTTTAATTTCCTTGGAACCCCTTTAGAAAAAATTTTCATTCCTCTAAAAAGCCTTAGGAACACCTATTTATAGTTTAGGCAACTTCCCTTCCGCATCCCGGTTGCGAAAGGACTCAAATCCGCAGTTTCGCGTAAAATTGCAGAACAAACTGCATAACCTACGACCGGTCCTAGCTATCCTACGACCAGTCGTAGCCCTCCTACGACCGGTCCTAGACCCCTAAGACTGGTCCTGAAAATTCCAGGACTGGTCCTAGAATGGAAAAAAAAACAGCACAACTCGCTGGACTTCGAGTCGTGACAGGGCTCGAACCTACGACTGGTCGAGCACCTCCCACGATCGGTCGTGGCTCCCCCACGACCGGGCGAGCAACATGAAAACTTGAAGATTGAAGGCTTCTCCTCAATAGGTGGTCCACATGCATTCCACCTAAATGGGTCACATGATCAATGGTCATATAATAAAATGTACACAACTTTTGATTTATATATTGGATTTATGCACGAGACACGGCGTTGGAACCGCAACGACGAAGCAAACAAGATGGCATAGGTCTTAGCTCGATCCGAGTTAGGTCTATATGACTGGACTCAAGGATGACCGCAAGCATAATCCTAAGGTCGCGGGTCACCGAAATTCGACCGGTAGGACCGCATGACCACAAGAAATGAAATACACACTCACACATACACATGCACACATGCAAACTCTGGTCGGGTCTCACACAGAAATACATCACAATGGGCCCCATATACAACACATCGGGCCTCACACATGGCCATATAAATGTCACATTGGGCCTCACCACATGGGCCATGAATACATCGCTTTGGGCCTCCTCAATGGGTCACAAGTATACAACATTGGGCCCCATCATATGGACCACAAATACATCACTACGGGCCACACAAATGGACGGCATGGATATACAATGCATACAACACGGCGAGCCGCACGAATGGACAATATAGATATACAATACATACATCACGACAAGCCGCATATACGGGCCTAATATACATCACCAAGGGCCACAACCCATGGGCCTCAAATGCATCACAAATGGCTACAACCCATGGGCCTCATCATAATTACAATGGGCTACAACCCATGGGCCTCAAAATACATCAAGTGGGCCGCATCAATGAGCCATAAATACATAACAGGTGGGCCCCGCTCATGGGCCACAGATACATCATGATGGGCCTCTTGGATGGGCCACACCATTAGGCCTCAAATGAGCTTGGATTTCATCTAAAATCATTTCAATAGTTGAAGGTCTAATATGTGTATCACTGTATATTATCATTCCACGGGGCACATGGCCCACTAATGATGATTAGCACTGTCCAAACATTGTTCAGCACTATCCAAACATTATCTATATAAATCAGCACCGTCTAACCATTGGACAGCAATGTCCAAAGTTGTCCATGTAAATCAACACCATCCAAACATTGTCTATGTAAATCAACACCGTCTAACCATTGTCTAGCGCCGTCCAGCACAATCTGGATGGTGTGGATAAAATACATACATCATGGCGGTCCCATGCTGGCAAAACAGATGGACAGCTTGATAAAATACAAACATCATGATGGAGTCCATGATCAGGACTGTCCATCAGGGCAGGCCCCACATACATAGGACAGCTAGGATATAAAACATATACACCAAGGGCACCCACAGAACTTGCTAACATCAATACGAAAGCTATTAGTTGTGGGTAATGCTCTAGCCAATCCACTTCCAGCTACGTCCAACCATTGGACGGCTAGATAAGGATTCATACATCAATAAGGTGGGCCCCACCCCCACACATGTGGAGTGGGTCCCACATCTAGAAAAAGGGACGAACGGCATGTATAGAATACATATATCATGGTAGCCCAGCACCGTCCAAATGTCTAGACGATACAGACATAATACAAACAAGGTGGGCCCCACCTGTCAGGCATATGGACGGCGTGGATAACACATATATATTGTATTATATAATATTATTTATTTTATATTATGTTATATTTATATTTATATTTTTTATTTTTATTTGTAAATCCAACATCCATCGTCTAAGCCTGGACGGACGCTGGATGTACACATACATCATGGTGAGGCCGCACATAGCACCGTCCATATAGACGATGCAGGATATAAAATACGTCCATCAAGGTGGGTCCCATCCCACACATGGAGCACATGTGGGGTGGGCTCCACACACCCAAAAATGGACGAATGGATTAGAATAACACATATCTCATGGTCAGACTCCAGGACCTGCTGACGTCCTAGCTGTTGTGGATGGCTTGGATATTCAACACATTCATAAGGTGGGTCCCACGGTTCGGTTACACTAGTTGTTTGCTGGTGTGATGTACACCAGCCAATCCATTACCATAAATTAAGGTGGGTCCCTCGTCTAGTCCCAGGGACAGTGTGGACACCACACATCAAGGTGGGGTCCACACATGGGCTACCCCACACATCATGGATAAAATACATGAATCATGGTAAGCCACACATAAAAAGGGGAAGAGAGAGAGAGAGAGAGAGAGAGAGAGAGAGAGAGAGAACGAGAGAGAGAGACGGTGGAGAGGGGAGGGACCCCACCACTATGGGCCCTCCCTATATAATACATACATCAAGATGGGTCCCACCATATGTGGGCTCTCAAATCATCAAAATCAACAAATAAAATCACCCACCGATTGTGTTTCTTCAAGGCTCCTTGGACACCTTAGCTCATTGTCTTCAGCTTTAATGGAGGAAGATGAGGATTGGATGGCTAAGATGGAAGATTGGGTGGTAGGGAGTGGGCCACACAAAGCTCCTCTCATGGAGCTCTCTTGCTTGGACATTGGGATGCTCTTGGGAGGAAATGAGAAATGAAAGAGAGAGGAGTGATGTAGTAAATGAAGGGTATGGTGCTTGTTGACTTGTTGGTGAGAAAGGAATGGGATGAGTAAGGGTGTTGTTAACTTTATGTGAGAGAGGGATGGGTAGGGTATGGGTTGTACTTGATTTGTACATTGATTATTTGATATGATGTGTCATAGAGATTCCCTCGGTATTTACAACCCGCAGCATTTTTCTCAAACTAAACACGGGCCCACATCTCCTGTCCTGAGTATCACCTCGACGCGCGAGACGCGGCATCGAAACTGCGGTGATAACACGGTCGCACTGGTACAAGTCATGCGTCGAGTCGATTCTGGAATATGGGATAAGATTTAGGGTCACGCAAAACGTCAATAACAGATCACGGATCACTGAAATTTGATAGAGAGTACCGCAGAGGCCTATGGAATGGTACGGGTGAGGATACGGGTCTCACATTCCTTGTAATAGACCCTGTAGCCTGCGATACTACATACTATCATCCTGACTTCAAACTCTAGCTTCGTTATTTCATTCGCATTACATATTATTTTGCATCCTTAGCACATAGGATTTGGTTTACTGTGCTTCTGTATTACATAACCTGATTAAGGTTGACAGTATTCATGGACTCGGTATCTTATATTTAGCTTTCTATGTCTCCTCATTACATAGCTGATCCACATTGCTTCCTCAGCATATGATATTGGCCTATTACGTTTTTTTACATCGCATAACCTAGATAAGTCTGATGATATTTATGGACCTACCAGCATGTTTCCGCATTATTCCAATATTTCCACTTACTCTGATATTTATATGCTTGGCACATGCATCGCACACACTTTCACCACCCTCTAAGCTTTCTATAAGCTTATGCACGATAGATGCGTGTAGGTGGTGTTAAGTCACAGCAACGTTGAGCTTGGAGCATGCCACTATCTACTAGAGCTTTGATTTTCGATATATGTATTTCTCTTTTCAGCATTGTATTCAAATGTTTTTAGTAGTGGATATGTGATGATAATATTACTTTTGTGATTTGGGTAAACTTATGGTTATTCTTATTACGAGATAAATGTACATTTGAAAATCCTCCTTGTAGGATCCCAGGATCAGAATCTGCTGTATAGGTGCTGGGAGCTGAGAATGGGGTACTACAGAAGCTGTCGGTACCGGATTCGGTGATTGGAAATATTCTGAGCCCAGTTTTCGAGTTTGGGGTTTGAAATAAAATACATCCAATCCACCAAAAATAATAATAGAGCATTCACCACATGGCACAAGGAGTTATAGTGGTTCAGTGCTTTAAAAATAGCCACACCTACTCCACCCCCAAAATTACTTCCCTTGTAATTTTGTCTTTCACTATAAAAGGTTTTCACGGGGTCACCTTAATAACCTGATACAATTCCTTGTGATTTTTACGGGCTATCAGAATAAAAACCAAATTGAGATCTTCACAAGTTATCTCAGATAAAACTTCAACTGAGATTTTCATAGGAGATCTCAAAAAAACGTAAATAAAGTTTTAGAAGGTATACTTATCTTCAATTATAGAAGATATAATAGAAGCTTGTAGTAGAAGGACCTCTTTCTTGAATGTAGATAGCGTTGTGTTCAGTCAGATAGAAAGGGTCTAAGGTCCTATAGATTTTAATTTTGTTAAACCTAATTCTACTTAATTCAATTCTCTTAGATATCAAAGAGGAATATAGTTTACTCTCTTAGATTAAACTTAAAAGATCTGAGACTAAAGGGAATTGAATAAGCTATTAAAATAAATTATAAATACCAACCAATAGCTTGTCAATGGCTTGAGCTTCTCTCTCTTGTAGAAGAATTCTAATAATTAAATTGTGTAATTTGGAATGAGAGAAAACCTCAATTTATAGGTAAAGAAGTTAGAACTTCGGCTAGCCCGAGACAGGCTTCGACTAGCCCGAGTTTAACAGATTCTTTTCAACAGATTTCGAATTGCACGGGATAAGAATTATCCAAAATTTGGCTGGCCCGAGGTTAAGTTCAGCTGGTCGAACATCACAATTCGGCTAGCTAAATTTGCTTTTCGACTGACCGAATTCCCGTAAATTCCAAAAATATAAGTTGTTGGAATTTCACCCAAACTTTCTCAGGTTAGCCGAATTTCAAGCTCAGGCTAGCCGAACCAAAACTTGGGCTAGCCGAATCTTGACCAAAAGTTGTTATTTACGTCGGACTTGAAGTTGGGCTAGCTAAGGAAGCTTCAGCTGGCTGAACCAGAAGTTAGGCTAGCCGAATTCTAAGTAAAAAAAAAATGTAAAAACTCATGATTAAACGTTTTTTAAAGCACCTAGTCCTGAGGTCTTTATAGGGTTTATACTACCTGAGATATATTAAAATCTGATTCATTTTGGCTTAAACTTTGTCTTGGACTTCATCTTGAATATGAGCTTGATCTTTTCTTGAATAAAATCTTATCTTGAGCTTGATCTTCTCTTGAACATAAACTAATCTTGAGGTTCTTCCTTGAAGTGGTTTTGTCTTACGAAATTTGACAACCTATGTGTGCTCAACATCCTAGCACATCGAAATGCTACCTTTAAAGACCAAGAAGGAAATTAGGAGATTTCTCAACCCAATCAATACATCAGCCACTTGATCGCGCAGCTCACTCTCATTTTTAAGCCCATATTCAAGCTTCTAAGGAAAAACTCTTTAAAAGAATGGAACAATGATTGTCAAGCTGCCTTTAAAGATGATTATCAAGTTACCTGCTGAATCCACCGATACTAGTGCCGCCTACACCTAGTAGGCCATTATTGCTTTACATCTCCATCATGGCGATCCCGATCGGATGTGTTCTCGACCAACACAACATTTTAGGAAGAAGAGAACAAGCGATTTATTACTTAAGCTGGAGGTTCGCTGATTACGTTATCAGGTGTTTAACAATAGAGAAGACCTATCTCGCCCTCATCTAGGAAACCTAACAGCTCCATCAGTACATGATTGCCTATTCAATCCTCCTACTCCCCTGCATGGACCCGTTAAAGTATATGTTTGAGAAGCCAGCACTAATGGGGAGAAAAGTAAAATGGAAGCTATTGTTTTTCGAGTTCAACATCACCTATGTCACTTAGAAGGCGATTGATGGGCAAATGCTAGCCGAACACCTGATAGCACATTCCCCATCGGATTATCAACCATTAAAGACCTTCCCCGACTAGGACATCCTCCTTAGTGAGGGAGAAGAAGAAAGAAAGGCAGGAGAATGGACCATCTTCTTTGATAAGGCAGCTAATTCAAAGGGGAGTGGCGTAAGAGTTATCCTCTACCCCCTGACGATGTTCCAATACTAATTTCCAAGCATCTAGCATTCAATTACACAAATAATGTGGCAGAGTACAAAACATGTATTACTAGGCTAAGAGAAGACACCGTCCTGAGCGTAAAGAAGTTATGGGTCTTCAGAGACTCACAACTTATCATCAATCAGACAAATGTCAACTGGAAAACTAAAGACAAGAAGTTGATCCTATACCATGTCTACCTCGAGAATACGATTAAGGAGTTCAATGAAATCATCTTCTCAAACATACTACTAGCTAAAAATCAGTTTGCAAATGCTCTCTCCACGCTTGCATCAATGCTAGACATTCCAAAGTTAGCTAGTTTCTGAGTGGGAACTAATAGTGGAGATTCAAGAAGAACCTACTTTTTATTTGTAGATTGAGGAAGCCGAAGCCGCTCCTAGTAGCTACCCCTAGTACACTGACATCAGGAAATATCTAGAAAACCAAGAATACCAGAAAGAGGCTACACCAACTAACCAATGCACTATTCAGTGGCTAGCGGCCTAGTTCATGATCAGTGGGGATATCCTCTACAAGCGATCCTTTAATCAAGTCCTTTGTTGCGGGCAAGGCCGAGGAAACCAATATTATGTCTGAAATCCACTACAGAGTGTGCAATCTGCACATAAATGGTCACATGATGGCGAAGAAGACTCTACGACACGGTTATTATTGGTTAACAATAGAGACAGATTGTTGCAAGTATGTCAAGAAATGTTTCAAATATCAGAAGCATGCAAATCAAATTCAAACACCTGCTTCTGAGCTCCACAACCTGACTATGCTCTACCCCTTTTTTAATGTGGGGTCTTGACATCATCAAGAAAGTCATCTTAAAAGCTTCAAATGGTCACAAGTACATACTCGCAGTAGTATATTACTTCACAAAGTAGGTAGAGGCAACCCCCTAACCACTATTGCAATGTCTCATGTGATAAAGTTTTTCAGACATAATCTTTGGCCGAGGCAACCAAGATTGTGTCTGAAATCCACTACAAAGTGTGCAACCTACACATAAATGGTCACATGATGGCGAAGAAGACTTTACGACACAGTTATTATTGGTTAACAATAGAGACAGATTGTTGCAAGCATGTCAAGAAATGTTTCAAATATTAGGAGCATGCAAATCAAATTCAAACACTTGCTTCTGAGCTCCACGACCTAACTATGCTCTGACCCTTTTTTTATGTGGGGTCTTGACATCATCAAGAAAGTCATCTTAAAAGCTTTAAATGGTCACAAGTACATACTCGCAGTAGTAGATTACTTCACAAAGTGGGTAGAGGCAGCCTCCTAACCACTATTGCAATGTCTCATGTGATAAAGTTTTTGAAGAACAATATCATTAGCCGATATGGAGTCCCACATGCCATTATCATGGACAACAAGTCGCCATTCGTCAACAGGAAGATGGACGACTTCCTCAAACAATTCAAGATTCAAATCCATCGATCAAGTCCATACTTTCTTCTAATGAATGGTGGGGTTAAGGCTGCAAACAAAATGCTTGTCCAAATACGAGAAGATAGTTAAAACATATCGCGACTAGTAAAAAATACTCCCTTACACACTTTGGGCTTATCGAACGTCCATACGGTCTGCTATAGGCACAACTCCTTATAGCTTACATATGGAATGTAGGCAGTTCTACCAGTTGAATTCGAAATCCCATCTCTATGAGTGTTACTGAAAAGTGAAATCAATGAAGGTGAGTGATAACAAGGTAGATACAACCCACAACACCTAGCACACGAAAATCATGTGCATGCGTTGAGCCATTCATAACGCTACCAGAAAAGGATCGCTCGAGCTTACAACAAAAGAGTTTAAAAGAGGATCTTCAAGGTAGCAGACATGGTTATGAAGAGCATCTTGCCGTCACATCTACAAGATCTTATGGGAAAGTTTAAGACTTCTTCGGATGGTCTGTTGATCGTCCGCGAATTCCTTCCAAGAGATGCCCTTTGTCTCACCAAGCATGAGGGGTGAAGATCTTCCAGAGCCTATTGACACCAACAACGTAAAAATCTATCATGAATAATCTTACCTTCTTATATCAAGAATTATAATCATAAAGTTGAAGCCAAATGACAAGAGGTTAGCATCCTAAGATACATTCCACCCCTATCCCTCTTTCAATAAGTGTTAAAAAAATAAAGGGTTCAAAAACAAAAGAAGAGAAAAAAGAAAAAAGAGAAGAAAAAATGGACAAATAAGAGCACACAATCGTAAAAAAAAGTAAAAAGAATCAAATCCAAGAAGAATAATAATATAAGTCCTAACATACCGTCTCATTCCCTCTCAAGATGGTTTAACCTAGAGATGGGCACGGGACAACTCGACTCGGCAGACTCATTCAGACCCAACTCAACTCGAACCGAGTGGGTGAGTCGATCCAAACCAAGTAGACTTCATCCAATCCGAACTCAAATCGAGTCGAGTTCGGGTCACCCAGTAACTCGACTTGACTCGACCCGAAATCAGACTCGGTACTAACTCGACTCGATTCGAAACCCAATTCATACATAAAAAATTTTAAAAAAAATCAGATTTAATGTCTTAAATCTAAGATGTCATGTAGTTGATGGAGAGGCTACAATTATGACAGTACACCTAGGTTTTAAGTTGTGATTTCAGCCCGTAGATACCTACTGCACCCAACCCGACTCGGTGCTAACTCGACTCGACTTGGTAACTATGACCAGGTCAGACTCGGACTTAGATCGGGTCAAACATCCTGGAATCAGTACTAAGTCAAGTCGGGTTCAAGTCCGGTGTATTTCAAAAATCGAGTCAAGTCAGGTCAGTCCTAACTCGGTCTGACTTGACTCGATGCTCAACTCTAGTTTAACCCACAGTCAATAGCTCTACAATTGTGATTAAAAATAAAGTTAGGGATATTGCTAGTTGGCCAGCAATAACAGAATCTAGCTTCCTGCCAATGTAGTCTAAAGAAAAAAAGGAAAACATGTGCCTAAGCAACATGGGCGAGGTGAAAACCCGAAAGGTCTCTTCGAGTAAAAACAACAAGCACATAGCAGACTTGATGAAAACTTGAAAGGATGCCTCGAGTAAAAACAACAGGCACATAACAAACTTGGTGAAAACTTGAAAGGGTACCAAGGGTAAAAAGGCACATCTACCAAGGGGCAACAAGAGAAAAAACTCAGGACATGGTGAAAACACGAAAGGGAACCACAGGTAAAAATGATGGGAAAGTCAATCATAATGAAAACCTAAAAGGGGGCTATGGGCAATAGTGCCTAGAAAATAAAAACAAAAAGAATGTACCAGAGAAGCTCGAGCTACGCGCAAGATGAAAAATGCGAAAAAGGTAAGTTGTGGTTCAAAATTCTTTCAGTCTTTGCCCATATCCAAAGGGTAGGATACCAAAATGTGATACTCTAGAGGAATCAGGATCCCTGGCAAACAATCTAGAAAATCAGATTTGATGTGGGCTGAGTTAAATGTTCTGATTCCATCATCCTGGCACAAAATCTAAACACATGCACATACAGATAAACATGGCACATAAAAAAACAACTTTTTTATCTCTATTTTAAGCTTTTTGTGTACATATTTTATTATTTTATATCTCTTACAAAAAGTTTTAAAATAATAAAAAAACACAAGAATTTTTTTCCAGTCACTCACGTACTAGGTATAAAAGGTAAGGATCACATCAAAGCAACCCCCCCCCCCCCCCCCCCTAAGAATTTAAAAAGCCCCAATGAAGTCTACCTTGAAATTGCGGTGAAGATTGCTTTAGTTGAAGTAGGAATAGGTCAATATATCCTAGAGGGGGGTGAATAGGATTTTTTTTTTAAAGTTTTTATAAATTATTAAAAATCCTTATTACACTAATCCTATCGCAGAGTATTGATTAGGATTACTCAACCTTAACTCTACTGGCTTCCAAACCTAATAGAGGATCCAATCACAAACAATTTATAGATGAGATTGTGATGGATATGACTGTGTGTGTATAGGATGTGATCATATATAAAGACATGCTAGGCAATCACATAAATGAAAGATAATATCAAACTCAAACACAGTCATTTTATAGTGGTTCGACGACTTGTCTACTCCACTCCCGACTTCCACACTCAACCCTTGAGTGACCAAATTTCACTAAGGAGGTTTCCCATGGTTCACCTCAAACCTAAGGTTTTAAATAAGGTTCACCTTCAACCTTTACGGAGGTTTCTACTCGGTTCACCTCAAACCCTGGAGTTTTGTTGGCGTACTCCTAACCAGATGTTTATGCCCACATAGGACAAGGGTCCACACAACGCACCCTGAGGTTTCTACTCGGTTTACCTCAAACCCTAGAGTTTTGCTGGCGTACTCCTAACTAGATGTTTATGCTCTCCACAGAGTAAGGGTCCACACAACGTACTTCGCACGTACACTCCCGTCGGAGGCCTCCTTCGAGGACTTCAAATGATGAGCAACACTTAAAATCCAATCCTAAAAAGGAATGATTGCAAGTGTCCTCTGGACTCTTAGTACTTACAGATAAGTTGATGAGTCCCTTTCAGCGCAATGATGAAGATCTCCTTCTTGTTGATGAAGAATCTTCAGCTCCCTTGATCCGCAACACAAAGATGTATATATGCTAGGCTTAGGTTGGGTCAAGGCTATGATGGAATACCACTCTCTGAAGATTTTCCTATAAGGAAGATAGAGAGGTTCCCATTATCTATGCATTCAAGGCATCCCAGCTTAATGATATGTCATTAAGGTAGTAGCTAAAGGATCCTTGAATGCGGAAGTTCATTCCCCAATCCACTCTATGAGATATCAATGATGAGGGTGGATTGGAGGATGAATTTCCTGAGAGAAAGGGCTTAAGATAAATGATAGGAAGGTTAAAACTCTCAAAAACACTCTCTACTTTCTCTACCAGCAATGAAGACAACTCTCTCTATTTATAGGCAAAAGGTTCCAACGGATATAAACGGTCATATTTATGACAGAGTTCGATATCATCGAGCAGTCGTCGATATGATCGAGTGTATACTCTTGATTGTATCGGCCGACCTCTCGATGATAAGAACTCAATTGTCATTTTTCTTTTGGAAACCTTCTGTCAACTGGTCGATGGGATCGAGACACACATCGATGATATCAGATTTCGAACTCTGATTCCATTGAGTGATGGTTCGATCTATCGACAGGTGAAAAATAAGAGAGAAGCCTTGAAGAATTTCAGGATCACAGATATGATCGGGGAAACAGTCGATGTCATCAGAATTTGTACATCGATCATATCGGAGACCTTGTCGATGGGATCGAAAAATCGTATAGATTTACATGTAAGCTTGCTGGACGAATTATGTCCTGACTCGATCCAATCGACTTGGTCTCGATATGATCGATATATGCATATCGATTTATCGACAGGCACCCCGATCAACATTAAAAGCAACTTGAAATTCATGCTGGTGAGAACATGCACCCCACAGTCGATATGATCGACTGACTCCCGATATGATCGATATTTGAGTTCAGATTGAATCGGACAGTCATCGATATATCGAAGCATATGTTAGTTTTCTTTAGAAAAACAGGGGCGCCGGAAAGCAGTCTGTCGATATGATCGATCCACTTCAGATATGATCGATTTTCGAATATCGATGATATCGACTCGAAGGTCGATATATCGATAAATCGTCCAGAAGATTGTTTGATTGCTGGACGCTTTTTGTCATCACTCGATTGTATCGATTGATATGCCGAGGACATCGACAGAGCTGGTTGATCATATCAAAAGGGGAATCGATATAATCGACAGTGTAAGAAAAACTTAGAAGATTTTCTTTTTGATAAAAAGTTTTCTTACACATAAACCCTAAGATGTTCTAGTTATTTTTAAGGGTTTAATCACCTGGTGTTTTGGGACAAGGGATGTGAGGCTATGATTTACCTTTTGGCGAGCTTCCACACATCCAGATGAGACAGACGCTTGACTTGATCTTCTTGTTAAGTGTTGTCGTCCGACTGACTCAACTTACAACGTAATTAACAAACCAGGGCACATAATAGGTGCACTTTCATACCTTAGTAGTTGTCTAGTGAGTCTTTCTCCACCTCCTCATACTCTGGTAATCTTTGCCTAAGTCTCTCATTCTCCATGCACAGGTAATGTAGCTCATCCCCCTCTAATCTTCGAGATGCTATCGCACTATAATCCCCACTCCATGCTACCACCAAGCAATGTGCCATGTCCTCACATGTGTGACAGAGTACGAAAATCTTAGACAGAAGATGGTCGTAGGTGTCAATCAGGAAGGATGGATCAATGAAAGATCTCTCCTTGAAGGCCTCAAAGGCTCTGTTCATGCCACTGGAAGATAATAAATTGAATTATCGAGAATGTCCCTCTCCTCCTCATCGGCCAGGTGCTAACATGAAAATTTGTGATACAACTACTTCACTACCCATCACTAGTATGATACATTGCCAAAGGTGGGGCCCAGGACTCGAACACCAATGCGTCCGCAACCAGACAGCCTTACTAGACTAATTGCACCCTCTGCTGAAAAGCATATGTATGGACAGGCATGGTCACATGACCAAAGAAAGAAAAAGCAAAGAGAGGAATGCCCTACCAATACCCAAATTATTGTAAAAAATAGATCAGGTGGAAGGAGAAGTATCCCCGAAATCCCATCAGCAACAAAGGTGTAAGGCCCGTATCATAGTCCATACCATTCCATAGGCTTCCGCGGTCCTCTCGGTCGAATTCCAATAACCCTCGACTTGTATCCGATGTTTACGCGCGATCTTAAGTCGAGTCCTGCATACCGACATCGACTCGACCCAAAACTTGTATCTTAGCGACCACACCGTCGTCGCGGTTCCAATGCCGTGACTCATGCACTGATCAGATACCCAGGCTAGGAGTTGTGGGCCTGTGTTCATTTCGAGAAAAATGCCGCGCGTTGTGAATTTCGAGAGAATCTTTACAACATGTCCCATCAATCAATCAATCAAGTACACTCCATACCTCAAGTACCAACACCCATCCCTCCTTTTTTCATAAGTCAACACTCTCCTCCTACCCGTCCCTCTTTTTCCAAATTTCAAACTAAACCTTACCTCCCCATCTCCTTTCCTTACAACAACCACTCCATCCATCCCTTTCATCAATTATTTCTATCTCTCTCTCATTTCTATCTTTACTCTTCAATTTCATGAGAACTCCAACATCCAAGCTCTCTCCCAAATACTAAGTGTGGCTCACCTTCTCATCTCTTATCTCAACCTTCTAATCACCATCAACCTCCATCAAAAGTGAAGGCAAGGTGCATAGGAGTCCAAGGGATCAAGGAGGAGTACAATAGGTGGGTGATCCACCGTTGATTTTGATTTTTAAGGACCCACTTGTTGTGGGACCCACTTGATATATGCATTGTATTTGGAAGGGCCCAATAGTGGCGGGGTCCCTCCCCTTCTCTCTCTCTCTCTCTCTCTCTCTCTCTCTCTCTCTCTCTCTCTCTCTCTCTCTCTCTCTCTCTCTCTCTCTCTCTCTCTCTCTCTCTCTCTCTCTCTCTCACTTATGGATGATGATGTGTGTGTGTGGCCCACCATGAAGTATGTATTTTATCTATGTCGTCTACCGAGTGGCCCACATGGTAGTCTGTTTTGAACGGACCTAAATGAAGGAAAACACAAGTATCAGTTTGATCCGGACCTGATGTGGGCCACACGTGCAAACCCCACCATAAGGTACGTCCCTATCATGCAGCAGCAAGGAGTGGGGACCACTCCACACGTACTGCACGTGTGGAGATGGCCCATAAAAGTGCAGTAACTTTAGCCGTCCATCCAGCGTCTAGAGGTGCCTGGATGCTGGCACCTCACTCTCTTTCACACACACACACACACACACACACACACACACACACACACGTATGTATGTGTGTGTGTGTGTGTGTGTATATATATATATATATATATATATATATATAATATTATATTATATTTCAGTATATAGCATATAATATACTAATATTATATTATTATATGTGTGATATGGTGGGCCACACTCCCACGTGGGACCCACCCAACGAACGGTTTGGATGGTATATATATACAGCAGGTGGGCCACGTGTGTGAGACCCACCTGACGAATGGATGGATGGTTCAACCTGGTCATGATCCAGACCGTCCGTCCATATTTTTATGGGCCATGTGTGTGGACTCCACCATGATGTCTGCATTATATCCCACTGTCCATCATCTGGATGGTGGGCCAGTAATCCATGCAACTACTAGCTGTTATACATCAGCAAGTTCCATGGGATTCCACCACAAGGTATGAGTTGAAATCCACATCGTCCATCTATTTTTTCAAAGGGGACGTAAGGTCCACCTTAGTGACGTGCTGGGTGCAGCATAGCCCCACCCTGATGCATGTGTTGTATCCCTACAATTCACCCGTTGAACGTGTGGGGACCAGCACACCACTGTCCATTCATTTGGCAAACTCGTCGAAGGCTTGAGACTAAAAATGAAGCAGATTCACATCTCTAGTGGGCCACGTACATGGACCCCACCCCCTGATGTATGTGATCCAGCTAAACCGTCCATTCATCTAGCGAGCTTATCACAAGGCTTAAGACTAAAAATAAGACAGATCTAGTTATCAAGTGGACCACACTACAAAAACAGTGGAGTAGAATGCCTACCATTGAGACCCTTTTTGGGTCACAGAGGTTTTGGACTAATATGAAATTTGTTTTTCCTCTCAGTTCAGGTCTTTATGACCTTATGAACTGACTGGATGGAAAATGAACACTATGATGGGCCCCTCTAAATTTTAACAGTGGAAATCATTATCACCACTGTCATTTGTAGAATGGTCCAGATGATCCTTGATCTGATTCATTATTTGAATAATGTTTTAAAATGATCTCTATAGACGGATGAATGGTGCGGCCCACTTGTTGTATTTGAGATGCCTAATATGATGTATTCGAGGCCCATGGGTTGAGGCCCATAGTATTGTGTATTAAGCCCATTAGCACCGGCCCATTTGATTCAGCCCCTTCGATCAGCCCATTTGTATCGGCCCATTTGATTCGACCCCTTCGATCAGCCCAATTGATTCGACCCATTTGTACCAGCCCATTTAATTTGGCCCCTTCGATCGGCCTAATTAATTCAGCCCATTTGTACCGACCCATTTGATTCGACCCATTTGAATCGGCCCATTGATTCGGCCCATTTGATTTGGCCCATTGATTCGGCCCATTTGATGTAATTGAGGCCCATGATGATGCATATTAAGCCCTTGTGCTAGGCCGTGGGCCCCTATCCAATTGGCCCTATGAGCGCCATTACTTGGGAGCAATGTTGGTTAAAGGTCCACATTGTTGGGCAATGATGGTTAGACGTCCACATTGTGACCTCTCCTTAGGCCTTGTTAGGCCCATTCTCATCATTCTCTAGTGCGTTAATCCAAATGCTTCGACCCCGTTGATTTTATTTAATCCATCATCGATCGTTCATCTATGGACCCCGCCTTGCGTCGATGTCGATTATCGATGCCAATTATTGGTGCTGATTGCCAATACCAGCTACCGTTGTCGATTATGAGTTTATGATAGCATAACATCATGATACATGCCTATACGCATCATCTATATGTTTGTTATAAGATGTAATTGGTCATGTCATATGTCATAGTGCAGGTGATTTATGGGACTCCCTGATAGGTGGAGTTATCCCATATGAGCACACGGTATGCGCAGGATTGATGCATGATTGGACTACATGACTCATGCGCTTTGCATTGTGTGATTGTGATTATTGTATGGCCTAGCGACATCAGGGCCATAACCTCCATAGACACATCGTGGATGGTCGGATTGGATACCGAAAATACTGTTTCTAGCAGCGAGGCACCATAGATGTCCCTGGATGAAAATTCCTAAACCCAATGGTACCAGAGGATGACTCCAACATCGAGACCAAGTCGATATATAAGCGCACGAGAGCCGAATACCAGGAGGCCACGTCTCTTACTGTGTCATGGTCAATTGGAAAGGAGTGTGGCCTTACTCGCCTGAGAGTAGGGGGCATTACTAGGCTGAGTTTAACCAGATCGTGAATGGATCCGCTATCGACGTGCCGGATAGATATTAGTAGACTATTGTTCAGGCGAATAGTGAGGTTTCTTACGTTCACTTGGACTGTGTGCTTGAGAAAGGGGCAGTACCATTTGGAGTGTATTAAACCCTGGTGATTGTCCAGAATGAGAACTGTACTGATATTTGATGAGCTATACTAATGTGGATTTGGATGAAGATTGGCATGCTTGATTTGTATCTCACATCGCATGGTCTTGATATGGCCGATAGCATTCATATCTTGCACTGCATAGCCTTGGTACGACTAATTTCATTCATGTACTCATCAGCATGATTTCGCATTATTCTGACATTGTATTCTGAGCACGCTCACATTACGCACACACTTACACCGCCCTCTAAGCTTTTTATAAGCTTATGCATGATTGATGCGTACAGGTGACGCCAAAACACAGCTGTAGCTTCGCTGCAGTTGGAGTGTGCAGTTGAGTTTCAGGAGTTTCTATTATTATCATTGTCTTGTATTTTCCTTCATACGCATTGTTCTCAAAGTTTTTTTTATCATAGTGGATTTTGTGTTCGTTTGGTTATTGTTCGTGGGTTATGCTTATGGCTATGCTTATATTGAATCAAAATCATATTTGAAATCCTTCTTATAGAATCCGAAGATCGAAACTTGGTGTATGGGTGCCAGGAACCGAGAATTGGGTACTATGGAGGCTGTCAGCGTTGGATTCGACAATCGAGAATTTCGTGAGACCGATTTTCGAGTTTGAGGCGTGACAAAGGGGTATGGTCTGCACTACAAATCAACGACACTCAACGCAGCCACATAGCCTCCTAGCTAATCATCCATCCTCAGAGATGGGAAAATATCCGATAATAGAGAGGCTCACTAGCCTCAACTGTAGGAGGGAGCTCATCCACGAGGAGAGAGAGAAGATCAGACCGGTGTGAATTAGGCCATGAGAGAGGCATGTTTATGAAAAGGCACTCCCATAACCACACCTACAATAAAGGATGATCAACACATGCATGGCTAAAAGGAAAAGAAAAACTGAAAGGAAAGTGTCAAGGACATGTGGTTACCCAGAGGAAGGTACAACACCCATGATGGATGCGAGTGTGTCCAAACATGCACTAGTTAGGTTGAGGAAGGTCTCGACAAGAATCAACGGAACAATGCTTTGCTCGGAGAGTACGCAACGTAGTGCATTAAAAGGAACCATCATAGATGTCTGATGCCACCCTGAAAAAAGCAGCTCGGCCAGGACACAAAATATCAACGCATTATGGCAATGCAATTGACGAGCTAAGCCAGCGTCTCCCCGATCAATCACAACAATCATATAGAAGGTCAAGGGAGAACTCCCCTCCAACATCACTGACTATTGGAAGGGCCACTGTTAAGCTAAACTAGCTCTACAAATCGAACTCTCTCACTAGTCGAGATGATGGAAAGTACAGCCTGTGAGAGAAAGGCAGCCATGTCAAATGAGCTAGTTCCTCCAATGAAGGTCCCGGCTCCAGATCGTTGAACGAGAATAGGTTGAATGATGGGACCCAATCATATGACGCTGCACTCAGTATACACCAGTCCAAGAGGACACGATGAAGTTTTAAAACCTCATAAAATCCTAAATGATGCAACTCGTGCCTCTCGTGCACATCTATGCTCTTGATTCGACAGCTCAACCTCTCCGAGCAGGTCCCCCATGGTTGCAAGCGACGATGAAGATGGGGACACGATCGACGATATGAAGATCAGGACCAACCAAAGGATTGTCAAAGATCATCACCCCCTCATCCAGAAGATCGATCTCACATTGCTATAAAAGTATGGTCGCACCCATTGCACTATGTAGAGAATCATGGAAGGCAACGCCAAAGGGAGCTGAATCGCTGATAACTTCAACATCCGAGCCCTCCAAAAGATCATATGCCCCAGGTACCACAACATTTGGACCATCCAAAATGATAAAGTCATCCATATCGTCCATCATGGTCACCCCACTATCTCCAAAGAAATCTGGACCATCCATCGACCTCATCTCCACATACATCATCTTAACATACAGACCTTGGTATACATCATCCAATGGTCCAATCATCCCACCAATGCCCAGATCACCCAAGATGGCCTCCCTAAAATCCCAAAGTGCTCCATCAAGAAGCCCATCTGTAAGTGCTTATATGTTTAGCACAAATAAGGTTGTCAAATTTCGTAAGACAAAGATACACAACAATTCTGGTCAAATCGTAACTACACTTCATGAAGATCGGCTTATCATCTTAAGGCGATGTCACTCGATTTCAAGATTATCATGGCTAGATGATCTCTGTATTTGCTAACCAACAAATGATATAATCCAAACCTAAACTCTTCGACTAACCTAACTTCAGGTTCGAGCTATAAAAAAAAATCTGTTGAAAATTCGGCCAGCCTAAACTTGAAGTTCGGCCAGACTGAGTGAAGTTTGGGTCAAATTCTAACAATGCAATTCTGAAATTTTTGCAAGAATTCGGCCAACTGAATGGGGAATTCAGGACATTCGACCACTCGAATTTCACCCTAGGCTTGCCGAATTTTGGATAAAACTTATCCCGTGCAATCTGATAGTTGTTAAAATGAATTTGGTGGAATCTGACTAGCTAAACCTATTCTTAGGCTAGCCGAATTTCCAAATCCTTTGGCTATAAATAGGGACCTTCTCTCATTCTAAATCACAACGAAAAATCACTTTAAACCTTCTACAAGTGAGAGAGAACCTCAAGCCCTCGTGAAGCTAATTGTGTGGTATTTATAAATTTATTTTATGCTTATTTAATTTCCTTTCTCAGACTAATCTAAATTACATTCTAGACCACTTGAATATTAAGAGAATTGAATATGTAGCAATAGGGTTTTTCATTTTTTGAAATACTTTATAACACTATACTCTTTTTGGTTGAGCGAATATTGCCTCCTATACATTCAAGAAAGAAGATCTTCTGCTACAAGCTTTGACTGCATCTTCGAATCTATATTTGAAGATAAGTACACTAGTTATTACAATTCATTTAGGTTTTTCTGAGATATCCTGTGAAAATCTCAATGGGTTTATTTATGATACCGCGTGAAAATCACAAAGTGGGTTTGTATCTGTGATAGCCCGTGAAAATCACAAAAGGGGTTTTGTTGTGGTGAGCCTATGAAAATCAAAAGAAATGTATAAGGTTGTTAAGGTGAACCTGTGAAAACCTTGAAATAATGAAAGCTAAAATTACGAAGGCAGTAATTTTAGGAGTGGAGTAGGTGTGGTTTTTTAATCACCAAACCACTATAACCCCTTGTGCTTTGTGATGAATGCTTATTTCTTTTTGGTGATGAATGTTATTTCATTCTTTGTGGTGAATGCATTTTATCTTCTCTTTCTAGTTTGAAAGATTGATTTTAAAGACATTCGTGAAATAAGGTTGTCCTGCCTAATATTTTAAGTGAATGTTCTCCTATGAATTATTTGAAGTCAAGGTTTCAATACCTAGGCGATTGAGATTTTCTATTCCTTGTATATTTTACTTTTATTTCGATTATTTGGCATTGTCCAATTCACTCCTCTAAGACATCGATAGCTCATCTTTTCACTATTGTACATAGACCAATCCAAGCCATGGATGACCTAACCCCCTCCAAATCTATCATCTAAAGCTTCCCCTATTCCCATCTAACCTCCATTAATTGTGGATGGATTTCTCATTAATAGCATTAATTCCACCCTCATCCACCTCACCATCAAACCCTACCAACCCTCCATTAATGTCCCCATTCAAGATCCCCATAAAAGTGCTTGCTTCTCCTTCAAGCTTTTTACAAAAAGAGCTATAAGGGTTCCACCTCTCACTTCAAGATTGGAGTTTAAAGCTCCTCCATTGATACCCATGCTTGAAATAAAGTCTCCTCCATCATCAGCCATGAGAAGATAAATCAGAAAAAACAATGGGGGAGAAGAGACAAGAGAAGGATAAAGGAAAAGAATGATGAAAAGAAGGGGACAAAAGGGAATTTCAGAAGGTTAGTGAGAGCAAAATAGTCAACAGAGGATGTTCAGGAACAAAGGAAGAAGATTGTGCTTGGAGAACTTAAAACAAGAACCAGAGTCACTCAAAGTGTCATCCCCTCTCGAGAAATGTGTCTGCTCTCCCCATTGGTCGGGATTTTCACTGAGTAGGTGGGCAACTGACACACCCTGATCCATAGCTCAAGTGGTAGACTGAGTGAAAGATACCTCATTTCAACACTGAGGTCTTGGTATCGATCCCTAATGGGGGTGGCTAACACTGAAGTGTAAACTAACAGTGGGGTATACTAACAAACTAACCAAAAAAAAAAGTTGGGCAACTGACAATTACAGTGACAAACGGCATTTAAAGTGCCACCAAGGAGTTAATTAATCCAAAAATTTTAAAGTATTCTCCTATGACCCTATGAATCTGAAAAGAGTGGGTTTTCATGAAAAAGCGACCACTTAATTGGTCCAATCATCACATGACCCACCATGACCCAATCTAGGACCCATAACCTATTCAAAAATTTTCAAAAGATGAAGATTAGGATGTGCTGAAAAAAATAAGAAGACGGTGAGAAACTAAAGAAAAGAAGAGAGATTAGTGAGAAAATCAATGGAGAAAAGAAGAGATCGGTGAGAAATTGAGGAGAAAAAAAGAGATGGTAAGAAACTGAGGATGGTGAGAAATTGAAGAGTAAGAAAAAAAAAATAGGTGGTGAGAAATTAAGAAAAGAAAAGTGAGAAAGAAAAAAGATGAGAAATTGAAAGAAATGAAAGAGAAATTGAAGAGGAAATGAGATAATGGGAGGAAAAAATGAAGAGTGAGAGAAAAAATGAGGAAGAAATAAGGAAGTGCAAAGAAAAGAAAGGAAAATGAATGAAATAGAAAGAAAGGAGAAGTGAGATGAATGAAAAAGAAAATAAAGAGAAAAAAGGAGAATCAATATATATATATATATATAAAAGCTAGTCTTAAATGCCACCATCCAATTGCGAGACAACGGACCCGATCACTTTTAAAAATCACAAAAAAATATTTCACTAAAAACCATCCCATTTGCTACCATTCGATTGCAAGACAACAAACCAGATCACTTTTCAAAATCACAAAAAAAAAATTCAATAAAAACCGGTCTCGATCACAAGCGTTGGATCATGAGACGACAGACCAGACCATCATTTTGAAAAAATAAAAAACATTCCCATCGAAGCCAATCTCGATCGCAACAGTTATATTGTAAAATGACAGATCGAATCTTTTTTAAAAATCACAATATATATATATATATATATAATAAAACCTGGGTCTACATCGTAGCCATCCATCTATTGAAAAAATGGATTAAATCCTCTACTTACTTCCAATAAAAGCCATTTTGGTCAGAAGACCGACACGAATTCCCAGTGGAGGCGACCGAACAAGTTGGAATTATCTCCAAAAAATTTCTCTATAATAAAAACCCTACCAATCATTGATCTATGGGTAGGGACACTTTTTAGAAAAACCAAAAAAGTTATCTTCTAAATTTTATTTTTTAAAAAAATGACCTCGATCATCCCCACTATCCCTAGTAGAGGTAGACCAGACTTATTCAAGATTCTAAAAAGTCAAGGACCGAAATAAAAACCGAACGACGATGCCCTCTTGCAAAATCGGATGAATCTCTTCAACGGCCTAGAAAAAATCTCAAAAAGACCCGCTGCAATAAAATATCCAAGAAGCGTAACCCCCATATGGGATAGTTTTCAAAACTAATAAAAAATCAAAAATAACATTTGGTATCCTAGGCATTAAGAGGTCTTCCATGCCTCTTAGTGGCAACTAGCGTAATAGAAAAATAAAATTCGACTTCTCACGGTTCCTCGGAATTATCGAATCCATATGCGAAATGAGCATAGTCGGCCTGAATTCTCATTGTCAGGACGATCATACAACAATGAGGTGCAATGCAATGAATAGTGACCATGATCCAACCCTAGTCAAGGTAACCATTTTAAAAGAGTGGAAACAATCAGTTAAAACCAATGTATCATAATCAGAAGACTAAATGAAAAAAAGATCACCCACACACAACTAATCTGGGATCCTTGTGGGGTTTGATCGAGGCCAAGTAGGTGTAGTGAGTTCCCAGTAAGGCTGCAAAAAGCACATGGTAGCTAACCACTTTGATGATCAAATAAAACAATCACGACTTAAGTGATCATATAGCAAAGGCTGTCACAAATCCAGACATTAGGGGATCCCCGTAGGTCGTGAAGCACTGAGGCACTATCTAAATTTATTCCCGATGTTATTATCGATTTGGTGCAAAAGGGTTGTGATTGGTTGCCCCTAATACTACATAAAGCGCAAGGACAATCACAACATTTTCCTCAAACCCTTGTGATATGTGCAAGTTATCTCTTTTTCAAATAACAATTTAATAATGACACTATGGCAAACAATAGGTCCTGACCACAATCTTTCCTAACCAGAGGGATCGGGTGTCCATTCGCTTTAACATTTAGTTACACACAACCTCTGCTAAAAAGGGGCATCTATAGACACCCCACCTAGGGTAGCAACTTGATTAGGCATGGATGACCATTAAGAGCTCGCTACCTAAACCTCTTAAGCCATTACCCAAGCCTAGCCATTACCTTAGCCTTATTCTCGCATAAGCCATTACCCAAGCCGTAACCATGTTTCCAAGCCAAACTTAGCTTGAGCCAAAACACCAAAATTTGGCTAAATTCAAGACAAAGTCAAACCAAATGCAAGCCAAATGTGAAAAACTCCAAAAAAAAAAAAAATAGAAATAAAATCGCAGCACTTACCAAAAGCCTATTCCAAACCCAAACCATAGTCCTTTTGGGGACTGAAAGACAAACCACACCAGCTGGCCAAAATTCAAGGCAAATCGGGGGGGGGGGGGGGGGGGGGGGGGGGGGGGGGGGGGGGGGGGGGGGTGACGGAACTCGAAGTGCCATTAACAGCACTTAAATTGCCTCTCCAGTCTGTTACAAGCTTAGAACAGACAACTTTTATACCTCTAGACGAGACAGTTGCAATAAGACTACCAATACCCCGAAATTTCCCTCTAATTACCCTTTTACCACCCCTCCCAACCCATGAGAGAGTGTCATGTGGCGCCTCCTCTCCTCTCCACCAATCACAAACCTCCACCTCACCATTTACCTCTCAAGGTCCCTACAATTATTAGAATGTCATCCAAGGGGCTATAAATACCTCCTCTTCTCCTCATTTCAAAACACACCAAGAAGAGCTCCTCCTCTTAAGAAAGAGTGAGAGTGAGAAAGAGAGAAAGTAAGTGAGAGTGAGAGGGTGAGCTTGAGTTTCCAAGCCCTCTTCCCTTCCATCCCCCTCTCCAACCTCCTTCAGCCTTCTCTTGGCTTCCCAACCTTATAGAGCCAACCCTTTTGAGCTTAGGCCCACCTGGACTACAAGTTTTAAGCCATAATGTGTGCACTACATCTTAGCCACTTCTAATTACAAGCCAAGGATCAGGTCATTACCATTTGCATCCATACTTCACTAATCACAACATCACTTCCCTTCTCAACCCCATGCTTCTTTAGGTCCCCATTGGTTGTAAGCTCTCTGACTTGCCGGAATCCCGGATCTTGTTGCATCATATACATGTGGTAACCTAATCCCCCCCACATGTCATTCTAGCATAATCACATCTCCCCTTACCTCCATCCTTTCTCTTTTATGCACTCTTTAGACATATGCTTTATGGCTTGCTGGAATCCTAAATCTTACCACATCAGAATTTTGAGTTTTCCTAATCTTATTTCTTGTTACTTTCTCATCTAATATAGAATCATCATATCCCCTAAAATCAGTTAACCACACAAAGTAGAGACCCCTAAACTTATGCGGGTAGAGAGGGTTCCTAACACCTTCCATCTCCGTAACTAAGGTCCCTTACTCGGAATTCCAAGTCACTGATTAGAAAACATTTTAAAGCAGGAGAGACTTTGGATTCTCTAGCTGTCATAGATTCTATAGGGTCTATCCAACTGCAGGATTTTGAGCTAATTGGCTAGTGGCAACTCCAAGTTAACTACATCACCAGTACAAGTCAACCCATATGCGCAAATGAAAGATAAAAATGTGTGGGCATTATTTTCAACATTCACACATGCACAAAGGTTTCAGGTGCTTGGCCATCCACTCGAAAAGTTTTGTAAGGATGGCCTTTTTGGCTTCCCCATCATCTTCAGTGGTGACTGTATTCTTGGCTCCATAGCCACAACTAGTTATGGGGGCTTCGACTTCTACTCGTACTGAGTCTCACCATTCTTCTTGATATTCTCATCATCTTTAATGACAATAAGGTCTTTGGCCTTATGGACGTGGTTGGTTATACAAGCTCTAATATCCACCTATGCTGATATCTCGCCAATTTCTTCCACGTCTCTGGACATTTGATTTGGATAGTTTGGTCAAGCATGGGATTTCATTGATAAGATGAATGCCATATTACAACTGAAGGTGACGGGTGGCAAGGTCCCAGAGGAAACTGTGGTTTTGGGACCAGTCTGTTAGTGCACTAATTTATGCACTTTTTTTTCAATCACATGAGTCATTGCGTAATATAGTCGGTTAAGCACTTGAAAGCTAAAGAATAAAGACACAAGTGAAGGTGGAGCATGAAGGAGAAAAAATAAGTATATGCAATGCCTTAATAACCCTAACCCATGACCCAAAATAACCTAAACCTTCAGATGATTTTAAACTTAATAGGTAAATCTTTTACTGATCATCCCGATCATCCCTTAAGCCATAGGAACCTAAATTGACGATCCTTAGATTGGCTTTAGAGGTCCCATGATATTGAAAAAAACTACACAAATTCAGCAACCTTCGATCCCACCTGTGGTCTGACCGAAAATGACTAAAATAGGATAACGAGCAGGGGCAAAATTCCAAATAATTCAGCTGCAGCTGAGTGCCACATTCGGTCTCACTGAAGAATACCTGCAGCGCGACCGAAAGTGCCCAAGTCTCTCCAGTGGCTTTCCTATTTAATTTGGTGCAACCAAACCCAAATTCGGTGTGACCGAAGACTAGCCATTTCTGCCTTTTTTTTTATCGTTAGAACTCGATTCCTTTATATATGAGATCCAATCTTTGGGCATTTTAGAGGGTTTTTTGTACAAATGAAGCTTAGGGGAATCCCCAATCATATCCATCATCTTAAGCCTCATATTTCATGAGATTTAATTCATCTTCTTGAGTTTTACCACTTTATTGAGGATTCCAACCTCAATGTTGGAGATGAAGTCAATCTCCACCATTCTTTAGAGTTTAGACCCAAACTTTATTGATATATTCTTATCTAAATGTCATGCCCCAAACTCAAAAACTGGGGCTCACAAAATTTTTGATCGCCAAATCCGACGCCAACAGCCTCCGTAATACCCCATTCTCGGCTCCTGACACCTATACACCAGGTTCCGATCCTGGGATCCTGTAAGGAGGATTTCTTTAACATAATTCTAATTCATAATAAGCATACCCAAGATCATAACATCATAACCACAGATAATAACTACAGGAACACCATTACAAAATTCACTAAGAATTAAAACTTTTTACAATACAAGGTTTGAAAGAGAAAGATACAAGGGCTATAAAGAAAAACTCCAAAAGATCCACGACAACTCATGCTCTTGCTCTTGCTCACTACCTAGAATCACCTGTACGAATCAATCGTGCAAAGCTTATAGAAAGCTTATAGGGCAGTGTAAGTGTGTGTAGGACAAGTGCCATGAATGCAATGTTAGAGTATGCGGAATATACGGTAAGATCATGAATACCAACAACCATAACAAGGCTATACAAATGCAAGGCAAGAATACTATCTGCCAACCAAAGGCTATGCAACTCAATGTAAAATACCATCAGCCAACCCAAGGCTAAGCAATGCGGGACTATATAGCTAAGTGTCATATGCAATGTGCAATGAATCATGCCAATCCTCATATCAAGTCCACATATCAATACAGTTCCTCTCTGAAAAATCATCGGGGTAAAGTACACTCCACATAAACTGCCGCCTCCCTAGCCACGTAGCCTAGCGAGCATAAGAGACCTCACTACCCGCCTGTGGACAGCTAATCACCAACAAGGCTCGACGGTAGCAGACCTATTTACGAGCTGGTCAAACTCAGCCTAGCTTAAATGCCCCCTCACTCAGGCGGATAAGGTCACAGCCCTTTCCAACCAACCACGATACAGTGGGAGACACAGCCTAATGGTAAAGGCACCAGCGCTCTTGTTTTTCACTCGGTCTCGATGTTAGAGCATCTCCTGATACCATGAAGGTTCTGGGACATTCACCCAAGGACATCCTACGTGCCCACAGTGCTCAAACCAATATTTTCGGTGTCCAAATCTGGCCATCCACAATGTGCCTGTGGAGGCTATAGCCCTGATGAAGCTAAGGTGAATATCAACCATGCTATGTAAACGCCAGATACATGAATCACACCAATCAACCATGCATCAGTCTTGCGCATATAGCGCGCTCAAGAACAGAAACTCCATCGCTCAGGGAGTCCCATAACATCCTGCCCAATGGCATAAACCATGACCAATCACACCTCAACCAAGCACAGATATGATGTACATGGGAACAGGTCATGAAGATAACTATGTATGCCATGTGGCGATGTTGTACTCTCCTCTTAACAAGGTAGGGTCTAGGTACTTAGACAATTTTATATGGAATAGAAAAACACAACTACTGGTGTGGGCCCAATAATTTTGGGGTAGCCCACTAAGACTAAATAAACAATACCATGGGCCTAAATGATAAGGATAAGCCTAACAAGGGTCTAAGGTGGACATTCAACCACTAATAGATGAGAATGGGCCTAACAAATGGGCCTAGAGGGGTCCATAATGGGGACATTTAACCACCATTGTCCCCTAGAAGGTGGCCCAACCAAGATTCTACCTAAAACAAGGACCAAGGCCCAAGTACTATCATAAAAATAAAATGAGCAGCAATACATACATAATATATCACATAATTGGCCTCAAGAAAATGGCCCAAGGCCCCCATACAACATCACGGCCCCAAAAGGGCAAACTATGGCCCAAGAACAATTGCCACCGAATTCATGCATTATGTTAGACCTAGCGGGCAGCCCATAAGCCCAAGTACATAGGAAAAACATATCCGAGTTGGATCAAAATGGGCCTTACTATATCAGCCTAAATCTAGGTAAAATAAGTGGGCAATTAATGACCCAAGCACATATACAATTCAGTCCACAAGGTCCAGCATAATGTGAAGACAACCCATGCACAAGGACTGGGCCAAAGCTGGACATCCCATCCCACCTAGGCCTGCTAGACATCCCAAAAATATGGACTGTGTTGGGTCCAAACAAACAACAAAAAGGTGGGTCTTACAAGGCACTAATTAAGCATAAAAATCTCATAAAAAACTCAGTGTGTGTACACAATACTCTCCATTTGGTGGGCCCCATGTCCTTACAAATATTCAGAAAATGTACAATTTATTCCTTAAGACATTGCTAGACTTTTAGCTCAACCAGCTCCTGGGCCTGCTGAGGTCCAGCAAATAGTAATCTTAGGGAAAAATAATTTTTTATAATGACCCTTAGTCATCATAGTGGACCCAAATCAGATGGAGAGTGGGGATACAACACATAAAATCAGGTGAGCCTGCTGCTGGATTGCAAGTCCAGCAGCTACCCCAAAAGTCTGGACATCCCAGGTGGGCCTGGGCATCCCTAGAGGCCTGAACGGTCGGCCATAATTACATCAAGGTGGGCTCCACAGGTGGACGTCCCACCAGAGGACGGTTCACACTTCAGTGGGCCACACCAAGGAGGACGGCTGGAAGAAACACATACATCAAGGTGGGCCACAAGGGGGGAGGACGGCTAGCCCATGGCTAGACGCCAGCCCAATGGTGTTGTCGTTCCAGCCGCAAGAACCCCCCCCCCCCCCCCCCCCCCCAAAAAAAAAATGGTGATTTAGGTGGCCCACGTACACCTGAGATGGGTCCTCACAAAGTGGGCCACAAGATAGATGATGAGTAAGGCCACAATCACATTCAAACATATTTTATGAAAATGGACAACAAGGTCTAGAAATAAAATTATTGCAGGAAAATGTTGTTGTCTCGAACTTGTGCACCTCATTAGAGTGGGCTCAGGTCTACCAAAAATTAGGGAAAATATGTGGCCAACATTCCTTTACAAGTATACAACAAAGTGGGGTCCACAAAAGTGGCCCATCATCTCAGGATCAAGCTGATATTTATGTTTCTTCAATATGCAGAGTGGCTGGACGGTCCAGAAATTTGGACCTTCCATCCTTCTTGGCCCACTCTTTTGAGTGATCAATCAAAGGTAGATGGAGGTGGGATTTAACATACATCAAGGTGGGGTCCACACCTCCAGGAATCATCTATTAATAGGGCGTAAATAAAGCCTTTAATAGGTCCATAATCCATGCCAAAGACAATCCAAAAATAGTCCAGAATTTTTCTAGACAGCAAGCTATATCAGAATATATCTGACCATAGCTGCTGAATAAAGGGGGAAATCCTCTACAAAATTAGTAATATGGTCCACCTTAGTGGGCCCCACAAACATCCAGACCAAATCTCCTTTATGAAACTCATTGCATGCATCAAATATGTAGCAAATGGGACGCCAATGTCCATAAAATGGACAACAGTCCACCTTACTTGGATGGTCTGAACATTCCAGGGCCTCTAAGTGGGCCATACACCTCAGGAATTAAATGATAAGGTAAAGTAAGATTTGGCCACAATAAAGGGGCTCCGCCATAATTGAGGCCCTCTCCCTCATCACACACATACACATCATCTACTATATTAATTACAATTTAGATCATAGATATGGATGAAACTAAGAATCAATCTAAGGTGGAGATACCTTCTCCACTAAAATCTATGGTCTAGATGACCCCTAAAAGACATGCATCAAAGGGAAAATGTCATGATAGGGTCCATGGAGAATGGCCCCATCCATGGAACATACATGTAAAGGGGTGGGCCATTGGCCCTACCCATGGAGACATGAGGGACCTCCACCATCATTTGATGGGCCCCACAAGCTCCTATGAATGAGAATAAGAAGATCTAAAGATAAAATCAGAAAGAAAAAAAAAACTATGCTAAATAAGCACCCACCTCAAGGGATTTCCAAGATTCTCCTATCTCCAAACTCCTTAAGCTCCAAGGGTTATAGATCTATGGTTAAGATTGAGTTTTAGAGGTTGGATTTAGGGGAAATGGGAGGAAAGAAGGCTGGAATTTGCTGGAATGCTGGACGTTTTTCTCTCTTGCAAATGGAGAAGAAGAAAGGAAAAATGAAGAGAAAAGAGAGAGATGGAGAGATAAGGTAAGGTAATGATGGCAATGTAGGCTCATGATGAGCTTTGAGAAGCAAAACCATGATTGCTCATGGGAGAAAGAGATGTGTTATGATTAGTTTTTGGAGAGAGGATCCATGCTTGCTAGGGGCTAGGGGTATAGGCTAGCTATAGCTTGGCTAGGTAATTATGAAAATGATGATGTCATGCATGCATAGGGTGGCGTGCCATGCTATAGGTGGTCCCACAAATGCGATTAAAGGTCCAAATAAAGTGCGACCTATAACCTTTGATGTACACATCGAATTTACGCACAAGACGTGGCGTTGGAACCGCGACGTCGATGCGATCGTAAGGGTATAGGTTTCAGGTCGAATCGGGTCAAGTTTACAGGACAGAACTTAAGGGTCATCGCAAATGCAACCTATAAGTCTGGGTCACTGGAATTTGACCGGAAGGACCACAGGACCTAACAAAACAAAACGGATACTCGGTTAAGGGTCTGACACTAAATCCTCTAAAAGAACCCTCTAGGTGAATCTCATATGCTTTACAACTTTTCATTACGTGTAGGAGATTCATCCTACCTCTTATCACCTTGGTCACTAAATTGAAGCATCATAAGCAAGGTGTTTGATTTTAGAGCTGAAGCCTTAGCAAAGCATCGGCATTATGATCGGGGGAGCAATTGAGGAGTGGATTTAAGCACGATGAGCTTTGAAGAAGTGACTCAAGAACAGCGCATCAATGGGGCTTAATTTAACAAGTGTCATTGAGTGAGTCCATACTCTCTTTCTTTATGTAGGATTGAGGGTAAGAATCTGTGACCCAAACTGAAATAGGTTCTTGTGTTGGACCTAGGCTCTTGTGTAGGGCCAAATTCACTAAACACAGGTGCGTACGTGTTATTCTCCATGAGAGCCTCCAGCGAGAGTGTGCGTTAATAGACTCTTATGTAGGAGTGAGGTCCATGGCGAGCCTATAGAAAACCACGAAAAGTCTCTTGCGGGAGTCGGTCCTTACGTACAATTATAAAGGTTAAAGGTGAACCTAATTTAAAACGTCTGATAGTGAAATCCGGTACACTCATGAGTTGAGTGTATCCGCTAGGAGTGGAGTAGGGAAACTAAACCACTATACATGCTTATGTTTGGGATTGTTATTTAAGAACTTGTTTAATTATGCTTATGTGGTAAAGTTTAATTCTATGTATGTATGATTAGATAAATGTTAGGAGTTGATAGGTAGCACATCCCATACACACATGTACACTATCATAAATTAGTTTCTTGAATGACATATCTTTTGTAGTCTATGTGATTGGACTCTCTAATGGCTTGGAAGCCTTAGAGTTAATTGTCTTCTTTAGTTTAATATGCATATTAGTTTAAGTAGGCAATTGTGTTTTTAAATATATCATTTTTATTTGGTCCTGATCACCCCCTCCTCTAAGATAGCCATCATTCCATAGTTCTGTCAAGCTTCCACACATAGTCATGGTATCCTATTCCATGCAATTTCACAATCTCCTCTCAGCTCATTACCTTGTACGGACGACTTCTCGCATAAAATCCTCCGACCATGGGGATCCTTGAAAAGATATTAAAACTAGAAATCAATGAAATTTCAACATAAACTTGAATCAAACTAGAATAAGCATCAAAATAAACTACAAGCTTTGTCTCTTAGCTCTAGCTAAGAGATTAGCCAATTCTAGACATGATTAAGCTAATACTCTTAAAGAAAAACAGGAAAAACTAAGGAAGAAGAAAGAACTCCTTGGAAGAAACTCCACCCTTGGCTCTACTCCTCCAACCCTAATTCGTGTTTAGAATCACTAAAAAAACCCATATATATAGGCTTTGTTCGACTGACTTTGGAAACCGCCTCAAATTTACACACTGCGCACCTTCGATGTGGAAGTCTGAGTTAAATTTGAATTTGGAAACTTTGCGCCTTTCGCATTGCGTAAGTCCTCAATGTCATTGCCTGGTCTTCGATGCCATCAAACAATCTTCGATATCATCGAAAATGGTCCAAAATAGTCTAGCGAGTTGAGCTTGAAAATCAGTAATTCTCCATGTCATCGAGCTGGCTTCGATGTCATCGAACCTTACCTTCAATGTAATCGAAGGGTCTTCGATGGAATCGAACTTTACACCCAATTGTCCAACAACAAACCTGATTTTTCACTAAATTCTCGATGTGATCGATTGTCCTCCTATGGCATCAAACACTTACTTTGATGTCATCAAAGTGTGTTCAATGCAATCGACAGTCAAGTTTCAGCAGTTTTGAATTTCTGCACTTTGCAAATTCTATTTCTTTGTTCTTCACTTAGTTTCCTTGGATCTCAGATTCTCGAAATCTTCAATCTTGGCTTCCAAATATCTAATCCTTACTTTGACAATTCCTAAGCATTAAATCCATGCTTTTAGCATCCTTTTCACTTCAAACTCTCGAAATCACCTCGCAAGACAAATATGCATAAATATATCGATTAAGTGTTATCATGTTCATAAAACCAAGATATAAACAGGATCCTTACTCTTACTCCAGTGGTAGACTCTCAGGAGTTTCAACACCTAGTTGAGGGTTCGCGTACCCATAGGTGGTGAAAATCCACTACAGCGTGTGTGGTGGTGTGTGTGCATTTGTTAAAAAAAAACCAAGATATAAACAGGAGAAAATATGCAATATTTGACACTCGACAGTATTCCAGTTGGCAGCTCTGGCATTTCTCCTTGCCATTGGTAGTGGTGTTATAGGATAGCTTAGGGTTCGATCTAACTAACCCTTATATAGGGCTTTGTCGGTCATTCTACTTCCAGTTCCACTAAGGGACTGGGGGCATTCTTGTTATTCATGTTCACCGAAAGTCTCCCAAAGAAACTATCGACTGATCTATCAAAGATCTCTACTTGTGTCTGAGTACCCTCGGCAATTTTCTATAGGTATTCTTCCAACCAAAGAAAGCACACAACAACCTCATCGAAGAGTAGCTGAGAAGAGAGTCCTACATCCACATCGATAAGCTCGTACTGCCGACCCTCATCTTGTGTCCTAGTACCCTCGGTGATTTTCTATAAGTAAACTTCCAACCAAAGAAAGTGTGTGGCAAACTCACTAAAGGTCAACTGAGAAGAGGGTCCTGCATCCACGTTGACAGGCTCAAACTGCTGACCTTAGTCTTATAGGCCTTTCGCAGTGTTAGAAATAAAATGAACCATTTTTATCCAGGTAGCATCTTATTCTATTGAGAAATACTAAAGGTAGTCCATTGTGTCCCACCAGGCAAAAAAATAATGTTGGCGCAATTCAATCAAACATGAGGCCACACATGTTAGCAGTGGGCTATATTTGGTTAACGTGTGTGAGTATGATGGTGCGAGCATGTTAGAGTCGTACTCGACCCCCCACCCCCACACGTTGAGATAGATTGATTAAGACCGAATTCAAGGACTCGACCACCCTCTCAACCACTAACGGTTATTGCGATTAGGCAATTTTAAAAGGATAGTGTTATTCCTTCTAAATGAATCTTTTTTTCCTTGTGTTAAGAACTTTTTTTCACCAACGGTTGCAGCCTTTGCATTTCTTAATGGAACGAAGATGAACAAATTTAAAACTAAATGGGTTGAAAATGTTGATTTTATTAATGTGTATATTTGATGCTCAGTATAATCAACAAATGAACAAAATAAAATAGATAAATAAATGAAAGATAAATGCCTACGATCACCTGTTGGACAAATAATCAAGGTAGATTGGTCAGCAGAATGTGAACATGGTTTGATCTTCCAATTAAGAGCTTGGTTGATCGAGGATCCAACGATGGAAGGTTGTGGATATTTATATTACTCCTAATGTATTACAACAATGGCGTTGGACAATAGCGATCTAAGCTAACTTAAACATCGAACATTCTGCAGAGTGGCTACACAAAAGTGGATGATCTAAAAATTAAGATAAAGACAACGTTGCACTGTGTAGATATATTGTGTTAGGCGTGGGCGTAGTGTTCTTCATCGCATGATCCTTTTATAGATTTTGGAGATGATAAAACCCTCGTTAGTTTTCCTTGCTAATCTAGGATTCTAGATGGTCACGACGTGCATTGTTCTCTGGTCATCCCAACTTGGCCAAAGATATCTTTAGAAGTCAGAAATCATTTTTAGATCTCTTGCTAGCATGACAGCTAGGATCAGTAGATCTTATGGGATTAGTCTCACTAGACCCGAATTTTCGTAATCGCCATAAGAACACCAATTGTCTCTAGGAAGATCTCACATTTCGAAAGGATTGTGTGTCAAAGCCTTGCCGGGCGTGTCCGGAATTGTGATAAGATCCCATCCACTGATGCCTTTTATAACCTCGTCGAGCACATAGCCTCAGTCACACATGCCACGTGTATTAGGGCTACGTGTCTTTCTTTGCTCTATTTTATCTGCAGACATACGTGTCCCGAACCTAAAACGGTTCTGCACCACTCTGCATTTGGCAGGTGGCATGTCTCCGAATGAAGTGGGGCAAAAGATCATGCTCAAGCATCAATAAGATTTCATTATTAATAGGCACGTAGTGCCGACACGTGGCACCATCTCAATGATCTATAGGTGTGCCAGAAGCGAGTGTAAACGCCTACCTGCCCGGCTCGGGTATAGATCTCTTTTGTTTTAGACATGTTAAGAAACCGTTTTAGGTTCGGGACCATCAACTTGGACCCGGTTAAAATTGGGTCGCGTCAAGTTAGTTTGTATGCATGCGTGCCATCGTTTCAAGCTTTACATGACTAAGCTGCTCTTCTTTCCAAATCCTAGCATGGTAAACAGCATCTTTCTTTCTTTTCAATTAGTACTCATCGATCTCCCATATTTCATTTATGGAAGAAATCTATTCGGGAAAGGTCATTTTTTTTCTGCATTTGTATTAGATTGGGATAGTATCAAGGGGGAAAATAAAATATGGAGAAGAGAACTGAATTGGAGGAATAAAAAATTTCCCCATTATAGCCGGATATATTTTCAGCTATATGGTTCTTACACAGTAATTTACCCCTACTGATTGATAGGAGGCTTGCTATACACACTGAGACACGTTGATACAACTATTGTCATGCCTGAGTATACTGCAAGAGTTTCAACATGAGGTCATGAGTTCGACCATCCATTGTGGTGCAGGTGCTGGAGTGTGGGGGGGTGTAAAAATAAATATTATAGAGAGAGAGAGAGTCATGCTCACCTGCGCACCATGCATGTGTGCGCCTTTGCATCGCATGAGTTCCGTGGAAACTAGTGCGCAGCTGCGCATTCGGATATATATATATATATATATATATATATATATATATATATATATATGGAAAAGGTACAATGAACTCGAGCTCACGGCTCCGTCCCATGCAGTTGAGCTGTGTGGGCCCAACCGTGATGCCTTTTGAACATCTACCCCATCAGTCAGATGCGCCATTCCATCTTGGGCCTAGGTCTCAAAAATCAAGTCAATCCATGACTTTTGTGGGCCACACCACTTACAGAAGTGGAGAGGGGCCGTCCACCATTAAAACATTCATAATCATTTTTGGGGACCACAAAAGATGTGGTTTGCAAATCCAGCCCATCCATTATGTGTGTCCCACTTGTATGAGGGTTCAGACCAAGTTTCAGCAGCATTCAAAACTCAGGTGGGCCCCACCAAGTGCTTTTATACGTTTTAACAGTGTTTCACATGATTTTAGATGGTATGGCCCACCTGAGTTCCGTATACGGCTGATTTTTGGGATATCCCATAATTTAAAGGGTACCCATTAAATGCACGGTGTTGATGGTCGACACGCGTCACGTTGGGGCCCACACAGCTCGACCTCACGGGAGCTTATCATGAGGTCGAGCGCATAGTACCTTTTCATATATATATATATATATATATATATATATATATATATATATATATATATATATATATATATATATATATATATAAAAGTCCAATCAGTGGGCCCATCGATATGACTCTCAATGGAGTGAATCTTTGGATGATCATTTTACATTAGGATGTGGAGCATATATGTTGGGCCGATTTCCTAATCATAAGAGATACCGATTACGCATCATGCATGTGTTAAAAGTCGCACAAGCGATGGGCCCAAGTGTAAAACCCGTATCCTAATTCGTACTGTCCCTGAGGCTTTCACGGTCATTCCGATCAATTTCCGGCGACTCGCGATCTACAACCGGCGTTGCGCGCAATCCTGAGTCGGATCCTGTCGGTCTGAGTCAGTTTGACCCGAGACTTGTACCAGTGCGACCGCGCTGTCGCCGTGGTTCCGATGCCGCGTCTCACGCGCCGAGGCGATACCCAGGCCAGGAGATGTGGGCCTGCGTTCAGTTCAAGAAAAATACCGCGCGTTGCTAATCCCAAGAAAATCCATCACATCAATCAAATCATTTGTCACAAGTACACCCATCCCTAAGTACAACTACCCATCCCCAAAAGTCAACTTTCCCATCACCTCACCCATCTCTCTCCCCATCACTCCATCACTCTCTTATCCATCCCTCTCTCTCTCTCTCTTCACATCACATCTTTCATTTCTCTCTCTTTCATTCTCTCTCACATTTTTTTCCTCCCAAGCCACCCACGTCCAAGCTCCCCATGAGAGAGCTAGTGTGGCCCACCTTCCTACCATCTAATCCCACCCTCTAAAATCGATCTCCACCGTTGAAATTGTACCTTTGGAGCTCTATCATGCATTGGCGAAAGAAGGAAGGGAAGATCAAAGGTGGGTGCATCTATAGGTTAGATTTCTACATTTTATAGTGTGGGTGCTTCCTTCTTTCTTTCTCTCTCTCTTTTTCTTATGCCTTGTGGGTGATCTTATTTATTTGATTTGTGATTTGAGGGCCCACATATGTGGGACCCATCTCGATGTGTGTTGTATCATAGAGGGACCCATAGTGGCAGGGTCCCTCCACCATCCGATATTTCTGTCTCTATTTCTTCCCTGTTTAATGGCCCACCTGATGAATGTATTTTATCTACACTATCCACCCAAGTGGGACACCTTTGCTATCTAACCTATAGCCACTAGCTGCCCGATTTGTGGCTTGTGTGACCGGCCGGTCATACAGGCCCAAATGGCGAAAGACATCACAGATATTGGCCTGATCCCCGGCTGGTGAGCCATATACATCCCCACCTGGATGGATGTATGTATCCAGACTATCTGTCCAGGTCAGAAAAGCCATAAGGCTAGGTGAACCGTGACCAGCTAGAACAGTTGTTATCCAGACCTTCCAGGTCTTAACGCAGGTGAAATACAATACCTGCTTGATCCACTCGAGTGGGCCACATGCACGTGGACCCACCCTGATACATGTTTCATCTATACCGTAAACCTACTGGGACGAGGGACCGACCTTGGTGGATACCTTACATCCACACGTGTGAGGCCTGCATTGTTATATGCATTTTGCACCTGCACTGTCCAGCTCTGGACAGTGCCATGTGGGACCCACCTTGACGTACGTATTTTGTATCCTTGTCTCACGTCTGATGGAAGATGTCAGCAAGTTCTGTGGTCCCACCGTGAAGTATGTTTTATATTCAATCGTCCATCACCTGCTGGGCGTGGGTTGAACGTTGGTGGGCCACCCACGTGGCACCACACCTATGATGTATGTGCTCCATCTGTCCGTCCACCGTTTGGACGTTGGGCCAGTAGCCTAGCTAAATAGCTATTACGGCAACTTCAGCAAATTCTGTGGGGCCTCAGATGTATATATTGTATCCACATCGTCCATCCCTAGACGTGGCGGTGGACCCCACCTATGATGCACATATTTAAGTTGTCCATGCATGGGACCCACCTATAGTATGTGTTGTATACACACCGTTGGCGCATGTGATTTATATCCACGCCACCATCTGTTTGAAGTGTGGGCCCACCCCACACGTGTGGGCAGGTGGGACCCACCTTAATTAATGTATTTTATATCCTCGTCGTCCAGTCATATGGACGGTGGGACCCACCTTGATAAAAATGTTTTAGCCATGTGGTTCACCCTTGGACGTGGGACCCCACTTGGATGAATCGTTCAGACCGTCCAATGGTGGGACTTCACCGTGATGTTGAAATCCACCCCATCCATGCACCGACGTGGAGCCCACCTTGTTGGATGCCTTGCATCCACACGTGTGGTGCCTTACTTAATGTATATGTTTTATCTGCACCGTCCAAGGTGCTGGACGATGCTGTGGATTGCACTTTGATGCATGTATTCTATTCAAACCATCCCTCCATTTTCAATGGAAGTGTGGGACCCACCCACATGTGTGGGAAGGTGGGACCCGCCTTGATGTAATTATTTTTTTAATCCACACCGTCCAGTAGATTGGGACGGTGGGGCCACTGTGATATATGTGTTTACTTATGCCGTCTATCCAGCAGCAACATAGCTACTGGATTAATGTCAGCAAGCTCTGTGGGGCCCACCATAAGGTAATTTTGTATCCAGACCGTCCAAAGGGATGGTGGGCCCCAGCTGATGATGTTAGCAAGTGATACGGGTCTGGTGATCCACACCGTCTACTGGGTGAACAGTTCGGGGCTGCTGTATTGGCGCCAGTGTTGTGGGTTTTATTCACACCGTCTGTATATGTGCACCCCACCATGACCTGTGTTTTTCCATACCGTGCACCCCTCCCCTTCTTACAACGGTAGCAGCTGTTGCTGCTGACGTCAGTGGGCAGGTGGAGCCCACCTTCTGTGATATGAGGGTTAGATCCAACCCTCCCTCAATTGGCGGTTCACGTGTGGGGACCACACTGTGATGCATTCTCCAATGCCGTCTAGGGCCTGGACATTAAGTTTTATGAATTTAATATTAAATTTTATATATATATATATATATATATATTAAATATAATGGTGTGGTGGGCCCTACGTGGGACCCACCTCTGCCCTTCATATGCAGCAAGGTTGCACGTGCAACAGCCATGTACCTGCTCTTTTAGCATCAGCTAGGTATGTGGGATCCGCTGCATGTGTGGATATGATCCACACGGTCCAGCTCTGTGGGTCCCGCTACTGTTCATTGTCAACTAGTTCTGCCGACCCCACCATGATGTATGTGATTTATCCTCACCGTACACTGTTTGGGACGGTGGGAACCCACTTGATGTATGTTTTGCATCCTACCCATCCATCCTTGCACGTGACCCACATTGGTGCATGTGCTCTTCATCAGCATCGTCCATCTTGACGAACTACATGGGGCGCACCATAATGTATATGTAATCTACGCCATCCATCTATCAAGTGGACCACACTGAAAAATCGGTGGATATTGAACATCCACCATTGAAACCATTTTTGGGTGTACAGAAGTTTGGATCAATAAGATATTTTTTTTCTACTTAATTCAAGTATTTGTAACCTTATGACCAGATTGGGTAGAAAATAATGTTATGGTGGGCCCTATCTTGATAATGCGTTATATTCACAGCGTCCACCTGGGTAGGTGGTGTGGGACGCCACTATGATATTTGTGTTTCATTCTTGCTGCCTAGCTGTGGGCCCCATGTGATGTATGTATCTCCACCATCCAGTCATTGGACGGTGGGACTTACCTTGATACACGTATGGGAAACGGATTGGCTAGAGTACCCTCACACCAACTATATACCTGTCATGCGTACAGGGCCCACTTGATGTATATAAGGCCCACTAGTGCAACCCATTGATGTAGTCCACATTGATGTATATAAGGCTCACTAGTGCAACCCATTGATGTAGTCCACATTGATGTATATAAGGCCCGTTAGTGCGGCCCACCTGATGTGTTTGTGGCCCATTTGTGTGAGGCCCGTTAGTGCGGCCCACCTGATGTGTTTGTGGCCCATTTGTGTGAGGCCCGTTGGTGCGACCCATGTAATGCAGCCCACTTGATGTATTGTGGCCCATTTGTGCGAGGCCCGTTGGTGCAGCCCATGTAATGCGGCCCGCCTGATGTATTGGGCCCATGGGTTGAGCCCCGTTGTGATGTATGGAGCCCATGGGTTAAGGCCCATTGTGATGTATTCAATGCCCTTATATGAAGCTCAATGTGATGTAAGTGAGGCCGTTTATCATGACCGATTATCGATTAGCGATCGAGGTTGATTATCTTGACCGATTGCCGATTAGCGATCGAGGCCGTTTATCATGACCGATTGTCGATTAGCGATCGAGGTAGATTATCATGAACGATTGTCGATTGACGGTCGAGGCCGATTATCATGACTGATTACCGATTAGCAGTCGAAGCCGATTATCATGACTGATTACCGATTAGCGATCGAGGCCGATTATCCTGACCGATTGCCGATTAGCGATCGAGGCCGTTTATCACGACCGATTACCAATTATGATGGCCGATTGCTGATTTCGATTGTAGGGGCCCAATGTGACGTACATGCGACCCATATTTGAGGCCTGACGTGATGTGTATTCAGCCGTGTCTAAGGCCCAATGTGATGTATATTGAGGCCTAGGTGATGAGGCCCATTGTGATGCATTTGAGGGCCGGGTGAAAAAGCCCATTGTGATGTATGTTAGGCCCATGAGCAGGGCCCACCTGTTGTGTACATGTAACCCTTGAGTAAGTCCCATTGTGTTGTATATTAGGCCGTTGTGTAAGGTCGTGGGCCCATTATATGTTTGGATTTATGTGGGTCATTCCTTAGGGCAATGTTGGTTAAATGTCCACATTATCGAGGCCGATTGTTGATACTGATTATGAGTATGTGTCAGCATAGCATCATGATACATGCCCATACGCATCATCTGCATGTTTGTTATGAGATGTGATTGACCATTGCATATGTCATTGGGTAGGATGATATGAGACTCCCTGATAGGCGGAGATTGTCTCGCATGAGTGCACGGTATGCGTAGGACTGATGCATGACTGGATTGTATGACTCATGCATCTTGCATTGTGTGTTGTGATTACTGTATGCCCTAGCGACATCAGGGCCGTAGCCTCCACAGGCATATCGTGGATGGCCAGATGAGACACCGGAAATCTGTTTTACATGGGGTGCTATAGATATCCCTGGGTGAAAGTCCCTAAACCCTCTTGGTTCCAGAGGTTGCTCTAATGTCTAGACCGAGTGGGTAGATGAGCGCTGTGTGCCGATTACCAGATGGCTGCGCTCTCCACTGTTTCGTGGTCGGTTGGAAGGGGGTGCGGCCTTACCTGCCCGAGAGGAGGGGGCGATGCTAGGCTGAGTCTGACCAGCTCGAGGAATGGGTCCGCTATCGACGAGTCGAGCCCGATATTGGCAGACGGATAGTGAGGTCTCTTCCACTTACCTTATTGCGCGCGATGTGGCGGCGATCTGGTTTAGAGTGTACTAGACCCCGGTGATTTCTCAGAGAGGAACCGTACTGACATGTGGACTTATTGAGTAGGAGATGCATGCTCATTCATTCATTCACTATCCACTCGGGCTGGTGGTGCGCAACTAATTGTTGTGTACCTTCGTTATGGCAAGGATTTCGGTTGGGCGCGCGACTTGCCTGAGATCAGGAGTTTATCACAATGAGTCTGACTATCCAAATTTAGGTATGGGACTGGTTTGGATAGAAGTCCCTTGTGGTGGACCCCATAGCCTGCGATACTACGTACTATCATCCCGACTTCACACTCCAGCATGGTTATTTCATTCGCATCGCATATTACATTACGTCCGCAGGCATATGGCATCTTGGGTTGCTATTTCTGCACTTATGTGGCCTGGATAGATTTAGCAGGAATTGTATATTGCATTGCATTCTCGACATCTGCTATTTAGCTCTTTATGACTCCTTATCACATAGTTGTTCTATATTGCGTATTCTGATATTGATTAACTTATAGACTTGTCCATACTTCCACTTACCCTGTTATCGTATGACTTACATCTTGTCAGTATTTTCGCTTACTCTGATAATTCCTGCTCTTGTTAGTGTTTCTGCTTATTTAGACATTGTATGGTTTATGGATTACCAATTTTTTTTTCGGTATTGTATGATTATAGCATTGTATTGAATACTTGGCACTTACCTTGTGCACACACTGACACCACCCTCTAAGCTTCTATAAGCTTATGCACGATAGATGCGTGCAGGTGATGTTAGGTTGCAGCAGTGCTGAGCTTGGAGCGTGCAGTGGTCTTCTGGAGCTTGATTTTTATTTATGTATTTCCCTTTCAGTATTGTACTCAAACGATTATATTATTGGATATGTGATGATGATATTGTCTTGTGAATTGGGTAATCTTGTGGTTATGCTTATTATTAGTTATATGTACAAAAAAAAAATCCTCCTCGTAGGATTCCAGGATCGGAATCTGGCATATGAATGCTAGGAGCCGAGAATGGGGTACTACAGAGGCTGTCGGCGCCGGATTCGGCGATCGGGAATTCTGTGAGCCCGGTTTCCGAGTTTGGGGCGTGACACCAAGTATGGTTTTAAAAAAAATAAATAAATAAATACACACACGTACCTCACATGGGAACTCGAACTCAACCTCAATGTTGAAACGTCTAGCCTCTGCCAGTGAGCCATCTATTGAGACCCAAAACAAACTCTATATCGAGATCCATGAACCCCAGGGGTAACCGAACCCAGTTGGATTCGGTTTTACAGGACCCAACCCAGTGATAGTCCTAGACCTCATCCATATTGATGAGCTTGGTACGGATCTACCTCATTCATAATGGGCTATGATAGTTCACCACCATTTTAAGAAACAGTGATGATTCTCCAACTGTACCCATGGCGTGGATGTGTGCCGTTCAACTGACCAAAATCTGCGTTGAGCATAACCAGAGACATAAAGTGAGAAACAGTATCAAACCAACGGTTTTTCCTTCATTGGACGCAGACTAGGTACTAGCCCCCACCTGGCCCAAGGTCGGCACAGGCAGGGGCTCCGAGGAGCCCCGCCATGATGTATGGGTTTTATCCATGCTATCCATCCATTTTGGTATAATCCCAAAAATGATACAGATCCAAAGTTCAAGTGGACCACACCACAGGAAGCAGCGGTGATAATGAAAATGACGCCCACCGTTGAAACCTTCGTAGGGCGACTATGATGTTTATTTGACATTCATAAGGTCACGTAGACCTGGATGGAGGGGAAAAAACAATCACCAACTTGATCCAAAACTTGTGTGGCCCAAAGAAGTTTTGGATGGCAGGCTTTAATTCTCCAGTGTGGTCAACTTGAGCCTTGGATTTGCCTCTTTTTTTGACTTATACCCTAAAATAAAATGGCAAAATGGATGGACAGTGTGGATAAAACCCATACATCACGGTGGCCACTCAGATCTCTTGCCCATGCCGAGCTGGGACAGGCGGGGGTTGTACGCAATCCGCGTCCTCCTTTTCCGACTGTATATCCCAATTTTACCATGGCGGTATGCCAACCGAGTTAGCTCGGTTAGCTTGCTCGACTCTACTTGAAAAAGCTCGATTTGACTTTGTTCAAAACTGAGTTTGAGCCGAGTCGAGCTGATATTTTGAGCTCGAAAAAATTTTGAACCAACTTCGAGCTTGCCTAGCTCAACTCAACTTGACTCAGATTGAACCCAACTCGAATCGAACCAGTTCTGTGACTTGGTTATTTTGATATTGATGTGGCTCACCAAGTGTTTAATGAAATGACTTAATAAAGTGTCGGCTGGTGGCAAGGAAGGTATGTTTTATCAAACAAATACTGTTTTTTCTTAATTTTGATGTTGCCTAAAAGGTGTTAAAATACCTGTAGAACCATTGCTGGTGTTTTACATAAAATGAGAATTTGAAGGTGCAATCCATGTGCTTGTGAAAATGCTGCACAGGTGAACTCGGCTCGATCTTGGCTCAAACTCGGCTCGAACTAGCCTAAGCTGCTGACCGAACTGAGCCGAGTTGGCCAGTCAAGCTCGAGGATCGAGCCAAGCCGAGTTCGAGTTGAGGTCAACTAGTGGTCGAGACGAGTCGAGCTGTGCCAAGCTCGACTCAGTTCAACTCATGTACACCTCTACTTTTTACCCACCTTTTTCGTGCAACCCAAACTTTACTTTTCCAAACTAATACCCTATTGTATGGCAGCAATGTCACGAGACCAAAATACCCCAGGTCCAACAATGGTGCCACTACCCCATGGATCATTATGCGATGGTGTCGTCGCCCACCACCATGTTCATGGTGTATTGACGCCATCAAGTTCTGTTGGTCCCATCATGAGGTATATGCTATATCCGAACTGTCCATCCATTGGGCGAGCTCCTTGTAAGGCTTGAGCCGAATAATAAGACAGATTTAATGATCAAGTGGACCACTCGACAAAAAGCGGTGGGGGATTGAACGTCTACCATTGAAACTCTTTTGGGGTCACAGAAGTTTTGGATCAATATGATATTTGTTTTTCCTCTTCATCAGTCTTCTTTACCTTATGAACAGATTGTATGGAAAATAAACATTATGGTGGGACCTTCAAATGTTTTAACAGTGAAAATTATTATCCCCACTACTATTTCTGGTGTGGTCCATTTGAGTTTTGGATATGATTCATTTTTTTGCTCGCGATCTAAAATGATCTCTACAAATGGATGAATGTTGTAATATAATAAATAAGTCATTTTCAGGCCCATTTAAATTTGATATCATTTGAACCGTTCATATTACTCTAAAATTGATCGAGAACTTTATCAAAGCAACTGAGAACTTCATGAAATCGAAAGAGAACTTCATAAAATTAACCAAGAACCTTGTGAAATTGAATGAGAACTTCATAAAATTAACCGAGAACCTTATGAAATTGAACGAAAATTTTATGAAATTGACCGAGAACTACGTGAAAATGACCGAGAACTTCGTGAAATGAAATGAAAACTTTGTGAAATTAAACGAGAACTTCGTGAAATTGAACAAGAACTTCGTAAAATTGACCGAGAACTCGCATAAATTGACAGAAAACTTATGGATATTGACCGAGAATTGAGTGAAATGGATCGAGGACTTCTTGAAACTGACCAAGACTTGAGTGAAATTAAACGATACTGCGTGAAATTGAACGAGAACTTCATGAAATTAATCAAGAACTGCGAAAAATTGACCGACAACTTAGTGAAATTGACTGAGGACTTTGTGAAACTGACCAAGAACTTAATGAAATTGAACGAGAACATCATGAAATTCACCGAGAACTTAATGAAATTAACTGAGAACTGAGTGAAATTACCCGAGAACTGCATGAAATTGACCGAGAACTCGCTTAAATTAAGCGAGAACTTGCAAAAATTGACCGAGAACTTACAGAAATTGACTAAGAACTTGCAAAAATTGACTGAAAACTGAGTGAAAATCACCGAGAACTTAATGAAATTAACCGAGAACTTCGAAAGATTGACCAAGAACTAAGTGAAATTGACCAAGAATCTCATGAAATTGACAAAGAACTTAATGAAATTAACCGAGAACTGAGTGAAATTGATCGAGAACATCGTCAAATTGACCAAGAACTTAATGAAATTGACCGAGAACTTCATAAAATTGAACGAGAACTAAATGAAATTGACCAAAAAACTTCAAGAAATTGAACAAGAAGTGAGTGAAAATGACCGAGAACTTCGTGAAATGATCGAGAACTACGTGAATATGGCTGAGAACTAAGTAAAATTAACGGAGAAATGAGTGAAAGTGACCGATAACTGAGTGAAAGTGACAGAGAACTTAATGAAATTGAACGAGAACTTCATGGAATTCACCGAGAACTTAATGAAATTAACCAAGACTGAGTGAAATTGACCAAGAATTGCATGAAATTGACCAAGAACTGCATGAAATTGACCGAGAACTCGCTTAAATTGACCAAGAACTTGCATAAATTGACTAAGAACTAAGTAAAAATCACCGAGAACTTGATGAAATTGACTGAGAACTTCATGAAATTGACTGAGAACTTAGTGAAATTGACCAAGAATTTCATGAAGAATTTAATGAAATTTACCGAGAACTTAATGGAATTGAACGAGAACTGAGTGAAATTGATCAAGAACCTCATCAAATTGACCGAAAACTTAATGAAATTGACCGAGAACTTCATGAAATTGACCGAGAACTCAGTGAAAATGACCGAGAACTTCGTGAAAAAGACCGAGAACTAAATAAAATTGACCGAGAAATAAGTGAAAACAACCAAGAACTGAGTGAAAACGACCGAGAACTTCATGAAAATGATCGAGAAGTTCATGAAATTAACCTAAAACTTCATGAAATTGACTGAGAACTCATGAAATTAACCAACTTCTTGAAAATGACCAAGAACTGAGCGAAATTAACCAAGAACTTTATGAAATTAACCGTAAACGTCATGAAAATGACAAAGAACTTCATGAAATTGATCGAGAACTACATAAAATTGATCGAGAACTACATGAAATTGACCGATAACTTCATGAAATTTACCGAGAACATCATGAAAATGACCGAGAACTTCATGAAATTGACCAAGAACTGAGTGAAATTGAATAAGAACTACATGAAATTTACCAAGAACTTCATGAAATTTACTGAAGTTCTCGATCATTTTCATGAAGTTCTCAGTCAATTTTACTCAGTTCTCAATCAATTTCACGAAGTTCTCGATCAAGTTCATGAAGTTCTCGGTTAATTTCATATAGTTCCCGGTCAATTTCATGAAATTCTCGGTCAATTTCATGAAGTTCTCGATTAATTTCATCGAGAACTTAAGTAAAATCATAACAATTCACAAACAAATCACCATCCATAATTAAATTAATTCACAATTCATGAACAAATCTTCATTCAACATGAATTTTATACAAGATATTACTAACAACAAAATACAAATTTTCACAAAATTTTCCTCTTCTTCCCATGCGCTGCTTCTTCGATCAATGCACCATTTTCATCCTTCCTTGAAAAAATAAAATGAAGAAAAAGAAAACCCTTCAAGATTTCACATTTATCGATGCATCCAGTTTGAGGGAATTAACGTAGCCCTGGGCAAGATGGAAGATGACAAATGTAGAATGATAGTATATGGAGATTCAATGGAGATTTTAGGAAGAAAATGGGTGAAAAAAAAGATGCGTACTTACGTTTTTTGGGTATAATTGAGTGAAAGGAACACAACCCATAAAGAATGATATTTTCATCTACAAATAGTGTATCCGTACAATATGGTATTAGTTTGGGAAAATAAAGTTTAGGTTGCATAGAAAAGGCAAAGGGTAAAAAGTGAGATACACAGTGGAAAAAAACACTCTTCAGAATTTGTACAATTAAACTAACGTAATGTTAACCATCCATCTCATAGCCATCAAATGACTTCAGGGATTTCCTGATCAAAGTGCTTTTAGATATAGATGGCTTGAACATGAAACAGGGCAATCTACTACAAGCAAGGAACGTGGGAATTTGAGTCAGATTTTCCCATCAGTTGACTGGTTATATAAAAATCACGGGCCACTTGACGATTGAAAGTTGCGGATTTCATTCCACAACGATCTGAACAGTGAGAACTGTGTATCAAACACTGGCTCGCAGCCAAACCAGGCCAGTTGGGTTAAGTTGGGGGGTCAACCCGGCCTCAAGTGGACCCAACCTGACCCAAATTCCTCAACACTCCACCCAAATTACATTTGACTATTCCAATCAAACCTAACCCGACTCGAAGTTGCTCGACCCAAGCCCACCCGAAATCAAATTAGATTGGCATATTTCAACCCGAGGACCATGTAATGTACACGTTGGCACTTTGGTAATCCACACAACATATAGCACGTGAAAACACGGCACAAGGCACTAGATCCAAACCATCAATCAAGTAGGTCTCATATCCAGATGGCTATATAGAAACAATCAGATCAGTCGTCCGCTCATGATAGATTATCCATAACTAGCGGAACTAATGGATGCGTACAAAAAGACACAATTGAGTCATTGTAGTTGCCATGTGTGAAATTCCTCACTTTCTTGTCCTGCATGTCGTCTTAAAAGTGCATATGATTCAAATCATGCAGACATATAATCCCCAACAACACGTGTGTGGCAAAGTGCAGGCCAGAATATTAGGCAAGAGAGTGCACTTGGATGTTCTTGGAGTAACCAAGCGGGAGAAAACTGGGACATGGCATTCCCAACCTTTGAATTTTGTGGACTTGAATGAGTGAATTGGCAATGGTGCACCAAAGAAAGAGATCTTCACCCCTACAAATTTTCACAGAGTGGTCCATCCACTCTAGGCCTGCCCCACAGCAGCATGGTCAAGATCACTAAACTGTGTGGGTCCACCTGTTATAAAGTCCCTAGTACAAACAAAGAGGTTTTCAATCTATAACAACAAATGTTTCTGATACTTTCTAGGATCTCTGATGCATAAAGAGGCTAATAGACTTGAGCTTGCACAGGGCACGTGTGGGATTTCTGCATGCATGTGGGCAAACATCGGACTTCTCATGTTGACTGTGTAAACTTGGACCTTTTTTCTTTTGTAGCCATCTTCTTTATATGGCCCTGATTTAAAAGAGATGGACGGCCTGATGGCCCTTTGGACCCCATGCTTGGACCACTTGATGGCCAGCAATGAACCACTCAACACAAGAATCTCCAAACTCAAACTACCGAATAGACAATACTTAGAAACATGAACAATAGAAGAGAGGTTACAATATTATTCTAAGAGAATAAAAAATCGAACTCACGTTTTATGTAATCCTCTTGAATTCCATAGGTTAAACTCATACACAGAATATTACATACATGTTTCATGCCAACTGCTGATCCTAATAATAGAAATGGCTATTAAAACGACTCCTAACAATTGCAAAGCTGTAAATAACTTCTATAATCTAGCATCCCTAGAATATAACAATAGGCTTCCACGCATGTGGCTTGGCTTACGGAGTTTGAAAATCCTATTTACATTGGACTTCCAACATCCTCTTAAATTAGACTTTCCAGAAGCTGACATCCACTTTTTTATCTTCAATCTTGTAAGACCTTTAACTATCAATGTTCTCAAAAACTTATCCACATCTTCATCTTTGGACTTGCAAAATAAGATCTCGACTTCAGAATCATATCAATTGAGAGACTAACATTGCCATCTGGACTGATGTGTAAGCTATATCTGATCTTGTTATTTGTATCCAATGCATTTCGTACCAAAATTCGAACCTTACGTGCTTCATCTTGACCTTCAACCTCGAATAATAAGCATATCCTCCATATCTTCATCTTTGAATACTTTCGCTTTTTCACCTTCACCAATAAATTTTGAATTTTGAATTTTTCAAATTCCATCTCTTACTGATATTTTAGGACACTGTTCTATTAATGCATTCACACAAAATAGTTTATAGCTTCCTATGCATCCATAGAGTTTTTCCAGTTGAGTGAAATACTTCTTTCTCATCCTTCTCTCCATTCATGAAATTCTGTATGAGAGACTCATTGCTGTGACACTCCATCTCGTCAAAATTGATGTGATACAAATTTAAAAAATTAAAATCTGTGAATTTTAACTTAGTGAAACACACTTTTAAAATGTTAAGAACGTGGAATCCATTTCTATCTTTGAAATTTTCTTCGACCAACTACCATTTTTAATATTCTTCACTTTCCCATATTTATAAAAGAAAATGGAATTTTTGATGTCATCATCCTGACTTCACTTTCAATATCATTAAGTTCATCAATCTCATCTTCATGCTTGAGCATGGTAATTTCCTCCTTGCGAAATTCATCTGATTCGAAATCACCAATCCAGTAGTCCATGGGCACTTATTTTCATCACTTTTGTAAGAAAATTCTTCAAGTTTTTTTTTTCCAAACTTGAGATGAATAAACTAAATTCTCTACATGTGTCCAAACTAATTGATACAACCGCTAATGCTCTCTCAAATTTCCCAAGTCATAATTGATCAATCATTTCTTGGCATCTTCACCTCATTTCCATCAATAATTTTCCATATTCCATAACCTTGGAGATACACATGTACTTTGGTTCTCCAAGTCACATAATTTTGTTAGTGTCAGCTTTTCCATTGTTACAAAAATAAACATGATTAATATTTCCAAAAAGATATCATCTCAAATATCTCTTTTATAGCACCCACTACTATCAAATCTTAACTTTCCAAAAATGAGACCTACAAATCTATCGATCTAAGATGCACACCAAGAATGACTAAAAAAAGACTAGATTAAATTACCAATGATACGCACCAAAACCGTCAAGCACACGTGCCAAACTCTGCTAAACACTTCCTTTCACCTTGGTTCTTTCTCACCAAGAAACTTCTTCACCATAACTTCCGATACTACTTGATGGCCCTTTGGACCCAATGCTTGGAACACTTGATGACCCGCTTAATGGACCACCCAAGACAAGAATCTCCAAACTCAAACACAGTGGAGACAACACTAATAAATATGAACTATAGAAGAGACCTTGCAAAATTATTTTAATAGAAAGAAAAACAAAATAATGTTCAAGTAGCCCTCTTGAATTCCATACATTCAAATCTAACCATAGAATGCTATATACGTGTTTCATGCCAACTGCTGCTCCTAATAACAGAAACACCAATAAAAACAAGGACCCCTAAAAATTGCAAAGCTGTAAATAATAGCTCTAACTTAGCATCCCTCAAATAGCAATAGGCTAGTATGAATGTGTCTTGCTTAGGGAGTTTGAAAAGTCCTTTTCATTGAGGTGGGGTGGGGAATCTTTCCCATCATCCCTCTTTATGTGATCTTCATCAATAGGAGTAGAAATAGGCCCGCTTCAAAACAGGGTGTGGTTGGCATGTTTATTGATTAGGCCTAAAATGAGATAAGGACCTGGCCCATTCATTGATTGGACCTAAAATTCGGGACTATGCCTCATTCTGTTTATGACTAACTCATCGCTCCAGTAGAAGAAGAGGTCTATCCAAACCTAGGTTAGTCTCTAACCATGGGCATGAGCCCATCGGATATCCCATGAACTTGTTATGACCATTGTTCAGAGTATCCCGATATTATCTGTATCTCCAGCTCGGCGATACCGATAACTGTACTAGTCTTAGAAATTCCAGGTATAGGCGATGCATCTAAATACCACCAATGTATCGCCAATATTTTCGACTGTGTAAATTCCAAGTATTGCTTGTATCACCAATGTATCAATATCGCCAATATTTAGGTGTCGCTTGTATCGCCAATATATTGACGATATTTCAATAGTATTGCTAATGTATCAATACTGCCAAAAATATGTTTATTAAAATAAAAAAAAAAATTCCATTTCAATTTTTTTTTAGGCACATAATGTGTAGTGTTCAAATTGTCGACGATAATATCGATCATATCATGATATTATCATTATCACAACACGGTCTTTCATTTCCTTTCCAGTTGTTGACGATTTCTTCGCTAAATATTTACATGTTGTCAATATTCTGAAATATCAATGGATGTTTGGATGGAAGGTTGAATGGTTGGATGGATAAATGGGATGGTTGGACTGGTTTCTTACGACAACACATGCTTTTAGACCCCCGTTAAATGGAAACTTATTATGGATGCTTCTTTTTTTGCAATTATTTTATTCTTATACATGCAAACATTTGTATTTTAGCATCTCCTAAAGTTTCACTAAAAAATTCCATCCTTTTCCCCATGTTTCCCCAATGATTCGCTGCATTTCTGGTTATTAGCAATATCGATATTGTTTCCATATCCCCGGCTAGTCAAACTTGTAGCAAAACCGATACTTCAAACACTAGTTATGACATGTCCATAAATACTTGTAGCACTCGTGCCATCCATCCATCCATACTATTAACTAAAATGAGATATGAACTAATTTTTAAGCGGTAACCAATCAGGGCCAAAGAAAATTTCTCAACCAAAAGAAACAAATTTTTAGAAACCGCTTCCTCTCCCCACTACTAGAAACACTTACAAAACACTTTCTTCTCTCCTCGCACATGTGGTGGTCATGTACAACCATGCACACCCCACAAATGGTTGGCTGTAGAGCATGTCTCATCAATGAGCAATCTTAACCATCCAATCAATGACTATCGATTTGATTGTTAGAAGTAAATACAGTGACTGGACCAAACTCCCATGGAAAAATTGTATGGTAAATATCTTCTCAATATAGTTTTTAGACTACGCTCTATCCAAAATTAGGCCCACCATTTAGATGGTATGGATCAGCCTACAATTAGACCATGCATATGGTGGAAGTCACTCCCATTTTTAAAATGGTAGTGAACTTCCTTAGGAGTCCAACAAACCTATGGTTGGCAGGCCTAGGGTTGACTTGGACCCAGATTTTGAACTTGTTGGACCAGGTCTACTCAAAAGATTGATTTTGGCTTGGCTCAAGCCAGGCCCATTGCTAGACCATTTCTCACACTCATACTCACAACCCCTCTATGGACGAGCCCACCTACCACACAAATGTTAGGTAAGACTGAATATGAATGAGTTAACTTGGAAGGAAAGCACCCGGGAGAGTGAAGATGATGCAGGATGGGTAGAGGACAACTCAATGGAGGGCCAAAAGTCTTTGTTAAAACTTAACTATTTTTAGTAAGTTCTATTGTTTTCTATTTTTAGGGTTTAAGAGTATGGTTGTGGCCTAGAGTCTTTGTTTTACTCATGTAAGAGTTGCTTACAAGTTTTGGTAGACATTTTGTATTGTTTTTAGTAATTCTGACTATTTTGAGAAAGTTTCCTATTTTGAATCAAATTAGGGCATAAGGTTTCTTTTACTTATATAAGCATAATACGCAACACTTTCATCAATAGCATAAATTTTATTTTCCATTTTTAGAGCTTTTCTCTCTTTGTGTGGATTCGAGGGCTTCGCTTGAGAAGAAGACGGTGATCGCCTCTCTCTACATCTCGCCACATTAGAAGACTTGTATTACTCAAAAGCTCAATTGCTTACAAGTTTATGAGGTTATGGAGCCCTTTTGGACCCAATGCTTAAATCCACTTGATGGCCCACTTTCACGTACCAAAATATATGTATCACAAAGATCTACAATCACAATGGATATGCAATTTTGAAAGATTTAATGGGCATTCTCATAATCTCATAGAGAACTCACGTATGTGATATCACTACGTACAAAACTCCAATTAAAAGACTCACCATTACACATGTACCAAAGCAAGAGAACATCTCTATTTACACAAGACACCTATACCACTGTGACTACATGTCACCATTGGATTGGACTCTATCCTAACTAGAGACCACCAACTCTATTGCCATATCAACATGCAACATATTTTAGATCCCAAAAGAATGACAAAATATTACGACACATAATCAACTTAAAAAGTCCTATTTACAATAGACTTCCAACATCTTCCTTAAACAAAATACTATGACACATAATTGACTTAAAAAGTCCTATTTACAATAGACTTCCAACATCTTCCCTTAAATTTGACTTTGAACATGTGCCATGGATGCAATTTCTTAGTACATATATATCAGTATCAAAGTTTTCCCCTAGTTAGGGTTTGAATTAGAACATCACTCAATAGTATCCACAGCAACACAAAGCAAGAGGAAGAAAGAAGGAAGAGGGAAGGAGGAAGAAGAGAAGGAGCATCAAGAGGAGAGGAGAAAAAGGGTCACAACTCGCCCGGGTTTAGGGACTCATTCAAGTCACTGAGCATGGGGAGAAACTCAAGAAAATTCGTCGAATCATGTCTGATTTTCACCCACATTGAGTCCACACCATTTAACTCAGTGTGGCAAAAAAAATAAAAAAGTTGACTTGGGCAAGTCGTGAGTCAACTCGCTGGGTTGGCCAACCTTGCTTGGATGTTAGTATGGGTGAGTTGGCCCATGTGCAAGCTATGTTCCTAGACATGTTGTACTAACATAACTTGACCTGTTGGGACTTAGAAGGTAGGTGCTAACATGAAAAGTTGAGGCTTCTACATTGGGAGTAGGGGTGTCAATGGGCCGGGCTCGGGCCTGCAAAATCAGAATTTTGAATAGGGTCGGCCTGATGGCCCGGCCCAAAGCAATTCAAAATCCAAGCCAAGACTAACCTCAGGCTCGGCCCATTGACAACCCTAATTAGGAGATGAGCTACTGCACTGACTCATCCCTCTATTGCCTAGTTAATGTAAAATCAGTCAAACTAATATCTCATTGCGATGAGAAGTTAGCCAAGAAGAGCTCTCGCATATGGTCCCATGACTGCACAGAATTTGAGGCAAGCTTGGTGTGGTACCATTTGAATGATTCCCCCATGAGGAAAGTGCCAAAGAGTTGTAGGCAATACTACAGCCCACGGGACAAATTCCCCATCACCGTCAAGAATGATCAAACTTTCTGAAAGTAGGGCATTTGAAGTTGGTCGGAAAAGCAAATGTATCCACTTCTGGTGTGTAGTATCCTAAAGACAAACTTCGTTCACACCTCACGCTCACACTTGGTAGAGCATATCAGCCACCAGTTGTCAAAAATCACTCCTCGACACAGGGGAGGAGGGAGCTAAGCAGATGCATAAGACCCAATTCGTGGAACCTACCATTGTGGCAGAGGGTTGCTTTGAGGTTGTTGTTCATCATTAGATTGCCCTTCTAGGGGTTTCTTGGGCATTTGTGCCTCGACGAGAGAAAGATTGCCCTGTCTGTTCTTGGTAGCAAGAACAGTCATGATCATGTCAAGCCTCTCTTTCATCTCAGCACTCTCCCTTCAAAGGCGCATCATCTGGTCCTCTTAAGAGGGAGGATCGGATCCTTTTGTTTTTGTCATGATGGAATTTTTTTGTAGATGAGCGGAAGAACTAACTGGTGTAGAGAAGGCTAGCTTAAGTGAGGTCCATCTAGAAGAAGAGGTGGTGTAGCTCAACCTAAGGGAAACGCATGAGGTGGTGGATGTTAAAGAGCTTTTAGAGGAGAGCGGTGGAAACTCTTTTCTAGAAAGCTTGAAGCGTGGCCGACTCTAGAAGGGCAATTGTCAAGATATCAGCAAGGGCGCCTTGGTAGGATAGGCATAAGCCAATTTTCTACTGACAGGGCCCTCAGTGCACAGAGCACATTGTTAAGGGTGAGCCAGACGAGGCAAGCGGTGACGGAAGTAACTCCACCTGTGGTACTGCTACAAGCAACAAGGCATGCCTTTTAGAGCCATGCCCTTGGTTGATTGTGTTCTAGAGGCAACCGAAATTAGTCCAAAAAATGCTATGTCAACCTTGGTTGTTGGGGCAGCCTTGGCCCGAAAGAAAACATTTGCAGGGCTTCAGCAAAAATCACGACCTTGGTCGTGGCGCATGCCTTAGCCTGCACAACTAACTTAGAGTGAGAGGTGGGCTTGATCATTGACACAGCGCTAGCCTGAATAGCGCCCTTAGCCATGGAGGCAACCTTGGCCAGTGTGGTTGCCTTAACCACAATAGCTTGGCCGTAGAGGCGACACGAGCCCTTATGGCAACCTTGTCCGTTGATGTGGCCTTGCTTTGTTAGTGCACTTATTTGCGCACCTTTTTTGTCAAATCACGTGCATCGGTGAGTTGGTTGAGCCCTTGGAAGCTGAAGACCGAAGACAAATGAAGGCTGGAGCATCAAGGAAGTGAAGAACATATATATGAGGTGCCTTGGTGACCTTAACCCTTGACTTAAAACAACATAAACCTCTAAATGATCATGCCCCAATAGGTAAACATTTAATTGATCATCTCATAGCCTTAGGAGCCCTTAAAGATCATGCTTAGATTGGCTATAAAGGTCCCGAGTTGCTGGAAAACAAAATGCACAAACCAACCAACTCATAAATGAGTTCAATTGATCGATCGAGTAATCTAGACTTCCTCGAACGATCTTGATCAATTGAACCTAGCCAAAACAATCCAGCAAGTTCATTGGACTATTTCGGCCAACTTCTATCAATCAACAAAGGCTAGCCATTATAGATCCATTGGGACTTTTTATTTATAAATATAACATTCGGATCTTTGTGCAAATGATTAATTTTGGCATTTTAGAGACCCTAGTGCATTCCAAGATCTATCAAACCCCATCAAATTTATCCCAATGGGATCCATGCTCTCTTCTTAATGATTCTTCACTCTAATGAGCATTTCAAGCACCTCTATAAGAAGATCAAAATCTCAAGCCCTCTCTAGAATTTAGACACTGATTCCATTGGCAAATCCTAGTGTCTATCAACATATAGAGTGTTCATCAAGATGAATCCCCTAGGAATTCAACTTTCCATTAGTTATAGGAGATTCTACCCAACTCGCATCACATTGGTCACCTTAGTAGAGCATTGTATGCAACGTGTTTGATATTGGAGCTGAAGCACTGGCAAGCATCAGCATCAATGATCGAGGGAGCAATTGATGAGCGAATTCAAAGATGGGAGAGCTTTGAAGAAGCAACTCAAGCACAGTGCGTCAAATGGGCTCAATTCGACAAGTGTCATGTACAAGTCCATACTCTCTTTCCTTATGTAGGATTGAGGGTAAGAGTTTGTAACCCAAACTCGATAGGTTCTTGTGTATGACCTACATTTTTGTTTTGGGCCGAATTCACTAGGCACAGGTGTGTACGTGTTAGTCTCTGTGGGAGCCTCCGGCGGGAGCAAATATAAGTTCTTGGACTAGTACTGAGGTTATTAGTTTGCCGATAGAAAATCAACTAAAGTCTCTTACCGAGATTTTAAATCAGCAAACCTAGGTCCTTGTATAGGATTGTAAAGGTTAGAGGTGAACCAGATTTAAAACCTCCGATAGTGAATACCGGTACACTCTAAGAGAGTGTGTCCACCGGGAATAGAGTAGGGAAACTGAACCACTATACATGCTTGTATTTGATATTGTCATTTGAGCATTTTTCTAATTATGTTTATGTGATTATTTAATTGAATTATATGTATGCATGATTAGATAAATGCTAGGATTGGAATAGTTAGCACATCCCACACACACATGTACACTATCAATTATGGACTAGTTGCTTATTTATTCATGCTTTACAGTCTATGTGATTGGACCCACTATTGGCTTAGAAGCCTTAGTGTTAATTTGCCTTACTTAGTTTAAATGTTAAATTAGCTTAAGTTAGGCAATTGTATTTTAATTAGCATAAATTTTTATTTGGTCCTAATCCCCCAGGACAGCCATTCATTCTATAGCTCCGCCAAGCTTACGCGTGTCGTGGTAGACTATTCCATGCAATTTCAAGCTTTAGTAGAGTGAATGGACAACAGAAGCAAGCCGCTCAAGTAAGAGATTACAAATCCTCTAGCAAGAAAGAACAAGAATGTCTTCAGAGCAGTGAAAGTCATTTCTTGATGGTATGCTTGAAAGTTTCTGCAAATTGAGCAACAATAGAGATATCCCCTTGAAGGCATAAAAGATAAGCGAGCCATGTAGGCCATGTATGCAAGTATACATAGTGTTCACCTTAGTGTTTACTTTAAAGACGAAAGGAGGAATGTTCCTGTTTCGACAAGAAACAAATGCATTCGATTTAGGAGACTATCTTATTCGATCATAACAGAGAGAGTGTATGGAGAACAATCATCATATTTATTCATACTGAGTTCATTTACATCCTTTGATTTCCCTTGATTCTAAGATAGATTATTTAAAATGCAAAAATTGCAAGAGTTCGAATATCGAATCTGGATATCAAATCCGACAGCATTTCGGCTTGTGATTTGGTCATCTCATTGAGAGGAATGTTGTGCAGATCTGATCATCTGATCTCTCTTTCTTGAGCTCATGTCCTTGTACAAAAGGAAAATTGAAGACTACGAAAGCTACGAAGATTAAATCCACAGTAATTTCAGCAGCATTTCGACCCTTGAGCATTGATGGCCGCGGTCTTCTCTTCTTCTCTGAAGCTCTGATCTTCTTCAAAATCTTCAACCTATGCAAATGAGAGGGGGAGCGGGATATTTATAGGCCCCCACACATGTGAACCCTCGAAGTCCATGCCATGGGCCCACCTATCATCAAATCTCAGTCGTCCACGTCAACATACACAGATCTTCATTTGAGCATGTCCGCACAACACCTCACACCTTTTACGCAGGTCCGCGCAACACCATAGTATTGCGCAGTCTGGCAGAGAGGCCTTAATCTTCTAAATCAACCTGTCACTTGTGCAGGCTCGCTCCTCTGAGAAAGGCCTCTGCGCAGACCAGCGCAACTGACACCCTTTGCACGGGTCAGCACAATGCCATGATTTTTCCCTTTGTCCCGCATTTTCTTCACAGCTTTTCATGATTCTTTCTTTTATTTTCCCTTTTTCTAATTCACTCTTGGTCCTTTATTTTATGCCTCAACAGATGCCCCCTTGATCCTTTTTGTTTATCCCTTCTTGGATAAAGAAATAGGATCAATCACTTGAAAACATCATCGTGTGTGTCCGCGCAACGGCCAGTCGGGTCCCATAATCGGGTCCAGTTTCTCCTATAAATACTAGAACCGGCTCTTCATTTTTCACTCCTATTCCTTGCGGAAATTCTCCCTCTTTCTGCGCAAAAACTTGTCTTTGCGCATCCTCGTGCAACACCTCCTTTTCCTTTCAACAAATCCACCTCACGCAACAATCTTGTCCTTGTGCATTCCTGCATAAGATTTCCAAGCTATTCTCCCCTACTTGCGCAATACCGCGCAACTAATCCCTCTTGCGCACCTGTGCGCAATCACCTCTCAGAGTCTCTTAAAGTCTGAGAGTTTTTAGATTTTGAAATCCTTCTCCTGCCGTTGAAAATTTCTTCTTCATCTTGACAACTCTTAGCCCAAAAACATGCATCACTCGCAAGCTTCCTCTTCGAAAAGAAAGAATCAACCATCTTCTTCAGGATCCGAACAGCCTCTCCATCATTCTTAGAAATATGTAGAGATGAACAAAGAAACTTTGGAACTTCACAACCCCTTTACCAACAAACTAACCATTATTCCCATTAATTTGCAGCACCACTGGTCAATCTTACACAGTGAACCGTTTGACTGACGAAATATCTTTGTTTCCATAGACAATTGGATCATGAAGGAACCAAGAATTCTGACAAGATATTTGAAAGAGAACGGGCCCCGTCAAAGAGCTGGTAGAATTCATAAGATGAGACTTTTGTGTCCATGCCACAATCCTCAGCAACCTTTCCCTGCCCACTATTTCAAAACTGCCCAACAGCACTTCTTCTCTGAGAGATTACCTTGGAACACAAAAAAAATTCTCAGCAATAGGACTCCTATCTCTTCGAAATTTCTACAGTACTTGGGCTCAAGCTGTCGTTCGAAGACACACCGCCATTCTAGAACAAATCAACCTTTCTGATGCAATCATAGCTACGTCAGAGCATTTTCACACGGATGTTGCTATCTTCATAACTCATTTCATCTTCCTTCAGGCAAAATGAGTATCACTTTATGGGATCTTCTTTGCATAGCAAGTGTTCCTATCATGGGCAACATCTTTGATGCATATGTGCCTTCTAATGGAAAACTTGCCCTAGCATCCGCGGGAGGAGGCACATCTGAGATTTCGAAGACCATACTTGAACTCTTCAGTGCACTAGCTAACTTCCCTCACCCTAATCACATTACTTCTCTTGAATGGCTGGCTCACTTTTCTCAAAAACTGCAGTATATGTTTCTCCTTTCTGTTTTTTTTTTTTTTCCAATTTCGATCTTGTATGGTTTGATTTTAATGATCGCATTTTCATCTTGACAGCTTTGCAAGCCATAACCATCAAGAACTCAAGACCATTCGCAAGAACACTAAGAACACTGCTAAATACAGTTCTTCCTGCGAACTAGCTACTTTCTTAGCTTACTGGCTAAGCTTAGTAATATTCCCAGATTCTGAACAAACAAACATCATCAGGCCATCCTTCTTTGTGGCCGCAGGCGCAATGGCGGAAGGCCAAAAATATTCACTAGCTCCTCCAGTCTTGTGTTCTTTGTATCGTGCTTTCGGGGACGTTATCTCTTACTCCAAAGATCCTTCTTCCGAATCTTTTCATGTCTGTGCTCTCTGGCATTTCTTCATGGGTTGGCTCGGAGTATATTTTCCTTGGACATTTGTGGACTCCGAAGGAGCATATTAGCATCCTGACCACCTCCCTCTGCAACATTATCAATTGAGACAAATGATTAAAAGGTCGAATGGATGGGTCGCTAGAAAAATAGAAAGTAATGATCCTATCAACTTTTATCAATTCCCTTTCACTAGTTATCCTGACAACATGGCAGTCGTTGATGATGATTCTATTTCATTTGGCGAACATCCATTCCATGTCTCCATCAAGTCTAGCACTCTTCCTTGGAGAGAAGGTAGTGTATTCTGGCGCGAACCATACTATCCCAGCAGATTTACCCACCAATTCGGATTTTGATCAAACTGTCCCGGAGACTTGTGATATTGTTACCAGAGCAATGAGAAGTTACAGCACCGGACCGCATAATTGGGCTCTGATATGGAAGCAACTCTTGAATGTTCACACCAGGTCGCACTTCATAATTCTCGGCTATAATTACCCTTTTAGCGCTTCTTATTCCTGGATGCGATGGTGGGTTCACCATTAGTACTTGGTAGAACATTGTTACCCTGTAGATCATGCCATATGGATTCTTCCTCCTCTCTTAAGAGATTTCCAAAAAGACCAAGGCATTGGATATTTTAAAGAAATAGATCGTGCCCCCTCTCCAGGCCAACTCTGCATAAAAATTTCTTCTGTAGATAATATTTCTGAAACAAAACCTGCCGATACTCTCGAGGGATGGATAACCTTTAGTACGCCTTTGAAGAATACCCATGCATACTCTCGAGGGATGGATCACCTTTAGTACGCCTTTGAAGAATACCCATGCATTTCCTGCAGAAAACAATGATTCTTTGCAATTCTATACTCTTCCTTTGCAGATTTTAAGAGATAATACTCCTTTGGCATCAGACAGGCAAGAAACAAAAAAACATCGTCGTCCACCTCAGAAGAATAAACATATTATCATTGAAGACTCGTCCTCTTCAGAAGAATAAACATATTTTGAAGCACTTGGCTTTAGAATAGAAAATAGCAAATATTTTGATCAGACTTGATGTTGTCGTAATCTGTACCTGTTTCAAAAGAAACACATTTTGTATGTCTCTTTATTCCAAGCATGAAATTTTCATGACTTATGTCATTATATCAGGAAATTTGCATCTTCGAGCATATTTCAAGTAAACAGATGATTATGCTTTTTTGCAGCATTTTGATGTTACTCATCGTTTAAGCTCTTGAATAATGGAGCTAGTGTGCTTTAACCGACCATGACTGGACATGACCTGACCGAACTTCACTCGACTGAACCAAACTGAACTAGACTGGACAGGACTGGACAAGACTGGACAAGACTGGACCGGACACAACTTTTTTCACACAGTTCAAGCTCTTGAGTAGTTGAGCAAGCACAGTTTCTTAGACTCACGTGGGAGTCGGGTCTTACACGAATGGTCGTTGTAACTCTTTAGAGTTTGCTTGACTTATCGCAGCCGGGGAGTTCACAAACCGCAATCCATCAGAGGGGCCCAATAAAGCTACCGGGGCCGTGAACTCGCTAGGATTTACACATAAGGTTGGCCACAATAACTCTCTAGAGTTCGCGGGGCGCGCAAGGCTACCTTTAGGTACAAAATCCAAGGTTGTCAGTCCATCAATGAGTAGGCTCAAAACCCTTCCTCATGAATTTCTACTGGAATCAAACCAAGAATCTTGGGGGTCTTATGCATGATTGGCCTATCTATGGTCAAAGCCACGGAGGTCACACTGTGGCCCACTTTTTCTCCGCCTGCAAGGTCGAACCATTCAGGGGAGGGTATTTTCATCCTTCCCCGTGACGCTGTCGGAAGCTCTACAGGCAACATTGGTCTCACACGTGACTGGTCATTGAGAACTTTTTGGCCACTTAGGCTTTTAGTCATTGGCTCCATCCGCTGCCCACATGTGTATGCATATGATGGCCTATATGGGCTTTTTAGGGCCACTAGCTTCTCACTACTACCCGAATAATATATATAAATATATATATATAGAGTCGATGATGATAGGTCTTATGTGTAGTTGGCCGTATAGGGCTTGGCTAGGCTGCCTTAAATGATAAGCTACCATCGTTGTCGTCAACTTTATATGTGGTTGGCCATATAGTTTTATTCCACTGCCGTGAATGGTGAATTAATAATTGATATTTCGTCATTGTTGATAATGTTCTAACAACATTCATGTTATATTTTTAAATAGTATATCAGATTAGCGATGATGACAATTTCGATAAGATGAGTTTGTATGAGCGATTGATGACGACAGCGATAGTTGCTAATTTTGGCGATAATCATCGACGCTTGGCGATTTTGGCAATAACATCACTTGGCGACAATCATCGACGTTTGGCGATAGTTGACGATGTACTTAATCTTGATATGCCTGATATGCTTGAGAAGCTCTGCTTGTAAATTTGCACCTTTTATTCATTCACATGGAGAGGAATACATGACTCTGTCTTTTGCAACCATTTCATCTTACTTGTCATGCCCCCTTTTGATTAGGAAGTATTGTTCCAATAACCTTCGTAATCAAAATCACGATGTTGCAATCTTTAACAAATATATTAATGCTGCATTACCTCATACAAATTGTCTGAAATTATCATTGCCCCCAGCCTTGAACTAATCAGGCCTGTGTATTCTTATTTCCTTTCTTATATCGTACACTTTCCTTATGACAATTTCGCCTTTAAGCTGAAGCAATCATTTTCTGCAATTTATTCTTTAAGCTAAAGCAATTCTCAGTTTGATGTCCGAGGAAACGATGATAATAACAATAATCACCTTCACTTATTTTGTTCATCTCCTTTGGACGTTTTAGTCATGGCAATTTGATCTTTTCTGCTGTCAACAATTTGTTTAGCATAGGAAGTATATCATCTTCTCGAACGAATACTCGAATACTTCCTACGACCCTCGGGCTGTGCAAATTCTTTTTGTATTTTTTTGGCTATATGTTCATCCATGTTTCTTGTATCAGATCTTTCTTGCCCGTCCTGTTGATCTTTCATTTTTCTTTCTTCTTCAGTCGTATCAATTGAATTTCTCCTAAGATTAGGAATCAAGTGGTTTATACAAAAGTCAGACACTCACACTCTTGTAATAATCCTTTCTAAACTACAAGCCTCTGCGATCAAATCTTGAAATGTCTGTATATTTGAACCCACGAGACTTAATGCAATACTCGCCTTTATGCATTCCATGCATAACTTAATTTGTTCTTTTTCTTCTTTCACCAATCGCAAATGTGATGCCCCCAGTATTCTCCATCGATTAATGAATTTTTTTACTAGTTCATCTTCTCCTTGTTGAATGGAAGTTAAACCATTACTAACTTCTTTAGACGATGATTCAACAAATTGTGCATCACAACGAGAGTTTCTGAGTGAATCCATCATTGCCGGCCATTCTCTTGTCGCAACAGCCTTCCCTTATCTTTTCCCATCTTCAAAGGATTTCCTACGAATGTCACGTTCACAGTCGTTTTCTTGTCTCGCTTCTCATCCTTTTTCATTACTATCTCACCTTGTTTTATCATTCTCTGCAACATATCTTTTAGAGTAAAGCAATTTTCTGTCAAATGTCCAACCTAACGATGATAACAGCAATATCTCTTCTTTAGTCATTTTGACTTCTTCTGGATGCCTTGGCTGAGGTAATTGAATAGTTCCGGCAGCCAGTAGTTGTTCCATCATTGGTACGACATCCTCTTTTTCAAAATCATATTCTTTATGATAGTCGTACGATCATATTCACTTATCATTTATTCGATATTTATACCGATCCGTATCTTCCCTCTTTCTTGTCTCTCGCTTATTATAGAAAGTATTCTTTTTCTTTTCTTGATCAACAGTATTCACCATTAATCTATTCGATCCTCTTCTTTCTGTCCTGATCTGAAATGCTGGCATTTTCCTAGCCATCAACTCCAATGCATGTGCTTTCGTTGCGAGATCACGAAAAGTCTTTCTATTGGCAGTTGTGAGCCCGAAGGCAATTCCTGGCTCCATAGAATTTAAACACATGTTTACTTGTTCTTTCTCTTCTGACAACTGTTTGCATGAGGCCCCCAAAGTCTTCCGCCTATCAATGAATTTCTCCACGGGTTCGTTTTCTCTGTCTGACAGAAACCAATTCTGCAACACTAACATCGCGTTCTGATGAAAAGAAATTGAATATAAATGCGTATTGCATCTATTCCCAAGTTCTTATTGATTCCAGTGTCAGATTAGAATACCATTGAAATGCTTTGCCAGTCAGGGAAGCACCGAACAGCCGTAAGCAGTATTGTGAAACAGTAGAGAAGTTCCCCATGATAGTGATGAAGTGTACAAGATGTTCCTATGGAAACCCTTCTCCATTAAATTTCTGAAAATCTGGTTGCTTGAAGTTTACTGGGAAGGGAACATCTTCTATCTCTCTTGGATACGATGTTCTATATCGAAATTTCCCAATATGTTCACGCTCTCTAACGACTTTCGCAACCATCTGTCGCATTCCCTCTTGTGTTATTACCCTAGCAGCCAGAGCAAATCCATGCGATCCTACTCTATGTGGCAGTGAACCATCAGGTTGCTGCTCTTGTTCATTCATAGGGGCCACTACTGGCGGGGCCGTCGCTTGAGCCACATTATGAGCAAGAGTGGCCAAAGCTTCTCAGAGGCTTCAACACTCCTCCATTAAGACTCTTTGAGCTTCGGCCATCTCAGCCATACGTTCATCAACATTTGACGAGGGACCTTGACTGATTCCTGCCATGGGCACAGTGGCTTCTACACTATCTGAGGAGGCAGTCGCAGAGTAGAATATATTGGTATGATGGGACTTATTGAGAGAGGGGTTCCATTCGGACCTTCCACACTCCCGCAGAATTCGACCGACTGTGAGATTTCTTGCTAAGATGTATCTTGAGGTGAAACAAAAACTGCCTTATTCATCGGTGATTTGCCTCCCTCTTTTCTCGTCCATCGAGTCTTCATCATAGGTAGCGCTGGGAAATCTTGCGATGCCAAAGAAGGAAGAGATATCCCTGGATACGGAGATGGGGGAGCGAGTTCAGGATTATTTTTAGTAGCATTTCGTGTTATAGGTCCCCTGATTTTATGTGGAGATGAATTCATCTTGGCAGTTACTATATTTCAGGTCCTTGTTCTTCGAGATGCTACGAGAATCCAGTCATTGTCATTTTCTTGTGCCAATGGCGAAGCAGATATGACTCCGGCCATAACTTAGGGTTTGTCATTCTTACTTGCAAGAGATTAGGCTTTATGGCCTGTAAGCTGATTCGTTGCATATTCCACCACGAATCTGGTCGCAATGAAATAGAAATTCGTCTTCTTTGTTGCGCTTGCCATTGATTGTAATTTGCAGTTTTGTCTGATAACCTTCAGTCAAAACATAAAATTACAATTAGTATTGTGGTAATAAAACATTCTATCTTAGGGATGAAGGGGAGGATGTTCCCGTTGAGAGTCGCCATTTTGGCGTCTTTCGACACCAAACTATGACAAAAGTTCCTATAACCTTCTCAATGTTAATCTTAAATAAGATAGAAAGATCCCTAGCGGAGTCGCCATTTTGTTTTGACAAGAAACAAGAAACAAATGCATTTGATTTGGGAGACTATCTTATTCGGCATAACAGAGAGAGTGTATGGAGGACAATCATGATATTTATTCATACTGAGTTCATTTACATCCTTTGATTTCCCTTAATTCTAAGATAGATTATTTAAAATACAAAAATCGCAAGAGTTTGAATATCGAATCTAGATATCAAATCCGGCAGCATTTCAGCTTGTGATTTGGTCATCTCATTGAGAGGAATGTTGCGCGGATCTAATCATCCGATCTCTCTTTCTTGAACTCATGCCCTTGTACAGAAGGAAAACTAAAGACTACGAAAGCTACGAAGATTAAATCCACAATACTTTCAACAGCATTTCGACCCTTGAGCATTGATGGCCGCACAACAACATGCTGTTGCACGGCCTGGCACAAAGCCCTCTCTTCTCTTTCTCTTTCCTTCTTCCTCTGATACCTTCAGTCTTCTCTTCTTCTCCAAAGCTCTGATCTTCTTTAAAATCTTCAACCAGTGCAAATGAGAGGGGGAGTGGGGTATTTATAGGCCTCCACACGTGAGAACCCTCGAAGTCTGTGCCATGGGCCCACCTTTCATCAAATCTCAGTCGTCCACGTCAGCATACCCAGATCTTCATTTGAGCCTGTCCGCGGAACACCTCACACCTTTTAGTGTTGCACGGTCTGGCACAAAGGCCTCAATTTTCTAAATCAACCTGCCACTTGTGCAGGCTCACTCCTTTGAGAAAGGCCTCTGCGCGGACCTGCGCAACTGACACCCTTTGCACGGGTCAACACAATGCCATGATTTTTCCCTTTGTCCTGCATTTTCTTCACAGCTTTGCATGATTCTTTCTTTTATTTTCCCCTTTTCTAATTCACTCTGGGTCCTTTATTTTATGCCTCAACAGTTCCCTTTTAGAGTCATCATTTTTGGTGCCACATGTGGTACCAAAAAGGTCTCTCAATAATTGGCATTCGGGTGTATCAGGTGTAATGGGGGGCTCTAATCTTCAATGGAAATTCCCGAATGGAGTCGCCATTTTTTTGTTCACAACAAAATATCTTTTGTTAAAGGGGTTTGATATTATATTTATGATAATATGGCTCCATTGCTAAGATATTCGCCCAAAACATGTTATGCTAAAAGGCTTTTCATTAGTCCAAGAACAAGATAAATTCTAAGTCGTGATTTAGCACTGGCCCTAAATTACATCCCTAAGGCCAATGTTCTCAAAATAGTTATTGCATCATAAATTGTAACAAGGGTTAAATTTTATCAAATCACAAATCGTATCACGAATCATAAGATTTTTTTTACATTTTTCTTTAAAATAATTAAATTAAATAATGAAAAATATAAATAAATCAGAATTTTTTAATTCATCAATCTTCCTTTTGCCATCAATGTGCACCAAGTAATATTGCATAATGATAGTGTTAGAGGATTCTTAGTCCTTTTTCTTTTCTTTTTCTGTCTTTCAAAAAATTCATTTAAAAACATACTAAAGACTAGCAATCCTTTAATAATTTATGTTCTTGTTACCTTTCTTGAATGTAGAATCAAATGGAAAAGCGGCCTTTGATACTGTAGACTAGCGAAAAAAGATATTTTGATTTCTAAACATCATTCCACAATACATATAAGTCAGCACGATCATAACCATCCATACAAACATTACAGGTAAGTCATACATCAATTTGGTGTTTCGACCAATTAAGAAGTAAGAAATCCAAAAATAATAATAATAATAATAATAATAATAATAATAATTTAACATTGAAGAGAATATATATCATTTAATCTCTTCTAGAGAACAAATAAAATAATTTACCTTTTCTAAATGATTCTTAAAGCCCCCGCCAATTTAAAAATATAAAATGAAAGCCAAGTAAAGATTAAAATAGAAGAGAACAAGTATAATTTAAATCGTAAATCATAGGATTCATATAAAAAGGGATTCAAGGCTAGGATTCAAATCGTTTTTCTTAAGATTCGAAAAGTCGTATATCGTAAATCGTAGGATTTTGACAACACTGCATGAGGCTAGAGTAAACTACTCTATTACATGGTGCTTGAGATAAAATGCATTTCGATGATTTGGGGTTTAAAGAAAGTGTTTTGACGTTTTTGTTCGTAGTAAGCGTTTCATATAGCCGAGGTTGGTATCATAGATGTAACCATGAAAGGCGATGGCATTAGATAATCGATTAGCCAGCAAGGTGTCAGAAAGTAAATATTCAACAAGAATAGGTGTGTGATTCGTTGATCACATTAAGAAATCGCTATTTTCATTGAAGAATTTGTTGAGAGCATTTATATCGTATTTGGAGACTATGATGCATATATATGATGTGCGCTCAAAGAAAGTCACGTTGAGTGGCTTTCTCTAGTATCTGGGAGCAGTTATATTCTAGGTTGTGGTCTAGAGCAGCCCCTTAATTACATCATGGGGAAAACCCTTGACTAAAAGGTAAAACCAGAGTAATCATTCTACTACGTCGCATGAAACATTTATTAGTCCTTGTGCTTCGTCTTCAGAGTGTTCGGAACCTTAACATGGACAAGAGACTCGCAATAGTCATGACATACATGCATGGTCATTGTGTCAATGTCATGGGGGCCCACATGTCAAAGACGGGCGAAATGTGGTTCTTTAGCTCCCATCATCAAGTGATGGGACTCTTTGCATCAAGCACAGACTATGAGGTATGCACCCAGTTCAAGGACTTGGTTGTGCAAGAGGCCCATTATGGGTTATATGCATATAGAGAATGCTAGTATATTGTGTATGTGATTAGTGGATTAGTGGCCCCTTTTAGTGCAAGTGCATGTGCACATTTCCCTCTTTTCCTGCGGTGTACTATATGCTTTATTATAATAAAATATTATGTGTTAGGGCAAGCAAGCCTAACACAACATCTCTCCCAAGCTCTCCTTCTTCTTCTCTCTCAATATTCTCCTCTATTATTAGCATCAAATCATTCTCTACTTGGTATCAGAGCCTAGATCCAACCATTCCGCATCCAACAGATTGATAGGCGACACGTCACCTTGCTGACGTCAATGTTATACGGACACATGGTCTCCGTTTGAGCTAAAAGTTTAGGGGTTTGAAAGATCTTAATTTTAGAAGATTTGTCATGATTTTTTTAGAATTTATTGGATCTCCTTTCATGGTATTTTGGGCGAAATAGAGAAATTCAAAAATTGGGCCTATCTTCCATTTTTCTTCGATCTACCTCAAATCGATAAGCTTTTCTTTGGTTTCTTTACTCAAGATGGACCGAAATCTTCCTCCAAGCTACCCATGGAGGATTTTTTACTTAAGATCAACGTTTGAGAGGTTTTTAACCTCAAACGGACGTGTGGTTGGGACGTTTTTCACTCGATTAGGCCTTTTTTTACCGTGTTTCATGGTATTTTGGATGATTGATATTTGTTTGAGGTTTATCTCTTATTATCTTGAAGGATTGAGTGAGATAGAGTTTTTTGAATCAATCCTTCTTGGCGTAAGGCCTCTCTTGGCATAGGTTTATCTCTCTTGGATTCTCCTATGGCTGACAAAAGGCCCTCATCTCTTGGCATAGGGTCTCTTGAATCCAACCTCTTGCAGATTACCTTCACTATTTTGAATGGTGACAACTATCTTCAATAGGCATAATATGTAAAAGTATTTTTAGGAGCCCGTGACAAGTTGTCGTATATTTTGGATGATCCCCCAAGCTCTACAGATGTTACCTACAAGTCTTGGACAAAGGAGAATTATCAAGTTATTGCATGGTTGTTAAATAATATGAATTTCTCGATTAGCCACTCAGTAATGTTTTTATCCTTGGCTAAAGGCATTTGGGATACGCTTCATGATATGTTCTCGAAATCTCAGAATTTTTCATGGGTATTCCAGCTTATTCAAGAAATTGGTCGGTTCCAACAAAACTCCAGATCCTTAAAAGATTATTATTCGACGCTTCGGGGTGTGTGGGATGAGATGGATATGTATCAGCCTCTTCCTTCCAAATGTAAAGAGGATCATGAACATGCTCATAAGCAGCGAGATGATACTCGTATCATGCAGTTTCTAGCTGGGTGAATTCTGATTATCTTCATGTTCGAGATCAGGTTGTTATGCAAGATCCTCTTCCCCCATTGACGACAGTCTATGTCATGTGTCAGCGTGCTACTGTCTCTACTCTTACTTCTCATTCATTTGTGCCACGCGAGCATTCGGCCATCTTGTTGGTGATCAGTCTTCTCTTGGTCTTCGGGTACCATCATTGAGTTCAAGGTGCATTTCTGGTTTTGGTAGTTGTGGTAGAGGCTGCGAGGGAAAACATAGTAGTGGCAACCATAATCTTTGTGGTCGTGATGGACGTGAACGAGGACGTGATGGTTCCCGCATTTGTTCACATTGCGGTGGAACTAATCACACTGTTGATTATTGCTGGCAGATACATGGTCATCCTAAGTATGTCGCTGCTTCTGTTGCATCCATAGTTACTTCTGAGACACAGTCTTCCACCCCAACAGCTGAGCAGTCTACTTCAGGAGTCTCTTATCATTTCTCGAGCTGCATATGATGCCCTTATGCGGCTTCACATTCGTGATATTCCTGAGCCTTCTCACGCAGCTTCAGCCCAGTCAAGTATCGCCCTTCTTGCGTCATCCTCTCCTACCTCCTAGGTCATCGACTCTAGAGCTTCCTCCCATATGATTGGTAAGTTTCAGTTCTTTTCTTCTTATTCTCCTTCTCCTCACGCTCAGTATGTCACAGTCGCAGATGGAACCCAATCTCCCATCTCTGGGATTGGTTCCATCCCTCTTTCTTCTTTCTTATCTTTGTCATCAGTCTTGCATGCGCCTTGTTTTCCATTAAACTTATTGTTTGTTAACTATCTTACTAAATCATTCAATTGTTCTATTACCTTCTTCCCTTCTTATTGTTTGTTTCAGGACCTACAGACGAAGAGAGTGATTGGTGGGGGCACGAGCAAGGAGGCGTTTATCTTCTCGATGATACATCCATTGCCGCTTCTAGTACCTTTTCTCTAAATCGAGAGTCCATGACTCGGTGGCATTACCACTTAGGCTACCCATTCATAGCTAGATTGAGACTTTTATTTCCCTCCTTATCTGTTACTAAACCATTGTTGTGATATTTGTGAATTGTCTAAACATCATCGTGCTACGTTTCCTCCTAGCTCTTCTGGAAGAAAATCTCAACCTTTTCTTCTGGTTCACTCGGATGTTTGGGGACCAGCTCCAGTAACCTCCACTTTTAGATTTATATATTTTGTTACCTTTATTGATAATTATTCACGCATGACTTGGATTTATCTTTTGAAATCTAAAAGTGAAGTGTTTGATGCGTTTAAAGTGTTTTATCATAAAGTGTGCACTCAATTTCATTGTTCTATCAAATCCCTCCATTCTAATAATGGGAGGAATACATGTCTATTGCCTTTTTGTCCCTCTTACAGAAACGTGGTATTTTGTCTAGGACGTCATGTGCTCGCACATCCCAACAAAATGGTATTGCAGAACGCAAGAATCGTCATCTCCTTAAAGTTGCTCGCACTCTTCTGCTTGGAATGCATCTACCTAAACATTTTTGAGGTGATGCTCTTTTAACTGCTACTTTTCTTATTAATCGTATACCCTCACGTATTGTCTTGCGAATCTTCATTTACTATATTGTATCCTCATGATAATCCATTTCCTCTACTACCTAAAGTTTTTGATTGTACATGCTTTGTTCAAATTTTGGATGGGAGTAATGATAAACTTAGTCCCAGGGTAATTAAATGTGTCTTTCTAAGGTATCCTCGGAGTCAGAAAGGGTATAAATGCTTTGACCCATTGACTTGCAAGAAATATGTCTCTGTCGATGTAACTTTCTTTGAGGATATTTCTTTTTTCTCCACTCCAGGCCGATCCCTCTATGATCCTCTTGCGAGTCAGGGGGAATATGACTCTTATCCTCTTTCCACTAGTGATCATGGGAAAACTCCTCTCCCCTCTATTCAGCATCTTGTTGATGATATGGGTGAGCTTAAGCCTCTACAAGTGTATCATCATCGAGATAAATCTTCACACGCTCAGCCATCCACCCTTCCACTCACTTTGGATGTTGGCTCAGGCGACTCTCCTACCTCGAGTTTAGATCTTCTCATTACCTTGCGCAAAGGGTCACGATCTTGTACTCCACACCCCATTAGTAATTTCGTTTCATATGATCATCTTTCACCGTCTTTTCAGTCGTTTGCAGCTTGCCTTTCATCACAGACTATTCCTAGATCTCTCTCACATGCTCTTCAGAGTCCTGATTGGACGAAGGCGATGATAAAAGAAATGTTTGCTCTTGAGAAGAATCATACTTGAGACCTTGTGCCACTTCCTTTAAGTCATAAACCTGTTGGCTATCGATGTGTTTATACAATCAAGTTTCTTCCAGATGGCTCAATTGATCGCTATAAAGCTCGTCTTGTTGCTAAGGGTTACACACAGACTCATGGTGTAGATTACTTTGAGACATTCTCTTCGGTGGTTAAGCTTAATTGGATTCGCATTGTGCTCTCCTTGGCCATAAATTTATCATGGCCCTTGTTTCAGCTTGATGTTAAGAATGCATTTCTCCATGGGAATCTTGCAGAGGAAGTTTACATGCATCAACCTCCTGGCTTTGTTGTTTCTCACAACCCTGCACTTGTACGCCGGTTAAAGAAGGCTCTTTATGGACTCAAACAATCCACACGTGCATGGTTTGAAAATTTTAGTCAAGCTCTCTTGGAGTTTGGCTTTGTTCGTAGTCATGCCGATCATTCTCTCTTTATATGTTGTCGATCGATGGGCATCATGGTTCTCATTGTCTATGTGGATAATATTGTTTTGTCCGGTAGTGATTCTGCTAGAATGAGGGAGGTCAAATTTTTTTAAGACCAAATTTGAGATCAAGGATCTTGGTCCTCTTTGCTACTTCCTCGAAATTGAAGTTGCTCGCTCATCATACAGATTGGTCTTGTCACAACGAAAATATGTGCTCAATCTTCTCATGGAGACCAGCATGTTAGAGTGCAAGCCTGCTCCCACTCCCATGGATACTTCACAGAAGCTTCAACCAAATGATTGTGCTCTCCTTACTGATCCCGAGATGTATCGACAACTTGTAGGCCGGCTTATTTACCCAACTATTACTCGCCCAGATCTCTCATTTGCAGTGGGGGCTGTTAACCAATTCATGCAAGCTCTCCGTACTTCCCATCTCACGGCTGTCTACCGCATATTTCAGTATTTAAAATTAGCCTCGGGTCTTGGGCTTTCAGTTGCATGGTCATCTTCATCTTTCTGGCTATTCCGATGCTGATTGTGCGAGTAGTACTTTTGATCGCCTCTCTACATCCGGCTTCTGTACCTTCTTAGGTGGCAATCTTATAACCTGGAAGAGCAAAAAGCAATCAGTTGTTGCCCGGTCCTCGGCTGAAGCAGAATATTGTGTTATGACTCATGCGACGTGTGAACTCGAGTGACTTCGCGACCTTCTTGAAGAACTTGGTTATCCTCTTTCGGATCCTGTTCCTCTTCACTGTGACAACTAAGCGGCCATCCATATTGCTTGTAACCCAGTTTTCCACGAGCGAACCAAGCATATTGAGGTCAACTGTCACTTTATTCGGGAGAAGGTAGCTTCTAAGGAAATCGTCACTCATTTTGTTCGATCTGGGGATCAACTTGTTGATATTCTTACAAAGTCCTTGAGTCGAGATGCTCTTCATCGTGTTCATGACAAGTTGGGCATGATCAACATTTATGCTCCAACTTAAGGGGGGGTATAGAGAATGCTAGTGTATTGTGTATATGATTAGTGGATTAGTGGCCCCTTTTAGTGTAAGTGCATGTGCACATTTCCCTCTTCTCCTGCGGTGTACTATATGCTTTATTATAATAAAGTATTATGTGTTAGGGCAAGCAAGCCTAACACATCATCTCTCCCAAGCTCTCCTTTTTCTTCTTCTCTCTCAATATTCTCCTCTATTATTATCATCAAATCATTCTCGACTATGCACTCATAGTCCTTTAGTGGGCTAAAAGAGAGAACCGCGCCCTAGAGCGGATGCTGCGACATGCCTAGGCTTACATGCAGAGCTCCATCCAATATTGCTTGAAACATGGTGTTGGAGCTTGTATTTGGAAGGTCCTAGCACGTAGCACAAGGCCCTCTCCTTTGTTAGGGTCCCTAATGCATGACACGGTTTTTTTTTTTTTTTTTTTTAAGATAACGGAATTATATTAAAGGAAAAAAAAAGGAAATACAACGAGAGACTATTGAAATAGCAGCAAAGCTAGATATCTAGAAACAAAAGGTCATAATCCTTTAGACAATTAACTAAGACAGCCCATTCGACAACCCATCTTTTGGCCCTATCCCAAACAACTTGAACTGAGGAGAGCTTATCATTAAAACATCTGTTATTTCTTTCCTCCCAAACTGACCACCAGATTGCCAGAAGCGCCATTCTCCAAACCTGCATTTACCCAACTTAAAGCCATGCCAGGACGCCAACATATTGAGGAGTTCGGGAGACAGCCACTGAATTATATCTTCGGAATAATTCCGCCCAAATCTGAGATATGAACTGGCAATGAATCAGGAGGTGATCAACGGATTCTTCATCTTGCATGCAGCAGAGGCAAATGTTCACTATTTGCATGCCTCTTTTCCTTAGATTATCAACTGTGAGGATCCGCTTTCTACCAACCAACCAGGCGAAACAAATGAATTTAGGGGACGCTGGGTACTTCCAGATAAAAGGGGCCGTGGGGCTTGCTGAGACGGATAAAGGGGTAAGGAGAGAATAGAGAGATTTCACCGAAAACGTACTGGTTTTGTCCTTGGCCCAGATCAGTCTATCGAGAGTAGTGGGATCCGGGATCGCCTGAGAGATTAGATCGAGCAGCCCCACAAATTCTTCCACTTCCCAGTCATGGAGATTCCTAATGCACTTGACGGTCCAAACGAAACTGGAATTATAGGATTCATAACAGCTAGCAATTGGAATGTTCTTCTTTGGACTCAAATTGTAGATGTTCGGAAATCTGTTTTTGAGGGGCTCCTCGCCCACCCAAATATCCTCCCATAATCTTATATCAGCGCCGTTGCCAAGATGAAATCTGGTGTTGTCAATCACCGCCTTCTTGGATCTTGAGATCCCTTTCCAGATGAACGAGGCCCTATATGTTGTGGAATCCTTGGTCCACAACCACCGGGGGATGTGCCGTACTTGCCTTTGATAATGGAATTCCAAAGGGCATTATTGTCAGTGGCTAGCCTCCAAGTCCACTTACTAAGAAGGGCGAGATTCATGATCTTCAAATTTCTGATACTAGCAACACCCTCCTAAAAATGTTTGCAAACTTCATGCCAGCCCAGAAGGTGTAATTTCTTCTACGAGTCTTTTCCACACCAGAGAAAGTCACAACGAAGCCTGTCTATCTGAAGCAGAATTGATGAAGGGCAACGAAATAAGGACATAAAATAAACTGGCAGATTAGAAAGGGTCGACTTGATGAGCGTGAGACGACCCCCCATAGATAGGTATTGGCATTTCCACCTGGCTAAGAATTTTTGGAATTTGTTAACAATTCTTTCCCACATTTTCTTCGGCGGGGGACCAATGGAAAGGGGGAGGCCCACAAACATGGAGGGGAAAAGGGTTGCTGAACACCCAAGGATATTGGCAAAGGAGGACAGCTCTGAATCTGAGAGGTTGACACCATAGATTTTTTATTTAGAGAGGTTAACTCTCATCCCCAAGACGGCCTCAAAACACATAAGGGTTGCGCGCAAATTGTCGATGCAGGATGGGACCACTTCAAAGAAGATGAGCGTGTCGTCTGTAAACTGAGTGTGGGAGATAGGGGCTAGGACACCCGGCATAGAAATCCCTTTTAGGATCCCAACCTCTTGACCCCTAGATAGCATCTGCGATAAGGCCTCACCCACCAGAAGAAAGAGGAGAGGGGATAAAGGGACGTCTTGACTAATTCCTCTCGAGCTTTTAAAGAAACCATGCGGGGAGCCGTTAATGAGAATAGAAAAGTGGGCTGATCCTATGCACGCCTTGATCCAGCCTCTCCATCTCTCCAAATCCCATGCGACCCATCATGTACTGAAGGAAGGCCCACTCCACATGATCGTAAGCCTTTTCGATATCCAGCTTACAGAAAATGCTTTTCAAACCGGTTGTGTGGCATGAGTGCAGGTAGCGCAATCAATAATCTGTCTGCCCCTGATGAACGCATGCTGATACTTGGAGATAAGCTTTCCCATAACTTTCGAGAGTCTGATAGACAGAATTTTAGCCAGGATTTTGTAGGGGCCCCCGATCAAGCTAATAGGCCAATAGTCGGAAAAGGAGCTCGCGCCTGCTATCTTGGGGATCATCGTAATGAAGGATGCACCTAGGCCTTTTGAAAGTCTGCCCCTGAGATAGAATTCGTGAAGGAAATCCATAACATCCTGACAGATGAGGTCTCAGAAAGATTGGAAAAACGCCATAGGAAAACCGTCAGGGCCAGGGGACGTATCTCCCCCCATCGAACCAATGGCCATTTTGACCTCTTCTTTAGAAAACGGGGCTTCGAGGAGTGACACATCTGAATCTTCAAGGGAATTAAAAGCAAGGCCGTCTAAATTGGGTCTGATCCAATCTTCCGCGAAGAGGAGGGATTTGAAATGTCGAACTGCGTGCTCCGTAATCTCCTTTCTATCTTCAGTATAAATTCCGTCCATAGAAATGGATAAAATGGCTTTGGCTCGGGGACCGTATGTTAGCAATGGTATGAAAATACCTGGTATTTCTATCCCCTTCTGATATCCATCTAGTCCTGGACTTGAGTTTCCAGGAAATTTCATCCTCAAGGGCCCTGGCAGAGATGGATTGGATGATTTGAATACGCCTAGACAGAACATTTACAGTCAAGGGACCACCTTCTGCCTTAGTATCGATGCGCTGCAACTCAACAAATAAGGCTTCCGTATCTGCTTCCCATTTGCGAAATTTGACTTCCAATCTTTGATCTTTTCCTTGAGCATTATGAGTTTACAAAGCAGTTTGTGGCCAACAAAACCTTCAGCTTGACAGGTAGACCACCACTCTTCAACTTTCTGATGGAATCCTTTGATCTTAAGCCACAAAGAATTGAACTTAAAAGGTTTCAGACCCCAATTTAAGTCCTCCAGCATCAACATGATAGGGCAATGGTCCGATGTGGCCCTGGGAAGGGCCAGTTGATAAGCATATGGGAAGGCCTCCAACCAATCTGGAGAAATGAGAAATCGATCCAGCCTCGATTGGATTTGACTTCTGCAACCATTAGACCAGGTGAAACGAGCCCCCGAAAGCGCAAGGTCGACGAGCTCCTGAGAATGGATCCAATAAGAGAAAGAGTTCATCGCAGCAAGAGCTCTTCTACTACGGGAATGTTCCTCAGCAAATCGGACCACATTGAAATCACCTACAAAACATCAAGGACCCATGAAGGACTGTCTAGCAATAGACAATTCATCCCAAAAAACCGATCTAAGGAGTCATCATTAGGGCCATAAACTGCCGCAATGAGACCACAGAAATTAGAAAACTTATCTTGGATGATGATAGACGCCGAAAAGGCCCCTTTGGAAGTTGTCTGGACTTCCCATTTGGAAGATTTCCAAGCAATTAAAATGCCTCCCGATGAACTAAAAGCATCTAGAGACGTCCACTTAGCGTCCTTGGCATTCCATAGAGTAGCAAGAAGGCCATCTTTGAAAGTGGGGACTTTCATTTCCTGGAGACGGATAACGTCCGGATCTTTTCTGCTGATAGATTCCTTGATCAGGCACCTTTTCTACCTCGAACCCACCCCTCTCACGTTCCAAGAAATGATTCTCATTGGGGCACCAAACTTCCCTGATTTCCCTTACGCCCTTGCCTCATGTTGGAGGCAGCTAGCAAACCCGGACTCAGTTAAAGGCTTTGAAGTTCTCTGTTACTGATGGATCTGTGGACATGTTTATTGGGAGTTCTGGGGGTTGAGAGAGCTTTGCCTCTGTTTTGGATACAGTGGAATAGGGCAGTGTAGTCTTCGTCTCTGTCTCCGAAACATAATCCGAGGGACCTTCCAACACGGCCGACCGCGTCCCTAATCCATTTCTTGTTTTGGAGAGAATCAAATAATTCGTCTCTACTTATAACAGCGGTGGGAGCAAGATCAATAGGATTATGTTGTTGTTGAGGGTAATCGACGTGCATCTGGAGTGGCTTCGTAGCAATCACGTCATCAGGAATGGCTTCCTGAAAAAGGGTAATGGGGCCCAAATCAGCCCAATCTCGGGATTGGGGGTGGGATGTGACTGGAGAGGCGAGGAGAGATGAGAAAGGTTGGGATTCTGAGAAACGACTATCCGATTCATCTTCTCTGGAGAAATTGCCCCCCATGGCTGTAGGGGATTGAGCTCTAGGAAGGAGGGACTGGAACGGATTCGGATGGAAATCAGACTTATGGATAAGGGCAATGGGAGGTGGGAGAGGTAGGGGGCAGGGAAGGTGACTGAGGTAGTGAAAGAAGTATAGGGTTCGTACGTGGGTGAAGGGAGAGATGTAGTAAGGGAGCAACGCAGTCAGGTCAGGATTAAACCCGAGACTATGGGCCCAATCTCTGCAAGGGACAACAAACTCGGGTTAGACGTGGGAGCAACCATGTGTTTATGATCAAAATCTGGGTCAATGTCCATCGTCTCCATGTGTCTAAACCCTGACAATTTTTCTACAGCAACGTCCGAGCGTCTCGATGAGTGAGACGTTGAAGGGAGACGTGGCAACTGCTGATTGTCCCTTGCTTTAAAAGCATTCGAACTGTCGCGTCGAGGCCCCATCTGTAGAGGCGCCATAAGTGCGACAGTGCCACATGGCATGTTCTCTGGCACCCACGGTGACTAATCGCGGGAAAAAATGGCTACATCAGGAAGATGCGACGCAGGGCCCGCAAAGCTTCTACCACGCGTCCCCCTTCTCTCGAGATGCATGCCTGGTTAATGATGGCAGCAGAACTAGCAAGGGTCACGCTCGGTGGTTCGCTGGAGCATGCAGGATGAACTCCCTTGGGGACTGACTTCTCTGGTACCGATTCCAGCGGTTGTGGAATAGGTTCCATAGCTCTCCAGGAATCATATGCCGAAGATGAGAAATCGCCCCATCTTGGGCATATGATTCCTGGCTCCTTTTGCACCGGCAGTGACAGCAGTCTATCTCCTATCTTGACGGACAGGTGGGAAGGCAAGGGAGAATCCTTCTTCCTCCTCACCCGAGCTCTTATAACCCCCGGTTCCACTCCTAGCTTAGATTTGGAATCAACCTCTAGCAAGGATACCAAGCTTGAAGCAGCGGAAATGAGGAAATCATCAAACCAACATTCTAGAGGAACATCCCATATCAGGATCCAAACATTCTCCATCCCGAACACGGAGAACTCGTCCCACACCATAACTTTAATAACTGGATCATAAGCATGAAGGAGCCCTGCCATTGTTAACATCTCGTGGTTAAGGCCAAGACATACCTTCAGCCATAAATCATTGTAACCCAGAGGTTTGATAACGTAATTGCCTGGGTGGAATCCTATGCAATCCCTGATTCATTCCTTCACTTGCGAGATCAAAGCTCCTTTGGTTCTTATGACTACTATATTTGCGAGCTCTGCCCTAGCTTGGTTAAAAAGTTCCTAGTTTACGGAAAGCATGCTCTCCTTCTGGTCCTCGATGGCCTCCTCACGAACATGATAATTCGACACAGTGACCTCAGGTCAGCTCTAGGGGGGGTATTTAGGTGGTTCTCTAGAGGATGGGTTACCATGGAGGAGGACATCTCCGAATGAGTGATCCCCCGACTTCGCGATGTCAAAGGTGGCGGGGATGTTAGCCTGCGCTTTAGGATAGTCATTTGTAGAGGACTTCCGATTTTGATCTCTGTAGTTGGGTCCAAACCTGGCTCGTTGGACTAACAATGGAACCCCTGCAAATTTCAAGCCATGTAGCATTTCCACTGCCCTAGCAACCTCTGCTTCAGAGCTCATCCAGGCGAGGGTGAAGCCTCTATATGAGCCTTAGTCCCGGTCTCTTGGCATCATGACATCCATAACCGCCCCTGCACAACCGAAAATCCTAGAGATGTTAATCGGTAACCATCCAAGTGGGTAGCCTTTAACGAAAAGGGTAGGATAGGAGTTTCTCCTTCTCCCCGCTAGAGTTGAAGCCTTCTGACTGTGTTTCCTGCCTGAAACAACCTTCCACCCAGTGCTACCTGCTTCCTCCTCTAAATTCTCATTCCGATCATCCGGGTTCTGAGCTATTGTAACACTATCTTTTCGTCTCACATTTCTTGTTGAATCTTTTCACGACGATTCCCCTCTATTCGACGGTTCTCCTCGTAGCATGATTGTCGGCAGCGATGGCGGCATCACGATGTCGTCAGCAGCATCACATTGTCGTCTTTGGCAACATCAATAATTTGATGCAAATTATCATAAAATTTTAATTTGTCGTCTTCGGCAGCATTACGGTTTCTTCTTAATAAAAGGTGAAATGTTCAAGCAAGGCTCACCTTAAGAGAGTGTGCCTAAAGTTTATTATCTTCTTCAAAAAATCCAAAGTCCTCTTCTCTGATTGTATACACGTGTTTTGTTCTTGAAATGAGTGTTGAGATATTTATAGGTCAGTGGGCCAAATTCTCCTAGCACCTGGAGGCGGGAAACTGTGCCTGGAGGCAGGAAACTCTATGCATGTCTTAACAGTTTATGTGCCATAGGTGTCTCTGCATGTGGCATAAAGGCCTTTGTTGGTTTTATGCTTCCTCATCACGACATGATGACATCATCGTTCGATGTAGAGCAATTGGAGCTAAGCTGAGATGTCACAAAGATCTCATTGGATGTGTGCAAACCTATTTTGGGGAAGTACCAAAATATAGGTGTCAACACATGGTACGAAATACCATAAAGATCCTAATCTATGGTCCTTTATTTTTAGACTACCCGAATCATCAATAAGGCTTACGAAATACCATAAAGATCCTAATCTATGGTCCTTTATTTTTAGACTACCCGAATCATCAATAAGGCTGGGGAGATTTGTGATAGCCTTAGCACACATAAGCATATTAGTCCAGCAATGTCATGGGCCACATATGCTAGAGATAATGAGGAGAACTGGATGTCGGCACATGACACCATCTAGTGACCAGACCATCTGTGCTAGGCACAAATGCTGCAATAGGTCTACGCTTGGGCGCAAGGAGTTAAGCCAAGTGAAAAGTTGACCTCGAGCTATTGTGCTTTTGTCCTTGGACAGTGGCTGGAGAAAAGTGCTCCACAACTTGGCACAGGTGTTGTAATAAGCCTGCACCTAGGCACAAAACCCTACCCTTGGCAACACGGCACCTAGCGCCTCGCTCCCTCAGAAGCCTAGCGCTTGGCAGAAGTTTGGCGATAAGGGCTCTCCACTGGTGAGAGACTTCATTGAAATGGCCTATTCCTTAGCGTAAGAACCTAAATATGACCTGTCGGAATAGATGAACTGAGATTGATTTTGACCAGCGTTAGGGTGCCATTTGACATATGAAGGGCCGTTCAGGGAAAGTGCCAAACTCTATGTCAACACTCATCAAGTCGACTCAATGCCAATTGTGGTGCCTCAAGATGAGTCACTTACCTGGTCAAATGAATGTTTGTGTGTGCGCACGTGTGCGCGCATGTGTATGTGAATAATTTAAAAGAAGCCAATGAGTTTTGAACTCACTACCTTAGCCAAGGAAGCAAAGCTCTATAGCCACTGAATGTTCATTTGTTTCTTTCAGCCACTTCATTTGTTTAACTAAACACTATTATTTAAAATATTTGTCGTTCCTCTAAATGTTTGTAGTCAAAATAGTAATTCTGGATTGAGTAAAGACTCAATTGAGCCTTCAAGTTGACACCAACATGGCTAGATGCCTAGCCAAGTCATTGGGTTTTTGAACAATGAACTACACTCCCTCACAAAATTTAGACAGCAATAGTTAGATGGCACAAAAGAAGAAAATAATTGGAAAATTATACCGTGAAGTTTGCAGCAAATCTGAAATGACCGTAAAATGAGTAACTGATGATACAAAGGCATCTTCACTGCCACTAATATGAGGACCTTGTCATCTTAGCATGCAGCCTACTTCCTATGATCTCATACAGGTATCTCAACCGCTCCAATACAATACCTGAGAAAGAAAGCACTCAAAGAAATGAAAGGCAGAATCTCAAATTGAAAGGATAACATGCTATTTACTGTAAACAACAAGAAAACATGGCATAGCATGTAGAATTCAAAACAAGAAACATGCTTAAGCCCAGCAGAAATCACTGGCAAAACAGAAACCAATTGGTTATATCAGAAGCCAAGTAAAAAATCAACCATGCCAAACCCAACATAGAAATCGTTCACTCTGAGCTGAAAAATTCCTGTCCTACAAAAAAAATGCCGATCTAGCCTAGCCTTAAGCAGAAGATTTGATGAATCCTGGAAAACATGTCGCTGTTCCTTGTGATGAGTTTAATTGGCTAAAGAATCCGACACTTGATTACATTCCCAGTAAACATGCAAAATGTATGCTTCCATTTCTCGCAAAAGGCCCTGACCTTCGGACAACCAACAAGAAAGATTCCAGGGGACTCTGAGCTCAGTGATAGTATTGGCATATAGACCATAAAAAAGAGTGCAGGAAAACCAAATTTACCCCTATCATTTCTAATGATTCCACCACCGCCACCCATTGCCATATTACCTGTAGAAGCTCCATCAACATTTAATCTGACATAACCATGAGGCTGTAACCATTTTGTAACAATAGTTTTCTACACCTGAACATGTTTAATACCCATTTTTTGAATACAGATCAAAAACTTCTAAGAAAGATATTCAAAAACGATACTGTTGGCCATAATGGCCAACCTTATGGCCGTTAAGATATGGGCCGTCCATTACAGCCCTATAACAGTCAAATTTTCTTTTACATGAAAATGCATTGGCCCGTTACAGCCATTACAGGACCATTACAGACCTCCTTTTTTTCCAAAACAGGCGTTACAGCCCTATATCACATAACGGATCCCATCGTTACCATTATGCGTAACTGTTTTTTAATACCGTGTGTCTAAGGGAGTTGCATTATCAGAGCACTATAGCTCCAATGCTCTCAGAGCACCATAGTTACAGTGCTCCTAGTTGCATCGGTTTGCTTGGACAGTCCATTTGCTCAAAATCTGAACTGTCCACTAAGTTGAGAATACATTTCCTAGGCTATTGTACAAAAATCATACTGATCGGATGATCCAATCTATGTTTAATTCGGCCATATTCTGTACAGCCATCCATTGTTTAAGCCATAGATGGGATAGTTAAAATTGTCTAACATAAGTGACTCTTTAGAATCATAACAATCCATGATATGCCTAACAAATAGATTGATCAAATTGTTGATTGGACATAATTTGTCTAAATTATCTTGATTATCCACTCTAAAGACCATTGATCAAATGGTCCATATTCATCAGATTGACAGGATGTTTGCATGATAGCCCATGAAATATTCGCGAAACCCAATGAACAGTCTAGATCAATGGATTGCCCAAGCATCCCAATGCAACTAGGAGCACTATAACTTATAGTGCTCTGAGAGCACTGGAGCATCTCTCGTCAGCAAAAGGAACCCTTTCCTGTCTAAATTGTGAAGCCCAAAAGAGAGAGAGAGAGAGAGAGAGAGAGAGAGAGAGAGAAGAAAACTCTAATTATCACCTTTTTTAAACCGATTGGCTCCACCTCCATATTAATCACCATTGTGTTCTTTCCAAATTTCCCAAGTTATTTACGACAGAATAGCACCAATAATAGAATCATATTGATTCCTGTTCTATTGAACTAACTAAAACCCCAATTATAAAAGCATTGCTCGGATTGCTAAAAACTTTTTAGCTGGGGCAGGGGCGGGGGCAGGGGCGGTTGTATACAGTGAAAAGAGGCCTTTTATGAGCGTTGTTGAATTATTTTTTATCGGAAATAGGAACATTCTCTTATTGTGGCTGGGCATATCATGTTCTAGACATAATTTCCACCTCTTGCTTTTAGTGTTTCCTTCTCCATCATTCTCTTTCTAATAAAGATTAGAGCCCCCTACTGGATCTGAGGGCTAATCTTACGTGGGGCATCTAAGATAGATTGGCAGTAGAAAAGATTAATATATCTTGATGTGTAGGTGGATGCAAATCATGCTTAACCTTTAACCTAAGAGAAGTAAAATTCAACTAAGCTCCAACTTAATGAATATAACAAACAAACTAGAAGGAATAGGATTCCCTAAAGAATTTGAAACTGAAAGACCACCCTTCCATTTATAAGCAGGCTAATAGGCAAGCGAGCGGACCAATGACCCAACAATGTGATGACAATGAGGCAATCTCCTCACAGGATCCTTTCCAAGATAGATCCTACATCTACCCTGAAGTTACAATAACATCCAAAAGATCCCAATGTGATTGCATGCCCTTCCAGTATTCCTTTAAATTGTTGCTCAATTTTGACATAGCATTTAGATGCTTTGATAGGTAACTCAAAAATGGATGTAGGCTTTTTTTTCCCTTCTTTTTCCTTTTTCTTTTTCTTTTTCCTTTCTCTTTTCTTATATTGAGGCTTTGGCCTCTTCGTTCTTTGTGATTCTTGGGCTTCTGCCCTTGGTTGGAAATAAGAGATTTTTTTTTCTTGCCTGCCCAAAAAAATAATAATAATTCAAAAATGGAAGTTTATTGAAACAGAATCAAGTGATCAAACACAATCAATGAAAACAAATGAATATAGAATGGTACAAATATATGAAAATCATGGTCTGCAAACCAACACAAACACAACCATGTGATCCAAAACAAGTAAATATAAGTCACTCATGTTAGCCTGTATCACCAGAAATCAAGCAATAGTTTAGCAAAATCTCAATTTGCCACTTAGAAATGATGGAAACAAACAAATCTGAAATACATTTATGTCATGGATATTTCTCATATAACACAAGGGGAAAAACAATTATTGCCAATCATAAGACAGATCACCACCTAGAAGCTACACCAAAGATCAAGACGCCAAGAAAAAATTGGGTCGGAGCTTGGAGGTAAATTGGTGCATGTAGTAGCAGAAACGGCTACTAACAGCATGGCTCAATAGTCATTGTCCTAGTGTTGCAATTGCAATAAATGTTGTTCAATTACAAATTGTACAAAATGGAAAGAGGGGAGCCCTTATAATTTCTTACTAATCTGTTTCTGTTCAAAGCAAGGGAGAAAGGGATTGTGTTGAATGGATATTGAATACATGCTAAAATAGATGAATGTGCCAGAAAAGAAAGGGAAATATATATATATATATATATATATATATATATATATATATATATATATATATATATATATATATATATATATCCAATAGAAACTATAACAAACAATCATTTTATTCAAAGAAAATCTATTTTTAAAAGAAATGCTTGTGAAAATCAGCTTTTCATTCAAAATGGAACATACCTAAACTACAGTTGGAGTTTGTCAGCATTTTGAAATCACTTTTGAAGCCTATCTACCCCACTTTCCCAGGTGATGCACACCTCAAATCTTGGCCTCAGTCTGAGAAAGTAAAAGGATATTGACCCCTTCAATTATATTCTGAAAGTGCAGCCAGCATGTTCTACTCTTCCACTAGCCATGGCAGAATATGCAACCAACTTGTTTTCAACTCTGAAATGCAGTGTACACAATGACATAATAGAAGCGATTATAGAGGAAAGATCATTAGCCATCTGTCCACCGCTGTAAGTGGTTGACTCATATTAATAGTGTCACCACAAGAGAAATATGAAACAAGTTGATGGCCAAGAGACTGCAGAAATGCAAAGTTGAAGCAGATGCCACAAACTGAAAAGATCCAGCAAAGCTGCCCCCAGTATCTGTCGGGGTCTTATTAACCACATCATTGCTCTTGCAAATTCCTGCTGGTGCCCCTGCCTGCAAAATTACCATAAAAAGTTGGAACTAACAACAACCGTACACATGGGCAACAGTCATACAAGTCAACATACTTGAGCTAGTTCCTCTGACCTCTCCACGGAGAAAACTATAAGGAAAAAGACAGGCATTGCAAAATGCTAAAGCTGATAGTTTGTACAGTACATCTGTGTTGTGTTTTCAGTTTTTACAAGTGTGCCCCAGTTCTTACAAGTATGCTCATGGTCAAGTGATCTAAATCATTGATATGATGGATCTCACCATAGATGGCTCATGTACCAAAAGTCCCCCAGATTGAAAGATCCTATACATGAAATGTTCGGCAATTTTTGGGCTGAATGTGGGCCATTGCTGTACTTTATTTCTTAACCACCTGTTTGTAGGCCACCAATTGAATGGTTAGGATTTTTCAATCAGGGAGATTATGGGGCAGGACCATCCACAACAGGCCCATAAAATGAACAATTTGGACGCCCAAACCATGGGCACCACTTTACAAAATGAAAACCCACTCATATTTATACAAACTTTTGGCTCAGCATTGTATAATACCTCAAAAAGAAATGAACCGATTATTGAATTCGGTCAGAAAGAACTGCACTAATATGAGCAAAAGGAAAACAGCTTAAGCAGAGAACAGTAAGATGAATAATGAAAATGAACCTGGCAGGCAGTGACGGTACTACATCCACACAATGTTTGGCCATTCATTTTGTCAACGGCATCAAAAACACCCCCTCCGTCGCTTCTCTGCAAATTTATCCTCCTGTTAGGAAGTTCTCAATATTCATTATTACTTGCATATTCATTATAGAAGTGAAAGATTCAATACCATGTAAAAATTCACGGCCAGAAAGTTGGGCCTTTTATTTCCAGCTTCTTTATAACATGTATCAACCATCTCGGCAAGACCGACTGAGTGCTCCTTGCAAGCTTCTTCGGTTTGGGTAGGCATAGTGGGGAAGTAGTTCTCCAGAAACAGAGCCACATTTCTCGACTTGAGTGGCTGTGATTCCTTTCGGTTTGAACATGAGCCTGGTATAATCCCACCGTCTCCAGCTGCCGGCAATTCAAAGTTTTTGAGAACCAAAAAAATACGTGTTATCTATAAAGTCCAGGATTATAGTGGAAGTAACATAAGATACTGCTTGAGGATGCTTCAGTTCAGAGCAAAAGATCCAGGCATCCATGTACATTAAAACTATCCATAAGCTATGGAACCAAAAGGTGTCGAGACCATTCCACGAAAAATTACATTCATGCAATGGACACCCCCATGTGCTGGTTTAAACTTAGCCTTGATGATGCATCAAAAGGAAATTTGAACAGGGTGGGTGTTGGTGTGTGACTAGGAACCTATCAATGTAGCGACAAAGGCCAGCAGGAATTGCAGAGCTTCCTGGGTCAGTTTTGGAGCCATCACTGGCCTTTTCAAGCATAGTTCAAGGATGGCTAGAATCCTCGTCTATTACCCGAAGATCAAAGGAAACGATTCCATTTATTTTCAGAGAATTGAATCCAATTTGCTCTCTACACCAGTCTTCCAAGTGAGGACAATGCGGGAGTAGCAAGGGGTTAAGAACCCTACTCCAACTGCAAAAATGCGGTCTCTACTCAAGGAGAGGGAAATTCCAAGCACTAGAAAATCAACAAATAGTTGGCATGGCTCCCAAAGATGAAAGAAAAGGGAAAAAGAAGAAGATAGAATTTGGATGGAGGAGAAGGGGGGAGAAGATTTGGGAATGAGGATGTGGCGATTTGATGGCTTGTTTGTCTTACCGTGGCTTGTATGAAGCTTTGGTCTTCAAAATTATTGTCCTTGGGGCTTTGAATATGAGCTCCTTGAACTGAAGTTGCGGTCGTTCTAAAAGGAGCATCTTGCCTTGTGTAGTCTTCTAAGAGAAGTGACAAGGGAAAAGAACAAGTGAATTCCTATACCCCTCAAGTTTGCCAGAGCCTTGGCTCACCACCCCTAATAATAGAGATGTACCCTAGGGGCTTGGGGAAGATGGAATTCCCAAGCTCTTAGCCCCTTGCTCATGTTATCTTGTAGAATTTTTCCAAGTACAGGGACTAGGTTCATGGAGATAGGCCATGAGGACTTTGGAATTGTAAGGCGAAGATCCCTCGAGAGGCCTCTATTTATAGAGAAGAGAGGAGAGGGGTTGTAGAGTTGTAATGATTGACAACTGGTAGGATCTTGGGTGTTGCCCAATGCATATTTGTGTGTGTGTGTGGGGGGGGGGGGGGGGGGGGGGGGGAGGATCTTATGGCTTAGAGAAGGTAGTTTTGGGATTACACTTAGTTAAGGGTTAGTTTTGTAAAAAGGTGGTAGATTGGGGTCTAACTAAGACTCCTATGAGTATTTTGGTAAAAAGTGGGTGGAAGGGTCAAGGGAAATCAAAATTGAATTTTGGATTTCCATGCAAGGACAAGATGGTAATTTCAATCATTGTTTCCTGCACACAATCCATCATGCACACCTCTTGGTTTTTCGATTGCAACTTGGTGCTTAGATGTCAAATTTGGGACATGTGTAGCCTGTTTAGAAAGGAACTTGATGAACTAACTAATGGTTTTAGTTTGAGGCAGTGTTTGAAATATCGGTATCGTGTTACATATCACACCATTGGGATATAGAAACGTATCAGTTATCGCATTGGATATATCGGTTGTATCATGTAATGTATCATTGTTGTTGGAAACATGGGAAAATATTGGGAATTAGTCAAATTTTTCAATGAAACTTCAGTGATTGTTAAAATTATTTTATTTTTTAAAAAAAAAAAGTATTAATACACACTTATAAATCAAAACATTATAAAAAACAAGTGCACATAATAGGTTTTCTTTGTATGAGGTCCTAATCTATGTGTTGTCTAACTGAATTGATGCAAGTATATTACTATTTTCAAAATCTATTCATATAATTTATAAATGTAAGGTGTGTGAAACACAAGCAATACATTCAAAAGCAAAAGAAGAATCCCTAGATCAGGTTACATACATGTTTGATTTTATGTTTGGAAACAAAGATTGAAACCGATTTGCGAGATAATGAAAAAAAAAAAAAATTCCAATTTTTCACAACTCGGCCCCTCCAAATCTCAAAATCAAAGTTCCAAAACATGAAAAATCATAAATTTATAACAATTTGACACTGATTTAACATGATTTATAGAAGAAAAAAAAAATGATCAAATTTTAAAAATGCTCACCGGATCAAACATGTGAGATATATCTCACTCCTTGTGTGTTTCATATCGCACAAGTGGGATACGAGATATATTGTGGGACATATCGGCCGATATCGTCGATACTTCAAATATTTGTTTGAGGATCAAATTCCTAAGGCTTACGAAGACATGGGGTCCACAATTCGAGTCAAATTCATGCACTGCAATGGTCCACCAATCACCGTGCCATTTCCGGTCTTTCAATCACAACTTTGTGCCCGTAGATCGGATCGAACTGAAATTAGGCTCATTGGAAAGAATATTTGATAGGCTACAAGATGTACCTACAAATCACAGGTTTTGGACCTCAGAAACCTAAGAAATTTGGAGATCAAAGTTGATCCAGAATATGGCCATGGGCACAGAGAAAGTTCCCAATGTGCAAGGACATCTATGACTCCAAGCATCCTTTGGATTCTTCTAAAAATGTGTGGGGCCCAGCCTTTGGTTAGGCAGGGTCCCAGATCTTATTGAGTTCACTTTAAGCCCAATTTCTCTAATTTCTAGGGGTTGGGTGAGTTTTTTGGTCATGCCGAGTTCAGGTTGTGTTTGTGTTGTTGTAGTTGCGCTTGGTCTTGGGCTTGGGCTTGGGCTTGGAGATGGATACTTAGTAAAGTTCTGCAAATCTTTCATTTTCTAGACAATGCAAGACCCTCCATCATGATGAATGGGTCAATTAGCCTCAACAATCTGTTGAGTGGGGAGGGATGTCTACAGAACCATTATGGGAAGTTCATTTATCATTACTACCAGTGCCATCACCAGGATCCAAATCAGCAGCTTGATCAAGATTGCATTCAACTCGTTTCAACTTCAAGATTGTGGGTAGAGGACTACAATTTGCACTCTCAAGCAATCGGATTTGGGAAACCTACTTGCTGTCCTATGAACTAATGATTACAAGGAAGTAAATTAAACCATAGAACATATGGCTAATATGGTTTTTGCGTCCTCGAGTTTTCACCATTATAGGGAATGGAGAAAACTACCACAGCCCAAACCCCAAGAAAATCCTATCGGTCGGATCTTAGAGGGAAAATAGTTTGAACTGTGTGAGATCTATAACTTTCCCTAGTTTGAAGTAGCTGTTTAATCCAACATAAAGAAAATGGGGAAAAATAATAGGTACTTGTTCAAGAACAAGTGAAAGAAAGGACTGAATAAGTTTCACTCCAACAAAATAATTACCTGGGACCCAATTGACATTCTTTGTCAGTTGTCACACAGTTTGTTAACCTTACGCACTCATATAGCCCAGCACCCCACATATGTCAACATGGTAGGCATCCAAACTGCCCATCAAGCATCAGGTCAGTCCCGCCATGTAGATATCCTACCCAAGAAAAACACTAACCCACTCATTAGGTGGGCCACAATGTACGAAACGAATTGGTTTAGCCACCCATTTTTCATTCTGCACTAGGGCCCAAATGATGGATCTTCCGGATATTTGACATTCACACCTTATTGGCACATGTAGGGCAGGTATAGGGGCTGAGAAGTGGGATTGTTAATCTTTATGGCATTTATGACAACATTTATCTATGTACATATCTGTATACTCAACTACCATACCAGTTATTATCAGACAAAGACCATACAAGAGGTATGCACATGTGCAATTGTGTTATGTGAATTGAAAGTTATTCAGTACTTACGCTCATTTTCTACCATGTACCGCCACTGGTAAGCAATGCCTTCATCAGCTTCCTTGGAAGCAATGGAGGTGAAAACAAGTAGACGGTAATTCAGAGCAACCATGTCAGTCACGGTAGGCCAATCTCCATTATTTTCAGGCATTTTGGAGACTGGAAACCAAAACTTGAGTAAGCCTGCATCAGTGAACAGCTTCGTCAACCCTTTCGGAGCATGGACATAATCCTCTATGATAATGGTCACTATCTCTGATGGGTTTTCAGTCAAGAATGCCTCCACTTCCTTCAATGCGTTGATCGCAGGTTCCTAACAAAAGAGAGCACAACTGGCTATAATATGCGCTCTTCTTATGTCTCCACAACACCAATAAAGGGGAGAGAGAGAGAGAGAGAGAGAGAGAGAGAGAGAGAGAGAGAGAATCCATCTTAGACATGATTTTCCTAGATATTCAGAACAGAACAGGATCTCCAATTCCCCATCAGGACGAGATCCAAACAATTAATATAGTGTGCCAACCCAAAAATCACACCGATTTGACAATCGCAACCCTCTGATTGGAGTAGAGGATTGGAAATGGAATAAGTCCCCTAATATAGCTACTACGATTACCCCACCAATGAGATCTCCAGCATATTGCCTATTCAGAGTACAGAACACTCTAAAAATGTTAACCATACTTCTCATTATTCCATTTCAATTTATTCTCATTTCGCATGCTTCAGTCTTCATTTTCACGTTAGGGGCATTTCATATTTCTGCTACTAGGAGCCTTCAAAAATAAAAAATAAAAATAATTCTCTTCACTAGGTTGGTCACCTTTCTAGAGTTATATTTGGTTAAGGGCTTCATTCACGTGTTTGCCAAACTCTTCTATCATGGTATGCCAAAACGGTCACGTAACAGTAACAGTTGTCACCAACATGCATTACGGAGCCAAAACCCCTGTTATAGAAAGAAAAACATGTCCTAAAATGGTCCCGTAATGGGTCCAAAACAGTTTTTTTTTTCCAAAGAATAAGAAAGAAAGGGGGAAAAAAAGGCCATAACGACCGTTACCGTTATGGAACACCTTTCTTCTCACACGTGATTCAAGAGCAAATTTAGCATTTAGATCATGTTGGGAAGAAATATCATAAATATATATTATGCATAGACTGGAACTTGCATTTTTCTTGCTTTCTCTTCATTGCATGGTGTATGCTTTGCAACTCGAATCATCATTGCTTCTCATTTCCCATGCATAATTCCAATGAAATTTAATGGAAAACCCACATTTCGAAGTTCTCCCCTTTAGTGGTCTATAGATGTATGAGACCAATTGACTTTGGTAATTTTCCTTCTCCATATCACAAGACTTCAACAGGAAAAACTCCGGCAACTCTAGAAAACTTAAAGAGAGAGCTTCAATCTCTTTAAAGGTCATTTTGAAGCCCTTGAAGACTCAAGTAAAACGCAGCAATCTTAGTGAAGAGGAATGCTATTCAAGCTTGTTTTGATAATCTTGTCTTCTTTCTTCTTCCTTTCCAGTTGTAACTCATGGTTCATTTTCTTAGAGATGAAAGGAAGAATCCACATGTGGTTTTAATATATTTGAGAAAGCATATGATAGGGTACCTAGGGAGTTTCTATGGTGGGTGATGAGGATATAGAGATAGAAGGGCATATGGACCCCACTCCACGAGTGGACCAAATTGATCTCACCACCGAAACTGTGTACTGTGTATTTTACCTTAGTATTATTTTCTAGGTTATTCATGAGGCACTCTATTAAATTTGCATATCGATATGTATAAGCGGGATGGCTTTGGGCTGGGCTTCTAATTCAAGCAACAACCTTATTTCTATTCTTCTCTTCGTCCTTCTAATTCTAGAGACCCTATTTTTATTCTCCCCTTATTTATGAACATTGACAAAAGATCTCATCATCAATGACATCCGACAAAGGAAAGGTGTCCAGGGAGGATATATCGACATCATTAACAAAATCTACAAGGGTGCCTTACAAGAGTTAGAATGCCATGTGATGAGACTAATGAGTTCCCTTTTATAGTGTATCTTCATCAATAGGAATTATGACTTCACATTTTTTCACTTGTTATGGATAAATTAAATGCTAGTTTCCAGGATGAGGCACCTTAGTATATGTATGTTTTCAGACGATGTCATCTTGGTCGATGAGATCAGAGGGGCCAAATGCTAAATTGGACTCTTGAGTCAACAGGCTCAAAAAGTAGCAAAACAAAGAGGGAGTATTTGGGATGCAACTACTGTAAGAACAATTATAGGTTCAAGGCTACAGTAAAAGAAAATTGATCAAGTGCACTCAAAGCACTATAAGTTATAGTGCTCCTAGTTGCAAGTGGATAGCCCATCTTGACTGTTCATTAGGCCTAGCACACATTTCATGGGCTATCATACAAAAATCAAACTGATCAGATAATCTAATCCGTCCTTAATTTGTTCTGTACTTTTTTATCCATCCACATTTCTACCAATGGATGGGATGTTTAGGATTGTCTGATAGAAGTCACTCTTTACAGCCATACATGATCCATGATGGGACCTAACAAATAGATGGTTCAAATTATTAATTGAACCAATTTTTTGTAAATGATCTTGATCATTCATTTTATAGGTACTGGTCAGATGATTAGAATTCTCCAATTAGTGTGATTTGTCTATGGTTTCCCATCATATGCGGGCCAAACCTAATGGACAATCTAGATCGAGAAGATTGACTATCTAAGTGTCACCATTCAATTAGAACCACTATAAGTTTTAGTCTTCTTAGAGCTCTAGATCATTTCTCTTAGTTAAAATCAATAGTAAAGATATTCCTCAAACTGATCTACTTTGTTACCTTCCCTCTATTATTCAAAAAGACGGGGAGATTGATGAGGATGCTTCAAATGGAAATGTAGCTAGGTGGGTGAAGTGGAGAGTATCTAGGGATTGTCATTTGTCTGCTGCATTCCTATGAAAGTTGAGAGAAATGGTTATAAGACGTATTCAAATGGCTATGCTATATTGGCATAGTTTGGGGCAATTAGAATGAGCAGATATTTAGGAGCTGTATGGGCAGCGTATTGGGCAATTAGAATGCAAAATGAGCAGATATTTAGAGTGCATTTGGTAGCAGTTTCCCTTTCAAAATAGAATCCATTCTACACTTTAAATAGCTTCTATTTTGTAAGAGAAGATGCCAAGTAGCTTCTAGTGGTGTTACCAAACACAACCCTACTGTTCCATAGATGAGGATCTTGAGATGGATGTGTGGGAGGGTTGGAAATATAGAATTAAGAATGAGGTTATCTGAAGCAACAGAGTGGTTGTCCCAATACAAGATAAACGATTGGGGCATATTGAGATGGCTTGGTCATGTGCAATAAAGACCAGAAACAGCTTCGATGAGTAGGGAAATATTGATTAGGGTCCACCAGCATCAAAAGGGAATGAGGAAGACCTACAAGAATGGGTGGTGAGAAGGAATATTAAGGTTTGTTCACTTGCCAAGGATAAGGCCTTAAGTAGGACTGATTGGCAAAATAGGATTTGCAAAGCCAAACCCAAATAAGCTGGGACAATGCTACGACGACAATGACGGCCACAACAACGACGACGACGACAGTGACAATGATGTGCTGATAATGACTAGTTTGTTAGTGAGTGTCAAAAAATTTCCTTTATTTTGCTGACTCCATTTTCTCTCATTTTGTTTTGTTTTCCTTGCGGTTGACTATGATTGTTGACGACGCAGGAAAATAAATCCCCACTATTTGAGAATCGGTCAGGCATCCGCCATCTTCACATACGAAAATTGATAGTATAGAATTCTCTATGGTCACCTGACGAATAAATCTCTACCTCATGTGCCATGTTCACGGAGATCCTGTGCTGACTATCATGTCAATGAGCATAAAGAAGAGGAGAAGTGTCTAACACCAAATCCTCTCTTACTAAAAAAAAACAAAAACAAAAAACAAAACAAAACGAAAATATATACTATAACTTACAAAAGCAGTAAAGTTGTAACACTGCCCCTGCATCGAATGGCAGAGCCAAATGTCGTTGTCGAAGTCATACATATCCAGCATCAATCCTCTCACACCATTCTAAAGAAGATGAAACAAATCAGGGGAAAAAAATTCAAACAACATAAAATTAATGACCTTTCTTCGAATGGGCAAAGGATCGAACACAATACCCTCAACTGATTGGTAATCGAATCCTCTTGATTGTAGAAAGTAACTCTGGGGACTCCAGCAAGTGGGGGTGCGTCCACAATCGAAAACGAATTATGAGTCACCAGCCATGTGTACTTGTTAAAGGGCAACCCCTTAACCTGCACACATCCCAGACATAAAAACACCAATGCCAAATTGGAGGATGAAAAGGTCCCCTGACAGACAAATTATAGTCTGCGAAAGTAAGGCCAGCAGTTCGGTTATCCAGATTGTTGATCTGATGGACCATGTCCCATATGATCTCACCCATGAGGACACCCTAGCTGTTTTCCTTATGTCGATTCTTGCAATTTGTTTTCTTTGTATCTAATATCTATTTGCAGGCCAACAATCAAATGGTTAGGATTCATCTATATAGGTAACCTTTGGAGCATGACCCATCCACGATGGATCCCATCAGATCAAAGGTCTAGATCACTAAGAAAAGGACGCCGTTGTACGAATTGAAGGCCAAAGGACATACAAACACACAGACACATAGGGAGAGAGAGAGAGAGAGAGAGAGAGAGAGAGAGAGAGAGAGATTACAAGTGAAGTGGGCAGGAAGGCCTGGCCTCTGATGCAGGTAGGCTGAGTAATCCCCGTCGCAGGGCAGTTGCCGCAGAACAGACCCGATGCACAGTCGCCAGCACCCGCGCAGCGGTCAAGAACCTGCACTTGTTTTTTTTTTCCAATCTTCTTTTTAATATCGGAAAGGATTTCATATAATATTTTTAGGGTGTGTTTGGCTGCCCAATTAGATTGAACCACAATAATTCAACTGATTAAAGAAAGGAAATGAAGATATTCTGAGATTCATTTAAATTGAGCATCCAAACGGAAGGCAGAGAACGAACCTGACAGTTGGCGATGTAACAGACATTGCAAGTGAAGAAGAAGAGGATGAGAAAAATCCTGTTTCCATTCACAGTCACACGCATACTATGCTGCATTTCCTGTCTCGTTTTTTCAACAATGCATGAAGAGAAGGTGCGAATATATCGTGTCAGGGTCTGAGAGGGAGTAAGATGCGGTCGTTTGGCGCCACTTGCTTTTTGTTTTTGCGACTTTGCTTTTTTTTCTTTTACTTTTTCTCTTTATAATTTATTATTTTTAAATTTTTATTTTGTTCCTCTTTTCTTTTGAGTGCTCTTGGGATGTGGGCCCTCCGGGCCTGCCAACTGGGTGCAGCTCGCCAAAATTACAGTTGGGCCTAAATTTCAATCGTTACTGCAATAAGTTGTACTTGGTTTGCAGGGAATTAGACTAAAAGGAAGCGGATTAGCTGTGACCCGGTAACACCGTAATGGGTGTTACCCTTACCGTGCGAGGCCCACCTTGATGATTGATGAATGTGCTGTATATCCTCGCCGCACATCTGTTTCTTCAGCTCAAATCTCGTGTGAACTGCAGCACTGAAAAAGGCTGTGAATGACCATAAAAAACTTTCTGCAAATGACCATCAAAAACTCTCAGTATACCACAAAAGTTGGATCAATCGGTGTTCATTCCAATTTTCGCCAATTCATGTAAGAGCCAGTTGAAAAAGATTGCACGTAATAAGGAGAGAGCTGCGTAATGTATTTGAAGATGTCTGGGTCCTCTTGCTCGGGTGGTAGACTCTCAGGAGTTTCAACTCCTGGTCAAGGGTTCGAGAACCCATGGGTGGTGAAATTCCACCAGCGTGAGTGTGTTGGGGTGTGTGTGTGTAAATTTATTTATTTTTTTAAAAAAAAGTATTTGAAGATGTCTAGGTATACTCATGAGAAAATTAGGAGATAAAATGATGGGTGTCAAGCAATGGCATGTCATTTACTAAAAAAAGTGGTTAACCCAAAAGTAGTTGTGTTGAAAAGGTTGCCAAGACAGGTGGTAGTATTAGAAGCAAAGAAAGCAAGTGGTGATAAAACAATTATAATAATCATTATAACATGAGAAACATCTAGATGATCAATTTAATGTTATAAATGATAAATAATGAAGAAAGTATGTAGAAGAAATCGTCTCATATTAACCAAATCAAATCAAATTTATCTTTCAATTATCTATGATTTACATTCCTTAATGTAATCTTTATTTTTATCTGTCAGTTACATTACTTAGTGTAATTCGTAAAAGTGACCAAGTAATTGCTAACTTTAGCTATAATTTGAGTCTATGCTTATACGCTGAATTCAATTCAAGTATCAAGAAAAATTCTCCATTTAAATAGGCATGTTGTAGTAGTTCTCCACAACTAACTGTAAAAATTTCCTTTTTGTCTTATATGTACTGAAGAGAAAAGGTAAATTTGTACAGAAGGTAGAGGAATGACATATTTTTGAAGGACGAACCTCACCCTCTAATAATTGTTTGATCATCTTAAGCAATATTGTGCAAGTAACTAAATAGTCGACTGATCTTATTAGACCTCAATCATATACAATCGATTTCCATCATATGAACTTATCTTGGCGTTTGGGGTCATAGCTGTTCGGTTTGAATTGAGCCGCATATTCAATTCTGGGACGCCCACACTAATCACGTGACCAATATTGAAATAACAACAATATATTTCTTAGCATGCCCTGTGGGACTAAAAAATCTACTTGGTTGTTAAAAATATTCACTGAACATTGATCGTGCAACAGTTTGGGCAAGAGCCAACAACATAGTGGTTCAGCTACTTACCTACTCCACTCCCGGCGGACGCACTCAACCCATAAGTGTACTGGATTTCACTATCGGAGGTTTTAAATCAAGTTCACCTCTAACCTTTACAACCATATACGAGAACTCTAAATTTAGGCTCTAATCCTGAACTAATGTCCTACACAAGAGCCTGGAATTTAAACTCTACTCCTAAGTCAAGGTTGTACACAAGAACTTAAAAGTTTATGCCCTACACGAGAGCCAAGGTCCTACACAATAACCTAGAGATTTAGGCCCTACACAAAGGCCAATGTCCTATGAAAGAACCTAGTTTGAGTTTGGGTTTACAAACTCTTAGCCTCAATCCTGTACAAGGAAAGAGACTAAACTTAGACTATTACAATTGACAACTTACTTGTCGGATTGAGCCCATTTTATAGTGCCTTCTTGAGTTGCTTGATCTTCGCTCTCTCATACTTCAATCAACTCCCCAATGCTTCTCCTATCATAATGACATTGTTTTGCAAAGGCTTCAGCTCCAAGATCAATCACCTTGCATTTGATGCTCCTCCGAGGTGACCAAGGTGATGTCCTCCGAGGTGACCAAGGTGATAACAGGTTGGTTGAATCTCCTACAACTAATGGGAAGTAATTTTTTCTAAGGGATCCAATTACTAGATGGGTCTTCTAGACGATTTGGATAATGGTATGTCAAGATTGCTTAAGTCCAATCTCTATAAAATGGAAGGGTTCAAGTGCATCTTCAGTGTAGATGTTGGAATCTTCATATGAGTATGAATCTCTAGAAAGAGTACTTAGAACACTATGGAATAGAGGATAGGAATGAGGGATATGAATATGGAATCACCCAACCTTTTGTTGCTCCAAAAACACATCAAAATGCCCAAGAACCAAATGCCCTTTATAAAAGTTTGAGCTTTAACGGTAAAAAAATAAGTAGAAAACGACTTTATCGATGTCATCAAAGGTTTCCTCGATGCTACAAAAAATTCAGATACATATATGGGTTTTCTTGCTGGACAGTTATCACGCCCCAGACTTGGTGACCAGACTTACAGAGAATCCGATAGTCGATTCCGACTGCAACAGCCACCGTAGCACCCCATTCTCGGCTCCTAGCACGAGTTCCGATCCTGAGATCCTAAAAGGAAGATTTTCATATCACAATTCCAACCCAAATCGAGCATACCCAAGATCATAGCAAGTAAATCTTAGAGAATAAACAAAGAACACACTGCAAAATCTACTAAGAATTTAAACTTTACAGGTACAAGGCTGAAAAGAAAATACATAATATAGAAAGAAGGAAGGAAAGATCTGCAACAGGTCCTCATCTCACGCCAATCCAATCCACAGCTCCTCCGCTACTGCGCTAATCTAGGATCTCCTACACATATCAATCGTGCATAAGCTTATAGAAAGCTTAGAGGGCGGTGTAAGTGTGTGACAATGGTGTTCATAAGAATAAGGAGAATGTAGAAAGAACCATGAATGAAACCAATGCCACTAACCGTACCACAAAACTATGAATGCAGTAAGCCGTACCAAGGCTATGCAATGCAATACATGAGTATTGGGCATCATACCAAGGCAATCCAATATAAGGCTTATACAGCTGATGCAAATGCAATGCGAAGTAATGTCAGTCCTCATATCAAGTACAGTTTCATCATAAGGAATCCACAGGGGTCAAATACACTACTGGATGACTGCTGCTCTGTAAGACCCGCAGAGTCAAACCAACATAAGAGACCTCACTACCTGCTTGTGGATAACTAATCACCAGTGAAGCTCGATGGTAGCGGACCCATTTACAAGCTGATTAAATTCAACCTAACTATTACCCTCTCACTCAAGCGGGTAAGGCCAAATCTCATCCCAACCGACCTCGCAACAGTGGGAGTCGCGGCCTAACGGTATAAGGCACTCAGGTGCTCATGTTTTTCACTCGGTCTCGACGTTGAAGCGTCCCCTCAGTACCGTGAAAGTTTAGGGGCTTTCACCTAGGAATATCCTATGCACCCCAAATGCTCAAGAATCATTTCTGGTGTCCACATACGGTCATCCACGATATCTTTATGGAGCCTACGGCCCTGATGAAGCAAGAACGAATATCCACATGCTATGCAATACCAAATGCATGAATCACACAATCAACCATACATCGATCTCAAGCATCCACCATGCTCAAGAGGGTAAACTCCATCCCTTGGGGAGATACCAGCATCTCCTACACAATGGCACAACCATGGTCAACTATACCTCAACCAAGCATGCATATGATGCGTATGAGAGTGGGCCATGAAGATGAATAGGGGTGTCAGTGAGGTGAAGGTGAATTCTCTACCTAACCATGAAGGGTCTAGGTACTTAACCAATTCCTCATAAGGAATACAACTTCTAGTGGGGGCCCATTTACCTGAGGTAGCCCACGAGACTAAGCATACAAAGCTAGGGCCTAGATAATATGAAAACGGGCCTAACAAGGGACTATGATGAGCATTCAACTACACTTAGCAACTAATGGACCTAGAGGGGTCCAAATGGGGACTTTCAACCACCATTGCCCCAAGGCATATAATACACAAACCACATAAACATAAGACCCAAGGCCCATATCTAAACCATATGCACATAGGTCTCACAAAAGACATAAGGAAGTAGGCCCAATATTACCACTAATAATCATGGCTCAAGGAGGGGAACCAAGGCCCAAAGCCCAAGTCCTAAGGGTCATAGAGTCCAAGCATTTATATGGACTTAGTGGGCAGCCCATGTATACAAATATAAGGCCCAAAACAAGTCTTTTTGTTATGTGAAATGGGCCCCATTACATCAGCCCAATAACTAATCATTTAAGTGGTTATTCAAGGGCCCAAATCCACTTTTTCCACAGCCCAAAAGTCTAGCAAATGGTGGAAGGTCAGCCTAACATATGGTTGGCCAAGGTGAGACATTCCAGCCCAACCTGGGCCCACTAGAAAGTCCCAAAATCTGGTATGAGTTTGGACCCCACAAATGGTCATAAATGGTGGCCCAAAACATGCACCAATTGAACCCAAAATATTCTAAAGAATAGGTGAACAACAAGTACCCAAAACCCCTCAATGTGGTAGGCCCCCAATTCTAATAAAAATTCAGCCATACATTGTGTATTTAAATGGCCATGCTTGGACTTTTAGTCCATCAAATCTTCTTAGCCTATTGAGGCCCATAAACATGTCGAAATATTTGGGAGCTACTCCCATAGTGTCCATCAATACATCATAGGGGTCCCACCAATTTGGAGATAGAGAATTTGACACTCATAAAGGTGGGCCTACTGTTGGACTGCAGGCCCAGCAGCAGCCCCAAAAGGGCAAGTGCGTCCTAGGCCTGGGTGGTCTAAGGTGTGGACGGCTTGGGCCCCAAACACATGCAACAAGGTGGGCTCCCACGTCCCAAGTGCGCCCCACATGGGACGTCCACCTATGGTGGACCCAATCCACATGGGCTCCACATATATGGAGGGACGGTGTGGATAAAAGACATACATTATGGTGGGCCTGGCCAAGGACGGCCAACCCATGGTGGATGTCCACCAGCTGGACGTCCATCATGGATGGTTGGCCCAGTTGGTTGGACCCACAAAAATAGCCTCTTGTGGCCTCTGGATCATCATAAGGTGGGCTCCACATATATACACAAAAGCCCAAATGGGCTGGGCCCAATTATCTTCACAAACACAAAAATACAGCAATGCAGAAAAATTCTAGCAATATTCATGTTGCTGTACCAATCTGGGCTCCCCAAAGGAGTAGGTCCAGGGTCTCCAAAAATTCTGAAATTGGAGGCCAAGGTCCCTTATCAAGTCTAGAACAAGGTGGGACCCAGAAAGGTGGCCCACCATTAGAGAAAATATTTTTAAATTATGGGTTACAATAGCCTGTATTGCTGAAAATTACAACAAAAATTTGGTTGAACACTCATGTTAGCCCACTCTTGTAGAGGCTTAAATGGGGTCAGTTAGGGTTGAAATTTGTTAGGCTTATATGTGGGACATACACCTTCAAGAATCACATATTGAATGGTACCAACATCCCCACCAAATGACCAAAAATCAGGCCCCAAGATGACCTAAAATCTATTCAGACAGTTTGGATAGCAACATGTCTGATAAAAATAAATTGTAAACATTATTTAAATAGAGATTTAACCCCATAAAATCATGGTTTGGTCCACCCAAGTGGGCCCCACAAACATCCAAACCATCTCATCATTGAAATCATCTTTGCATGCACCCCATTTTGGTGATTTTAGGGGCCACACGTCCAAGGGATGGACTGTGAAAAACATCCTCCCTCTATGGACGGTTTGAATCTTGTTGGTCCACAAGGTAGGCCATACACTCATGATCAGAGATTTCTAACAAGAAAAGGAGAAGAAAATGGCTACAAGAGAAGGGTCTCCACCTTAATGAGGCCCTTCCCTTCATCACACACATGCATAGACATTTCATTACAATAAGATGTACAATCTATATGATTAAGGCTATCTATTGAGTTCTATGGTGGAGATCCAATCTCCACCAAGGATCAAAGGTCTAGATGACCCAAAGATCCCTGATCAAGGAAGAAAGGAGCATGAAGGGATCCATGGAGAATGGTCCCTTGCATGCATATGCATGCAATGTAGGATATGCTACTAGCCATATCCATGGAGATTTGGGACAACCACCATTACTTGACGGGCCCCACAAGCTCCAACATGAGAAGAAGGATAAAGATCCAGAAGAAAATAAAAGAAATCAGAAATTTTAGAATGCAAGCACACCCACTTATTCAAACAACTCTAATATTACACCACTAGCATCAAGAGGCTTCAAGGATCAATGTTCAATGGTTGAACTTAGTTGATGATGGGTATATTAGAGGGGATTAGAGGGAGAAGGGGTTGGAAAAATGGAGGGAGGAAAGAAGAGAAAAGAGAGAGAGAGAGAGAGAGAGAGAGAGAGAGAGAGAGAGAGAGAGAGAGAGAGAGAGAGAGGGAGAGTTTTAAAGCAAGTCATGATTGCCTGTCTCACCTAGGGTAGAGAAATGAAATGATGAAGGTAAGGAGTTACAGACAAGGCTCATGGGCTAGTAGGGTTTTTGAAAATCTAGCCTGGGCAAGAGGAAGAATCATCACCTTATGAACCGAATCACCTTCTAGTGTCGGTAAGTACTTGCGTCCTTAGAACCGAATCCTATCATGAATTATAAATTTTGTGTGGTTAGATCCAAGTTCTACACATTGCATAGGGTTTAAGATCATAGCCTAGTGTTTTAATTACTTATATTTAGGTTTTTATTATAAAATTAGGGTTTTATCCTAGAGTTTAATTAAATGCTTAGGTTCAAGGATTTGAGTCCTAGATTATTGTTAATGTCATCATTATTATTGTCATTGTGCCATGGGCCAAATAATATTCGTGAGTGGAGTATTAATCCATCTGTCTTAATGATGAGGGTGCACAAGTTCATATTTAAATATAGTGATATTATCCATTATTCTTGTAATGACTAATAGTGCAAGTACTAATAATAAGATTTCTTTACTAACACTAATATAATAAGGATTTATACATATAATCATATTAACAAGGATTATACTAATCCCATAAGGAGAACAATAAATATTTTCTAGTCATGATAATAATAATAATAGCTGTTATAGAAAGATCCGAGCCCCTAAGAGATCCGGGAGTAAGCGCCAAGTTAATTTAACTAAGTGTATGGGCATCCGAGGCTCATGCTCGTCCGACCTGAATTAAGCATCCCCGAAAGAGCCGTGCAGTGTGAAAGTTCTTTCACTTCAGGGCTGCGGGTCGGACGGTCCCTGCATTCCGATCGGAAGTCATAAGCTCGGCTCAAACTGAGGAAGCGTCCCTATTTGACAAGTTAATAAGCCAAGGCCGGTTGGCCTCAAGACCATTAATCGAGTCGAGTCGACATATGAAGGCGGTACTCCTGTCAAATTGAGAAACTGCCGTAACCCAACGTGGACGGTTACTTTGCTCGCAGATACGCAACATCTTGAACTCTTCCTTACTCTCCACTTAGACCCAGATTCCCTTAACCTGACTGAGGCATGGGAGGGTCCCTCGGCTTAGCCAAGGTCACCTTTGCCGATCCTGATTGTGCAGGTTTAGGACGTCGAAGGGTGTCAGAGTTCGAGAGACGAGAGGGGAGGGTTGACCAGATTTCGACCTCAACATTTTTTAGCGCCGTCTGTGGGAATCTGATACTAAAGGTCAGGTTCCCGTCTTTCAAATCCAATGGTGAGAAAGAAGAAAGCCGTAGCTGTGGAACTAGAGCCAAATGAACAAACTCGATCTTCTTCACCACTTCATACTCAGTTTGCACCGGGGCTTTTGCAGCGTTCTCGCAACAGGGCCAGCAAATATCGAGTCATGCAGAACGAGATTCAAGTCCCACGCGATGAAGTAAACAGAATGAAGCAACACAGGGAACCACAGCTACACCCGATTCAGGAGAATCCCATTCCTGAGCCAGTAGGGCTGTACATAGAGACTCACTTTGTACCAAGGTATGAGGCTTGAGGTGCCCCAACACTCTCGGGCGCTGCTCTCAGGTCAAAATCCTCCTCCGATACAAGTTAGAGACTTAGCACGGAACACCACCACTCGGGTCCCTACTAACGACTCTGTCACCTCGATCCTGGCACCTATAGATCTCCACCATCAACTAAAGTGGAGAAGGAAAAGTAGGACTCTAGAGATAGAAGATGCCCTAGAAGTTGTCGCTGAAAATAAAGATCCTTGGGAAGCGCGGTTTGCGGAACTCAACGATAAATTCTTAACCTTGAAAAAGAAGTAGCAGCCGTCAACAGTTCCCGCCACGGTTCAGGCATGATGGAAGAGACCGAGCCTCCCTTCACCTCTACCATCATGGATGAGGTGATGCCGCAGAGGTTTTGGATACCTCCCGTCATCTAGTACTCAGGTTCCGGAGATCCATCCGAGCATTTGGAAGCATATTGATCGTGGATGTAGATCCAGATGACGACGGATGCAATGATGTGTAGGGGATTTTCCGTCACCCTGACAGGGTCCTCTCAGATTTGGTATCGTCAGCTCTAACCTAGCTCCATCGGTTCCTTCGCAGAATTCAGTAGACTATTCCTTATCCAGTTTATAAGCGGTAAGAGAAGTCGGAAACTCAACACTCGTCTGCTCACTATCAAGTAAGGCCCGAAAGAGTCGCTGAAAGACTACATTGCTCGTTTCAACGAGGAAGCGCTGTAGGTTAAGGACTATGATGACAAAATGGCGCTTGCTGCAGTCTTCAGTGGTCTGAAAGATGGAAGATTTACTTTCTTCATTGGAAAGAACCCGCCAAAAACGTTAACGGACTTCATGGCAAAAGCTCAGAAATACACTAATGCCGAGGAGTTCACTAATGCCTGTAAAGGTATACAAATAACTGACCCGCCAAGCAAGGGAAAGAGGACTAGGAACGAAGAATCTCAGCTGACCGACAAAGGGGTGGACGACCGCGCCTCCTGTGATACTGACTGAGCCGGAGACCAGAAGGGAAATTCAGTTCCTACACCCCCCCTCAATACGTCTACCAATCAAATCCTATTGGATATCTGAGGAGACAAACGTCTGAATTGGCCTGTATGCATGAAGGCCAACCCGGAGCATCGAGACAAGCGGAAGCTCTGTCGCTTCCACCAAGATCACAACCACAACATAGACGACTGCGTGGACCTTAAGGATGAAATTAATTCTCTCATCTGTAAGGGACACCTATGTCGATACACCAGAAAAGAGAGGCCTGCTCGGAGGGAAGAACGACAACAGAAGCAGCCGAATAATCCCACGAAAGAGCCGGCTGAAATCAGCACGATTTTCGGGGGTTCGGCCAGTGGAGGAGATTCTAACAGAGCTAGAAAAACCTACTCCCTGAAGTCTGATTCAGAACATTATATCCATCTAACCGAGCGACCGAGCAAGGAGCTCCGGGTCAGTCCATGCAGTTTAACTTTTACAGAAGATGATGCGTGTGGAATCCAGCATTCGCACATGATGCCCTGGTGGTCACGATGACCATAGCAAATCACAAGGTATACCGCATCCTGGTCGATACAAGAAGCTCAGCTGATATGATTTATTCTGAAGCCTTTGAAAGAATGAGGGTTCCATGATCGCGACTCCGACCCGTGAAGACTCCCCTACATGGCTTTACCAGAGAGAGTAATCTCCGAAGGAGCCATCTTCCTCCCAGTAATTGTGGGAGAAGGACAACATCAAGTCACCCTCATGGTGGACCTCCTCGTTGTCAACGTGCCATCAATGTACAATGTTATCCTGTGCAGACCTTCCCTCAATACAATGAGGGCAGTCATCTCAACTTACCATTTGATGATGAAGTTTCTAGCCGAGGGCGGGATAGGTTACCTCCGAGGCGATCAGCGCGAGGCTCAGAGATGTTACGCGATAACAGTCAAGAAAGGAGCCGTCAAGCAAGCACTCACCGTCAATGTCCTAGATCCCCGAGAGCCGGCAGAGAACTCATCGATAGAAGATCTGGAAAAGGTGCCCCTTGATGAAGCCGACCCGAGCAAAACTGTTCAGCTCAGATCGTCATTAAATTCTGAGCAACGGTTAGCAATCAGGCCTTTCTGAGGTAACACCGAGACATCTTCGCATGGTCACACGTGGATATGTCAGGGATCCCCCCTGATATCTTGGTCCATAGGCTGAATGTGGACCCAAACCACAAACCAATAAAGCAAAAGAGAAGGCCATTCAATGTTAAGCGCTATGAAGCCATTGTTGAGGAGGTCTCCGTCCCACTCGATGCGGGTTTCATAGAAGAAGTATATTACCTCGACCGGATATCAAATGTTGTGCTCGTCAGAAAATTCAACAGGAAGTGGCAGGTCTGTATAGACTACTTGGATCTGAATAAGGCGTGTTCCAAGGACAACTTCCCATTGCCCAGGATCAATTAGCTGGTGGATAGTACAACCAAGCATGAGTTGCTTTCCTTCCTGGATGCCTATTCTTGTTACAACCAGATTGTCATGCATCCCCCAGACAGGTAGAAAACCACCTTTGTCATAGACAAGGGGCTCTACTGTTACCGAGTCATGCCATTTGGCTTGAAAAATGCTGTGACGACATATCAGAGGTTGGTGAATCAGATGTTTGCCAAGTAGATCGGACGCACCATGTAAGTATACGTCGATGACATGCTGGTGAAAAGTTCCAAAACATCCGATCATCTTGCAGATCTCGGAGAGACATTTAGCGTCCTCTGAGAGTACCAGATGAAGTTGAACCTCGCAAAGTGTATTTTCGAAGTCAAATCGGAAAAGTTCCTTGGTTTCCAAATTAGTCAGCGAGACATCGAGGCCAATCCTGACAAGATCAAAGCGCTCCTCAACATGAACTCGCCTCGGACCATGAAAGAGATACAGTGCCTCACGAGAAGGGTTGTCGCACTCGGGGGTTTCATATCCAGGGCAACAGACAAATGTCTTCCCTTCTTTCACTAATTGAAGGGTCATAAGAAAGCAGAGTGGACGCTAGAATGCGACCAGGCCTTCTAACAGTTAAAGTAGTATCTAGGCTCACCCCATTTCCTATCCAAGCCCGAAGAGGGAGAGCTCCTATTTCTTTACCTCGCTGTCTCGGCATCAGCCATCAACTCGGCCTTGATCAGAGAAGTCAGGGGTAAACAATACCCCGTTTACTATGTGAGCAAGGCAATGGTACCTGTAGAAACACGATATCCATCCGTGGAGAAGCTAGCACTCTGCCTTCTCGTCTCTGCTCGAAGGTTACGACCGTACTTCCAAGCTTATTCCATCGTTGTACTAACTGACTCCCCTCTGAGATAAGTTCTCCAAAGGCCTGAGGTTTCAGGTCAGATGCCCAAGTGGGCTATAAAGCTCGGGGAGTTTGACATCTAATTCTGTCCAAGGACAGCAATCAAGGGCCAAACCGTGGCCGACTTCATCGCTAAATTCACTACTCCGAGCGCAGAGGAAATCAGCACCGAAGTTGAGATGACTCCGCCTGTCCCTCTAGGAGACCAAAAGGCAATGTCAAACTAGGGGTGAATTCTCTATGTTGACGGATCATCCAATGCTAAAGGAGCTGGGGCCGGGATTGTCCTGGTCGCACCCGATTCTACGACTATTCAATATGCGATCAGACTCGGGTTCAAGGCTTCAAACAATGAGGCAGAATATGATGCGCTATTAACCGGACTTAGATTGGCTACGAGTCTCAAACTCTCTAGGTCCGGTGTGACTGGCAGTTGGTAGTAAATCATATCTCCACGGAGTATGAAACCAAAGAGACCAAGATGATCTCTTATCTCAATGAGGCAAGGAAACTGATCGGAAAGTTTTGGAGTTGTACTATTCGGCAAATCCCAAGAATGGAAAACTCGTGGGCCGACGCCTTAACGAAGCTTGCCTCGGCCTCAGAAGGAAAGATCCTGCGCTTCGTTCCAGTTGAGTTCGTGGAACATCCGAGTATCGGTCAGGTGGAGAGAATTAATTTAATGCACAGTGCTCCGAGCTGGATGGACCCTACTTCAACTACCTCTCGTCCGGCGAAGTCCCCTCAGATAAACTAGAGGCAAGATGACTTAGAGTCAGAGCATCTTGATATGTCATCCTGGATAGAGTGTTTTATAAGAAGGGACATTCTCAGCCTTACCTTAGATGTCTCCGACTGGACGAAGCCGATTATGTGATTCAGGAGACTCATGAAGGAATCTGGGACAACCATTCCGGTAGCCAGACCTTGGCCTTGAAGATACTCCGTCAAGGATACTTCTGGTCGACTCTCAAACAAGACTCGAAGGACTATGTCCGAAAATGCGACAAATGTCAACGTTATGCGACTGTGCAAGACAACTAACAGAAAAAATGACTCTCATGAGCAGACCGTGGCCGTTCGTCCAATGTGGATCGACATCATCGGCCCCTTACCTACTGGGAATGGGTAAGTCAAGTTTGCCATCGTCGCAGTCGACTACTTCACCAAGTGGGCCGAGGCCGAGCCTCACCAAACAGAAAGTAGTCGATTTCGTTTGGAAAATATTATCTATCGGTTTAGAATCCCGTGCACCATCGTATCCGACAATGGCCGATAGTTTGATAACAATAAATTCCACGGTATGTGTCAGGGGCTCGACATCACAAACGCATATTCGTCGCTTCAGCACCCATAGTCCAATGGACAAGTGGAAGCGGTTAACAAGGTCATCAAACACCACCTCAAAACGAAGCTAGAAAAACCAAAAAGTAACTGGGTCGAGGAGCTCCCATTCTTCCTTTGGGCCTACAGGACCACGACCAAATCCTCAACCGGAGAAACCCCATTCTTGCTCTCCTACGGCTCGGAAGCAATGGTGCTTGTGGAGATCGACTTACCTATTGCGCGGGTAAGGAACTACCAAGAGGAACTCCGAGCAGATTGCTGCTAACCTAGATCTAGGAAGCCTGACATATCTCAAGACTCTGAGTCGTTGCTAGGCATCAGTAGGTGACGTACTTTTACAACTCCAAAGTCAAGGTCAGGCGGTTCCGCCCTAGAGATTTAGTCCTTCGCCGAGTTTTTTAGAACACCGCCGAGCCAGGGGCCGGGGCACTCGGGCCAAACTGGGAAGGGCTGTACCGTGTGGTCCGATCGACCAAACCAGGCTCCTAGCATTTAGAAGACCTTGAGGGCCGACAGCTCCCTCACCCTTGGAACACCGAGCACCTGAAGATCTACTACCCCTGATGTAATGACCTTTAAGGCCCCCAATAAAGAGTAACGCCTCCAAGCAACCAGCCTTTAACGCTTTCAATAAAAGTCATAATTCAACTTCTATGCGAACCAGTTGTCTACTAAGTTGCCCCATTGATATAGAAGCGAACGAGACGATCTGATCCCTTAAAGAAGGGGTCGAAGCATAATCCCACGAAAACTCGACACGACATTCCCTCTGAGTTAGGGATAAAGCCCAATGATGACCCAACTCTCTGACAGAGTAGGCGGGTCATCATCCAACTAATGGACGGAACGGAGTCTTCTCAGCAATTGTGGGACGAGCCCCCCCACAAGGGGTCCGGACTCAATGATAACATGAGCCAGGGAGGCTTAAAAAGTCTACTAAATGGCAATGGAGGGAGCTGACCTTTCAAGAGGTCAGCTCGGCCATGCCTTAGAATAAATTAACATGCTGACGAATTAGCTCGGCAATCAACAGTAACCGTCGCCACGTGTCTGCCCGAGAGAAGCTTGCAGGCACAAAATCTTGAGATATGATGCTTCGAATTTGAAAATCATTATTACTCCAGTATGGGCAGGAGATCCTCTGTGTGCTTACTCTCCGAGTTCACAAGTGAACTCGAAGAGTAGGGGGCTTCTGTTATGGAAAGATTCGAGCCCCTAAGAGATCCGGGAGTAAGCGTCAAGTTAATTCGACTAAGTGTATGGGCATTCGAGGCTCATGCTCGTCTGACCTGAATTAAGCATCCCTGAAAGAGCCGTGCAGTAGGAAAGTTCTTTTGCTTCAGGGCTGCGGGTCGGACGGTCCCCGCATTCCGATCGGAAGCCATAAGCTCGGCTCGGACTGAGGAAGCGTCCTCGTTTGACAAGTTAATAAGCTAAGGCCGGTTGGCCTCACAACCACTAATCGAGCCGAGTTGACATATGAAAGCGGGTACTCTTGCCAAATTGAGAAACTGTCATAATCCAACGTGGCCGGTTACTTCGCTCGCAAATATGCAACATCTTGCACTCTCTCTTACTCTCCACTTAGACCCAGATTCTCTTGACCTGACTTAGACATCGGAGGGTCCCCCGGCTTAGCCAGGGTCACCTTTGCCCATCCTAATTGTGCAGGTTCAAGACGTCGAAGGGTGCCAGAGTTCAAGAGACGAGAGGGAAGGGCCGACCAGATTTCGACCTCAACAATAGCTATCCATAGTGGATTTAGTCATGATAATGGATTTTATGATCTGCCATTAAGAATGATGTTTTAAGAGAGTTAAATGAAATTCTACTATTTAATAACTAAAATTTGTTTATGATAACTAGGTTGAGCACAAATAATTTACCAATGGCTAACCATACCTAATATTATCAATCCCCATAGAATAGTGGTAAAAATGGTAATACATAATGTGATCTATTATCAATGGTAATATTTAGCAATAAATACTAATATTTAACATCCAACCGTTGTAGTTTTATAGCAACTAGTACTAGCACAAATAACCTTCTAGTAGCTAATCGCGTTTAATAATTGCAATAGTTATAATAACACTAATGATAATAGTGAATCAAACAATTTATGCTGGAAGAGAAAGTAACCCATGTAAGTTGACTCGACAGCGAGTCGACTCGGTTAAAGTCGAGTGAGTTGATTCTCCTCCTTTCTCAAGCAAGTTCCTGTCACTAAATGAGTCATGTTGCTTCCTCCATTTCCTTGAGTATGAAACTGAGGACCCATGCTTGACTCGGCCCATCTAACTCGGTTTCAAACCGAGTTTGAATCGGTTCCAGCCGAGTTGACTCAGCTCAACCCACCACACTTCTTCCTTGTCTCTCTTTTCTTTCTTTTCTTTCTTCCCTGGGATGACTTGGATCGAGCTAGGCCCAAGCCTAACCTGACCTAACTGGACCCGGTCCCAGACCCGACAACCATTGCCCTGGGCAGCGAGTCAACTCGACCAACAGCCCATGAGTTGGGCAAGGTTGAAGTTGGACACGCACTCGCCCCCTGACTATCTCCTTCCTTCCACTTCTACCTTTGCTGGGTTCTCAGCGTGGCCCGAACCAGGCCTGACTCGCACTACACCTCAACTCGACCGAGCGGTTGGTGCAATAGCCTCGTGCGACAGCCCTCACATTCAGTGTGAGTGAAGCTCTTCCACCACATCCCTCTCCATCTTCCTCTCACTGCCATCCAACAGTCTCTGGACTGAGGCAAGGCCCGACCAGTCACGCCCAGACCCAACTTGTGGCTCGGGCAAGTCGAGTCGGTGTAACACAACGACTCTTTCTCTTTTCTTTTTCTTCCTACAAGGCCTCTGGACTCGACCTAACCTAGCTTGGTTTGGGCAGACTGGCCAACTGGTGGAGTGCGGCACCGGGTCATGCACGAAACTCGGCCTCTCTACCTTCACCCACTCTTTCCCCTCTCTCTCTCTCTCTCTCTCTCTCTCTCTCTCTCTCTCTCTACCTCTGGATTCACGGTGGAAATCCCGAGGAAAACGCTGCCTTTTATAGGCCTAGGGCTGGCTTTCGGACTGCATCCAACGGCCGATGTCTCGTGCCACAATGTTGGGTCGAGGAGCTTGTACCCACTGTTATTGTTCGCATTGTGCTAATCCATCTTGTGGGATGGACTCACAATACCATGGTCCACTGGATGAGTGCATTTGATCAGAAAATGGGGCCCACTGCATCCGGGTGGGTTTTCCAGTTTAATGGGGAAGATGACGCCACCACCAATGGTGGATTTTTATTCACGGTCTATCAAGGCGATCTGATTCATCTGGAAGGCTTGGATGGGGCCATTGATCATTGTGGGGCCCAATTTTCTGGCTATTCATCAGCGTTTGCCCACACCTCATGATATTTTCCGCCACTCAAGGATTTCTCACGAGATGAGAAATTCCAAACGATTGAGCCTTTTCTGCCCTAGAGAGGACGGATGAGATCCATGCACAGGGCCTGCTGTGAGGCTCAGATCGCGCCAGATGGGATTTCTCAAAAGGGGAATGCCTCCCACGCCATTTCGTGGTGCAGGCAAGTGCTTGTCCGTTCTTGCCGCTGAAAGGAGCGCCGAGGTGGGTTTCAATTGAGCGGCTGGGATTGCGGAGAAACCTCTCACGCGGATTGCCAGTCTGGCGAGAAGGATGGAAACGCAACTTCCGTTTTTGGCAAAACAGTCAAACGTAGGTGGGGTTTCTCCTGAGATCGTGCGCTTACATGGATGTCCCAACGCATGAAATTTGTTGGATTTGTTCGTAATTGAGGTCTCTACAAGATGGACGGATTGGATCATAGCGGTGGTCCTTGATGGTGGGCTATAGATCCACGCACGGGCAATGTTTTTCAATTGCGTCGCTGGCGGGAAGAAAAAGAAGAGAGAAATCTCTCTTTTTCGGGTGGAGCTCGGGTCAAAGTCATTTGATCAGGTTCCTCTGTTTAGTGCATCGCGGGTGCACGTAATGTGCGTGTACATTTACTCCCATGTGGGACCCACCATGATTCTTATGTGAGATCCGTACCATACATTTGATTATATGTGCCATATTAGGACGTGTGGCCAAGGATGGGGTGGGTCCAATGCTTTGGTGGGCCGTACCAAGTGATTTTTGGTTTAACTTATGGGTTCCTACTGATCTGCTGGTCAGATCATTCCGAATTCGAATACCAGCGGTTAAAATGGTCCTAGGGATCCTAAGAAATGTTTGGGAATGATGTACAAGTTGATGTGGAATTCAAATGGGCCACGGTACATGATTCTTGGAGTTTTTCCAACGCTTAACAGTCAAATTGGCCCCAGATGTTGATATAATCGACCCCCAAATGATCCTTAAGGGCCTGTTTGGATGCCTGTAAGTTGGGTAAGTGGGAAGTCACTTACAGGTAGTGTTTGGGGGAGAAAAATCACCTGTAAGTGACTTACAACCTGGAAGTCACTTACAGGCAAATCTACCAAAAAACTGCAGGGCGAGGAGGGTGGGAAGTCACTTCCCTGTAAGTCACTTACAGGCTCAGCGGTCATATTTTTAAAAAGAGGGGAAGAGGGAGAAACGCACCAACCCACCAACCACCATTATAGCTGATAGGATGAAATAAAGGAGCTGCTCTCCCATCCTAGGTTTTGAATGTCGGAAAAGGTCGACGCGAGGAGTTCCCTTGCTGCTGCCGATGCCAATGATGGAGGGATCCAGGCCTAAGAGCAAGCAGTTGGCGTACATAGCACACTCCAGCCCCATTTCTCATTCTCTCTCTGTCCATCGTCATCTCTCTCTCTCTCCGCTCTTGAATTTTGTAGGGATGGATGGAGGAAAGAGAAATGCAAGAGACAGGGGCCAATGTTTTTTTCCGATTGGCGTATTCGATTTGAAATCGGGGCAGAGGGAGGAGATGCTAACGTGTACCGGGTGCGTAGAATTCTAACCTCCAACCCGAGCCGGCCTGCTTGAGTGGGGGGAAATGATACCGTAGAGCCGGAAGATACGTGAGATGATAGGCCCATATTTCTGTATTACACGTGGCAGGGATATCTTTAAATCAGGATTGTCCATATAATGGGAACCACTGTGGATGGAATTTTACTCGAGATACACATAGATCTGATGATCCTAGACATTAAACGATGGAATTCAAATCGAAGGTTAGCAAAAAACAGTTCATGGTCAACATTAATTTCTGTAAAATAAAGATTATTGAAAGATATATACGTCTGAAGAGTCTGAAAATCAAGAACATCTATAACGATTCCCACTATTTGGATGATTCGGATTGTTTGATAACTCGGCCATGTGTAATTATTAGATTTTCTATTAATGTTTTTAAGTTTATTCTCAATGCTTAAATTGAGTTATTACTCCATATTATAGATATTTTGAATTCATGGGCCCACTTTTATAGCCCACTTGATGATTGGTTTAGCTTAATAATTATCTCAAATATTCATCTTGATGGGCTTAACAAAATAACATATTTAATCCTATGTTTTTTTTTATATGATTATAACATTTTAGAATGATTCCCCAATTCAAGCTCTGCTCGATGTGAATATATAGCTTTTTACCTGTAAGTAACTTACAGGCTATCCAAACAGAAAAACTAACTAACCTGTAAGTGACTTACAACTTCCATCCAAACAAGTTACCTGTAAATAACTTTCACCTGTAAGTGACTTACATGTAAGTCACTTGCAACTTAAAAAAACTTACAGGCATCCAAACAGGCCCTAAGTTACTCAGTCCACAAACTATGACGTATGTCTCCATCCAACCATTTAGTTAGGTTAATTTGAGCAAATACACGTCTTTGTGGTTATATGCTCAACTGCAACGTTCGTCCTATAAACCAATGGTCAAATTGATTCAAATCGCTAATCCATTGCCCTAATAGTCTTAAGAGCCATCTAAAGGGACTCAGGTACCTGATTTAATATGTAGATGGGCCAAAATATTGGATTTGTGTGTTTAAAGGGTGATACCCAATGATCATCAAAGATTTAACGGTAAGCTCTTTTCCTAATATGGTTTGGTTAACCATTTAGGATCTCGAGGGCTGATTACGTGAAATCTTACAGAAAATTTTGAATTGGATGACCAACTCTGAAACACTGGAGTGGGGATATCTTTTGACAATCGAATTTTTGATTGGAATACATGCGAATATTCATTTAGCCTAGGTTTGTACTTATACTAAATTGGTTTACTCGATGGCACCTCAGCATGGAAGAGTTAAGAGCGTTACACAAAAGGGCTTTGATGTCATCGAGAAAGTTAGAGAAAAAAATTAAATTTCTTACTGGATAATTCTAACTCTCAATTGATGTCTTCGAAGGTACCTTGATGCCATCGAGAAAATCAAAGAAAAATCCAATTGGTTGTTGGACATTTTTGACTCTCAATTGATGTCATCGAACAGGTCTTCGATGTCATCAAAGGTTGTTCGATGGCAACTTGAACATCAATCGAAAATTGTTGTTTTGGGTAGACTTTTACAAAGCAGTTTTGCTCTTCTTCTAACCTTATTTATCATGTTTCTCTTGGTATCCTAAGGTTAAGGGATAATTAATTAGGTATTCCTATTAGGTCAAGATCATCTAGAAGAATATGGGTTGTTTTGGGTCAAGGGTTAGGGTCACTAAGGCACCTGTTTTACCTGTTCTTTGCTTCTTGATGTTCCGTCTTCATTTGTGTCTTCGGTCTTTACTTTTCTAAGGCTCAACTGACTATAGGGTGAGTGACAAATAAGGTGCAAGAATCAGTGTACTAACAATTAAAACTTAAGGGTTGAAGTTAGAAGCTCAGAAGACAAAAGATAACTTGGGATTACCTAGTTAAGGATGCTTGTTATGTCAAACAATTGCAATGTCATAGATGGATCCTCAAAAGGCAACAAAGCATAGGGAAATACCCATTTCAATGACCAGACTCACAAGCAAACTAGGGCAACTGTGTAGTAAAGGACATCAATTTCTTATCCAAGTGTAGTGTTGGATCTCCATAAGGCCTCAAAGCTCAGGGGCGATTACCTTAAAAAAAATCTAGATTCACAAACATTTTCAAAGCAAATATCAATCATGATTGGAGCACCATGATTAGATCCTTATAAGGCCGCAAAGTACAGGGTGATCGCTGCACTCTGGTTATCATTGAATACACTCGAGTTACCTTTTGTTGAATGATTGATTAACATAAATACTTCGGTTATAATATATATGACTAGTTCCACACCTGGCTAGAATGGTGGGGTGTTCATCCTTTAGCATCCGGTTACAGGCAACTTCTGCTAAAGAAGAGCATTTGTAGAGGTGATCAACTGCACTGGATCGGGATCACACCTAAAACCCGAAAACCAAAACTCAAGAACTTTAACCTTAAAACCCGGAAACCAAAACCTTAGAGCCTATAAGCTCTTAAAACCAAGCCAACCAAGGGCCATTTTACATCTCTTAAACCTTGTCATAGGGTTAAGAAAAGAAGATGGACTTGGCACAAATCCCACTTGTAAGACTCGCACCCTAATTAGTCAATCATACGCTTCAATTTCGGCATGGGCATGTTCTGGGTGGACCAGATCAAAATTTTTTTATTGTGACCCTATTTTATTACTGCAACACCAAGAGACTTGTACCCTAATGACCACGAGAGCACTGTGATTCCAACACTACAAAGCACGCCCCATTGCAACCCCATATTAGAAGTTATAGTTTTAGCACAATCTGAGGTGGGCCGCGTGACACATGAGTGGCGCGGGCCCCACTTGCACAAATCCTGAGATTGTTCAATCAATCCTTCAATCAACCCATCACCTCTCTCTCTCTCTCCATTAGTTAAAGAAGCCCATACCATTGTCCATGCCACCCATACCCTTGCCTATGTTAAGCCACTCTCCTCTCTTTCTCCCTCTCCCCATTCTACCACCATCTTTTTCCAATTCCCTCTCTATCATAAAAGTTCTACCACAAATCCCCAAACCTCTCTCATTTCCACCACCCTTCCTAACAAGAGAGTGAGAAGAAGAGAGATTAGAGAAAAAAGAAAGAAAGTGAGATTAGGGAGATTAAGGAAAGATCAAAAGAGTAAAGATAGATTAAGAGGAAGAAAGAGAATAAATGAGAGATTAAGGAAAGAGGTTAAGAGGAAGAGAGAAAAGAAAGAGAGATTATAGGAGATTAGGAGTGAAGAGAAGCTTGATGGACCGTCCGATCGCCAATCCAAACTGATCTAATCGTTCATCTTTGCCATGATTACAAGGGAGGAATAAGTTCCCCCCTTTTCTTTCTTTGCTTCCTTTCATCTTGATGGGCCCATGAAAGGTGGGACCCACCTTGTGCATGTATAGTATGTATGGTGGACCCCATAGTGACGGGGGGCCATCCGATCACCAAGATCTTCTTTCCTCTCCCTTTTCTTTTTTTAAATGTTGGATTGTTGCGAGGCCCACAAGTGGGCCACATTGCAAGACAATGTGTCCCGCACATTGGTATGATGTGGATCACCTTATGTGCCCCACCGTGATGTTTACTTCCATCTCGCTTATTGATTAGGGCCACTTAAGTTTGCATGGGGAAAAATGCAATGACTAGATTAATCCAAAGCTCATTGAGCCGCCCTGATCTAGCCAACCTGATGGTCACACACACACACACACACACACACACACACACACACACTGGACAACATCCATTGGATGCTGTTATCCAGCGCCCTGCATACCCAGCCCCTTTGTGGGCGTTGGGAGGTGGCCCACTCATGGGACCCACCATGATGTAATTGTTTCATCTACACCGTCCATCCAATTCCCCATATCATTTTAGGTGTTAAGCCCAAAAATGAAGCCGATCCAAACCTCAGGTGGGCCACACCACAAGGAACAATTGGGTTAGAACCCCTCCCTAATCAGTGCCTCGTGCATGTGGACATTAAAATTGCATGGAATTGGATACCACGAATACATGTGTAGATGCTTGGCTATTATGCTATTATGATTAGGACTAAATAAAATTTTCTTCTTTTTAAGTTCAATTTACCTACTTAAGCTATTATGCTAATTAAGCTAAGATAGTCAATATAACTCTAAAGGCTTCCAAGCCAATAAAGGGTCCAATGACATAGACTATAAAAGATTTGCAGGTTAAGCAACTAGTCTATAAAGTATAGCGAACATGTGTGTGTGTGTGTGTGAGATGTGCTACCTATTTGATTATAGCATTCATCTAATCATGCATTTATAAAGATTAATCATTCAATCACAAAAGCATAATTTAACCGATGTGCAAATGATAATCTCAAACACAAGCATGTATAGTGGTTCGGTTACCCTACTCCACTCTCAGCGGACGCACTCAACCCATGAGTGTATCGGATATCACTAACGGAGGTTTTAAATCAGTTTAACCCATAACCTTTATAATCTTACACAAGGACCGGCTCTCATAAGAGACTTTAGTTGATTTTCTATCAGCTAGCCAACAACCTTGGTCCTACACAAGAACTTACACATGCATACCTGTGTTGATGGCCTATACAATGACTTAGTTTAAGTCCTACACAATAACTGAGGTCCTACTCAATAACCTAATTGAGTTTGACAATCAAACTCCACTCAATCATACACAAGGACGGAGTGCACATGAACTATGCAAATGACAACCTTACAATTGAGTTTGGTAATCAAACCCTACACTCAATCATGCCATCTAGGGTTACTTGATCGTCACTCTCCCATGCTTCAATCAGCTCCCCATTGCTCTCTTGGTCATGATGTATCCGCTTTGCCAAGACTTCAACTCCAGGATCAAATACCTTACATCTAATGTTCCTATATGGTGACCAAGGTGATGGGAGGTTTGGTTAAATCTCCTACATTTGATGGGAAGTTAAAGTGCATAGGGGATTCACCTGGATGGACACTTTAAAGGTTGATAGACACTTGGATTTACCAATAAGCATGTCCCACTTAGAGTTCATTTGATCCCAATTGAGCTGGCCTACGCGGTGAATGGAGTAGATCATTCGCGTGGAGCCCGCATTAATAACGTATCAAAAAAATATAATGATAATAATAAATGAGTGACAACAGTTGGAGTTGCTGTCAGCACCCAGCGTGCGAGCGCCCACCTTGGGGCATAGAAGTGGGGCTTGTACGTGGGACACACCTTAATGTTTATGTGTCATCATTCCATTTATCTTTTCGGCCAGATTATTTTAGGCCAGGAGCCCAAATATCAGGCCGATTAGAATCTTATGTAGGTCGCATTAATAGAATCAATGGGTTGTTAGTGTTGCCCATTTTGGACAGCATATGGGCCCACTCGTGGGACACACCTTGATGTTTATATGCCATCTACACTGCCCATCCTCCTCTATAGGTCATTTTGGACCATGGGCCCAACTTTCAGGCCAATCCATATCTTAAATGGGATGCACCATAAGGAATTATGGGGGTAGAAACCTCTTGGACTTGGAATCCCTAGATTCAAGATCCCTTGGATTTGGGGCTTTCTTGAACTTGAGATTCTGGGATTTCTAGAATATCTTAGCTATATTTAGCATCCTGGATTTAAAACCCTTATAATCACAAAGTGATATGCATAATATATTTGTAAATGTTTGAAATTAAATCAATTTAAATACCTAATTAGTATGTGTATGTAATGTTGACACAATGGTTATATTAAATCCATTAAAGCATATACCTTGCCTGAAATAATGAAATCTCAAGACTCAGATGACCATAAGCATAGGATCACATCCAAATGACTAACCAATGATTTGTAACCATCGGTTTACGTTAACAATGATCAAACGGTGTAGATTATCTTATTAAAGTAATTATAGTGATGTCGTTGATAATCTGATTGTTTTGGGACATCATGTCACACCCCAAACCTGGGGACAGACAGCTTTCGTGATGCCCCGAATCCGACACTCGACTTCCATACACCAAGTCCAGAGTTCGGCACACCACAAGGAACATTTTTGACTGAATTTTTTTATATACATATATAATAATACCTGAGCATAAAGATCCATGATCAAATTATCAAGCGACACTCTCCAATAGAAATCCTGATGGTTACAAGTACAATGCTTTCCAAAAGGTACACAACGTCAACATTGCCAAATCGAAAGATAGATGCAATGCATTGAGAAAGCAAAGTCTTCCTAGCTACTCTAGCTCTGAAAAAAAAAGGAAATAGGAAGCTTAGGCAAAAAGCCTAGTGAATACACACGTGTGTCCAGTGTGTCGTACATGCAAGCAAGATGGATATGCAACGAAGAAATCATATATGGTGAAAGGCATATAGCATGTAAGGTCGAATGTCAATGCTAATGCCAATGCAATACATATGTATCATAGTAATACTTCAAGTCAATGCTACTAGCATCACTAAGTCATATTTTCATTTTTCCTACACCACAACCATAACTGTATTACATACATCTGTAATCACATCATCATCATCATATTGTCATGCCATAATCATACAATATCATAGTAAGCAGAAATATTGACAAGTCCATGAGTCATACAATATCAAAGTACGTAATACAAATTAACTATTCAAATGAGGAGTAATAAAGAGCCAAATATCAGATATCGAGGATGCAGTGCAATATAAATTTTTTGATGAGTTCACGAATACCGTCAGGCATATCTAAATACAGAAACACAGTAAGCCAAAATGTCATATGCCGTGGATGTAATGCAATATGCGGTGTGAATGGAATAACCATGCTGGAGTGAATTCGGGATGATAGTACGTAGTATCGCAGGCTATGGGGTCCATAACAAGGGACTTCTATCCAAACCAGTCCCATACCTAAATTTGGATAGTCAGACTCAATGTGGTAAACTCCTGATCTCAAGTTAGTTGCGCATAATAAATAATTACGCATCACCAGCCCGAGTAGATAGTGAGTAAATGAATGAATGAGTATACAACTCCTACTCAATCAGTCCACATATCAGTATGGTTCATCTCTGGGATCATCATCGAGGTTTAGTACACTCCAAATGGCAATGCCCCTCTCCCCACAGCACTGCCCCTCTCCGCAAAGCACAGTCCAAGTGAGCGTAAGAAATCTCACTATCCGCCTAGCCAATAGTCTGTCAATAACTATCCGGCACGTCGATAGCAGACCCATTCATGAGCTGGTCAAACTCAACCTAGTTATACCCCCTACCCTCGGGCTGGTAAAGCCACACCCTCTCCCAACCGACCACGACACAGTGGGAGACATGGCCTCCTGGTATTCGGCACTCGGGCACTCATATATTCACTCGGTCTCGACATTGGGGCGTCCTCTGGTATCAAGAGGGTTTAGGAATTTTCACCTAGGGCCATCTATGGCAGCCCGATGTTAGAACAAATTTTTGATGTCCCGTCTGGCCATCTACCATAAGCCTGTGGAGGCTACGACTCTGATGTTGCTAGGGCACACAATGTAAGATGCATGAGTCATACAATCCAGTCATGCATCAATCCTTCGCATACTGTGCGCTCATGTGAGACAACCTCCGCCTATCAGGGAGTCTCATAACAACCTGCCCAATGACATATGCAATGGTTGACCACAGTTCAAAATATGCAGATGATGCGTATGGGCATGTATCATGATATTATGCAGTCACGTACTCATAATCGGTATCAATAACCGTCATCGACAATCGACCTCGACAATGTAGACATTTAACCAACATTGCCCCCAAAGAATGACCCATATAGAGCTTAACATATAATGGACTCATGGCCTCACATAAGGTCAACTATACAACACCAGGGGCCTCACTCAAGAGCTTAATACACATCACGATGGGCCTTTCGCATGGGCCTAATATACATCATAATGGGCCTCATCATATGGGCTGTAAATATATCACAATGGGCCACTCATACGTGCCTAATATACATCACTATGGGCCATGACCCATGGGCCCCAAATACATCATAATGGGCTACGACATATGGGCCGAAATTACATTACAATGGGCCTCGCCAATGGGCCATAAATACATAATAGGTGGGCCCTGCGCATGGGCCTAATATGCATCAAGTGGGCCGCATCAATGGGCCGCACACAAATGGGCCTTTGATGAGGGTCGAATATTGCATAGTAGACCCCAGTTATTACCTGATTTTGCATACACGATAATGCTTAATATCATGTTTTAATTGTGTTTTTGTTGTAGGGAGTAATCAAGAGCGTTGACTGAAAAAGAGTATTAAAAGTGTAGATTTAGTGCTCCAAAGTCACCAAAGTAAAGGACGGACTCCAGAGGACTAAAATTGAAGAATTTACATGCCAGAGATCCGAGAAAATCAAGTCGTTCACATTAAAGAGGCTCAAAAGTTATCCAAAATATAAGATCACAGGGTTCCCACCATCCAATTGACTCGAAACTTCATACATGGCCTAAGGACCATAAATTAACCGTACACGTCAAAATTCAGCCCTTGTATCAGTATGTAAGTGACCCGATGGACAAGATCTGACAATAACCATTAAGAAAGAATCTTAAACATCCTTGGGAGATTGAGACCCAAACTGAACCGATGGAAAGAGCATAAAAAACGGTGGATATTCACCAAATTTCACTTCTTTTAGATATGCAGTAAGGAGGAACGAATGATAGACATTTCTAGAAGCTAGAGTGGCAAATCTGTAAATATAACGAACTTCATATGCATGCACGCAAGTGAGAAGAGGCTTGCTTCAATGATGGATATTGACTCATCACATGTGGATAGTGTGGCCCACCTAGAGTTCAGATCTACTTCATACTTTGACCCATGGGCTTACACGTTACTAAGAAGAGGATGAGCAGAGTAGATCTCCGAGAATGCCATCAGAAGTGCGCCTCACCTATTTTTTTGTACAAAATAGTCAAACAATGCGAAAAAATGTCCAGTGACGGACGTGCTTGCGATTGGGTTTTGACAGTGGGCGCCAACCATCATCTCTTTTCATGATCTGGACCATCCAATGTGTCCCAGAGGGGGGGCTTGACCCTCGCCTAGGTGGCAGAATTGTAGAAGATTGCGTGAATCGAATTTCAACCATCCAAACAGAGGACAGATGATAAAATGAAAAATCCGTGGGCCACACCAAATCCAATCTCAAACCATCCATTCCAGATTGGTTTTTCGAAAGAAATTCAATGGACGGCGTTGATTCTTCAAAAACCAAGGCATGTGCTCCCCACAGTTAACGCAAAATCAGAATTTTGGAAACGTTTTACACAGATGCGTGTCCAGAGAGGCCCAGATGTTTCAGTCTGTTTGGTGAGCTCGGCCAAGATCGGACCGTCGATCCTGACAGTTCAAATTTCCCCTATGGGACTTTCGATCAAGCTCAAGGAGCATGGCCGGATCGGATCTTGCATCGGTCCCTGTTTTTGCTACGAAAAGAAAAGCTTCCCTCATGTGGTTTTTTGTTCTTTCGCACCTTCTCACTGCCTATTTTGCGGAAACTCTCCACCGCCTTCATTGCCTATAAAAGAAAGAGAAAGACAGAGAGCAAGGGGGATCTTCGGGGACGTGGAGCAGCTTCCTTCATAGAGTTTTTTTCCCTTTCTTTTGTTTTATGTTTTTTAGTTTAATCATGTTTAGGTCAGGCTAAACTTCTTAGCTAGGGCTGAGATGATCTCCTAATTTGAATGACTCTTGTTTATTCTTGAATTAATTTAATTGATTTATTTCTTTCTCTAGTGTGCTTAACTGAAATTTATGTACTTCTCCATTCTATGAGCTTAACCAAAGTCTCGATGTGGATGTTGTTTGGAATCTTATTCTAAGTGCTTGTGTTTGACCATGAACAGGTTTCCTATAGAGAAAGAAATAAGAATTACATCTCTTCATGCCTGTCCATGGATGGAAAGATGTGATCCTTATGCTTTAAGGGATTATACATTTTGTGTGCCCGACCAAGGACATAGAGTGTGCTTTATTTATTAAATTTATATCAATCTAAATTAGGGTGAATCAACAAGTAAAACAAGGGTTAGGATAATTAGGGATGGATTCAAAATCCTAGTATTCTCCTTGATTGAATTTTTCTCATTGTTTTCAGTTATTTTACATTAATTTTCATTAGTTTACTAATCATTAGCTCGACTATTTATTGGATTAGTTAAGAAGAATCATAAATTTCGAATTGTGACAACCAGTCCTCGTGGGAACGATCTTGTAATACATACCGTATCTATATCTGATTTGTATACTTGCAAGTTTAAAATCATTTAAATTAGATTGGTTTAAATAAAACACCAGCCTCATACTCATCAAGTGGGCTACATCAATGGGCCACACTAATGGGCCATCCACTTTACTAAACTTTCACATTGTCAGGCGACCAATACCATAATTTCACATAGTTTAGCAGTCACCTAAGCACTACATAATCACATGGTTGAGTGGTCACACAATGTCACTCTACTTGCCATTATTAAATGATTTAAGGTCACATGGTTACTTATCATAACTCATACATCTATGGGCAACCAATTTATTAAGCTCCCACATGGTTAGGTTGCGGATGCCACAATTTTACTTAGTATCCTGGTATAGTGACAGCATCTCAAAGCATCCAAGGCACAATCACAAGCATACACACTATTCCCGGTTGCACTAACTCTTAAACTGTAACCACTCAATATTTCATATGGAGAATGACTAAATTTGATGTCACATAATCAAGAGGCCAAAAACTAGTTTCCATCACATCAGATATAGTTTAGTGGTCCCCGCATCTGCCTCATTTATGAGCATAATGTAAGGGTTGTATTTATATCGCATGACATCGAATTGAGGGTCACTCCATTATCAAGTTGTATAATCCAACCTATATCACAAATCTCATGACTAAGAAAATCTGCACGTACGACCCGATTGTTCATGGTTTAGGTGACTATGGCTATGCCCATAAGTACGTGGTCATAACATTGGGTGGTCAGTAATGCCACCTGACTTCATGTAGTTGGTTGAACTTGTGTGAATTTCGAAATCATACGGTTAATCGCCCACATATATATACTCCACAATTACATTTGATTAGGTGACCATACATACATCACATACCCACATGATTATGGGGCCAAATACATATCGCACCCTCACACATCTATAGTCTACCTATTTGTTATAATTGAACATGTTTATGGGTTTAAACACATGTCATATGATTCTACTACTTAGGACAAAACTCTAACCAAAGTGTCAAGTGGTGAAAAGTTGTGCACTCGTTATATAATTAGGTAATCTAAGACAGCAACATAATACAATGTATGTCACATACCAAGTGGTGAAGGGCTATACACATAACACAATTTCACATGTTTCAATATAGCATACATTTAATACATGTGGATCATGAACTCTTGCCAAAGAGGGCCAATGGTTGGCCCAAACAAGACTACCACTGATGGGCCCACATGACATTCACTCAAAATGGGCCTTAATATTCTTGGGCCCACACATCAATGGAATTCAAATGGGTTCTATGTGGTGGAGAAATTTTAACAGAGATCGGTACCATTCACATATCAATCAAATTTGCATAATTAATAGGCCACTAATCCATGGTGGGCCTGGGGCTAATAAAAATCAAGCCAATCTATGGCACATGTGGGCCACACCACACACAAAATTGAGAAGATTACCCTCCATTAAAACATTCATGATTACTTGTGAGGCCACTGAGGTGTGGATCACAAATCCAGCCCATCCATTATGTGTGTACCACTAAATTGAGGGCTCAGTCCAAGTTTCTAATGCATCCAAATTTCAAATGGACCCCACAAGTGCTTTTTATATACTTAAGCTCCAAGTTGCATGAACGGTTTAAGGAGATCAAATTTACATGGGTCCCATAGTGATGTATTTACTATATCTATACTATTTATTTATATTTAGAGATCATTATGGAGAATTAACCAAAAAAATGAATCATAACCAAAGATTATCTGGACCTCACCACAATTAGTAGTGAGGATAATGATTTCACCGTTGAACCATTCACGGGGCCCACCATAACGTTTATTTTCCATCCAATCTGTTTATAAGGTCACAAAGACCTGAATTTAAGGGGAAAAATAAATTTCTTATTGGTCCAAAACTTCTTACCCAAAAAGGGTTCCAATGGTAGACATTCAATCCCTACTACTTTTTTTTTTTGTAGTGTGGACCACCTGATAGTTAGATCTGTCTTATTTTTCTCCTCAAGCCTTAAGACAAGCTCACCAAATAGATAGATGGTTTATATATAACATATACCTCATGATCAGACCCATGAAAATTGCTGATTTATTCAGCTTCATAAATTTATTTTTATTATTATTATTTTTTTTATGGTGTGGGTCACCTGAGTTCTGTGTACGGCTGAATTTTGGAGGTGACCCATTTTTAAATGGGACCCATCAAATGCATGGGGCTGATGTTTGACACACATCATGGTGGGGCCTGTGGTGAGGCCCACCTCCTTCCAGCGTCAGCAGAGATGCTGCTTGCTGCAGCGCAGACGCTAGCAGCAACAGCGTCAGTACTGTTTTGTATTTTTTTTTTGGTTTTTCATATATGGGGCCCACAACAGGACGATCCAGTCCATCTTTTGTGTGTGTCCCATGTGGTGGAGGGGTCAGTCCACGTTTTAGATGCATAAAAATTTCAAGTGGGCCCCAACAAGTACTTTTATATGTTTTCGCATGTCTTCACATGATTTTTTATGGTGTGGCCTACCAGAGAACTGGATTGGTTTCATTTTTTGGCTCAACGCCTAAAATGATCTAAAAAATTGAATGAACGGCGTGAATTTAATACATACATCATGGGTGGGGACGTTGGGGACCTACAGCCCCTTCCCTTGTATTCATGTAGCTGGGCCGTTGCTGGCTGTAGCGTCCGCTGGACGCTGGCAACATCGTCTCTCTCTCTCTCTCTCTCTCTCTCTCTCTCTCTCTCTTTATTTATTTATTTTTGTTATGTGCACGTGTGTGTATGGTGTACATATGTGAGTTATGGGTCCCTCATCTTCACCCAAGCGGGCCACAAGTCTTTGATCAAAATGATATTTGTATGCTCCCTTCATCTAAATAGGTATGGTTCCGTGAAGGGTTTAGATTGCATCCAAATGCAATGGTGGGGGCCTTGGTTAGTAAGTCCCATTACATCATCATTATCATTATCATCACATTATCACTACAATTAATCAACGAAGAAAGCAAACCACAAGAGTGGAGGGGGGTGTACTCACCTTGATGAATTAGATGGATGGAAGGGATGAGATTGATGAAGTTGATGGCCCACCAAGATCTCTCTCTCTCTCTCCATGTGTAGAAAATGGGGAAATGTTAAGGGATTGAAAGGTATTTGTAGAGAAATTATTAAAATGTGGTTAGATTCACTTAATGTGATCTTGGTTAGCTTAGATTAGGATTATATCAATTAATTTATGATTTGTAATTAATGGTGGATTAAAGGAGCATGGGATGGCACGGTGTAATGATGTCATACATGAGGTGTGGCATGGAGGAGAGTTGACTTTTCATGCACATGAGAGATGAGAGGTATGGGTGTGTGACATCACACACATGGGTAGAGATTCTCTCACCCATGTGTGGTATGTGCATGTGTGTATGACATGTGTTGTGCATATGTGTGGAGTGAAGTACATGGCGCCATGCGCACATGATACAGTAATTATTCTTCATGGCGTATCTCATAAACGGAGTATCATACAGACGCATGGGTTGTACCTCCATGATCATGGCGACGGGACAGTCGATATGAGATAGGTTTCGAGGTCTTGGGATTCCGGTTGGTTAGGTGTGTATTATGAATGACCAATCAATGTCTAGCAAAGGGCGTCGATCATTATGTACATAAGCATAGAAAATAGTACGGAATGGATGTAAGACCCGTATCCTAATCCGTACTGTTCCGTCACTTTCCGCGATCCTTCTCGTCAAATTCTGGCAACCCGCGACCTATAGTCGACGTTGCGCACGGCCGTAAGTCGTATCCTATACATTTGAGTCGGCTTAATCCGAGACTTGTATCATTGCGACTGCACCGTCGCCGCGGTTCTAACGCCGTGACTCACGCATCGATCCGATACCCTGACTAAGAGATGTGGGTCGGCGTTTATTTTGAGAAAACGTTGCGCGCTTACAATCCCAAGAGAATCTCTATGAAGTGTCAAATCAATCCCATCAATCACTTTATGTCAAGTACAAGCAACCATACCTCTCTTACATCACCCTTACCTAAAGTCAACTCTCTCCCTCTCTCTCTCTTACACCACCTTACATGTCAAGTACCACTTACATCACTCCATCACTCACCTCACATCCCTCTTACAAATTCTCTCTCCCTTTCTCATTTCTCATCTCACTTCTCAAGCAACCAAGAAGCCCACACGTCCATGCATTTCTAAGAGAGAATAGTGATTTTGGTGGCCCACTTTCCCATCCCAAAACCCATCATCCTAGCCATCCATTTCCCATCTCCACCATCAAAGTGAAGCTCTAGGAGACCGGCATCCCGACGGACCAAGAAGATCAAGTGGTGGGTGCCTCCATAGTCTAATTTTTATATTTTTAAGAAGGGCCAAGTGAGGCCAACCGATCAATTGTTTGGATCTCACTTGGGACCCTAAGATGTGGCCGATGGCCCATCTTGATCATCAAATCACTCCATGATGGGTCCATTCTCCATGGACCCCATCATGATGTTTACTTTTCTTGCATTAAGAGGTCATATAGACCATTCATTTTGGATGGAGAGGGATCTCTACCGTTGATCTTTTGTTTGAATGGCCCATATGCAATGGGACCCTTTGATGTATGATTGGATGATTGAAATGGAGGGCCCATAGTGCCGGGGTCCCTCCATCACGCGTGTCCCACTCTTTTACTCTCTATCTCTCTCCCTTCTCCTTTTGTTAAATTTTATATGATGATATGACCCTATGACTCACTTGGATGGACCCCACAATGGGGCATGTATTGGATCCAAACCATCTAAAGGTGGGGTCCACTTTACATATGCATTGAAACCACACCACCTCACCATGTGGTGGCTCACCTATGAAGGGCCCACCTTAACACACGTGCTGTCCAAAAAAAAAGAAGAAAGAGAGTCCAGAGAGTCCATGGACGTCTCTGGACGTGTAAGAGAAATTGCCTTGGTTAAGGCAATGAAGGTGGCCCACTTGTACAGGACCCACCTTGATACACGCATCCAATCCAAGCCATCCACCTCACTCCCTGACTCATTTTAGGCGTTGAGCCAAAAAATGAGGTTGATCAAAGTATCTGGTGGGCCATAGCATCAAAAACTGTACCATTACCATTGAAATCTATCTAGAATTATTTTTACATGTTGAAAAGGGGCCGATATTGGTCTTGATAGATCTGTTTTAGTCTTGGGAACACAATGGACGGAGTGGATTTACTTGAGGTGGGCCACACGTGAAAAACCTCAAAAATTTGAGTTTTTTAAAATATATATATATATATATATATATATATATATATATATATATATATATATATATATATATATATATATATATGTATAGGCGCTGCCTGCTGTTGGCGGACGGACAGGGCAGCAGACCCACGGCCTGGCCGTGGGCCCCACCATGACGTATGTTGGGTATCCACACCGTTCATTAGGTGGGCCACCCACTGAAGTGGCCCCCCTCCAAAAATCAGCGTGATCTAACGCTCAGGTGGCCCACACCATAAGAAATAGTATGAATTGAATTCTACCATTGATCAAGCTGAAATTTGTTTTTCATCCTCACCCAGGTCTCTGTGACCTTATCAACGAGTTAGATGGATTGTAAACATTATGGTGGGCCCCACATGGGACCCACAGGGATGTGTTTTATGCCCACCGTCCAGGCGGACGGTGGGAGCTCACTTTGATGTATGTGTTATAGCCACTGTCCCCCCCCCCCCCCCCCCCCCAATGTGTGTTGTGTTCATGCGACACATCTATATGGGCCCACCACGATGCGTGTGATGCATCCAAGCCATCCAGCTAGTTGGGAAGCTCATGTTAAGGCTTGAGCTCAAAGAATGAGGCATATCTAGGATCAAGTGGACCATGTAGCGAAAGCAGTGGAGATTGAGTATCTGCTACTTGGATACTTTTGTTTCACAGAAGTTTTGGGATCAGTAGGAAATTCATTTCCTCTTAATCCAAGTCCGTGTTACCTTATGGCCAGATTATATAGAAAATAAATATTACATTGGGCCTTGAGAACTTTAATGGTGGCAAGTATCTTCACCACTGTTAATTGGAGTACAGTCTAATTGATCTTTTGATATGATTCATTCACATGTATATATATGCATTGTGGATGTGCTTATGGTCGTCCATTAAGGCTCACTTTGATAGATGTAAGGCCCATATTATGAGGCCCACTTTGATGCATTTCATGGCCCATGGGTCATGGACCATTGCAATGTACATAAGGCTTATTGGTGAGGCCCATTAATGCAGCCATTTGATGAATGTAAGGCTCATATGATTCGGCTCATTTGATGTATCTATGGCCCATGGATCGAGGCCCAACGGATGTCCTTAGGGTCCGTGCCTAGGGAACAATGTTGGTTTGACGTCCACATTGTAAGTACAATGTTGGTTAAATGTCCGCATTGTAACTCTCCTTAGGGCCCATTGATAGGCCCATACTCGTTACTATTCATCGCTTTATAACATGCTTAGTAAATCCCATGACTCATGCCCACACGCATCATATGTATGCTTGATTTGAGTAGTGACTGATCATAGCATATGCCATTGGGCAGACCACTTATGCGACCCGTTATGAGACGGAGTGCCCCACATGATCGCGCAGTACGTGCTGGATTTCTGCATGATTTGACGACGTGATTCATGCATCTCGCATACGTGTGACTTGATCACTGCATGCCCTAGCGACATCAGGGCCGTGGCTCCACAGGTACATCGTAGATGCCCATATTGAATACCAGAAATACTTATTCTAACACTGTGGACACTTAGGATGTCCTTGGGTGAGAGTCCCAGAACCTTTTTGGTACCAGAAGATGCTCCAACGTCTAGACCGAGTGGATACACGAGCGCCTTAGTGCAGAATACCAGTAGGCCGCGTCTCCCACTATGTCGTGGTCGGTTGGAAGGGAGTGTGGCCTTATCCACCTAAGTGAGGGGGCTATAAGCTAGGCTGAGTTTGACCAGCTCACAAATGAGTTCGCTATCGACGAGCCGGGTAGGTATTGGCAGACTACTGGTCAGGTGAATAGTGAGGTCTATTCTGCTTGCTTGACTGTGCAGCTAGGGAGGTGGCAGTCACTGCGAAGTGTATTAGACCCCGGTGATATCCAGAGAGGAACTGTATTAATATATGTACTTGATGAGTACCGACTTACTTGGATTGCATTTCGTATATGACATTCGGCTATGTAAGCCTTGCATTGCATCGGTATGGCCGATGACATTCATATCTCGCATCATGCCTTGCATTATATATCCTTGGTATGGTTGATTATATTCATGGACTTACCGCATACTTTCGCACTACTCTGATACTGTACACTTGGCATTTGCTTTGTGCACACACTTACACCACCCTCTAAGCTTTTGTAAGCTTATGCACGATAGTTGCGTGCAGGTAACGTTGGACAGCAGCAGCGCTAAGGCAGGAGCACGTATCAGACCATTTTGGAGCTTTTTAATTACCTTGTATTTCTCTTTCTACATTGTACTTAAATTTTTTTTGATATAGTGGATATGTGGTGATGTTGTTTTGTGACTTGGTTATGATTGTGGTTATGCTCCATTACAAAAAAAAATTCATTCTGAAAATCCTCCTTGTAGGATCCCAGGATCGGAATCTGGCATTTAATTATCAGGAGCCGAGAATGGGGCACTACGGAGGCTGTCGGCACCGGATTCGGCAATCGGGATTCATGTGAATCCGATTTCCTAGTCTGGGACGTGACAATGGACGGGGTGTTACACATCATTAGTGGGCCATGTGCCCAAGTAGATTGGTAGCCTATCGGCATACATGTTGTACATGTGGGTGTCCATCCATGTCATTCCCAGTGGACTCCACCTTAACATATGTATCTTACCCATGCCTTACATCCAGTTATTAGATTTGTATTTGCAAGCTACTTGAGGAGTCAATGTTAGTGTAATGTGGACCACACCATGTGGACTTCAATATTTCTAATGGAGCTTGTCATTCGGCTCCCACTTTCTGTATATGATGTGCCAATTAAGGCCGATTATCCCCTGATATGTATGATAACATGCTGGTGTATTTAGTCTGATAGGACACACTGATAACATGCCTAGTATAATGGATATCATGCTCATTTATATGCCCATATGCATCATTTGTATACCTGTTGTGGATGACGATTGATCATAGCATACGCCTTTCGGCTTGAGATACTAAGGGGAACCCATATTAGATAGGGTTACCTCACATGATCACGTAGTATGCGCAGGTTTGGTGCATGACTTGGACAGTATGACTCATGCATTCTATATGTTACAATCACTTTTACACCCTAGCGACATCAGGGTTGTGGCCTCCACAAGCATATTGTGAATGGTCAGATTAGATATTAAAAATATTTGTTCTAGTATTAGGGCACTTTGGATGTCATTGGGTGAAAGTCCTCAAACCCTTGTAGTACTAGTAGGATGCTTCAACGTCAAAACCGAGTGGATAACATGAGCACCCGAGTGCCAAATATCAGTAGGCCACGTCTCTCACTATGTTGTGATTGATTGAAAGGGGGTGTGACCTTACCCGCCCGAGGGTAGGGGTTGTAAGTTAGGTTGAGTCTGACAAGCTCGTAAATGGGTCTGCTATCGGTGAGCCAGGTGGGCATTGGCATACCACTAATGAGGTAGATAGTAAGGTCTATTTCACTTACTTGGTCCTACCCGCGATGGAGCGGCAACCAGTATTGGAGTGTACTGTACCCCAACAATGTTTTCAGATACAAATTGTACTTATATGTGGACTAGTTTGGGATTGACATGTTTTGCGTTGCATCCCTTGTATATGACATGTGGCCACATAGGCCTTGCATTGCATAGCCTTGGTATGGCTAACATCATTCATGGACTTCACAATTTAGCCCTCCATCATCTTTCACATACTCTGATATAAGTATTATTGTCATATACATTGTGCGCACACACACACACACACACACACACACACACACACACACACTCTATTAAGCTTCGTATGAAGCTTATGTGCATTTATTTACATTAAAGGTGATGTTAGGGCTTATCAGCAGCATTGAACCCAAAGTATGAGCCTATTCTTTTGAGTTTTTATTACATCTTGTATTTTCCTTTCTAGCATTGTACTCAAAGATTACATTAGTGGATATGTGGTGATGATATTTTATGGCTTGGGTACACTTGTGGTTATGCTCCTTTACAAAAAAAAAAATCACCCTGAAAATCCTCCTTGTAGGATCCTAGGATTGGAGCCTGGCGTATGGGAGGTGGGAGTTGAGAATGGGGTACTACGAACGTTGTCAGCACCGGATTCGGTGGTTGAGAATTTTATCAGCCCGGTTCTTGAGTTTGGGGCATGACATTATCCTTCGATGGCACCAAGTCCATCCGAAGGCATGTTCCGTTGGAGCCGAATTAACCTGAATTTCATACCTGCGCTCGCTGTCTTGTTATGGCCAATTTCGGTGCGATCGAAGTGTTCTTCGGTGGGGACAAAGGTTGTTGAATTTTTGTAGTTATTTCAGTAACTTGAGACCTCTAAAGCCAATATAAGAGTGATAATTTTAGGCTCCTATGGCTTAAGGGATGATCATTAAGGATTTTCCTAATTACATTATTAAGATCATCTAGAGGTAGGTTGTTTTCGGTATAAGGTTAGGGTCACCAAGGCACTTCATTTACATGTTCAATGCTCCTTAATGTTCCATCTTCACTTGTGTCTTCAGTCTCCAGCTATGTTTCATCCACGTCGTCCATTCATTTTTTCAACTCATTTTAGGCATGGAGCCTAGAAATGCATCTCAAGTGGACCACAACACATGGAATGTGGAGCTAGAAAACCAACGCCACATGCATGTGAACGTGGGAGTGGGGTCCCCACTCATGGGATCCACCATGATGTATTTGTTTGATCCACACCATCCATTTATTTCTCTAGATTATTTTAGGCCATGGGCCAGAAAATGAGGAAGATCCTCTTAAGCGAGCTGCATCACAGGAATTAATGCCCACTATAGAAACCTTCCAAGGCCCACTGTGATGCTTTTGTTCCTCCAAACTAGCCCAAGTTAGGGGCCCATTGAGCCACTCATGAGCCGGCCAATCGATGGACGGATTGGATCATACAAATGTGCCACACCTAGATGGGGAAAGCAAAAAAAAGAAAAATAAAAAAAAGAGCTCTTAGACGTCGTGCCCAACGACTAAAGAGGGTGGAAACCCTTCATGGGCGTAGAGTGGGGGGCCATGCATGGGACCCACCAAGGTGTATATGTTTCATCCATGTCGTTCATCTATTTTGCCAGATCATTTTAGAATAGGGGCCCAAAAATCAAGAAGATTCGAATCTCAGGTGGACAGCACCGAGGGGACCAATGGGGCTACCCCTTTTTGCAGTGGTTACCTTAATGAGTGTGCCTCATCTACGTTGTCCATCCTTTTCTCCAGGACATCTTAGGCCATGGGCCCAAAAATCATGCCAATCCATACCTTGGGTGGGCCACATAGCAAGGAACTTGTGGGTGTGGAAACCCCCCCGGATTTGGGAATCCCCTAGTGTTGGCACCCTGGATTCAGGATCCCCATAACCCACGGTAACTATGCATAATATATTTACAAGGGTTTGAATTTAATTATTAAATAAACTTTAACATCTCTAATTAGTCTACATATGTAATACATTATGGTTGCAATAAACTCGTCAAAATATACACTTTGCCTTGGGACTTGGCATATGTATTTTATATATACCTTACATCTAATTGCGAAACCTTTTCATATACAAGCTACATGAGGAGCCGATGCTAGTCTAACGTAGGCCACACCACATAGACATCTATATTTCTAATAGGGCCTGCCATTCGGGTCCCACTCTCTGTATATATTGTGTCAATTAAGGCCAATTGTCACATGATATGTTTGATAACATTCTAGTGTGCTTAGCCTGATAGGACACACTGATAACATGCTTAGTGTAATGGATATCATGCCTATTTATATGCCCATAAACATCATTTGTATGCCTGTGGTGGATAATGATTGTTCATAGTATACGCCCTTCGGCTTGACATACGGGATATGGTCGCCTCACATGACTTTGATAATGTGACTCATGCATTTCGAATTCTATATGTCACGATCGACTTCATACCCCAACGACATCGGGATTGTGGCCATCATAGACATACCGTGGTTGGTAGGATTGGATACAGAAAATATGTTCTAGCACTTGGGCACTATGGATGCCCTTAGGTGAAAGTCCCTAAACCCTTTGGTATTAGTAGATGCTCTAGTGCCGAGATCGAGTGGATAATATGAGCGCCCAAATACAAAATACCAGTAGGCCGCATCTCATACTGTGTCAAGGTCGGTCGAAAAGGGGTGTGACCTTATCCGCCTTGGTGAAGGGGGCTATAAGCTAGGTTGAGTCTGACTAGCTCGTGAAATGGGGCTGCTATCGACGAGCCGGGTGGGCATTAACATACCATTAATGAGGTCTTTTCCACTCACTTAGTCATTTGCGTGATGGACGACAACCAGTGTTGGAGTGTACTAGACCCTGGTGATGTTTTCAATGATGAACTATTCTGATGTATGGATTGGTTGAGAATTGGAATGTTTGCATTGCATCTCTAGCATATGACATTCGGACATATAGGCCTTGCATTCCATAGCCTTGGTATTGTTAACAACATTCATGGACTTAATAGCTTAGCCCTCCATCATTTTCGCTTACTCTGATATTTGTATCCTTGTCATATGCATTGAGTATGCACATACGCACTTTATCGAGCTTTGTATGAGTCTTATGTGCGTTTGTTTATGCTACAGGTGATGCTAGGGCGTATCAACAGCATTGAGCTTGGAGCATGAGCCTGATCTTTTTAATTCTTGGTTATATTTTGTATTTTCCTTTCCAACACTGTACTTAAAGATTATATAGTGGATATGTGATGGTGGTGATGTTTTTGTGACTTGGTACACTTATGGTTATACTCCTTTACAATAACAAAATTACTCTGAAAATCTTCCTTGTGGGATCCCAGGATCAAAACCTGGCGTATGGGAGCTAGGAGTCGAGAATAGGGTACTACGGAGGCTGTTGGCATTGGATTTGGCGGCTAAGAATTTAGTGAGCCTGGTTCCCGAGTTTGCGACATGGCACCATTTGTGCCAACACCTATCGAATAATTATGAAGTATCACATGACACTCTAACCAGCAATGGATTAGTTACACCTTGAGATTCATGTATAACACTGGTAAAATTTTAATTTTTACCACCCTTGCTAACCTCGAGAGTCAACCTAGCTAACCTCAAGAGTCAACATAGCTAATGCTCATGAAACCTTAAACAGAGATGCCTCATTGTTCGAACTGATGAAACCATAGTATAAATTGAATTTTCGCTGGCCACTCTATAAAAAAAGCCTCACCCTTTGCTTCAATAGGTAGTTTTCTTACCAAGGGGGAGAGAGAGAGAGAGAGAGAGAGAGAGAGAGAGAGAGGAGGGGGAAGAAGGAGAGAGAGAAGACAAGAAAAGGAGAGAGAGAAGACGAGAGAAGGAGAGGAAAAGAGAGCATCCAAACCATCCAAGCCATCCAAGTATAATTCCAACTAATCTGAGTCTTCCTAGCAATCTAGATTTTATAGAGTAGGATCAAGATTTAACATATTTGATCACCTCACCTACAGAAAGGTGTCAGGTCTCTTCTTTCTCCTCTCCTCCCTAGTGCAACCTGTGTGATTCTTACAGGTGTCAATGGGTTCGGCTCAAGCCTGAAAAATTAGATTTTAAATAGGACCAGCTTGAAACCGTTCAAAATCCAGGCCGAGACCTACCCGAGTCCTGACCCATTGACGGCCCTAGTGATTCTCCTATAGTTGTATTACTTCATTTATGTATACCATGCAGTATCCCCATTCTCTTCATCCCCTGTTGCATTTTCCTTTCATCGATCCTCCCAAAGTATGCATGGTCTTGCCAAGCAATCGGATCATAGCATAACAAAAATTGGGAATCAGTCTATCTTTTAGTTTTTGTGCAATCATCGTCTCCTTAATCATGGTCATTATTGAGTAATATCATCTCCTTGATCATAACCACAATTGAGTAATGATCCATCTCAATTTCAGATCTTTATTATGGTTGAGTTAAGTAATAACACTTTAAAGCTTGAAATCTCTAAATTTCATAAATTGGGCTGAAAATATGTGAATATTGAACGTTGGGGTCGCGCCCATGGGGCCTTTTCCTTATGCTTTGGCTTGTATGCTTTTGTGGGTTGACTTTAGAATATGAAGTGATTGACTCGGAGTCATCACTAGCCAGTTATCTCAGAATTTTGTAGTTGGCTATATTGCAGAATCTTCAAAAATCAAAGAATTTAAGGATACCCTATTTTGTAATGACGCATGATCCGCAACCTGGGATTCTGCGTAAGGGACCTCGGTGATAGAGAAAAAAGGTGTTTGGCATTTTCTCCGCCCGCATGTGACTGCAGCATCTACTTTGTTGGATTTAATAGACTTAGGGGATTGTTTAGACTAGTGTTTATGCATTTGGAAAGAAACAGAAAATGAACCTAATCTCAATAGCTAGCTGTGGACAAGCACTCCGCAACTGCTAGAGTCTAACTTAGGAATGAAAGTGAGGGATCATTAAGGCAATCCGCAAGTATTCCATTTATGTCACGCCCCAAACTCAGAAATTGGGTTCATAGGAATCCCGATCACCGAATTCGGTGCGACAGCCTCCATAGTACCCCATTCTTGGCTCTCAGTGCCCGTATGCCAGGTTCCAATCCTGGGATTTTACAAGGAGGATTTTCCAACGTACATTTATCTCGTAAGAAACATAACCATAAGTTTACCCAAATCACAAAGGCAACATCATCATCACATATCCACTAATATAAACATTTGAATACAATGCTGAAAGGAAAATACAAATGTCAAAATCAAAGCTCCAGAAGTCAGTTACATGCTCCAAGCTTTACGCTGCTGCAACCTAACATCACCTGCACACATCTATCATGCATAAGCTTATAGAAAGCTTAGAGGGTGGTGTATGTGTGTATACAAGGTAAGTGCCAATATTCAATACAATGCCATAATCATATAATATCAGAAATACTGACAAGATCATGAATCATACGATATCAGAATAAGTAAAAATACTGACAAATCCATAAGTCATACAATTTCAGAGTACGCAATACAGATCAGTTATACAAATGAGGAGCCATAAATAGCTAAATATTCGAGGTATTTTGATATATAGAAACATCAGGGTGGATTTCAACGGTAGAAAACACTGTTTTCTATGCTATGGGCCGCTATAGATAATCGGATTGGCTCCATTTTTCGGCTTAACGCATAAAATGAGTCGAGGAATGGAATGAATGGCATGGATAGGTTTCATACATCAAGGTGGGGCCTGTATGAATGACCCATCCAAAAGCCTTAAATTCAAAATGTTTTTTTTTTTTTTTGTGAGTACACCTCACTGTCTGTTCACACTTCAGTGAACATATCCGGCGTCTAAGGACGCTGGATGGACTATGTTCACATGTTAATAAAGGTGGGTCCCACATAGACATGGCCCACTTGATTTGGATCGACCTGATGTGTGTTTTCCCATCACCCCAAGGTAGGGCCCACGTGGTTTGAACGGTGTAGATCTAACACGTCCATCAAGTGGGTCCCATGAAGGTGGACAATTTGGATGAATTACATACATCATGGGGCCATTAACAAGGGAAAAAGAGAGAGATCGAGTGATGGAGGGACCCCGCACTATGGGCCCTCCCTTTCATGATTTATAACATATATCAAGTGGGCCCCATTTCATATGGGTCCACCGATTGAAAATCAATAGTGGAGATCCTTTCTCCACCAAAATGCAAGGTCTAGATGACCCTATTTATGCAAGGAAAGTAAACATCATGATGGGGTCCATGGAGAATGGCCCCATCATGAAATGATCATGAGAATCAAGGTGGGCCATCGGCCACACTTAGGCTCTAAAGTGAGATCCATACTATCAATCGGTAGGCCTCACTTGGCCCATTATCAAACATAAAAATCTAGGCCTATAGAACACCCACCTTTGATCTTCTCTTCCTTCTTCCGCCTATAGTCTCTAGAGCTCCAAGGAAATGATTCCGACGGTTGAGATGAACTTTAAATGGTGGAGATGGGAGGTAGGAAGGTGGGCCACACTAGCTCTCTCATGGGGAGCTTGAACGTGGGTTGCTTGGGAGGAAAAATAAGAGAGAGAGATGATGGGAGAGGAGTGATGGGAGAGAGGGATGGATGGGTGTACTTGTGTAAGGGAGAGAGTTGACTTTTAAGGGTTGTTTTTGTACTTGGGGATGAGATAGAGTAATGGGTGTACTTTGATAAGTGAAGTGATTGATGTAATAGATTTTCTAGGGATTGCAACACGCAACATTTTTCCTCGAATCGAACGCGGGCCCATATCTCTCGGCCCGGGTATCGTCTCGGAGCGTAATACGTGGCGTCGAAATTGTGACAACGGCGCGGTCTCAATGGTATAAGTTTTGAGTCGAGCCGACTTAGATATACGAGACACGACTCAAGATCGCGTGCAAACACTGATAACAAATCGCGGGTTGTCAAAATTTGACTGGGAGGACCGCAGAGGCATATAAAACGGTACAAGAGCGATACGGGTCTCACAATTTACCTAAGTAAAAAAGAAAAAGGAAAATGAGACTATCTACTAATTTATCAGCCACAACTAGCACTCTGCAACTATGGGTATCTAACTCAAGATTGAGAGTGAGCGATCATCAAGGTGAATCAACAACAACCATTTACCTAAGAGAGATGGAAAGAAGAAAAAATGGTCTAGTCGACTCAAGTTTCTAGTGTGGCAAGATCCAAAAAATGGCAAGTCCCTAGAGAAGTGAGGGATTGGAAGGGATACAATAATGCAAATGCAAGATGTGGAATAATAAAAATGATGGGTGTCTAAGTTAGGATTGCAAGTGAGAGATTATCAAGGTGATTTACCAGCACCCATTTACCTAAGAGGGATGAAAAAGAAGAACAAAAATGTGCTAGTCGATTTGAGTTTCTAGTGTAACTGGATTCGGGAAAACAAGCAAACCTTAGGCATACGCTCAAACAAACTAGAGAAGCATGGGAGTTAGAAGAGAAAAGTGTTACGACTAATTATAAGTAAGTGAAAGAAAGTAGTAAATGTGCCACGTGAGAAGACTAGCGAATGGAGATGTGGAAGAGGAAAGAAGAGACTCGACACTTTTCATAAAAGAGATGGTCAAATATTTTCAACCTCGACCATATTTCGCAAGATATAAACCATTGAGATGACTTATATTGGTTGGATGATTACTTTGAACGGGTTGAATCGGCTTAGATATGGGTTTGAATGAAAATCTTGGATGATTTTGATAGTTTTAATGACTAGGATTAGATAAATAGATGCTTTAGATGACATTGATGACTAGGTTGGATGGCTTGGATGGACTATAGGGGCTAGGTTAGTTGGGTAAGATGGGCAACATGCATTAGATTAGTTAGAAAGGATGGGTTAGGCTCGGGCTAGATTGTCACGTCCCAAACTCAGAAAACGGGCTCATAAAATTCTCGATCGCTAAATCCGATGCTGACAGCCTCCGTAGTACTCCATTCTTGGCTCTCAGCTTTCATAAGATAAATTCCAATTTTGCGATCCTACAAGGAGGATTTTCAACATGAATTTGTCTCATAAGAAGCATAATGTAAGACCTGTATCCTAATCTGTACTGTTCCGTCAACTCCTGCGATCCTTCTTGTAGAATTCTGACAAACCTACAACTGATAATCGATGTTTGCACGTGAACCTAAACCGTATCCTATAAAATTGAGTCGGCTTGATCTTAGACTTGTACCATTGCGATTGCACAGTCACCGCGGTTCCAACGTCGCGATTCATGTACCGATCCGATACCCTGACTAAGGGATGTGAGCCGACGTTTATTTTGAGAAAAACCTGCGCGTTTACAATTCTAAGAGAATCTCTACAACATGTCCCATCAATCCCATCAATCACCTCTCATATCAAGTGCAAAGCACCCATGCTTTCCTTCTCTACAAGTCAAGCAAACCCAAAGTCAACCAATCCATCACCTCACCCATCACTTACCTCACCCATCGCTCACCTCACATCCATCACTCAGATCTCTCTTACAACCACCACACCTCTCTCTTTTCCTTCATAATTTGCCAAACAACAATCCCAAGCAAGAAGTGCACGTCCAAGCCCTCCCATATGAGAGAAAAATGATTTTTGGTGGCCCACCTTTCCATCCTAAAAACCCATCATCCTAGCCATCCATTCTTCATCTTCCACCATCAAAGTGAAGCATAAGGAGATAGGCTTTCCAACGGACTAAGAAGATCAATAGGTGGGGTGCTTCTATAGGTGTAGATTTCTTGTTTTGATGATGGGCCAAGTGAGGCCTACCGATCAATGGTATGAATCTCACTTGGGACCCTAAATGTGGCCAATGGCCCACTTTGATTTTAAGATCAATCCATGATGGGGCCATTCTCTATGGACCCCATTATGATGTTTAATTTCTTTGCATAAATGGTCATTTAGACCGTCCATTTCAGTGGAGAAAGGATCTCTACCGTTGATTTTGATCGGTGGGCCCATATGAAATGGGACCCACTTAATGTATGTTGTAGATCATGCAACGGAGGACCTATAGTGCCGGGGGCCCTCCATCACATGTGTCCCTCTCAATCTCTCTCTCCCTCTCTCATTCTTTATGTGTTTATGAGATGATATGGCCTTGTGGCCCACCCGGATGGACCCCACAATGAAACATATATTTTTTTTAAACCATTTGTAGGTGGGGCCCACTTTGCATACATGTTGTACCCACACCATCCATCATTTGGTGGCCCACCTGAGCAGGGATCACCTTAGAGTATATGATATGCCCAGCCGTCCAGCGTCCAGGGACGCTGGACGTGCAATATAAACCAAAAATATTGGCTTACTTTCAAGCCTATGGGATGGGCCACTTACATAGGCCCCACCTTGATGAATGTATTCAATCCACGTCGTTCATCCCTTTCCTCATAATATTTTAGGCGTTGAGCCAAAATATGGGGCTGATCCAATCTTCTGGCAGGCCATACTTCAGGAAACAGTGACTTTCACCATTGAAATCTTCCCTGATTTTTCTATGCACCAAAAGAATACCCAACATTGGACTCGTTGAATTTCTTACAAGCTATGAAATCCAATGGATGGAGTGGATTCACTTGCAGCGGGCCCCACATGCAAAAAACCCCAAGAAAACCCATTTTTTTTAAAAAAATTAAAATAAGAAGCAGCCGCTTGCTGCTGTAGTACAGAGGATGTGCAGGCACTGCCTGCACCAGGCGGACGGACGGTTGGGCAGCAACCCACGGCTCCAGCCGTGGGCCCCACCTCGATGTTTATTTATCATCCAATCCGTTCATATGGTGGGCCCTTATGGCAATGGGCTACCCTCCAAATTTCATCCGCATCCAACGCTCAGGCGGCCCACATCATAGAAAACAGTGTGATTGAACATCTGCCCTTGAAACCTTTTTCCTGGGCCACAGAAGTTTTGGATCAAGATGAAATTTGTTTTCCTCCTTCATCTGGGTCCACGTGACTTTATCAACGGTTTGGATGGAATATAAATAATATGGTGGGCCCCACATGGGAGCCACAATGATGTAAATATTTTATTCTCACCGTCCAGGCGGACGGTGGAACCCACCACGGTGCATGCGTTTTATTCACGCCGTCCACTGTGTGGAACGGTGTGGCCTACCTAGTGCATATATTATATAATATATATTAATTAATATATATATATATATATGATGTGGTAGGTCTCATGTGGGACCCACCTAATGTAATCATGGACTGGCTGATCTATCGTACATCAGCTATATAACTGCTGTGTGCAGCACGTGGGTTTGATCCACACTGCCTATTTGTGCGGCCCACCTAAATGATGTATTGTATATCCTCACCGTCCAATCTTTGGACGGTGGGAAGAGGATCAGTTGGTGTACCTCACTCCATTTATATAGCTGTTGTATTTAGTTGGGCCCGCCTAAACTGTCCGGGCACACCCTGAGTTATGTGTCATAGCCATGCCATCTGGTTCATTGGACGTGCGACCCACTTTAATGTACTTCACAGCCATGTCGTCCATCCGTTTGGTTGTCACGTGAGGCCCACCTTGGTGTACATATAAGACCCATGGGATCAGGCCCATTTGACATATATAAGACCCATGGGATCAGGCCCATTTGACATATATAAGACCCATGGGATCGGGCCCATTTGACACATATAAGACCCATGGATTGAGGCCCATCTTGATTCAATTGTGGCCGTCCATTGAGGCCCACCTTGGTATGTGTATGAGGCCCATTTTGATTTATTTGGGGCCGTTGTTAGGGACCACCTTGATATGAACGTAAGGCCCATGTTATGAGGCCCATCTTGATTTATTTTTTACTTATCCATTGAGGCTCACCTTGGTATATATATAAGGCCCATATGATTAGGCTCATCTTGATGTAGTTATGGCCCATCCGTTGAGACCCATTGTATTGTATTTGGGGCCCATGGGTTGAGGCCCATTGTGATGTATTAGGGCCCATGGGTCAAAGCCCATTGTAATGTATTTAGGGCCCATGGGTTGAGGCCCATTGTGATGTATTAGGGCCCATGGGGTGAGACCCATTGTGATGTATTAGGGCCTGTGGGTTGAGGCCCATTATGATGTACTTAGAGCTAATTGGTAAAGGCCCATTGTGATGTATTCAAAGGCCCATTGGTGCAGCCCATTGATGTGGCCCACTTGATAAAAATAATGCCCATGTAACATGGCCCATTTAATGTATTTAAGGCCCAATGAGATGTACCTAAGGTCTATTGCAATGTGTCATTCCTCCATGGTTTATGTAATGATATTTATGGCGGGCCGAGCCTTGGGAGCAATGTTGGTTTGACGTCCACATTGTAAGTATAATATTGGTTAAATGTCCACATTACGACTCTCCTGAGGGCCCATTGATAGGCTCATACTTGTTGATAGTTCATTACTTTATAACATACTTAGTATAACTCCATGATTCATGCTCATACGCATCATATGCATGCTTGATATGAGGATTGTTTGATCATAGCATAAGCCGTTGGGCTGAGACATTTACGGGACTCCTTATGAGACGGAGTGCCCCACATTATTGGGCTGTACGCGCATGATTGCTGCATGACTGTACGTGTGACTCATGCATCTCGCATATGTGTGACTTGATCACTGCACGCCCTAGCGCAATCAGGGCCATGACTCTACAGGCACATCGTGGATGGCTGTATCGGATACCGAAAATACTTGGTTCTAGCATACGGGCACGTAGGATGTCCTTGGGTGAAAAGTCCAGAACCTTTTTGGTACCAAGAGTTGCTCCAATGTCTACACCGAGTGGATACATGAGCGCCCGAGTGCCGAATACCAGTAGGCCGTGTCTCCCACTGTGTCGTAGCTGGTTGGAAGGGGGTGTGGCCTTATCCGCCTGAGTGAGGGGGCTATAAGCTAGGCTAAGTTTGACCAGCTCGCAAATGAGTCCGCTATCGACGAGCCGGGTAGGTATTGGTAGACTACTGGTCAGGCGGATAGTGAGGTCTATTCCGCTTGCTTGGCTGTGCAGCTAGGGAGGAGGCAGTCAGTGTGAGTGTATTAGACCTCGGTGATATCCAGAGAGGAACTGTACTGATATCTGTACTTGATGAGTACCGACTTGCTCGGATTACATTTCGCATATGACATTCGGCTATGTAGGTCTCGCATTGCATCGGTGTGGCCGATGGCATTCATGTCTCGCATCTTATGGTCTTGGTATGGCCGATAGCATTCATGCCTCGCATCGCATGACCTTGGTATGGCTGATAGCATTCATGGACTTACCGCATATTTTCGCATTACTCTGATATTGTACACTTGGCGTTTGCCTTGCGCACACACTTACACCACCCTCTAAGCTTTTGTAAGCTTATGCACGACAGTTGTGTGTAGGTAGCATTGGACAGTAGCAGCACTGAGGCAGGAGTGCGCATCTGGCTATTTTAGAGCTTTTTGTTCATCTTGTATTTCCCTTTCCGTATTGTACTTAAAGCCTTGATATAGTGGATATGTGGTGTTGTTATTTTGTGACTTGGTTATGCTTGTGGTTATGCTCCATTAAAAAAAAAAATCATTCTGAAAATTCGCCTTGTAGGATCCCAGGATAGGAATCTGGCGTATGCTGCACTGGGAGCCGAGAATGGGGTACTACGGAGGCTGTCGGCACCGAATTCGACGATCGGGATTCCTGTGAATCAGATTTTTGGGTTTGGGGCGTGACACATAACCACAAGTTTACCCAAATCGCAAAGGCAACATCATCATCACATATCCACTAATAGAAACATTTGAATACAGTGCTGAAAGGAAAATACATATGGTAAAATCAAAGCTCCAGAGGTCTGCTGCGTGCTCCAAGCTCATTGCTGCTGCAACCTAACGCCACCTACCTGCATCTATTGTGCATAAGCTTATAGAAAGCTTAGAGGGTGGTGTAAGTGTGTGCATAAGATAAGTACCAAGCATATAAATATCAAAGTAATGCAGAAACATGCTAGTAAGATCATAAGTCACACAATATCAGAATATGCAATGTGGATCGGCTATAAAAATACGAAATCATAAAGAACTAAATATCAGATGTCTGATGATGCAATGCAATATGCAAATCCTGAAGAGTCATGAATACCATCAACCTCATCTAGGTCATACATCAAACCTGCGCATATCGTGTGATTATGTGGGGATAACTCCATCTTACAAGGAGTCCCATAATCATCTTAGCCTAATGACATCTACTTTAATCAATCATCCATCACAACATGCATACAAATGATGGGGGTCCACAGATGGATGACGGATCTAGTCTAAATATCAAGATAAGCTCATTGATTTAAAATGCGTCACGATAGTTAAGGAAAGAATCCAACCTATGGTCACCGTAACATTGGACGATGCTTCCGATGTGGGACAAAGTTCTTCCTTCACTGTGTGCACACTAGCCTGCCAGCACAGTAGCCTACCAATCAATGGTAGCTCGCTCAGGTCCTCATGCCCCGCCCACTGAGTGTCTACCCATGTGTGATAGCCCACATGTGATTATAGTGATGGAGCATCACAATATCCCCCACCGAGGGTAGATCGAGTCTAAGTGGGCTTCCTTGCCCTCTTTATCGCACAATAAACTGAACTTCCTTATGGGGCTCAATATATACACAAGGTGGGCTCCAAGGTGTAGGTATCATGATGCTATGCTGTTATATACTTATAATCAATATCAATAATCAGTATTGATAACCGACACTGATAATCGGCCTTGACAATGGGAATCGGCCGAATAAGGCCTAAGGGAAAGTCACAATGTGGACATTAAACCATCATTGCCCAATAATGTGGCCATTTAACCAACATTGCTCCTAAGGAGTGGCCCATATAAGGGATTTATACACAACTTAATGGACCATACATACATCGCACTAGGCCTCAACCATGGGCCTTGAATACATCACAATGGGCCTTGATAAATAGGTCGAAAATACATCACAATGGGCCTCATCATATGGGTTGAAAATATATCACAATGGGCCACATCATATAGGTTGAAAATATATCACAATGGGCCACGTCCCATGGGCCTCAAATATATCACAATGGGCCTCTACCCATGAGCTCCAAATACATCACAATAGGCCTCAACCCACGGGCCCTAATACATCACAATGGGCCTCAACCCATGGGCCCCAAATACATTACATCGGGTCTAATACATATCACATGGGCGTAACATATATGACAATGGGCCACTCAATGGGCTACACCAATAAGCCTCATACACATCAATTGGGCCGCATCAATGGGCCTCATAAATGGGCCATGAAACAAATACATCACGGTGGCCCTCGGAACTTGCTAATGTGGTACCGTACCTACATAGCTGGAGTGAGGTACGCCAGCCAATCCAATCCCCACCATCCAAGGTTTGAACGGTGTGGATATACAACATATCATCAAGGTTGGCCCCATCGGGGATGGACAGTGTGCAGATGTAACACATACATTTAACAGGGTCCATAGATAAACGGTGCAGATGAAGCACTGCTTTATGGTGTGCCACTGCATGGACGGTGCAGATACAACACTACATCATGGTGGTGCACATGTCCAGCCACTGGATAGTGTGATGAAGAATACATACACCAAGGTGGACCCCACACACATCGCTAAGGTGGGCTCCACATAACCTGCCACATCAACAGCTATAGGGCTGGTGTGTAACGCCCTGAAATTCGGGAGTCGAGTAAGAGCCCAACTCTCGAGTTCCAACACATCACTTATGCAACATAAATAATGATGATTAAATGTTATCTGCATTAGTGTATTAAACATGAGTGTGATTATACCAAAACAACATATCATACTTCAAAGATAGTTAAATTACGCAAGCGGAAGACTGTAATAGATATATAAAACCTATAAACTGATGTAGGTCTCTGGAGTGTGAACATATTACCAAGTTAAATATATACATGTATACTTCCAAAATGGACAAAATAAATATATAGGAGATTCAAAAATACAAAATGGCAAGTGTAATGACATCTAGTCAGCATCCCTGTAACCCCGTCGGTCAGAACATGGTCTACATAGACCCGCCTGATAGCTGCATATAGGAGAACTCATCCTCGTCATAATAAAATTCTGGCTCTGCTTCGTAAGCATCACCATCATTTGTAACTACAATAGGGTCTGGTTGGTGTTTAAAACACCATCTCAGAACGTGGGAGTGAGTGATCAACTCAGTGGAGCTATAAGGCAAAGGTTAACATGTTATCAATTCAGTCAACCAGTAATGATAAAGCAGTACAACACTCATGTCCTAAGTACTCTTGTTAATATAAAGATGATATGCGATAATGATGTATGCCCTCACCTGCATTCTCTCTGCGACATCATCTCACGATCGCGGCATGCAACACTCCGGTTGTGCTCAACTTCAACGCCAAAGGCACATACAATGCAGTGCATGTGAGTGATTAACTCAGTTCTTCATTATACCTCTTCATACAACAGTATTGGGAAGCTAAGGTACCTCCCTTTATATCATTTACGCAAACATCGATCTATTTAGGGTCATCAATCCTAGTAGTCATATACGAGAGACAGTTCCCAGGTCACTACGGAGAGGCTCGTCACCTCAGCGTAGGCCTGGTTTATACTCTAGTTTATTACGGAAAGGCTCGTCCTCAACGTAGACCTAGTGTATGCTCAAGGTCACTACAGGCTTGTCACCTGATTGTAGGCTGACAACTCAAATACAGTGTCTCATACCACCGTATTCAGCTCACAAGTCTGGGTTGCTCATTGGACACTACGGGAAGGCTTGTCACCCCAGCGAGGCCGACAACATGACCACGGTGTCTCATACCACCATGCCCAGCTCATGAGTCATAGCGGATCGAGGTACCAAGGTTAAACGAGATTTTCACTGGTAAGTTAGTACTTTAAATTCAAGCAGTAGCGTCCATACATGGTGAACATCCATTAGGCCAATCGGGTTACTTGACAAGTTCGACTGGTGTGAGCGTACGTCGAGTTGATCGACATGGAGTGCATAAGCACTCCGCGTGGCCTAACCACTTTCGACAAGCAGCGTATGACTCGGATTGCTCGAACTTATCCGTCGTGGCCAAAATAGTTCGGCCACTGATAGGAAACCATTACCAATCGCCTGGACTACATCGTAGCCCCAAACGCACTCCAAACAATAGTACTCACATGTGATAATCGAGATAGCATGTGACAACCAATTTCAGTGTCAAACTAATTCAAGCATTTCAACAAACATGTAGTACACATGTTATCATATATAGGCATTTCATCCACAAATCACATAGTAATAGGATAGATTATACAAAGGAAAATTATAACTATAAGCAAGGTAGTTGAGAATCCTATCTCAACGGCTTCATTAAACACATTTCAACAAGCATTTTTCGATTTAGGCATATTATTTAACACTTAGACAACACATATCACATACATGTAATAAAGTAGTTATAACAGGTATTATAGCAAATTCCTTTTCCAAGGATTCATCATACATACAACAATCATATATTCTTAGTCAATAAATATGGTAAGCATAAATCATAATTCCATACTCATTCACACATTTCAACAAACACATGGAATGCATTAAAATCAACGTAGTTTATATATATATGAAATATATAAAAATCATCAAACTGGGCACATGTGATAGCAATCAAGTCAGACATAAATCATTACTGACATATAAAGCCTTGAAAACTATAACCTAAACATTTATAGTCCGCACCTTTCACCGGTAAACAAGTATCGAACTCAGTTTGTACATTAAGTCTTTGTCTACAGCACGACGACAACATATAGCATGAAATAGGTCAGCTATTTCACTATTTGCTTTATTTGAATCCCTAAAACATATTAGGATTAGGATTTCTTACCTAAGAACAAGATCGAAATCGCCGGTTTGGCGATATGGAAGCGGTGGTTAAACATGTGTAGTGGTGGGATCGAATCCCAGGAACAATCACCAACTTTCTCTCTCTTCTCTTCACCTTCTTCTACTCTTTTCTCTCTCCTTTCTCTTAGGGTTTTGCAAATTCATATGGTATGGGAGAGAGAGGGTTTAACGGTCTTATATAGGCCCAGAACTGATGAGATTGGCCCCGGGGCCATGGTATACTTAGGTTATAACCAAAATTCGGCTGTTTCGATCCAACGAAGCACATTTAAAGGCCTCTTTTCTGCATACGGTCAGGAGTAAGCTCCCTGACATTGGATCTAGGTCAGGTTAAGATCTCGGTCCGATCGGATCAGTGGATCGGCCGTAGGAGACCTGTTTCAGTTCAATGGTCACCGATACTTGATCAGGGCCACAAGTACACTGACATGTGTTAAAAAATTTTCCTGATCCGAGGGTATAATTGGCTCAGAATCTGACGGTATGGAACCTTAGATTTGGCCTGTAAGCAAACGGCTCAATTCACTTAAGTTTTAGTTCATTTCCTAAAGATATTTGCGTTTCTCACACACTTCACTCTGGGCTCAAGTTGTGCATTTTTAGGTACTATTAGGACTCAATTTTTGAGGTGGTTATCAAGTCCAATAAGGCGGTCATAACCGTATAGTTTTGGGGTAATTGGACTTTCGACGCGCGGTCCAGGTCCGATACGGAGTTTCATGATGCTCCCGAGAGCAACTGGGTTTTGAGATGGATCCTGGATTTTTAGGTAATGTAGCATTAGCGATTCTGCTAGTTTTGGGACTTGCAGTTCATATTTAAAGCGGTTAGAGCTAATTTCATAGATAATCTAGTTTAGCACTTAGTTAATTCTCATCTAATTTCTAAAGGATTTGGTCCTTAGTGATTTCTGCCTAAGGTGGTACTCGAGTCTTTGTATGAATTTTTTCGAGACATTACATGGTATGTAGTACACCATCTAAACCAATCCAATCACAAGTGGGTCCCATGAACAATGGTGTGGACGGTGTGGATAAAACGCATACACTATGGTGGGGCCAGCGGCCAGGACTCACAGTCCCTGCCCATTCAAGCCACAGCGCAGCAGGATGCTGCTGCACGTCCTCTGGACGTAAGCAGCAGCAGCGCCTACTGCTTGATGTTTATATATATATATATATATATATATATATATATATATATATATATATATATATATATATATATATATATATATATATATATATATTGTTTTCTTATGAATTTTCCTAGGTGGGGCCCACGTCAGGTGGATCCACTTCACCCATTGGATTCTGTGGCTCATGACGAACCAAACGAGCCCAATATTCAGCATGTTTTGGTGTGTAGAAAAATTAAAGTGGCCCCTAATCGATTTTAATGGTAAAAATCACTATTTTCTATGCTATGGTCCGCCAGATAATCAGCTTAGCTTCATTTTTCGACTCAACACCTAAAATGAGTTGGGAGATGGGAAGGAAGATGTGGATTAAATTCATGCATCAAGGTGGGGCCTGCATGAGTGGCCCACCCCAAAGCTTTGAACCAAGCTAATATTTCTGTTTCTGGTGATCAGTACACCACACCGTCAGTTCACACTTCACTGCATGGCCACGTCCAGTGGTTTGAATACAACACATTTTGAAGGCAGGCCCCTCCTACAGACGTGTAACAGGTGGGCCACCAAATGGCTGGATGGTGTAGATAAGACACACATCAAGGTGGGGTCCATCCGGGTGGGCCACATGGCCACATCATCACACCAAAAATATGAAAGAGAGAGGGAGAGAGAGAGAAAGAGACCCGTGTGATGGAGGGACCTCGATACTATGGGCCTTCCCTTCCATACATTCAATCATACATCAAGTGGGTCCCAATACATGTGCGCCCACCAAATCAAAAATCAATGGTGAAAATTCCTTCTCCACCAAAATTAGGGCTGTACACAAGCCAATCTAGCTCGAAAAGCTCTCTCAGCTTGGCTTGATTTAGCTCGACTTGACTCGACTCGAACGATGAATCAAGGCGAGCTAAGCTCTACATGACCCAGCTCGTTTTGAAAACAAGCCAATTTCAAACATAGTGGAGTTTAACTCGACTCGACTCGAACTCGACTTGGCTCAAAGCTCGAGCTCGGCTCGACTTGAATATATTATCATTATCATTATTATTATTATATATTAATGTATATTGTATTATATTTAAAATTTTTTAAAAAATTAAAAAATAAACCCTATTGTACCTGTCCGTTTCTCTTACACCATTTCCCTTTCTTACCTAACCCGTTGCGCTCGAGCTCCTCTCTCTCTCTCTCTCTCTCTCTCTCTCTCTCTCTCTCGGTCACTCGCCTGAGCTTGACTCAACGTCTACCCGGCTTGTCTTAGCCATACAACGTATACTCACCTAAGCTCTCCTCTCTCTCTCTCTCAGTATTAACAACGAAGTACAATTTATGGTTTTATCTAATATATATGTGTGTGTGTGTGTGTGTATATTATTAATTAAATATTTGATTTGGTGGTTGGGTCAGTTGGGTTGGGTTGCTGGGTTAAGTCAGGTGCAGGTTGCGGGTTAGGTCAGGTTGGGAGAAAGCTCGACTCGACTCGAGGTAAGCTCACCTCGACTCGATCCATTAGCTCGCCTCGAGCTCGAATCGAAAGTTTTTGCAATCAAGCCAAGCTTCAACAGTAAGCTCGAGGCCGAGCTCGAACTCGAGAAGAGCACAGACAAGCCAAGCCAAGCTTGGCCCACCTCGACTCGACTCCGCTCGATGCATAGCCCTAACCAAAATGGAAAGTCTATATGACCCTTATTCAACTAAGAAAGTAAACATCATGATGGGGTCCATAGAGAATGGCCCTATCATGGAATGATCATGAGAATCATAGTGGGTCATCGACCACATCTAGAGTTCAAAGTGAGATCCATACCATCAATTGGTAGGCCCCACTTGGCCCATCATCAAAAGAATGAAATCTAGGCCTATAGAACACCCACAGTTTGATCTTCTTAGTCCGATGGAACGCCAAACTCCTTGTGTCTCACATTGATGGAAGATGATGAGAAATGAAGGGCTAGGATGATGGATCTTGGGATGGGAAGTGGGCCACACACAACACACTTTTCTCTTTTGGAAGTGCTTGGACCTGCACCTCTTGGTTGCTTGGAAAATATGAAGAGAAAGAGAGAGAGAGGGTGGTTGTAAGAGAGAGGTGAAGGGTGTGAGTGATGGATGTGAGGTGATAGATGTACTTGACATGTATGGGTGTGTAAGAGAGAGAGTTAACTTTGGGGTCACTCTTATACTTGACATGAGGTAATTGATTGATTGATTGATGGGACATGTTGTAGAGATTCTCTTGGGTTCACAAATGCCCGTTGTTTTCTCGAACTGAACGCGGGCCCACATCTCCTAGCCTGGGTATCACCTTGACGCGTAATACGCGGTGTCGGAACCGCGGCGATGGTGCTATCGTAATGGTACAAGTCTCGGATCTACGTGATACGACTTAGGGTCACGCACAAATGTCGATCATAGGTCACGGGTTGTCGAAATTCAACGGGAAGGATATAACACCCCAAATTTTTTTCTACCTGGAATTAGACGTCCTTAGGCAATGGGTCAACCCTAACACCTTGGTAACCTCTCAGAACCCAATTCCAAAGCCAAAGAAATCATTTAGAACCAAACACTTTAGAAATTTAATGTGTTTTAGCTAACGCTAAAATAGATTACCTGTGAAATTAGCACCAACCACTTTAAATACGATCTGTAAGACCCAAAACCTGTAGAATCATTTACGCTTTCTTACCCTGAAATATAGGATCAAACTTTAAACCCAGTTACTCGCAGGAGCATTCAGAAACCTCGTATCGGACCTGTACCGCACGTCTAAAGTTCGATAGCGATGAACTTAGACCATAATGACCGCCTAGTTGGACTTGACTATCACTTCAAAAATCAAGCCCAAACGATGCTCTGGGACGATTTCTTTGCATCCGGAGTAAAGAGAGTGAGAAAAGGAAGATATTTAGAAAATTAAATACATTTTTATGAAATCTGGCACGTTTCACTTGCGCGATATTTCTAAGCGTTCTGACCGTTAGATTTCGACCCAAATTTACCCTCGGATTAGGATAGGTGGCCCTTATATATCATAGTACTTGTAGCTTTGATCGAGTTCCCGTAACTATTGAATTGAAACTGGTCCGCCACGGACGATCTGAAAATCCAATTAGAATGAACACTTAACTGATTAAAGATTTGATGTTTGCGAGCTTAAGTCCGACCGCACGTAGAAAAAGGGGCTGCCAGAAGTGCTCCGTTGGATCAGAACAAGCCCATTTTGATTATAAAATAAGTATACCTTAGCCCCAAGTCTATTTCCGTCGCTTTTGGGCTTATAAAAAGGCCTTAAACCCTCTCTCACAAATCCCATACGAATTTCAAACCCTAGCTAAGAGAGAAGAGAGAAAAGAGAGAGAGAAAGTGAGAGAAAGTGAGAGAGATTTAGAGTTTTTCTCCTAGGATCCATCATTGTCGCTCCTCGGCCTGCATCACCGCTTCTGCATCGCAAATCAGGCGCTTTCAAATCTATTCTTAGGTAAGAAATCCTAACCCTAACCTGTTTAAGTGATTCATGTAGCGTAAGTGATGAAATAGCTAACTTATTTCCCACCATAGGTCGTTGACGTGCCATGGATGAAGCCTAGACTTGCAATCTAGATTCGTTGCTTGTCTACCGGCGTAAGGTGCGGACTATATGCGTTTAGGTTATGGTTTCCAAGACTTTCAGTGTTAAGTAATGATTTATTCTTGCTTAGGATGTTATTTCACATGTATAAAGTGTTATCCGTTTCGTTTTTCAGTTATACGTTGATTATGTTGAATATACTGTATTCCTCGTATTTATAGAAAATACCGTATACGTATAAAATTTGGATTTGTGTTCAACATGATTATTTACCGTGTATTTATGCTTGTTGCATGTGTGACAACTCCTTAGCGAAAGGACTTGCCCTAAATCACGCCACGGCCAATATACGCTGTATATGTTAAAGTGTGTAGCCCACGTGTTTGTGAAAATGTCTAAATGAATACGGAACCCGGACTCATGCATGCCATGATTATCCGTCGTGGGTATATGCAAGTGGTATATGGGGCAACTCCCTAGTGAAAGGATTTGGCCTAATACATGTATAACCAACATACACATGTATGATAATGTATGTATTCTAGGTGTTTGTAAGAATGACTGAATGAGTATGGAATTCACTTTCGTGCTCTCCATGACTAACTGTCATGGATATATGGTTGTTGTATAGGCGCTAACCCTTTGACGAAAGGATTCGTCCTAATACGTATGCTAATAAATGTAAAATATGTATGATATAATGTGTAATCTAAGTGTTTGTATAAATGCCTAAGTGAGTTAGTAATTAATAAAATTGTGATAGGTAGGGTTGTTGAGATATGAATCTCAATCACAATACTTGAGTATACGATTTCCTCTATGCATTGTGCAACTTAGATTATTTGTATTAACTATGTATATGCTTTCCTCCATGAATTGATTAACTTAGATGAATCATGTTAAAGGTGTATATGATTTCCTCCATGTACTGTATTTACAATTAAGTTATACCTCATGAATGTCCACATGATTGTAGGATATGCCTCATATGCCTGTTATGGAATTTGTATGTGATTGGGATTGTACTACAGTCCAGGTAATCGGTAAGCGTACTCCAAATGATGGTTGAGGTTGTTTTCGCCACTCAGGATGAGTTTAACAAATCTAAGTCGTGCTTGGGATGTTCGACGGTGATTAGGCCACACGGAGTGCTTATGCATTCCATGTCGTTCAACTCAACATGCGCTTGGCTTAGTTGAGCTTATCAACCAACCCGATTGACCGATGTTTGTTCACCATGTTTGGTCGCTACTGTTTGAATCTAAGACACTAAGCTTACCAGTGAAACTCCCGTTAACCGTGGTATCGGGATCCCCTAAGACTCATGAGCCGGGCATGGTGTTATGGGACACTGTGGTCGAGCTGTCGGCCTACGCTGGGGCCACAAACCTCCCCGTAGTGACCAGTGAGCACCCTACTCTGAGTAGATTATGGTGGTATGGGACACTATATTCTTGTTGTCGGCCTACACTGATTGGTGACGAGCCCTCTGTAGTGACCTTGAGTTTATCCTGACACTGCATAGGGGAGACGAGTCCTGATGCGGTCTTAAGGATATAAATAGGCCTATATTGATAAGGTGATGGGGGAGTGGAGTAACGATTGCGCGCAATAGCCCTGGCAGCCATTGCAGCGACCTAGAACCATACTATCGTATGCGATGTCCTAGGACTGACGACTCTAAAAAAGATCAATGCTGGAAAATGATGCAAGGGAGGTGTCTTAACTTCCTAATCCTGCTATGTGAAAAGGACTAATAAGAACTTGGTAAGCATACTCATATCATCGCATTGCATGTGCTATCGGTGTTGGCGTAAGAGCACTGAGGAAGTGACTGACATGCGCGATAATAAGATGAAGATCGCAGAGGGAGTTTGTGGTGAGGGCATGCATCATTCTTCATATCATCCTTACATTAACAAGAGATTTATGACCTGTTTGACTGTACTGCCTTATCATTACTGCTTGATTGAATTGATAACATGTTAACCTTTACTGTATATAGTTTCCACTGAGTTGATCACTCACTCCCACGTTACAGGACGGTGTTGGCCACACCAACCAGTCCCTATTTTAGTTTCAGATGAAGACGATGCTTGCGAAGCAGAGCCGGAGTTGATGATGTTAAGGAGGATTTCTTCCATATGCAGGTTCTGATCGACAGGGTTTACAGGGTTACTGATTAGATGCCAATACACTTGATATTTTGCCTTTTATTTAAGCACCCATGTATATTCTTTTCTTTTCATTTTGGAGTATACATGCATTTAGTTAACCTGGTAACATGTTACACTCTGGAGACTTACAATCAATTATACATTTTATATATTCATCACAGTCTTCCGCTTAAGTAATTTAACTGTCTCTGGAGTATGATATGCTGTTTTGACTTAATCCACTTCATGTTTTATGCACTCATACAGCCGACATTCATCCATCATTGAAAATGTGCATAAGTGATGTTCTGAAACTCGGGAGCTGAGTTTTTGCTCGACCCCCGATTTTCAGGATGTTACAAAGGATTGTGGAAGTCTAAGGAACAGTACGGATTGGGATACGGTTCTTACATAGTTGGACTAAGCTTATGCCATGCTAGAGAAGGGGTGGCTAAGTTGTGGTTGATAGCTTTCTCCCTCCACTCTTTAGTGTTGGAAATGAAGGAGTACAGGCGTATTTATAGGTGGAGGGAGTGGAATAGTGGTGATTTAGGTAAAGATTGGGGTGAATGATGATGTCGGGGCTATGATTGATGGAGAGGAGAGGAGAGGATAAAAAGAGAGTGGACTAAGTCTATTTTCATACTTATGGAAATCAAGCACAAACAACGAGTTAAGAACATTTTTTCTCTCCTTCGGCAACTCCCACATTGATTTGCGAAACTTGACACATTAAAAATGGCATATATCAACTATATGCCTCCCACCATACGGATTGACCCTAAATTTTATGGGGTGCTTCAATGGCCTTTGTGGAGGCCTTTGAGGTTTTTGGTTTGTGCTAGAATTGGGTTCTGCAGGTCCGAGTTTGGGTTTATGGCTTAATTTGGGCCTTGAACTTGATTTGAATTTGGCTTAAATTTGGCTTGGATTAAGCTTGGGTTGGGCTTGGGTTGTGAGGCTTCGCTTAGTCTTAGATTCAAGCTTAGGACTTAGTTTGACTTAGGGTTTAGCTTAGGATTAGACTTGGCTTAGCTTAGGATTAGAACTTTGCACTTGATTTTGGGTCTAGATTTGAGTTGCAAAGGGTTGATGGATTCATGTTTTCACAAGGCACACATAATCCGAATCTTGTTGCAATTGGTCATCACACAGGTTGGATATATACATAATCTAACCATACGTACATATATGACCTAATGAGTCTATTGGCTTGATTTGTTTTCCATTACTCCGTTAAATGACTATTAATATTGAATGGTTATATCTATATATATATATATATATATATATATATATATATATATATATATATATATATATATATATATATATATATATATATATATATATATATATATATATATATATATATATATCAAAAGGTGTGAGCACACCACCTGAATTTATCAATGAGAATACAAATAAAGGGGGACAAAAGTCCCTACCAAAAATGAAACCAACCATAAAGCCAAAATACACCTAAAGATATTAGGTCTGAACATGAATATAAGCGAGTCCCAATCAGTATGAGGAGCAAGAATCAGTCTGAAAATGAGCAACATGAGAAATCCCCAAACATTCTGAACAGAGAGTACTGAGGGGTGAAATTAGCAAGGGAGTCTATCACAACATTCCCTACTCTCTATATGACAGATATTTGTATCATTAAAAGATACGCATGTCACCTAGCTCGGTTTTTCTGGAAATTTTCTAATTTAACTTACGTTTTTATGTGTTTTTGTGTCACGAATATAGTTGTATAAAAGGTTTACAAAAATAGCATCCCATCATGAAGATCACCTTGCATGAAATTCAGGCCGATCAGCTCATCAGCTTAGCTCCACAAATAAAATCAATGGACAGCTGACAGTTAACACATATGGCTCAAGTAATGAGTTGTAATAAGATGAATTGCTGCTTACATGCAAAGCATGTGCATTTTACTAGTATAATATAATAAGCTGATTCTTGACAGGAAATGCTTTCCTACCTTGTATAATCATTTGGACCATCCATTTTTCTCATCACATATAAACAACGCCAACATGAGAAATGGTTATAGTTATATGTGGGCATATGTCAAATCACCACTTGATGGGATATATTTGTTGCTCTTAAGAATGGACTTAATTTTCTGTTCTGATATCATGTCAAATCATCACTTAATTTAAAAGCTTAAGTTATTAGAAGATGATATATCAATGTATATTGAGGGACTTTAACAATACATTGTTGATATAGATTAAGCACCCCCATGTATTCACCATGAGTAGGGGTGTACACCAAGTCGAGCTGGCCTCAGCTCGACTCGACTTGGCCCCTAGCTGACCCCAACTCGAACTTGGCTGGCTCGTTCCTCGAGCTTGACTGGCCAGCTTGGCTCGGTTTGTCAGCAGTTCGGGCCAGTTCAAGCCGAGTTAGAGCCAAAATTGAGCCTCTGTGACATTTTCACAAACACATGCAGGGCACTTTCAGTTTCTCACTGTATGTAAAACAACAACAAGTATTTCGTCAAACACCTTATAGGCAACATCAAAATCAAGTAAAATGGTATTCGTTTCATATACATACCTTCCTTGCCACTAGCTGACACTTCGTTTAGTCATTTCATCAAACATTTGGTGAGCAACATCAATATCAAAGTAACTGGGTCACCAAACTAGTTCGATCTGAGTTTGATTAGAGTTGGGGTTTGATCCGAGTCGAGTCAAGCTCAAACTTTGTTCGAAATTTTTTCTGAGCTCAAAAAATCAGCTCAGCTCGGCTCGAACTCAGCTTTGAGCCTAGTCAAATCAAGCTTTTTCGAGTCGAGTCGAGCGAGCTAACTCGGTTCGTGTACACCCCTAACCATGAGTTACCATGTGCAATATTTAAGTGGGAGGGAGTCATAACTCTTTACATTCTAATTAGATTTTGCGGTCCTAGTTCCATTATCATAAAGCGGTCCTAGTTCCATTATTATAAAGCTGCTCCAAAATTAGCTTGATTCAATGACGTAGAATCTATGTTGAATCACTACTTAGGGCCTGTTTGTTAACGCTGAATTTTTGTACTTAACGCAAAATTGGGAAAATATTCCGTATTTAGTGGTGTTTGTTAATGTGTTGTTAACACAGAAGAAAGAAAGCGCTAAGTGGTTTTTCACTGAATTCTTTCCGTGATAGGAGTCTAGCTTAATGGTGAATGCAGAATGTGCTCAATTAATTTTTCATTAAACAAAAATTTTTGCTTCCAAAATTACCCCTTTTCAAGTTACTACAGCGATTTTTTCTCGTTAAATTGTTTGTGCAATACAAAATCAACTTTTAACCTCTGAAACTTCTTTATGCCCCACCATGATGTATGTGTTTCATCCATTTTTAAAGATCATTTTAGAGCTTGATACCAAAAAATGAGAGGAATATAAATCTCAGGTGGACCATACCACAAGGAAAACAATAGTATTATCCACCATTAAAATTCTCCTAAGGCCCAATGTACTGCTTATTTGACATCTAATTTGTTGATTAGGTCATATGGACCTAGATGAATGGAAAAAAACAACGATCAGCTTGTTCCAAAGCTTTTATGGCCCCCAAAAAGTTTTTAATGGTCGACGTTCATTTAACACTATTTTCCTATAATGTGGTCCACTTGAGATTGGGATATACCTCGCTTTTGGTCTCATACCATAAAATGATCTAGAAACATGGATGGACCGCATGGATGAAACACCTACATCATGGTGGGGCCCACATAGCACTGACCATCAACCATTGGCTGGTGGCAGGGGAGTAGCCCATCTGTTTCCGTGGACGCGGATTGGATACTGACAGGTTGAGTTGCGAGACTCACTACCGAAGTTACGTCACCAAGTTATGTGGCCCAACCATGATGTATGCTTTGTATCTATGCCATCCATCCATTTGGAAATATAATTTTAGGTAAAGATCCAAAGAATGAGTCAAATCTAAAGCTCCAATGGACCTCACCACAGAAAACAGTGGGGAGAGTGACGTCCACCATTAAAAACTTAAATAGCCACAAAAGTTTTTGATCACGCTAATATTTGTTTTTTTTCCCTTCTTTCATGTTTGTGTTAACTTGCGAACAAGTTGGATTTCAAATAAAAATCACAGTGAGCCTTAGGAAGGTTTCAACGGTAGGCATCAATCTCGCCACTGTTTTTTATGGTGGGGTCAAATACATATTTGGATCCCTCATTCTTTACATCATGCTCTAAAATTAAATCTCCACATAAATGGACGGTGTAGATCAAGCACATACCTCATAGTGGGCTCACATACATCACAGTGGGCCCATGGAACTTGATGACGTCACTTCAGTAGCGAATCTCGCTATTCAACCTGTCAGTAGCTAATCCACGTCTAAGACGTGGATTAGTAGGTGTAGCTGTTGTATTGACGTCAGCAAGTTCAGTGGGTCCCATAATGAGGTATGTGTTATATCCAAACCATTCATCCATTTGGCGAGCTCGTATTAAAGCTTGAGACCAAAAATAAGCGGCAAAAAGTAGTGGGGGATTGAACGTCTACCATTGAAACTCTTTTTGGGGTCACAGAAGTTTTAGATCAATATGATTTATTTATTTTTCCTTCTTCATATAGGTATTTGTGACCTTATGAACATATTCGATGAAAAATAAACTTAAATAGGCCACAGAAGTTTTGGATCAATATGTTTTCACTTCATCCAATTGGGAATGACCTTATAAACGGTTTGGATAGCATATAAATATAAGGTGGGCCTTATTTGAAGGTTTTATTACTACTAGTGTTCAATCCTATACAACACATAGTGGCAATCTTCCTGCTGAGAGGAATTGAGCGCCTTATGATGATATTTTAGTTTTTTATTAAGTATTTTAGTTTATTTGAATTAAATATAATAATTTTATTTTCATTTAATAAAAAATAATTTTTTTATAATGTAAAACATTTTCAAACGAGAGGTAGAGGAAAATGTGTCAAATTAACATATTTCACTGATGTTTGTTAACAAACAGTTTGTTTCAGCTTCAGTACTTAATTTTTAAAGTTCAGCCATAATTATCAAACAAGGCTTTTTACTTTAGATTTCAGATTCAGGCTTCACATTTCAAATTCGGTTTTTAGACTTCAGATTTAACAAATGGGGCCTTAGTGAGGTTACTAGGACTTGAGGTCTTTTTTTTTTTTTTTGGGCGGAAGACAAATCCGACGAGATATGTTGGCTGGATCTCCTAAAGATTGGGTCTCATGCATGTGTGTCATGTGGAATGAGTTACACAAACAAGCCTGCGTATGACATTGATAGGTTTACGTTTCCAAATTCTTGTCATGCTTTTACGAGGAACCTAATTGGCTCATCTATAATAAATATAGATTATAATAAATCTAAGGTGCTCAATAGGTGGGTAAAATGTTTTTTTAAAAAAATAAATAAATAAATTATAAATGGGTACTCAAAACTCTCATGAGTACACCAACACCCAAAGGGGTCATTTAGCTCCGTGGATTGAAGCGTATTAGAGGTATTGGAGTGTATTCGGAATCCGGGTCGTTTGGCAATATAAATTGGGAAATATTTGAAATCTAGTTTTGCTGATTTTTATAATCTCTCCCTGTTGTTGAGATTTGAAATTATATCTCGATTTTGCTGATTTTTAAGGGTAAGAGAGTTGCAATGTAATATAAGTGTTGCTAGGCTACTAATCTATTACACACGTGGCATGCCATCCCAATTAAATTATTAGTTGCATCACTAAAATGACATCAATAAAATGATTTAAGGGTCCAAACATTGGCCATGTAAATATCAATGGTTTAAAAACGTTGGTTAATCGTTCAGTTGTGATATAAGGCATGCCTGTGGTCCATTTGGTGATCAAAATTTCATCATTTTTTTTTTTTAACTAAAGTATGTATTTCAATGGGCTTATTACAATTTTTGTGTCAAATATCACATATGTACACTAATTAAGGATATTAAAGTTGATTTAGTAATCAAATTTAAATTCCTATAAATACTACATGATTTCAATTCATTGCAATTTTAGGAATGGGAGTTATTTGAAATACAAGTTCCCGGACTGGCCCTAATGGTATAGGTGCCCACTTCAAGCCCAACACAGGTATGGGTAGGGGTGCATGTGGGTAGAAACTGGCACAAATTGAAGATGAAACCTTTTTATAGCATAACCAGTCTACTTTGGCCATTGATCATAGCATAGTGAAATCAATGTAGTTCCAGAAACATTGATTCTTGAAAATCACAGGCAACTAAAGTGCACCCCACGTGATGGATGGTGCAAATAGATGTTTGGACCATTTTTCAATATATAATCAAAATGGCCCATGAATTTTCCGGCCATTGATCAAATGTTTCGATCATCTAATCAAAGTGGCTCTGTGAGAGGCACAGATTCAGCTGGGCCTCACATAATGAATGTTCCCGATCAATCATCAGAACATTTCCAATGTAATTGCTCTGGACCATCGTTTCTTTTTTTTTTTGGGGCCATTGCTGGAATGTTTCAAGTGGTCTAATCAACGTAACTACAAGAGGCAAAGACAATCAAATGATGACCCCATGTTTTCTTCAAAATAGTTAGCTCGGAACATCCCTTGTTTTATTGACCATATATGTGATGATTAGGATCATCTGATCAGTGTGATTCCTAAGAGTCATGGGCAATGAAAGGTAGAACTTTACATGGATGGTCCAAAATATCTTTCCAGATAACATAGCACCTGCGTACGACAGCATGCATATTGTAGACCTCACCATGAAGACCACTTGGAACAGAAAACCGGGCTAGTCTGCTCATCAGGTGGGCCATACTTCGTGGTTGTCCACTGATTCCAACAGTTTGGTCCACCTGATGAGCACATCAACCTGATTTATGCGACTGGTGAACCATTTAGGGCCCGTTTAGACTCACATCCTCAAAAGGCCATTCCTGAAAGGGGGGGTTTCAATCCTACTTTATTGGTCAACAAACCAACCAGATTGGTTTCTTTGATTTGACATTTTCGAAACCGTTTTGTCGAGCAGGAGTGAGATGCGGATTTGCTATGTGCATCCAAACACAACATCAACTGCCACTAGGATCAAAACAGCATTTAGGCATCAAACGGCCCTTGGGTGGGTGCATCCAAATCGGCCCTTAGTGGGACTTACTGTAACATGGTGAGGAAGTCCTAAAAAGTAGCAAGCAGGAAGGAAAGACGTGCTTGGAAGAGTGCATTTGGGGCTGCACCTGATCAGTTCTCGTAACAGTGTGAATTGCATTTTTAAGTAGATCACACGTACGTGTAAACCAAATTGCAATTTAGTGATGGGGTCAAATGCTACTAGAAAAATCATCTGTTATTAAACAGAACTGTGAATCCAAAGGCTTCGGGCCTATTTGGTTGACTCCTAAAAATGATTAAACCATAATTATTTGTTGGAGATCATATATTTCTTTTTGGCAAGGAAAAAAAATAATCTTGATAACCAACCATCACAATCTCTAATACATAATTAGGATTAACAAAAATGAGATGAACTCATTCTTAGGTGCGCTTGGAATTTTTAAGAAACAGAGTACCTATGAATTGAGGTGATGCTGGTAATCGTTTCTTCAGTTGAAGGCCACATTAGACAGGTAGAGAGTTAAAGAGAGCTGTTGCCTGACGACCTTCAATAGCCTTTCATGACCTCTTTCCTCAGCCTCTTTCCTTGATTAACCAGCTGCTGTGAAAATAAAACGAAATAAACAACAAAGAAGAAGCAATGTATTTCTTAATGGAATAATATTGTCTGCCAAATCGTTGGATTCAATAGACCATTTTGTTAATAACTTGCTCTCATTCCGGGCTCAACAATGCACTCTTTATAAATAATTTCTTCACACTCCGCCTCTTCAAGGCAAGCAAGACCCACCCGAATCTTTTATCCTCATGTCACCAAGGCTGTTGTCTTACAAATGGGGCACAGATTCTTGTGCATTAGCCACTGTTTAATGCAGTTGGTATGGAAGTCGTGTCCGCAATCCAGCATTCCAAGCTCCTCCCCCTCCTGATATTCCTCCTGCCACACCCCCACCCCCACCATTGGGGCCAAAGAAGAGTTTCACTTGAGAAAAAATCTTTTTGCTTGGAACTTAGTAATTTAAAAAAAAAAAAAAACACAAAAATATCTCAGAGCAGGCTTACCTGACATATGCAGCATGGTTCAATCTTTGGAGGTGCTTCTACGGATATCAATGCATACTTCTGCTGCTTCATGCACTTCAAAACCGTTTCCTCACTCAGTCCAGTGCTTACATTTCCTATGCGTTCTTCCAGCGCTAATAATTCCTGCAAGTTCAGACCTCTATGTTCAGAGGGCAGCAATCTTTCATTGGAAACAGTACATTGTGTCAATTCAGTGGCACTAGTTGCACTGTATTCATGGAGGTTGTACACTTGCATGGAGAGTTCAAAACATCATCTTTTGTTTTCTGGCCAATTTTTCTTTTTTCTTAACATTAATTCTTGCCATTTCTTTGCCACACCACCCAGTCAAGATCACATCAATCTGATGATTCTAACCATGCAATCAGGGCCCTTTCTGTTAAGAGTTTCAATTTTCCAAGGAATAGGACGATTAAACATCATTGGTTTACCCAACTATTGATAGATGAGCGATCCACAGTAGGGTCTACCAGACGGACTTGTCCAGTTTGATGATTTTACTATTTATTTATTTTTTTTCTTTTTTGGAAAGGGGTGACTTTACCGTATGAAAGGCTTAAATTAGGCTATTCTGATTCAAGTGCGCCACAATTTGAGACCATTTGGACTGTTGACATGATGATGATGGACTGCCATCCACTATGCTTCTTTGTTGTGTCCCACTTGATGACTGAATTGATTTGTGCATACTGTTTTTAGGATCAGGTAATAATCATGTTGCGACCCATCTCGTGCACGGTTTGGATTTCCCACATGACAAATTGGCACATAACTGGGGTTTCATGTGAAAGTCACACAACCTTTTGTAGGATCATTCCTCAAATATGCAAGTGAGCACACATGCACAGACTTTCAGATGCAACTGTTTGTAGAATCATTCTACACACACATACACACAAGCAAGCGCGCATCAGTTTGTACCTCGTAAGACATATTATCCACATCCAATCGCATGTCTCTATGCCGATCGTGCACGTCAGCCCCAATAAATACCGACTGGTCGAGCATTAGAACATCCTGCCACATTGTCATCGACAAACTAATTTCAGACATACAATGTACATCTTTTTGTTCCGACAATAAAATATTTAGAATAACCTAACTTGATGGTAACAAAAACAAGGATATTGATAATAATGAGCAAGAAAGAAAACAAGGTGAGACTGGCTAGATATGAGCCACATGCATAGAAGTTAAAAGTGCTAACCTCAAATCTTAAACTCTCACCCCTACGCAGGAGTTCCAAGACATTGCGAATCTGTTACAAAGAATGGACAGATTGTAAATACAAAATTTCCAGAACATTTGATGCTTGATGCAAAATTTAAGGACTAGAATAGAGAACCCATATATAGAAAGATGTAAGCAAGCTTCTTCTTTTTTTCCCCTCAAAACATAATAGCAAAATGTATTCAGAAGGGTAAATAGAAAATCAAGATATGGGGGGTTTCTACAACAAATCTAGCAAGAAGAAAGAAAATTCCCTATAACAAGAGCGGAAGGGTAGTTCCTCTAGCTAGAAAATGTAAATAAGCATCATCCACACGGTACTAATGCACATTCCTACCTCTTTAAGCATAAAAAAATTAAAAAAATTTTAAAAATAAAAGGTTATTCAAAGACCTCTAAAGCCTCAATTCCTGAAGTAATGTAGTACCAAGTGGTCTAGTGGAAGCCACATATCCACTGATGTGCTCAATCAAGGTGTGTGTGTGTGTGTAATGAAAAAACTAAACTATAGAGAGAGAATTCCCCATGAAAGTGAAGATCTCAAGGAACCTTCCTTAGCAAGGTAGATTGCCTCTCTATTCACCATGTCTTAGACATTGGTAAACATTATGTTTAACCTCTTTGCAGCAAGGTATTCAAAAAAGGTTAATGGCTGTCACAAAACGGTAACAGTGGGAACCGATACATGCTAAAGGGTTGTAATGGCTGTTACAGGAAAAAAAAAATAACCATAACGGCTCATTCCGGGGCCGATACAGTTTTTTTTTTTTTCCAAAAAAACAAAAAACAAAAAAGGGCATAATGGCCGTTACGGGCCGTATAACGGTAATGGCAGTGGCCGTTACTGCAACCGTTACTGTTATTGAATACCTTGCTTTGCAGTCTCCCTAATCTCATTACAAAAGAAAGCCAATCTCCCCTGCTCAACACACTTCTGATTCCCAATGCAACCCAATTGACCTACTGTCCATAATCACAGGGCCACTATACTTGTCAAATGATAGTCTAACCCTTAACAGGTCACCCAACTTCAGCTTCACAGAAATCAAAGTGCTCAAAGGGCCTCAAAAGGACACTATGCAAACATCTGGACATGTTATCTGCCCCCCGAAAAGTGGCTAGACATAGCTTATACAAGTGATACAACCCAAACCTCAGGCCACATGTATGACCAATAGTGACCTAAAGTGGGTACCATCAGTGTTCAAAATATCGGTATCATGTTACTTATCGCACCTTTGGGATACAGATACATATCGGTTATCTCATGGGATATATTGGTTGTATTACGTAATGTATCGCTGTTGTTGGAAACATGGGGAAATTGGTCGATTTTTTCAATGAAACTTTAGTGATTGTTAAAAAAGGCATCAACATACACTTATAAATCAAAACATTACAAAAAAATAAGTGCATATAATAGGTTTTCTTTGTATGGGGTCCTAATCCATGCGTTGTCTAAATGAATTAATGCAAGTATATTCAAAGTCTATTCAAATAATTTATAAATGTAAGAAGACGTGTGGAAACACAAGCAATACATTCAAAAGCAAAAGAAGAATCACTAGATTAGGTTACATGCATGTTTGATTTTATGTTTGGACACAAGGATTGCAACCAATTTGCTAGGAAGTGGGAAATTTTAATTTTTTTTTCAATTTTCTGCAACTCGGCTCATCTCCTCTAAATCTCGAAATTGAAGCTCCCAATCCATGTTTTTTCCATGAAAAACCATGGATTTGTAACAATTTGTCACTAATTTAACATGATTTACAAAAGAAAAAAAAAAGGATTGAAAATTGAATATGCTCACCAGATCAAATATGTGAGATATATCGCACTACTTGCGAGTTTCATATCGTACGGGTGGGATGTAAGATCTATCGTGGGATATATCGGCAAATACCGTCGATATTTAAAACACTGGATGAAATCACTATGTAACGAACCACATATATCTTGTGCCTCGCTCTCTACTTATTTACATGTATACCCCAAATCTTAGGTGATGCTTATTTCATTGTCTTCATAAGATCACTTACACATAGTTGAAGAGTTTTCCGCAAGCAGATGCTCAATTCATTTCCCAATTTGATGATGGTGAGCTCCCAATTCCACCACAACAAGAAGTATAAGAGCTTTCATGGTGGTGTGTATCAGTGTATATCTTGATCTTATTTATTTTTCGTTTTGGAAGAATAAGGACGAAGATGTTAACTATAGATTTGAAGTGAAGTTGTAAATGGTGAGAATGGACGGTTCCAGGTGTGAGATCTTGGTAGATTTATTAAGCTCTTGATCCCTTACAAAGATGTGATTTCTCTTGACTTTCTTCGCGCTTTTCAAGTGATGACAAAGCATTCAATGTTTTGCCCATGATGGTCTAGTCATGGAAAGGAGGTTCTCTTGCAATGGGTTAGTCATGGAAAGGAGAAGATCTGAAATTTCTAGAGGATAAAAGGTTGGCGATTGTTGCCATGTGTTCTAGAGGGATGTATTTATGGGAAGGAAAATCACCAATGTGCCATTAAAGTGGAGATTGTTGGAGACAATGGCCCATTACCTTAGCTTCAGGTGATGGACATTTTTACATGTTAACAGTGATAGCGATATCGATAACATCTGTTGATATATCAGGATTGCATCTCACTAAAATGAAACCACACTAACGTACATTGATTTTATGGTGTCGGCAATAATATTGCGATGTGTAGATGATAAATCGATACATCACAACATATCATCAATACCTGTGCGAGAAGCGGAAAAAAAAAAAAAAAAACTATAGAAAAAACGTTAGAAAATTCCCTTTTTTTGTCAAATCTTCCACTTCTAATTCATTCTCTACGGCTTGTTTGGAAGCTTATAAATGGAGGTAAATAGGAAATGGAATTGGAGTAAATGACTTCCACTTCTAATTGTGTTTGGATAAGAGTAAATAAAATGCATTTTAAATCCAAGTATTTTTTTTGGATGGGAGTCAATGGGAGGAATTGGAACGCATTGGAATTTTTCAATATATTCCCTGCAACATATGTGATGTCCCAAATTAGTGTACATATGTGATATTTGGCAAAATGATTGTAATAAGTCCTTGAAAATACATACTTTAGCCAAAAAAGAGGAAATTTCGAGCCTCAAGTCAGCCACAAACGTAAGGATCACAAACGGTAACTTGCCAAAGTTTTCTAACCGTCCATTTAGATGGCCAACCTTTGGATGGTTTGTATCATTCTATTGGTGTGATTTTAGTGGTGTAGCTAATAATTGGATTGTTTCGGAGTATTAGTATGACAGAATCATCAGTGAACCCCGTGTACGGTGGACATATGTGTAGCAACACCTTTGTTTACTCATGTGATCAAAAAGGCATTTCACCCCATTTACTTCCAAATCTCTCCTCTGAGAGAGGATTTCATTTACAGACCTATTTACTCCCAATTCATTTCATTTCCATGCATTTGCTCCCATCTAAAGGCGCAAGCCATTTACTTCCATTTACCTTCATTTACTCCTATCCAAATGACCCCTTAGGTGAATCCAACCAAGCCTCTTCGATTATTTGGAGAAAAAACTGGTATATTTTTGCAGAAATCGGTGGTCTTCAGCAATTTCCTAATCACTTATGCGATTTGAGCTCATATGCAAAAAAAAAAAAAAAAAAAAGGATTTTGTGAATATGTGGTTGCGCAGTGTTTCTATGCAACCACTAATGCAATTTTATACGAGTATGCCATCGCATACTTAGTATGAGATCTACAAGGTTGATTTTATTAAATCACTCATTCTCTCTCTCTCTCTCTCTCTCTCTCTCTCTCTCTCTCTCTCTCGTTCTCTCTTATTACTTTAGTTAATTAATAATTACTCTCTCCCCCTCTTATTAGCTATTATTAGTTAATTACTCTCTTTCTCTCTCACTCATTCTCTCCTCCAACTCTCTCTCTCTCCTCTAACTCTTTCAAGTTTGATTGTTTTCCTTTCTAGAACAAGAATAAAGAGTTTCGACTTTCAACTTTCAAGTTTGAAGGAATGATTTGAAGACAACATTCAACTTACACGTACAAAACAACAAGTTATTACATCTTCCAAGTTACAAGGGGTGAAGCCTCAAGGGCAAAGCTACTAAAAGCCTACAACTTGTCAAGGACTCAAGTTCAAGAATCAAGTTTGACATTCTCTCCTACAATTACTAAAATTGTGGGGATAGTCTAACATGACACCACACGCTATACACGGAAGCCTGGCAGAGCTTAGAATTACGGACAAGTCCTACAAGGAGTGTTAGGTTGAATAGGACCACTTAAAACTTATGCCAATTAAAAATAATTAACACTTAGGCTTCCAATTCAAGTGGGTTCAATTGTATAAACTACAAGAGATGCAACATTATAAGCAACTAGTCTAAGTGTAAGATAGATATCTTGTGTGTGCGTGTGCAATCACTTAAGCGCCTAGCATACAATCTAATTACACATTCATATACAACAATTCAACTCACAAGTATAAATAAAAATGTGCACAAATCACAATTGCAAACACAAAGATATATAGCAGTTCGGCTACTTGCCTACTCCACTCCTGGCAAACGTACCCTCCTTAAGTGTACTAGATTTCGCTATCTCGGAGGTTTTCAATAGGTTCACCTCTAAACTTTACAAGTGTACACTCCCACCGAAGGCTCCCATGGACACTTACACGCGTACACTCCCATCGGAGGCCTACACAAGGACTTAACACACGTATACTCCCACTGAAGGCCTACACAAGGAGTTAATCAAGTTTGATTCTCAAACTCTATACTCAATCCTATACAAGGAAAGAGTATATAGACTTTAAATTGACAACCTTATCAAATAGAGCCCCATTGATGTGCCTTCTTGAGATGCGTTTTCACTTCTTGAATCAGCTTCTCTTGTGTTCCCCCAATCTTTGAAGTCGATCTTTTTCCGCTTCCTTGAATTGGCTATCTTGCACGCCAATGAGGCTACCAAGGTAATGGGAGGATGGTTGAATCTCCTACAACTAATGGATAGTTGATTTTCAAATGGAGATTCACCTAGATGCACACTCTAGAGGTTGATAGACATTAGGATTTACCTATGAGATTGATGTCTAAACTCTATAGAAGGCTTTAGATTATATTCTTCTTGTAATGGAGCTTGGAATGCTTATTAAAAAAATCACTAAAAAGATAGCATGAATCTCTTTGGGATAGAGCCTAGGAGGTTTGGGGAAGAGTGGAATACACTAGGGCTTCTAATTCACCAATATCCATCATCTTTGCAAAGATCCAGATGCTAGATTTATAGAGAAAAGGTACATAAAGATCTATAACAGCTAACTTCGATCAATCGAGCACTCTTGTTTGATTGGTAGAACTAATTCAATTTTAGGCAGAAAGGTTGCTGGAAATTTTCTACATGCTTAGGTTAATCAAAGGATCTTTCGATCGATCGACATATATCCCAGAGTTCTGTTGTTTTGGGATTCTGATTAACAACAGCATTGTGCCTCTTTTAAGCATAACTTAACATGTTCATTTAAAGCTTAATGCTTGGATTAGATGAGTCAAATGTTTACCTATGGAATAAAACATCTAGAGGTAGGTTGTTTTGGAACTTAAGGGGCCTAAGGCCAAATTTATCAAGGGACCTCATGTTTACTTGTGTCTTCAGACCTTGATGCATCAAGTCTTCGAGTCTTCAGTCTTCAAATGTCTTACCATGGAGGCTCAACCGACTCGGGACTCCCTAGCTCACGTCATTGACAAACCGAGGCACTAACAATTACAAGTGTAAACAAAACTAGAGTAGACTCTCTCTCTTTCTCAATACAAATATAAAACTAGAGTACTCTCTCTCATCATGTCTTCTTTACAATCTTCTTTTTTGAAACCCAAGTCGAATGACCCGAGTTAGAAGTATGAGCACCTCGTAATGTTAACGAAAAATCCACAATTGTGTTGTGAACTTTGTGAGTTTGTAAGTACCGGTGGCATGGGATGACACAAACAACACCTTGCACACATGCCAAGATCCAATTCAAGAGCATGCCCGAATGTTACTCCAAGATTTGAAATGAAATCATGGAGTACGTTGACAAACATGCTAGAAAAAAGCATGACATTGCAATACTTAGAGAGGAATATATATACCAAGAAGCTTATGAGAATATTGATATTGTTGATGCCGATGATACCCCTCCTACGTCAACCAGACACTCTAGACCACTAGGTTTAACACCGATCCCGTCGGCATGGATAATTGGATAAGTAGTGTAGACTACATCCCGAGGATGTTGTGGACCAAAGAGGTAAAGGATCCGCACAAACAACACTAGAAAGCCACTATAAAAATAAAGACAAGTAAAACATAATTCAATATATTGCCAAGTGATTATATCAAGCTAGTATTACTGTCAAAACTGTTAATTGAAAAGTTCCAAAGTAACGGTTGAAGCAATAGGTCAATTTGGACCTGGACATAAGCCCCCTTCATATCATGAAGGGAAACAGGTCTCAAAGCAGATGTTGATTTTATTGAGAACTTCATTGTTAAATACAAAGAGGCATGGAAAATCTATGAATGTATTTTAATGGCCAATGGATTCGATCGGACATTGATTAACTTTCTTGTTAATTGTTTGGCTGATATAATGTTCTTGAAGTCCATGGATGCATAAACCCATTCTCATATAGCTAAATATTTGTTTACATTGTTTGATAGTGTAGTTGAGGAACTAGAAGAAGAATATGTAGTCCAAGTTATTATGGACAACGTAACTTCCTATGCATCCATCGGTCGCTTTTGTATGGAGAAGTGACGCCTTTTATTTTGGACTCCATGCACGGCACATTGTATGGATTTGATGTTATAAAATATAGTTAGGTAGATTGGATTTTAAGGTGATTGCTTGAGTTAGAAGAATCACTAAGTTTATGTATAAACATGCCCTTCTACTTCATAACATGAGAAAACACATTAGTTGTAATTTGCTTCGTCCAGCCATTACCTAATTTGCAACAGCCTTTTTAACACTATAAAGGTTGTACAAAAAAAAAAAAAAACTAAGCTTAAAAGCTTTGTATTATTGGCCAATTGGAATAACTAGACTTTGTCAAAGAAGGCAAAAGGAAAGTTAGTCTAATAAATTATTTTTTCGCAACCGTTCTAGACATAAGTGTTCAATGCATTGAAATCTTCATAACCCTTAGTAGGTATATTAACATTGGTGGGCGGTGACGAGAAGCCAACAATGGGATACACATATGATGCGATGGAGATGGCTAAATTGAAATTTCTGGAGCACTTTAATTATTAAAAAAAATGTGATTATAGGCTTGCACTAGATATTATAGATAACAGATGGGGTAGCCAAATGTCATCTTCATTGTATTTGGCTACCTATATCCTTAATTCGGCCATATCATTTGCTTCCACCGATCGGAGTGAGGTAAAAGCGACGCATGTGGTAAGATTTCTTGATATTATGGACACAATGGTTCCAAATAAAGATCAATAGGATAGGATTTCTGGATACTGGACTTCTACATGAAGAGTGCAGGGATTTTCTCAAGAGATGGTCTTTTTTTTTAATGACGACATGGTGGCCCCACCCCTTTAGGGCAAGACTATTCCCTGCGGATACATGCAATCACCTGCCAACCACATACATCAAGTAATCCACAGGGAGGGGATTTTCTCAAGAAACCGTCATCAGACAAAACTATGAAAATTTCCAAGTATAAATGTCTTAGACATCACGCAACTCTATGTGGATCTAACGCACACCCACACACATCAAAGATATATTTCTACTTCTTTTGTTTTCAATGTATTGCTTATGTTTTTATACATGTTTTCTTAGATTTATAAATAATATGAATTAACTTTGAATATAGTTGCATCACTTATGTCAGACAGTGTATGTCCTATATAAAAAAACTTATTATGTGCATTTGTCTTTTGTGATCTTTTGATTACTAAGCATGTATTAATGTCTTTTTTAACATCCCCTGAAGTTTCATTGAAATATTCAAACAATTTCCCAATGTTTCCCAAAAACAATAAAATATTTACATGATACATCTGATATTTCTTGTGAGATAACCAATATATTTCCATATCCCGCAAGTGCAATATATTTCCGTATCCCAATGGTGCAATACATCCATTGATACTGATATGGAAAATATTGCATGTTAGCTAAGGTACATCTTTTTAAACGCGAAAGAGTCTTTTAACCTTACTCGTGAAGTTAGGGCATACTTTAAAAAGTAAAGTGATGATATTTTCTCTTTGAAGCCTAAAAAGGTTATCCCTTATATTAGCAAGATCAAGAGGAAAGAGAGAAGTATAGAAAAAAAAAAAAAAGGAAAATGATGGAAAATGGATTTTTTTTAGGAGAGATTTCTCAAGTTGGAGATTACTCTTAAGAGGTTTTTTTTCTTATTCTTTCATATCATAAAAGCCACATGTGTGTTACTCAACGGTCAATCAGGTGCTTTATAACAACATGAAAGGGGTTTTGTAATTCTTTATGGTTGTATAGGGTGGTGGAAAAGGTAAGTAATTCAACATGTATTTCATTAGATTGGTGAGTGTTAGATCTACTTGAAAATTGTTGTAATTCTTCCAAAAAAACAATCAATTCATTTGCTTGTCGCTTGCACATGGACGTAGCCATTGTGGTGAACCACATAAATCTTGTCTCTCATGGTTGTCGATTTGTGTCAGAATTTTTTCTCCATTATAGTCTCACTCATTTTGTTACACATGGCATTGATTATTCCACGGGTATTGAATTGTTGTTTTTATCTTTTGAATCTGGTAACCAAATTAGTGAGCACCCACAAGGCTTTCCATCTCTCCTCACTCATCATTCAATGCAGAGAACCTTTAGGAAACAATCCCACCTCTTCTCTTGAAGCAATCATCAGAACCTTTACGAAAATCCCACCTCTTCTCTTCAAGCAGCCAAGAGAACCTTAGGAACCCATCCCACCTTTTCTTACACCTTAAAACCCCCATTTCTCACCTCCCAATACAACAACAATGAACCACAAAACCCACTTTCGCGTCATTGGAAAGCACCAAAATCTACAGTTAAGAGACACACATATGGCTTCTATGATTTAAAGGAACGAGAAGTAAACTCGGAGTAAACTGCACCTCAAGAAATTACTCCAAATAGAAATCCCTTTCTTTCTCTGAGCACCCCTTAGCCTTCCTTTTTACTCTACTTTTCTCTCCTCACTACCTTGAAAACACAAGGAATAACTCTTCCAGGCTCCAAAGAGGAAAAAAAAATTAAAAAAAAATCATATCTTTACCTTTTAAAATGTCCTAACTTGGAGACTATGAATGATTTCAAAGAAACCCTTTCTTTAAAATGATTTAAAGGACTGAGAAGAAAAACTCCTTGGAGTAAACTACACCTCAAGAAATCTCTCTGAAAGTAAATCACTTTCTTTTCTTTGTACACCCCTTATCTTTCATTTTTACTATACTTTCTCTCCCATCTCTATCTTGCGAACATAAGGGATAACTTATACTTTGAAAAGAAAATGCGATCTCTTTACTATTTATAATGCCCTAACTTGGAGACTACAAAATCATAGGCACAACGACCCAAGTCCTTTAAAAGATAAAAGATGCATCTCACTTAACATGCAAAAATAACATTAACCCCGCACCCCCCGTGCGCAAAAAAAAAAAAAAATTATTTAAAGGAAACCCCTTCCTTTAAAATGATTAAAGGAATGAGAAGAAAAACGCTTAAAAGTAAAATGCACCCCAAGAAATTTCTCCAAAGGAAACTCATTTCTTTTCTTCATACACTCCTTTATCCTTACTTTTTACTCTACTTTTCTCTACCTACTCCATCTTCCGAACATAAGAGATAACCCTTCTAGGCTCTAAAGGGAAAATGTCATCTCTTTACCTTTTATCATGTCCTAACTTGAGGCTACGAAATCATAGGCACGAAGGCTCTTATGCCCTTAAAAAGATTTCCCTCACTTAATGGGCAAAAATGACATTTTTTCATGTTATTAAATGTCTTAGACATCAAGAAATCAAAGGTAAAAAAGACCATTTTGCCCTTAAAAAGATGCACTCACCTAACACGCAAAAAATGACCTCTGGAAAATGCCCTCGCCTATAATGTCCATCTTGTGAACATAAGGGATAACCTATTGTTCACCTTAAAATGACTTTTGTGCCATGGTAAACCTGTTGTGCGCCTTTGGGATAGTGGAAAGGATTGAGAGAAGACTGTGTGCTTGGAAAAACAACCTCCTATCCTTAGGGGACCTGTGCTTTTGCGAATTGATAAAATCATAAGGGATCTTCTATGGCAAGGTGGGTCGGTGTCTAAAAAAACACTGCCTGTTGAAATGGGATGATGTTTGTGAGCCTATCTCGGAGGGAGGAGCAGGTATCAAACGTTTAGATGTTGCCAACTCCTCTCCTCGGGAAATGGGTGTGGAGATTTGGGGTTGAGGAGTCTACTTTGTGGAGGACGGTTGTTGCGGCGAAGTATGGGACCTCCCCTTTTGGTTGGTGGACCAAGGACTCCTCCCTCTATAGGGCTTCCTTTCTGTGGAAAGTTATAGTTGAGATGTCCCAATTAAAGGCCAGTGGTCCATCTTTTGCCATTGGGGACAGGACCAGGGTTCGTTTTTGGAAAGATGCCTGGTGCGGCAGCACTCCCCTTAAGGAGCCTTTTCTAACCTTAGTGAATATGTGCCCAGACGCTGAAATCTCTTTTGCTAATGGCTTTAGCACTAATATAGGAGGCGAAGCGTGGATCCTGCCTTGTAGAAGAAATTTGAATGAAGCAGAGTGAGGTGACTTCTTGTCCCTCGTATCATTTTTGCAGGGGATCAAGCCTTCACCATGGGTGGAGGACTCCTTGCTATTGAGGTTTTCCAGAAGCGGTGCCTTCTCAATTCAGTCCTTCTATTCTGCCTTATCGCCATACCTGATCGATGGAGAGATTGGCCACACTTCCCATGTTTGGTCCTATGAAGCTCCTCCCAAGGTGGGCTACCTTTGTGTGGCTGGCAAGCTGTAACAGAATTCTTACATTTGACAACTTGTGCAAAAGATTCTTGATCATTCCAAATGACTGCCCTCTTTGCCTCCGAGTAGAGGAAACGATGGACCACTTATTCATTCATTGTTCTTTTCCCAAATCGTTTGGTCTTGGATCTTTAGATCGGCAGGCTTATTTGGGTGATGCCAGCCTTGGTTGAAGCTCTTTTGCATAGTCGGCATATCGACTCCAGTGGTTGCTTCAGAAAGTAAAAGTGGAGAATTGGCTTAATGGCTACCTTCTAGGCAATCTGGTTGGAAAGGAATAATCGCTGCTTTTGTAACTTGAGGGGTTCTAGTGATGTGGTTGTGGGAAGGGTTGCTATGTACATCAGGGAGTGGGCTCCCTGAGTTTCTTTCCTTTTTTTCTGTCTAGGTCTCTTTTGTATATGTTTTTTTCCTTTCCTTTTCTTTCTGTTTGGATCTCTTTCATTTTTGTTGTTGTCCTCTGTTTCTTTTCTTTTTCTTTTTTTGTGGCCCCTGGCCTTAATAATATTTCATCTTTCAAAAAAAAAAAAAAATGCCATTACCTAAAACAAAGGTGATAGACCATTAACCCAACACACAACTTGATTAAATTTCAAACATTAAGTTTAAATACAGATCCAAAGAGATGATCCTTCACCAATGGGTCATTGTACAAAAATGACCTTCTACGCTAGATGTAGCTCCAACATAGCCATGTCTCGCAATGACCTCTTAGGCAAACAAAGATGATGATGTAGGACGGCCTAATATAACCTTAAATGATCATGGTATTTAAAAAGGGGCAGATTCATGCAATCTTAAAAACAAATAAATATCAGCCTGATTCATACATCATAAACACAAGAAAGAAATAAGGTCGATATAGCATTAATTAGGGCCATCCATCACAAACACGAAGTGTAGAAGCTTAAAATCTGAATTTAATTGGATCCGACGAAAGATAGAACTTTCGTCTTGCAATAGGTCCGTATAACGATCCAAGTAGATTTTCTAATCCAGAAAAATAGAAATTTCCTAGATTGGAAACCTGGAAAATTCAGAAAAAAAATTATGGTGGTTCTTCAAATGTAGATTTGGGTGATAGGTTTTTGTGGGGATGAAAAGGGAATGACAATCTTTTGAGATCAGAAGAAAAGGAAGAAAATGGGGGTGAAGAAAAGAATACCTTTAGAAAAGAGATAAGGAGAAAGAAGTAGGGGATGAGAAATCGTTTACCTGGGCCTCACGCCCTCTTCCAATCACTGGAAGTCGAAGACGAGATCGTTAGAAGCAAAAAGCTCTCCTCTTTTTTCTTTCATCAACATAACATAATATGCTATGGGTTTAGGGCAACCCTTATAAAATTAGTAATTACATGAAATTACCAAAATAACCCTACTAAAAAAAAGTTTCAAAAAAAAGAAATTCGCACAAAATTGTGTACAAACTATCTCAAAACATAATTAATTCAAATATTCATAAACTAAATGTAAATTTAAGATGCCCAATGGGCCCCGATGATAGTGCCGTGAAGGTGGTGCAATGAAGATGGGCCATGACGATCCAACGGTCCGATCACACCCTCTTCGCGATCCAATGGTCCAAATGTCTCCTCTAAGCAACTCACACATGTCACGAACACATGTATAAGGTCTTCGACCTCTAGAGACCCGACCCGTATCTGTCATCTAACCACATTGACACGGGTAATGCACGCCTCCTACGTTGATATACTTTAAATGGCCTGGTGTTCGCGTCAACTCCCCTCGGCTGAGAAGATCTCGACTCCGGTGAGATAAAACTCTTGTGCTTTTCTAACAAATCTGGATCTAATCGCTACAACTCTGCTTCAGTCAACCATGTATAGTCGAATGATGGTCTGTTCTTCCACTTCACTAAGTACCTCTGAAATCCACCGTCTCGAGTGGAAATAATTTGCTCATCCACAATTCCTTCAATTTCTTTTCTTATCTCAGGTATAGTATGCATAGGTGGTGTAGGTTGGGAAGAAAATTCAGAAATTGGCCAATGGTTTGTAACCACTAACAATCTCGAATGGACTCATACCCGTAGACCTATTAACTGAACTGTTATATGCAAACTCGGCGACTGGCAGGACTAAGTCCCAAGTTTTAATGTGTTCACCCACCAAACATCGTAGTAGATTTCCGAGACTTCGATTCACAACCTCAGTTTGGCCATCAGTTTGAGAATGGTAGGCAGACGAGAACTGGAGTCTCGTACCCATCATATGCCATAATGTCTTCCAAAAATAACTAGTAAACCGGACATCCCTGTTAGACACTATGGTCTTAGGCAAACCATGTAATCGAACCACCCCCTCAAAGAAAATCGTAGCTATGTTAGATGCATCGAACGTTTTAGAACAAGGGAGAACGTCAGCCATTTTTGAGAAACAGTCCACGACCACAAAAATGAAATCGTGCTTTTTAATTGTCTTGGGAAGTCCACGCACGAAATCCATACTGATGTCTTGCCACGGTGCGTGGCACTGGCAATGGCGTGTACAATCCAGTATTTTGCTTCTTCTGTTTTGCCAGTTGACATTTTCGACATTGCCTTAAAATTTTGGCTACGTCTCGCTTGAGACTTGGCCAATAAAATCGATCTTCCACTAAGGCAATGATCTTATCTCGACCAAAATGGCCAACAATACCTCCAGCATGAAGCTCCCAAACAAGGAAATCCCGAAGGGAAGTGTAGAGAATACAAAGTCGGTCTCCTTTGAAAAGGAAACCATCTTTCAGCACGAACTCACCTGAACTATGCTGGGCACCTAAGAGTGACATGTATGTTCCCCCAAAATCCGAACATATGGGATACTCGTCTATCAATTGCTCAAACCCGACAACTTCTACACTTAAGGAGTTGAGCAATGTCACCATCCTACTAAGGGCATCGGCTGGTTTGTTCTCGGTCTCAGCTTTATGTTTCAAGACAAATGAATATTCCTGAAGAAATGCTGCCCACTTGGCATGCCTTGGGTTAAGCTTCTTTTGGGAATTCAAATACCTCAAAGCCTCGTAATCAGAAAACTAGACAAATTCTTGCGGTAGAAGATAATGACGCCAATGACGTAGCGACTACACAACTGCATAAAATTCTATGTCATAAGTAAAATACTTTTGCTTTGTCTCATTCAGTTTCTCACTGAAATAGGCAACTGGATGACCCTCTTGGCTTATTACTCTTCCTATACCTACGCCTGAAGCATCACACGCTACTTCAAAGACTTTAGAAAAATCTGAAAGACGCATGATGGGAGCCTCTATCATCTTGCCCTTAATATCTTTGAATGTCTTAGCTGCGGCCTTAGACCATATGAACTCTCCCTTTTTTAATGCAATCAGTAATGGGAGCCATAATAGTGCTAAACCCTCGAATGAACCGACGATAAAATGTGGCTAAGCCATGAAAGCATCTCACTTCATGTATGTTCCGCAGTTCAGGCCAGTCAACTATGGCCTTGACTTTTTTTGGATCTGCTCGCATCCTTACAGACAACACTATGAACCCTAAGCAGACGACCCTATCAGACAGGAACGAACATTTCTTAAGGTTTGCACATAACCTCTCCGCCCTCAGGACACTACAGACCTGCCTCAAGTGGTCGAGATGCAGCTCTTTAGTGGTACTATATATGAGTATGTCATCAAAATAAACCACTAAGAACTTCCCCATAAAGGGTCTCAAAACTTGGGTCATCACACGCATAAAAGTACTGGGTGCATTAGTCAAGCCAAAGGGCATGACCAACCACTCGTACAACCCATCCTTCGCCTTGAAGGCTGTCTTCCACCCATCTCCAGGGCGTATGCGTATCTGGTGATACCCAGTCTTGAGGTCTATCTTGGAAAAAATTGTGGATCTGGCCATCATGTCTAACATATCATCAAGCCTCAGTATCGGAAACCGATACTTGATTATGATCTTATTAATGGCCCTACTATCCACACACATTCGCCACGTACCATCTTTCTTAGGCGTTAATAGCGCTGGTACAACACATGGACTCATGCTCTCACAGATGAAACCTTTTTCCAGGAGCTCATTTACCTGTCTATGCAACTCTGCATGCTCTGCAGGATTCATACTGTAATGAGGAAGGTTCGGTAAAGTAGACCCCGGGACGAAATCAATGGAATGCTGGATGTCCCGCATAGGTGGAAGCGCATCCGGTAAATCCTCAGGGAATACATCACTGTACTCCTCAAAAACCGAAGTCACCTCAGGGGGTAACTCTACATGAACCTCGGGTGTAACTTCCCTAGCCATTAGGGCGTACACCGTTAAATCATCCTGTCTCTTTCTCAAACTCTTTTGCATTTATGATATATAGAGACTTCAGAATAGATTTCCTCACACCCTTCATTGACTCACTCATTTTCACATCCCTAGCCTTGTCCGTGTGGCTCTTGTGGGTGGCAATGAATTAATCTTGATTTTCTTGCCCTCATGCGTGAATGCACACACGTTTGAACGACCAAAAATCTTGACATCTTTATCGTCGGCCTCCCTAGAATGATGTGGCCTACATCCATAGGTAAAACATCACACCACAACATGTCTTTATATGAACCGATTTGGATGGGGACTAAACACTGCTGGGACACAGGCATAGAAGACATGTCAACCCAAGAAACCTTGTAGGGTTGAGGGTGAGAGATGGGTTTCAAACCCAAACGAGTGACTGTGCTAGCTGAAACCACGTTGATACAACTACACTATCCACGATGACTTTACAATTTTTGTCACCGCTCTTGATAAACGTGTAGAAAATTATGCTTCTGAGCCAATCATCACTCTCTTTGGCCTGCGCTAAAGCACATCTAACTACAGCTAGTGGTGCAGTCTCTGGTTCTTCTTCATAATCACTAGCACCTATCTCTGGATGATATTCCTCAACTTTATAATCACCCATGTCATCCGCATTTTCATTTGACTCGTCTATGACTAAGGCTTTCCCACGAGTCTTTGTCGTGCACTGGTATGCGAAATGACCTGTACCTCCACACTCATAACATCTCAAGTGACTACCACTGCCAGGATTGGCACCAAGGACACCTTTGCCCTTCTCATCCTTAGGCTTAGGCGGTGCACTAACCCGCGCCCTAGGCTGACTTCCAATGTTAGGTTTGGTTCCCTGAAAACCAGATCTAACAGTAGAGTCTCGAGACTCAAAGCGCCTCGTGACAGGAGACTTTAGGTAAAGTTCTAACTCCTGTACAACTTGATAAGCCTGATCCAAGTCACTCACTGCATGGGTCATAAGCTCACGCTGCAAATCCATGCGAAGACTCACCTTGAAACGCGTCAGCGTCACCAAGGGATCCTCCTGAATATCACACCGCATCATATACTCCTCAAATTTTTCTATATAATCTGCAACCGACATAAATCCTTGGCGTAATGCTTGCCACTAATCTAGGAGCTTTTGACGGTAAGAGAAAGGAAGATATTTTTCATTTAATAATTCCATCTCTACCTAATGTGCGACTGGGACACCTCCTAATCTCTCGATCCTACGCTCCGTATTTGTCCAAAACAATTTAACTTCACCCACAAGTTTCATTTTCGCAACCGCACCTGTCGGTTCTCAGACATCTCATACCATTCGAAATAATAGTCCATATCTGCTAACCAATCAAGGAATGCTTTTGGGTTAAGACGCCCATCAAAACTAGGAGCATCTACTTTAACACTCTTTAAGACCCTCTCATCGACATCATAACGGTCTTGATACTCAACAGCGGGCTGCGGATTTCGTGCCCCTCCACGTCCTACCCTTTGGCCATGTGCTCCATGATTTTCTACCCGTTCCTCAACTACTCCCCCTACGTGAGACTGTTCATTCCCTCCAATGTCGGAGATTTCTCTTAGGGATGCTTCTATCTGATCCATACGGGTATTCGTGTTCCTAAATTGCACTTCAATGGCGGTCAAACGTTGGTTGATCGTGTTCATCATCCCAGTCAACTGTTCCATATTGAAAATCGGTAGACCAAATCCTCTACCAGTCCGAGTGGGCATACACAATAAGACTCAACTTAGGTTTCCTAAAACACGACTCTGGGAGATTGTTTTGACACAAGACTATAGACACCGCTGATCCTAACCTTTAGAATGATGCAAATGTGGAAAAATTCAGATCTAGACTTTTTCTTTTTCTTTTTTTTTTTTTTTGCAAATCTGAAAATTTCAGATCTAGACTCTATATGCGATGCATGAAACCCTAGAAAAAAATAAAATAAAATAAAAATCTAGACTCAATAACTGGATCTAAGACGACCTGATGCAAGGACCTAAGCTTTGATACCAAAATTGATGTAGGATGGCCTAATCTAACCTTAAATGATCATGGTATTTGAAAAGGGGCAGATTCATGCAATCTTAAAAACAAATAAATATCAGCCTGATTCATACATCATAAACACAAGAAAGAAATAAGGTCGATATAGCATTGATTAGGGCCATCCATCACAAACACGAAGTGTAGAATCTTAAAATCTGAATTTAATTGGATCCGGCGAAAGATAGAACTTTCGTCTTGCAATAGGTCCGTCTAACGATCCAAGTGGATTTTCTAATCCAAAAAAATAGGAATTTCCTGGATTGAAAATCTGAAAAATTCAGAAAAAAAATATGGTGGTTCTTCAAATGTAGATTTGGGTGATGGGTTTTATGTGGGGATGAAAAGGGAATGACAATCTTTTGAGATCAGGAGAAAAAGAAGAAAATGGGGTGAAGAAAAGAATACCTTTAGAAAATAGAGAAGGAGAAAGAAGTAGGGGATGAGAAATCGTTTACCTGGGCCTCACGCCCTCTTCCAATCACTGGAAGTCGAAGACGAGATCGTTAGAAGCAAAAAGTTCTCACTAAAAAAAAGTTTCAAAAAAAAGAAATTCGTACAAAACTGTGCACAAACTATCTCAAAACATAATTAATTCAAATGTTCATAAACTAAATGTAAATTTAAGATGCCCGATGGGCCCTGACGATAGTGCCGTGAAGGTGGTGCAATGAAAGTGGGCCGTGACTATCTAACAGTCCGATCACACCCTCCTCGCGATCCAATGGTCCAAATGTCTCCTCTAAGCAACTCACACATGTCACGAACACGTGTAAGGTGTTCGACCTCTAGAGACCCGACCCGTATCCGTCATCTAACCACATTGACACGGGTAATGCACGCCTCCTACATTGATATACTTTGAATGGCCTGGTGTCCGCATCAGATGACTATCATAGAAGAGATTAAAGCAACCAAATTGAAAGAACTAGTTTCAAATTGGGTATGAACCTTTACATAATGATCTCGCCACAAAATCTTCTTCAAAATAGATACAAGCAACACATACTATGATAAAAGTCCAGCAACTGATGCTTGGATTGTAGCAACACATGCTAAAGTAAGACAACACATGCCAAGAGGAAGCAACACACCTAGCTGAGAAAATAACTTTTGGTATTGAATATTCATCAACTATTCAGCAGTGAATCTTTACACTGAGCCAACACACTTAACTGAGAAAATAACTTATGGAGTTGAATATTCATCAACTATTCAGGAGTCCTTACACTGTTTATATACTTCTTAAAGCAAAACCAACCTAATATTATTGTATCCAATACTAATAACTCTAACAAATCAAATATTAAAAATGACTAAAGAACTCCCTGAATCCCATACATCCTTTCTTTAAATCGGCCATAACTCAATCAAATGACCTTGGAATTGCATAATCTTGTACTCACCAAAAAGCTAACTCAATACACTTTCAAAGGGACCAATTTCACATCATTCTAGCATCATTTGCTAGTTGAAAAGTGGCTCTCAAAATAAGTTGCAAAAATATTAAAGTGAAACCTATTTAACAAGTCCCGACTCTTTTAATCACAAGCCATGATTAACTCTAAAAATTAATAAAATAATAAATCCCATGGACTTGTGGACCCCACAAGCTAATCAGACCATTGACGTGGTCCAAATTACCAATCAAAAACTTTGTTTTGGACCTTATCTTTCATCATATCAATGTAGACCCTTAGATGGGCCTGATCAAGGTCTAGTTTGCAATCTAAGGGCCTAATCAAACAATCAGCCATATTTGGGCCCCAATCAGATGATCAAGTGGCCTGGTTGCATCATATACACATCATACATCAAATATCTCGGGTGGCCAACAAGTTATCTTGATATCAACGTCTTGTAAATCAAACCATAAACTATGTCATCTCTGTTATCTTCGTTAATCTCTTCAAATCCAAAGATGGAGAAAGATGTCAAAAGATTAACTCTACAACTCAACATATCAGTAACCTTGTTTTCACACTCCCTATGCTTTAGCACAAAATTAGATTCCGACAAACAGCTCCACTTTGCATGCGAGGCATTAATTTTTGTTGGAATTTAAATATCACAGCGCCTCATGATCTGAGTAGAAGAACTCCACATGCATCAAGTAATACCACCAATGCCTCACTTTTTGCAGTACTGCATAAAAATTCTACATCCAAGTCAAACACTTCTTTCAAGCACATTAGTGTTTTACTAAAAAGGCAACTAGGTGACCTTCTTGGCTCAAAACCCCACAAATATTCATACATGAAGCGTAACATGGAATTTCAAATTACTTCTAAAAATCAAGAATTTGTAGGGTTGGCGCCTCTATAATCTTAGCCTTTCTTTTCAAATGCTTTGGTAGAACCCTACTCCACTAACATGGACCCACTTTCATACACTCCTAATTAGCACCATGATAGTGCTGAAATGCCTAATAAATCGCTTGTAGAACATTGATAGGCCATGGAAACTTCGCACTTCATGAATATTGGTGGGCAACGACCACTCCAACAATCTTTCCAAATCGACCCCAATTCCCTTATGCCTTATAAAAGGCAAGAAAACCCACAAAAGCAACATTGGAAGTCATGAAGGTACGCTTCTTCAAATTAATGACGAGCTTTTCGGTGTGTAAAATTCTCATATAGATGTTCCATATCCATATGATCTCACATTACCTGCCATTAAAAATAAAATAAAATAAAAATAAAAATAAAAAAGAATCATCATCATTTAACCCTTATCCCAATTAATTGGCTTGGGCTACTATAAACCAGAATATCATAAAATGTGGGTCACAATATGTAAACATTCTCTGCGCCTTTGTCCTCTAAACAAATTCAAATCTAGTGGTAACCAATCTTCCAATCTTATAGAACAGCGCTACATTGGCCATCATAACAAAAGAATACCATCGGGTCCTAATATGGGAAACCAATATATTTCTGCAGATTAATGAAGAGCTTCTCAGTGCATAAAACTCCTACAATCTTCATGTCACCTATTATAAACAAGAATGTCATCAAAATATATGACGAAACTTGCCAATAATCAATCATAAAACCTGAGTTAAAACGTGCATTTACTCAGCACATTCGTCAATCCAAATAGCGTTGCCATCCACTCATGCAAACCAGCCTTTTTCTTTAAGTATGACTTCTGCTTCTACCCATCATGAATTCATGTCTGATTGTATCATTCCTCAAACCAAAAATAGAGAATCTACTGATCGAGTACGAACGAGGAAGCTATTGATGTTTTCACCAAATTTCCACATATCATCACATTGGCATCAAGTCAAACAAATAATCAAGTCTCAATATGGAAACCTACACTTTGGTAATCTTCTTAATGGCCCTATCATCCATGCAAATCCTCTAGCTGCCATAAACCAATCTTTGAAAGCATGTGGGTCAAGCTTTCCAAAGTTCAAAGCCTATATTCACACAGATTTTGAAAATCCTCGAGCCTCTTCATAATCCATTAGTTATGCCCCAAATGGTGTGAAGAAAGTCCTCGCTAATTCCAACTCTTCCTCCTGAGTACAATGCTAACAAAAACCATTCCCCTCAAATGTGTGGTCCTCTCAAGATGGACCTACCCTAGTTGGTACCTTTGGAGAACCCTTATCAATAACCTCATCTGGATTATTAATCGTTGTCCTGTCACTAGCTGCATCCTGACCTCCAACTTTATTAGAAGCCTAGTGTTCTTCTCCTAATCATATCCTTTCAATCTTCAAGAGATTAAAGATGATCAGATTGGATATCCAACCATCAAATAATTTCCCACAAGAACACGTGTGTCTGGTTCCCTACCAATACCATAGAACTTGGCACTAACTATAAGTAAACATGCCCACCCAAGAATCACCATAATGGAGAAACATGAGTGGTAGATGTTTTTTTCCTTTTTCCTTCTCTTTTTAAGATTGAAGATCAAGGTTTAGGGCTTTAGGAAAATCGTAGATGCGGAGGAGATGGTTAGGAAAATCATTTGTCTTGTTTTTTATTGGATCGTTTTTGAAAAAACAGCTGTGGCTGATAATATGTTGGTTTAGGGTGCCCTTTAGTTACCAGGTTGTATTCTTTTCTCGCTCCACGAGCTTTTTAATAAATTTGTAGTTCTCTCTCTCTCTCTCCAAAAAAAAAAACAAAAAACAAAAAACGAAAAACGAAAACAAAAACAAAAACAAAAACAAAAAACAAGAAGAAGAAGAAGCTTTGGGGCTGTAGATATAGGTTTTGGGATAGCAGGATTTGGGAAAGATGGGTTTTATGAGTTGGGTCTTAGAGATGGGTTTTGAAACTTAGGGTTTTACAGAATATAGGAAGAAGAGAAAAGAATGTTTCTTTTTAGGGCCTGCTTGGAAGAAGAAATAATTTTATAGACATTTTACTCAAAAAGTGAAAAGAAATTTTAATGCACCACCACTTTCAGCATTCAGCATTAAGTAAAGGGAGAAGCTGGAAAAAAAAAAAAAAAAGATCCATATTTTTAGAGAAAAATTATTTAAGCATTGTAGACGCCCAACCCGAAACTAGACTCAAACTACTCTTTGACTTCAATTAAATTTCAGCAAGAACATCTCCAAGGGGGTCGGGCAAACATTGTAGGATGATCAAGGCAGGCGAGACACATTTTAGGCAAGTTCGGAAAATGTGAATCAAACCAAATCAGCCAAACCAGGGGTCAACCAAACCAATACTGTCCAAATCACTAGGGTCCCTCGGAGAGCCAAAAGACAAATATCATGGATAAAGTCATCTTCGAGCAGCCCAAAAAACATTAAAAGCCTGGATGTTACGATTAGAAAAGATCCTTGGCACAACCCAAGGATATTAACGGGTCAGATTGTCACACCCATAATCAGATTCGCATAGATGCAGGCCAATCTCTCAAGATGTAAGGACATTTAAAAAGCACACACAACAAGAGAACCACGTTTCCCCGACTCCAATCCAAGTGTCCCGTATCGGTATCCGTTGGCGTAATGATGCCCTCCGAAACCAATACGGATACGGGGGTGTAACGGCCCGTAACGGCGCAAATTATTTTTTTTGCCAAAAAAATATGAAAAAATATGGATTAAATCCGGAATATTATAAGCATTCCAAATATGCATTCATTTATAAATTGGAACATGTTTATGGTGGTGTAACGGTCCACTCTTTGGTCAGAAGTTGTATCGAACTGTCTAATGAATTTATGAACCAGATAACCTGAATTTGACTACAAAATTCATATATTTAATTTTCTAACTATCTACTATCAATGATAGATATATTAGAATAAATGTAATATGAAAATATCTTACATTTAGGTGTTTGCAATTATTTTTGAGGGCCAAAATTCATGCGTAAATAGAAAAAAATATAAAAAACTAAAATAAAATGGCACCCCAAATATGTAAAATGCACATTAACATGTTCTACTATGATTAACACATCACATGGCATCATTAAAACAGCAAAAGAATAATTAAAAAATGATTTTTTGAATTTTCAAAAAAAGGGCCAAAATAAATGCGTAAATAGAAAAAAATATATAAAATGGCACCCCAAATCTGTAAAATGCACATTAACATGTTCTACTATGATTAACACATCATATGACATCATTAAAACAACAAAAGAATCATTATAAAATGATTTTTTGAATTTTCAAAAAAAGGGCCAAAATAAATGCGTAAATAGAAAAAAATATAAAATGGCACCCCAAATCTATAAAATGCACATTAACATGTTCTACTATGATTAACACATCATATGGCATGATTAAAACAACAAAACAACTATTAAAAATTGATTTTTCGAATTTTAAAAAAAGGGGCTAAAATTCATGCGTAAAAAAATATAAAAAATATATAAAATGGCACCCCGAATCTGTAAAATGCACATTAACATGTTCTACTATGATTAACACATCATATGGCATCATTAAAACAGCAAAAGAATCATTAAAAAATGATTTTTCGAATTTTTAAAAAAAGGGCCAAAATAAATGCGTAAATAGAAAAAAATATAAAATGGCACCCAAAATCTGTAAAATGCACATTAACATGTTCTACCATGATTAACACATCAAATGGCATAATTAAAACAGCAATACAACCGTTAAAAATTGATTTTTCGAATTTTAAATAAAGGGGCCAAAATTCATGCGTAAATAGACAAAAATATATAAAAAATATTAAATGGCACCCCAAATCTGTAAAATGCACATTAACATGTTTTACTATGATTAACACATCATATGGTATGATTAAAACAACAAAACATATTAAAAAAAGTACAAATACCTATTTTTGACGAATTTCTGAAAAATGGCCCACCGAGCTTTGATTCAAGAAAATCCATAATATAATGTGTTTTTATCTCAAATACCCAGTCAAGGTTGGTCGAAATTAGTAGTAGAAGGAGTGAGAAACAGTTTGGAAGCAAGAGGTTTCAAAAAAATAGCAAAAACAAAGCTTAAAATGGAAAAAGGTGGATACGGGCCTGTTACGGGCCTGTAACGGCCCGTAACGGCCGTATCGGCCGATACGGTGCAAAAAATCGAATCGGTCGATACGAGGCCGAATCACGTAACGGTTGCCACTGTTACCGGTACGTATCGGCCGAAACGGCCGATACGTAACCGATTTGGCCCACCCTGGAATATAAAAGGTCCACGAAAATCAAGCCGAAAGGGTCCCCGGCATTCCCCGGAGATAATCACCAGCCCGATCAGCTGACATTCAAAGTTTGGTGACAAACGAAGCCCTAACAACCTTGGAACCTCCAAAAACAGTGACTACAATGCAAAAAGTGACAAAATGGCCACACAGGTAGCTGAAGTACCAGTTGTAAAAAGCAGCAACCTGTCATAGTATTAAATATTAATAACATATACCAGGTGGGCCCTCTGCTAAAAGAAAAAAAAACAAAAAACAAAAACAAAAACAAAGGTATGGGTCCTCAACTAGTGCCCAAAACACCTGAGTTGAGGGTCTATATAAACCCCAATGCAGCAGACCATCGAGGTAGCGGAGGAAAGGTAGGGACAAAGCCGGTGAGCTATCTGTGGATCAGCGTGCCCATATCCACTCGTAGAGATCCAGGGTTGTCGGGATTCGGCAAACAATCAGCAAAACGCTGCTCGCCCCAGCCCGACAATCCTGACAACATCTTTTGATGTAGGGAGTACCGGCCAATGCACCAAAAGCTCCAGAGCTGTTAGGGAAGCACCAGAATATCCCTTCATCTAGGATCTCCTAGGCAAACCGACCAAGACCTCCCCATGGGCTACCCCGCATCTCACGGGTCTCACAGTGGGACCCACCCCGTGGCCATTCTGCATCTCACAGAACTCACCTCGTGGGTGATGCAGGGAGTACCAGCCATCACATCAAAAGCTCCAGAGATGTTGGGGAAGCACTAGAATGCCCCTTTATATAGGCCCTCCCAAGCAAACAAACCAAGATCTCCCCGTGGGGCTATCATGCATCTCACAGGTCCCACAGTGGGACCCACCCGATGGGCATTATGTATTTCACAAACCCCACCTCATGGGCTACCCCACCCAAGTATGGAGATGCACCTGCATCATCCACTCACACTAGTAAGGAGATTTGAACACTGGTCTCTTGCTCTGATACCACTTAATGCAAGGAGTACCGTCCAACACACCAAAAGCTCCAGAGTTGTCGGGGAAGCACCGGAATATCCCTTTATCTAGGCCCTCCTAGGAAAATCAATCAAGATCTCCCCGTGGGCTACCCTGCATCTCACAGGTCCCATAGTGGGACCCACCCCATGGCCATTATGTATCTCACGCCCCAGCCCAGTGTGGAGATGCACATGTATCATCTTTTCTTTTTCCACGTAAGAAGAAAATCGAGTTTTAAGCTGAAGAATATACTAAAGGCAAAAGGGTAGGGTTGGAATCGGAGACATCTAACCATCCCTTTTGCTTAAGAAAGGGTGTCTGATTTCCATTTTCTCTCACAATTCCGATTGACCAATACTCCATTCTGCACATTCTAGTACTCTCGTAGAATACACACATTCACACACCTTTCTTACATTCCCCTTTGTTTGCTTTTCTTTACTTTTGCCAACCTGATGGTCCTACCACCCTATGCAGTATGGCTTAATGTAGTAATATAGAAGTTCAGTTGAATCCCCCAAAAAATCGTAAAATCCTGTAAAGTAAAGATTGTACGCTGCACAGGCGGGAAATGGTGCCTAACCCCTCCCTTTTCCGTTATCGAGGCCCTTTACCCAGAATCTACAGTGCAGATCAACCAAAGGAGTCACGTCACATGGGTCGCGAAGTCTAGCGATCTCCCGGTTCACAAACAATTCTATGGTTTCTAGCCAATCATAGGTTTTGGAATACATTTGGCTAGCTGCAACTCTAATCAAATCATCAAAATCCAAAACACACCGTTAGGACATTGCACAACTAAGGAAACAAAGGCGATTCCAATTTATAAACCATCATCCAATCAAAAAAAAAAAAGGAATTACAAGCTTGTTGGCTGCTTCCACTCATGCGCGGGGGCATTCACAAGCACTTAATAAGTTGAATTTACCAAATGATTTGAATCATTGAAAATATCAAATTTCAGTGATAAGTGCTAAAAATAAGTTTTGCCGAATGGCCCTTAAGTAAGCCAAATAAACCATCGTTAACTAGCTAACCAAGTAACCAACAAACCTAAGAGACCTAAAACAACAATAACCATGCATATTGGTAGTGGGGCCCAATCAAACAGTCCATTTGGATTGGATCGTCAACCCAATTTGGACTGTACGGCCCACGTGGTCTGTACCAAAGATATAGACAGGACAATAAACCCACTGACCGTTGACCCCGTTCCTCTTTTTTTTAAGGCTCGTCAACCTCATTCCTCATGTTGCAGTTCTTGTAAACTTGTCGGTTATAGCCAATTGCATCAATGAATTGTTGTGTAGTATGTTCCAGCTTTCTTACAAATGTTGCATTGCATACACATAAATGTGCTCCACAGCAACAAAAGGATCATTCACATGGGTCACTTTTGGAGAATAGAAAATGGCTGAATTGATGGCACTGTAATCATTTCTTAAAATGCTGTGCATTTCCAGTAACTAAAAGAGAGAACATTTGGACTACATGACATAGAGTTAGCACCTAGAAGTGGCACTAAAAATTATGAGTTTGTCCAAAATACATGATAGAAAAGAAATCCATTGGTGTATAAATGCTGTAGAAGGAATCAGTCAGAAAAAGAAGAAAGAAAAGCTGTCATTGGAGGAAGAAGGTAATCAATCAGCATATCAGTAGTCGATGAAATTCAACATGTGAAAAATATTTATGCTTTTCCAGGTCAAGCATCTAGAACAAAGAAATCTTGGAGTTGCATAAAACAGAGTCAGTGTCAATATTGTGTTGCAATGTGATAGTAGTTAACCACCATAGACATGATATAAAACCTGCAAGGTCATAGACTCATACTAAATACTCAGTACCTATGAAAACATCAAAGAGGAAATTGTTTCAAGTACAAACCTCAGATGCAAACCTGCTTCTCCCTTCAGGTGCAGTTGCCAGATCCCGCAATGAAGAGGGAATTCTTAGTGTGCCATCACCTTGCCTGTCTGCCCACAATGCAGACCTCATATATGACTGCCGATTCCCTTGGTGACCAGATCCAGATAGCACCATCTCCTGCGAGGAAGTAGGGCCTGAACGTAGCGGAGGATAATTAGTACTCTGAGTTCTAGACTCTGTTCCAGCAAAGGCAGACAAAGATCTTCGGACAAACTCTGACAGCCTTAGCGGATGTTGGGCAGGAGGATTCTGATGAGGTACCCAGGTAAGAGCTGGTGATGGATGGGAGCCAGTACTAGAGCCCATTCGAGAAGAATCAAGGTTTCCAGGTATACTTATATTCCCATCAGCCAAGCTCCAATTTGTAGTATCTTGAGTAAATTGTCTCATCTCAGTTGCTGGAGGAAACATTGGATGCTCTGAAATGCTTCTCGGAATGGTCTGTGAGTTAGATTCCTCTGGTAAAGCAGACAGCCTCACCCCTGAAATGGAAGTAGAATTTGATGAACTTCCAGCTACTGCATTGTGAGCCCCATTCCATATAAAAGCGTTCACATTTTCAGAAATACCAGGAATAGGTGGTGCAAGTGGTTGGATCTGAGGTGAACTTGTGCTGGCTATGTCGCGGCTCAAATCTAGGGAATGATAATAGGGGAGATATCTTAAAGATGATTGATGGGGTGACCAAACATGAGAATGCCTAACTGCATTCCCTGGAGACCACAGATTAGGCACGGCTGAATCTTGTCGATGTGCTGGATGAACCCTCATACGGAAATTTCTCTGCGAGCTTTCTGCATTTCCAGCTACAGTTGAAGCAGGATGGTAGTCGGAAGCTATCCCTCTTGCACCAATTTCAAGTACTGGGTTAGACGGCTCTTGAGGACTGAAATCAGAAAGATCCTGTGTGGAGTTTGATATGCTTAAACTGCTACCAGGATTACGCCGTGCAGGAAAGGCATGCCATACGCTATTCTCAGATTGCTGAAAGAAACTTGAATTTCCACTTAAAGATGACGGACTACAAAAACCTTCAAGGGTCTTCCGCTTGCAGGATAAATGTCGATTGTCCAGGGAACAACCAGGCCTACCATCACTATCTTCAGCCAGATACTCAACTGTCCCAGAAGCAGTTGCAGAAGGATCAGTAGAACCAACTGCAAATGAAATTTGCTCACTTTCTGATCCAACTTGTTTATATGTATGAGGATATATATCGGCTTCCATGGCCTGTCCACCATTTCCAACAAATCCTGCATGGAGCTCTGAAGTTTGAGGTACATCATCAGAATTTGGATTTTGAGAAAATGATGGTCCATTTCCCTGCTGATTGTTATTAAGAGTTAAATTCACAGTCTCCAAAGAAAGAATGTTGCTGGGTTCAAATCGCCTTTCTTCCAGCCTCGGGCCAGCTCCGGTATGAGTGTTCAACGAAACCATCCACCCATTCTCCATTTTTGCTTCATCGTGGCTGTCTTGAGGCAGTGAGTGATCACAACTAGAGCTAGGTTCGCTGAGATTCGGGCTAGTCATGCTCCCACCATCATCTTTGGGAGTGAGCAGACAGTCTGGCAAATTTTGGGCCTCTAAGGGATTTGAAATGTTATTCCAATAAACCTGCTGATTAACGCCAGAACTACTTGAACCAGATTCATGGCCAAATTCGAAGGTTTCATTTAAGGATTGGAAAGTACTCCTTTGCCTGTGCATTAGAGCAAATATGCTTTTCACTTGAAATATAAAAGGTTCTGACAGATATTTCAATCTGAACAGCTTGTCACGTCTAATACATTCCTTTCAAACCTTAAATAAACCTCGCACCCTGCAAAATAGAATTAAATTGAAGCAAAAGTTGATGTGAGCAACTGATAAATCAATTAATAAATATAAGAAAAGCTATGTAATGTGGATTGCTTTTGAGTCATCACAACAACATCTCATATAGACATGACACAAATGAAATGGAAAGATTGTGAGCATATCTTTGCAGTTTACATGGTTATTCTACTAGAATGAAATTTGAAATAGGATTTGGGGCCCGTGTGAGGTGGGTGGCTCGTGTGAGGCGGAGCCCATGGATTTGGGGCCCACGAGGGGGCGGAACCCATGGATTTGGGGCACACAAGGAGCATTCAGCCAAGGACCTAACACATGGATTTGGGGCCTGGGCTATGAGATAAAGGGATTAATTCGCCATGCTCTATCAGTTCGAGCTTTTAGAGCAAGTGGTTAATTGTCCTGCATCGGAAACCAAGTAAAGAAGAAAAATCACTTAGCGGAAGTACATCCTATGAGTGTAGTCATTGGCAAGGAAACTGAACACGGCATCAGTAACAAGGGGAATATTGATTAAGGTGGAAGGGTCTAAAAAGAAGGGATATGAACTTGCTCACTTACCAAGGATAGGACCTTAGACGGGAATATAGTTGCATGAATGTTAAGTGAAGTGGCAAGAGATTCGAGCGCGGGAGTGATTCGGGTGCGGGAGTGGGGAGCTTCTGTTTCAAAACGTTACCAAGTATAAAAAGCTAGGAAACGGGAGCAGGATCATGAATCCAAAGCTCACTTTGAAGCGGAAGCAACACCTAGTTAGAAGGATCATGGAACTAAAGATGGGAATGATTGGTGAGAATAGATTAATACAACCAATCCCAAATATTTGGGACAAGGCTCTGACAATGATGATGAACAATGGTGAAATGAAAAATGGAAAGAAATAAATGAAACTCCTCTTCCAGTTGCATGAATAATAATTCTATAAATAGAAAGCAATAAATCAGGTTCTATCCCAATTACATGAGCATCCAACATGGAAATTTTAAAAATAATCAAACTGTCCAAAGATAGGGATGCTTTTTGCGTGTGTCCCAACCAGTGTTCGTGGTATCGATACTATCGGCCGATATTATCGGTATCGCGGTCCAGCGATACGAAACTGCCCAGGAGTACACGCACAAAAATAAAATAAAAAATCCATGATATTGCGCGATATATCAAAGATATCACATTTTATCAGCGATTTATTGCATGATATCATGGATTTTTCTTTGTTTATGATCCAGATATCAATCGATATCTGTCGAAATTCAAAGAAAATAAAAATATATATATGGGAAAAACTAACCTTGTTACTGAAGATCTGTGTGGATTTGGTGTGCCAATCACGATCAACAGCGCCAGATCATGTAAGAAAACCTAAAACTCCTTTTTTTTCTTCAAAGAGAATTGCTTTGAAAGGAAACTAGATTTCCGCTGAGGTTTATGAGGATTTGTGTTGGATTTTGAAAAAAAGAAGAAGATGATGAAGAAATTAGGGATGGATTTTTGGGATTTTAACAAATTCGAAGTCTCTAGATGACGCAAGAGGGCTTGCGCATTCACGGCTTTAATGGAGAAGAAGAGAGTTTTGAAGAACTCTCTCGCTCTCTACCGTAATTAAGGGAGTGTATTTGGTGTGACTCGGCTCCACCAAATACAGCGCGGCCCTTACAGTGGGGCCCGCATCGATGCATGTATTATAAATCTGTGTCGTCCATACGTTTTTTCAAATTATTCTATGGCATGATCTTAAAGATGAATTAGATCCAAATCTCAAGTGGACCATACTATGAGAAAGAATGATATTTGAACCTCCACCATTAGAAACTTGCTAATGCCCACTGTAATGTTTATTTGTCATCTCAACCTATTCATAAGGTCATGGAAACGTGGATGAAGGGAAAATAACAAATATTAGGTTGATCAGAAACTTTTGTGACCCATTCATAAGTTTTAATGAGCCATCACCACTATTTCCTACGATATGGTCCACCTAATATTTAAATCTGCTTTATTTTTGGGCTCACGCCTTAAAATGATTTGTAAACACATATGGACAGCTTGGATATACAATAAATATACCAAGGTGGGCCCCACCATAAGTGGCACACCGTCTTGAGTCAAGCCGGGGCCGCATCTAATCCTCTCCCTAAAAAGTAATCAAACTATGTTTCCATGGGCCCCACCATGGTGTATGTGTTACATCCATATCGTCCATCCATTTTGAGATATGGTTTTAGGGCATGAGCCAAAGAGTGAGGCCGATCCAAAGTTCAAGTGGACCCCACCACAGAAAACAGTGGGGATTGAACGCCTACCATTAAAAAATTCTAGGGGGCCACGAAAGTTTTCGATCAAGTTAATATTTGTGTTTTCCCTTCGTCCATATCTGTGTGAACTTATGAACATGTTGGTTCTCAAATAAACGTCATGGTGGGCCTTAGGAAGGTTTCAACGGTGGGTGTCATTGCCCCTACTATTTGCCGTGGTGGGGTTCACTTAAGCTTTCAATCAGTGTTATTCTTTAGCTCATGCCCTAAAAAGATGTCTCCAAATGGATGGACGGTGTGGATACAACACATACATCATGGTGGGGCCCATAGTCAGGGTCCCCCCACATTGCGGATCTTTTGTGTCGCATGCGTGGATTGGATACTACCCAACTCCATCAGAAGTGGGAGCTGATTTGGTGAGACCATGGATCTACCAAGGAGTGTGGTACCCGTGGGGACCACCTTGATGTATGTGACTACATCCACACCATTCATCTGTATTGAAAACTTATTTTAGGGTGTGATCTAAAAAATAAAGCAAATCCAAATCTCAAAAGGACCATAATACAGGAAAGAGTAGTAGTTGACCATTAAAAACTTATTGTAGGCCACAAAAGTTTTAGATCATATTTGTGTGGTCTACTTAAAATTTGGTCATGCTTCATTTTTTGGATCATGCCTTAAAATGTGCTTTGAAAATAGTTGGAAGGTGGCCCCAAAGATGAAGCATATCCAAAGCTCAAGTGGACCACACCAAAGCAAACAGTGTGAATTGAACAACCAGTGTTGAAAATTTCTTACAGGCCACCAATGTTTTGGATCAAGGTGATATTTGTGCTTTCCCTATGTATTGCATATCCACGCCGCCATCTATTTTTACATATTAGTTTAGGGCATGGTCCAAAAAATGAAGTAGATACAAGTTTCAAGTGGACCACACTGTAAGAAATAGTGGTCCACCAATGAGATTTATTTGCAGGTTGCCTTATATGGTCCCAAATGCTGCCTTATATGCACTGTCCCAAACAATGGTGCACCAATGAGGCTTCATGTGGATCACACTATAAGAAACATGGTCCGAAAAAGTGGTGTTTAAAAACCTTATCATTGAAAACTTCCTGGGGCCCACCATGGTGTCTGTTTGACATCCAACCATTGATCAGGTCCACTGGATGTGGACATGGGCCAGGGCCCACTAGTGAGGTGGATCTGGAGTTCAAGTGGCCCCCACTACAGCAGGACAGTGGGAATGAATACTTACCATTGAAAACCTTCCTGGACTCACCCTATTGTTATGAACGATGCAGATCTCATGCATTAGTGTGCACTAGTGTAGATCATACATGTTTTGGTACATTTATAAATGTTATGCATTCAATTTGAATATAGTTGCATTGTTCAATCAGACAACGAATGGCTTAGGACCCTATACAAATGAAACCTAATATGGGCATTTCTTTTTTGAGATATTATGATTTAAAAGTGTATATTAATGTCTTTTTTAACAATTCCTGAAGTTTCATTAAAAAATTCAACCATTTTCCTAATGTTTCCCCATGTTTCCCAAAAAGTGCGATATATGATACAAACAATATATCCCGTGTGATAACCGATACAGATCTGTATTCTAAGGGTGCGATACATAGCGCGATACCGATATTTCAAACACTGGTCCCAACCATTGTAAAACCAAAAAGAGGAATGTATGGGGAACGAATGGTCTACGCCAGTTCGCTGTTTCAGCATACCAAACCAGACACTAACAAGTTACATCTCATGGAATCCAATCAAACCAACCCAAATAAGTAGATTAGATGGTTACAAGTTACAACCACACAGTCACTTTTTTGCTTTTTTTATTTATAGCATTATTATTTCCATTTCATGCACAGATTATGTATCTTCATGAGACAAACTATGGGAAGTTGCACCCACATATAGAAACACCTTCCTTGCTTGTTAGAACGGTATCACCACCTGACCCAGTTAAAATGGTTTTCTCTATGCTAGAATTTTTTTTCAAGAATTTTATATGGACTACCAATTAGACTAATCGGCCTCCTTCAAACTCATTGCACCATCTTTCTTAGGGATTAGGGTAATGAAGGGGAGGGGGGCACTCCATCATGAAGGCAACCGTGTCGCACTTACCACTTCCCAAAAGACTTGGGAAAAGGCTAGAGGAAAGTTGTCCAATCCCGGGGCACTAATGAATCGAAAATGTGGCGTATGATAACCTCATATTAAAACATCCAAATAGTGGGGCACACTTTAGATGATTCATGAAACAATTGTTATATTGAATCACAGGTTTGAATACTCCAGTGATGATAGTTAATGGCGGTCAACATAAAACTAAATAAACAGTTCAAATTCAACATACAGATCTTCATAAAGCAAAGACTAAAATCAGTGAACAAATATCATTTTAGGCTTTTTTTTAGAGAGAGAAAATATCATTTTAGGCTTTTTTTTAGAGAGAGAAAATATCATTTTAGGCTTATAAACTATCCATAGTGGTTTCCCTGATTTGGACAGGCTAATTTAAGTTAAATATGTGTCACATCTACAAAAGCAAGTGTCCATGTATCATCCTTCATACACAGTGTTCAAAATATCGGTATCGCACAACGTATCGCACCCTTGGGATACAGATACGTATCGGTTATCGCACGGGATATATCGTTTGTATCGTATGGTTTAACGCACTTTTTGGGAAACATGGGGAAACATTGGGGAAATGGTTGAATTTTTTAATGAAACTTTGGGGATTGTTAAAAAGGCCCTTAATACACACTTTTAAATCATAAAGTTTTAAAAAAGAAGTGTACAGAATAGATTTCCTTTGTATAGGGTCCTAAGCTATGCGTTGTCCGATTGAACTAAGACAACTATATTCAGTATCAACCCAGTCCATCCGTTTTTCCATATCATTTCAAGACATCCAAAAAATGAAACAGATCCAATAATTAGGTAGACCATACCATAGGAAACAATGGTGATTGACCATTAGTGGGCCACAAAAGTTTTGGATCAAACTAATAATAGTTTTTTCTCTTCATTCAAACCATAAAATTATCTGGTAAAATAGATGGACGGAGTGGATAAAATACATGAATTATAGTGGGCCCACAAAGTTTACAAAGTGCACTGCTCACTAGGGGATCCACTTCCCACCACACTGGGGGTGGGGCGCTGATCGTACACAAATTTCCTGCCAAGTTCCTTCGCTCGAAACCTAGGTGGGGCCCACTATGATGTTTGTAAGAAATCCACCTCGTCCATTCGTTTTTTGAGATCATTTTAGCACTTTAGTGCAAAAATGAGCAGGTCCAAGACTAAAGTGGGCCGCACTAAAGGAAACGGTGGGTAGGAAAATTCCTACTGTTGAAACCTCCCTGGGTCGACAATGATGTTAACATGCCATCCATACCGCTCATAACGTTATTCCTACACGGATGAATTGAAAATACAAATATTAGTCTGATTCAAAACTTATGTGGCCCCACAAATATTTCAAGTGTGGATGTTCAATCCTCATATTTTTGGCACACTTGAGTATTAGATCCTACTCATTTTTTACTCCATGTCCTAAAATGATCTCACAAAATGTATGGACGGAGTGGATTCCTCACAAACATCATAGTAGGCCCCAAGGTTTCAAGTGCAAGAGCTTCCTGCGTAAGGCTTTGGCAGGAAATCCGTGTACGGTGCTGACGCTCCTCGAGCTCAAGTTGTACAAACATTTCAAAGTTGCATGGCCCCACAATAATGTATTTATTATATCTACACCATTCATGCATTTGGAGAGATCATTTTAGATCATGAACCCAAAAATGAGTCATATCCAAAGCTCAAGTGGACCACACCACAAATAGCAGTGGGGGACTGATTCTCACCATTAATACATTCGTAGGGCCCACCATAATGTTTATTTTCCATTGAATCTATTAATTAGGTCACACAGACCTGGATGAAGAGGAAAAATAAATATCATATTGATCCAAAACTTCCATGACCCCCAAAAGGGTTTCAATGGTAGACGTTCAATCTACCACTGCTGTTTGCAGTGTGGTCCAGTTGATCTTTGGATCTGTCTTATTTTTCGGCTAAAGCCTTACAAAGAGCTCGCCAAATGGACGAACGGTCTGGATATAACACATACCTCATGATGGGACCCACAGAACTTGGTGACGTCAACACACAGTTAGCTCGATGGTGTTCGGTACTCGATTTCAATAAAAAAGGCTCGAAGGACCTTTATTTTTAAGCAGAGAGGTTCTGAAGCTGGAACCCTAAAATTTCTCCCAAATCTCATCATATCAGCGTGGATGTCTCCGAATTTCTCTCCAAAATCGGAGATTTTATTTGCGGTAACCTAGGAACGACACTTCAATTCGAATGGCCCACCAAATGGAAGCTTCCGATCATAGCGATCTCTTCTACAGGTACTGAAATCCACCCTCTAATTTTTTTCCGATTTTTTCGGATGATGACGTCGATATCCAACAATAATGGAGAGGAAATCGCGCGATATCGTCGATATATCGGCCGATATCTGGATTTTGGGTTTTTTGATATCTTCCGGGGGTTATCGCGAGTGTATCGTCTCGCAGGGGTGCGATAACGATAATATCGGCCGATAGTATTGGTATTTCAAACACTGGTCAAACATACTCTGCCAGAGGATCAAATGAGTCCTTCAGTAGACTCTTGTAACTTTATACAGTATAAAGGTTCAGTTTGTACAAGTGGGGCAATGGTTCAATGATCGAAACCGTCAATGCTTGTGGAACATAATCCCTTAGGCCAGAAGTTATTGGTTGGGAATTATTTGCCCTCTTTTTTTCTGGGTTGACTGCGAACTCTTATTGTATTGGTCTCTTTGCTATTAATTTGATAATAGTTTATAATTAACTATCTATATTCAATAGTTTCTCCTTATAAAAGACATTTGAATTGGTGGGCCACTACTGTGGAGTGGCCCACCTAATGCTTAGTTTAGCGTAAGGATCGGCCCCAGGCTTTATTAAGATGAATTCAACCTAATGATCCATCTTAAATGAAGCCCTTATATGTCATTTGAAGTTTTATAGGGATTTACCTCTCCAAGCTTTGTCCGGTGCGAGTAATCCATTATAGGTTGTAAACACTCTACAGGTGATCCAAACACAAACAACCGTTTACCTTTAAACGGTTTATATCTTAAAGACAAACAAGACAGACTGTAAACACTTTACACCTTAACTCTTTCAAGTGTTAAGTGTTTACAACTCAAAACTTTACAATTATCCAGACAACCCCTAGGGGGCTTTTGGATTGTAAGTTACGTAAGATAAGCTACTTATGCCTTAAGTAGCTCATCTAGATTTCTAGTTATTAAACTGAAGTGATTAAGTAACTTTAAATAAAAAAAAGCTACTTATAATTGATTATAAGCCAAACTTACTTAACTCAAATAAGTTACATATCTACTATTGTAAGTAGAAAAGTTAACTTATTTGGTGGTATCCAAAACGGGCCCTTAGAGAATCCAAATGATCTGCATGAACAGAAACCAAAGGAGGCTAGGAACAGTAGCTGTAACAGTGATAAGTCGATAGCGGGCAAACAATAGAGCAAAAGTGATGTAGGATGAGTGAAACTAGCATAGGATGAATGATGTGAGATCAAACTATGTATCAATTTAAGCGTTCAACAAGTAAAATCAAGCACATACACATTATAAGTTATGAAAATTCAGATTAACCACTCAATGGACCTGGGCTATATCACATACACGGTGCATTAAAGTATAAAATATTACAAGAGAGGCCCACTTGGAAGTTGAGACTTCCAATCTAGCATAGGTAGGGTAACATTCACATGAATAAACAATGGCACTATAAAAATCAGATTTGGGGAAAATGGGTTTGTTTGAAAATCAGTTTTTTTGAAGGGGATTTTGGAAATCGAGAATCGAGGTTTGGGGATTGTTGGGAATTATGGACTTATGGTTTTAGGAAATCGGGGATTACGGTTTTAAGTTTAAGAATGATGCTAGGGTTTGCAAAAGGGTGTAGAGGATGATGCAAGGAAAAAGATGATGTAAAAAAACGAGGGGATAGGGCTGTCCTTAAGGATGGTTCGTACGGATGTGCATGTGGGTTCAATGAATGGTTGGGTTTTGATGGGGAAAGGTTTAAAAAATGGATTTGGGATGAAAGGGTTTTGGTTTTAGAGGAGTTGTTGAAAAAGGGAGAAGAAGAAAAGTGAAGAGAGTTGTGCACCTTGTTGGAGAAGAGAGAGAGTAAGAAGAGAACTTTGGATAAGTCCACCACCAAGCAATCTTTTAGCCCTTCCACAAACTGATTGGAATGGAGGGTTTTCTCACAAACTCTAAAGGAAGATGAAGGAGGGCTTTTCTCAAGAGAGATTGTTTTCTTTTACTCCAACACTAATAGGATTGGGCGTCCCAACCAAACCACCCCCCCCCCCCCCCCCCCCCCAAAAAAAAAAACAAAAAAAACCACCTTGCTTATATATCAAAAATACCAAAATTATCATCCACTTTAAGTGTCAGGGCCCGTAATCCAAAATAAGCACACTAAAACACCTAAGTGCAATCCCAACCGTCTAATAAATCCTAAAATAACCACACACAAAAACAAAAATAAAGCAAGATCAGGGCCCAAGGGGCCCAGATCTAGAAGATTCGGCGGCCCAATGGTCCGATCGACAAGATCCAATAGTTAGATCGACACAAAAATAAAAACCTATGACTAAAAATGTCTCCTAAGCAACCCACATGAAACATCCCAATGTGGGGTCTTCCTGATGCATGTCCAATTCATGTGGGGTCTTCAAGGTGGTCCGACAAGCGTCATCTAGAACTCGTCTCCCATCCAAAGAGAGGGTTGCATTGATGTTGGTGGTCGCTTCTGGTATACTAGAGTAGGTCCTCTGATATCCCCATCAACTCTCACCGGCTGAGAAGAATTCGTCACTGACGAAATAGAACTGTGGTAGTGCTCGAGGAGGTCAGGATCAATGTGTTGGAACTCTGCCTCTGTAATCCAAGTGTTGTCTGACTCGGGCCTGGCCTTTCATTTCACAAGGTATTTCTGATATCCTCCGTGGTGAGTAGAGACGGCTTGGTGGTCTAGAACATCCTCAATCTCTTCTTTCCGTCCAAGTAGTGATGGAAGAGAAAACAAGAGGTGGGAAGCAGGGTGTAGCAAAGGCCATGGGCTAGGGCTGGGGCTAGGTTTGGGGTCAAGGACACCATCATGAGGGGTAAGATGACGCAGGGATGAACATGATGAGGTCGATCACCGTCTTCCTCAAGGATAACTACTCCGAATCCACGAGGAAAAAGCAAGAAAATAGAAATAGTATTCATGAAAATTTGAAAATTGATTCATGAATGAAATAAACGAGTCTACAACCCCTTAAATAGGGATACCAAGCCTTGGAAGAAATTTCGGAATTAAACTACAACTAAAACTCCCTAAAATTCGTAACTTAATATAAATAGTAAATTTACTTTTTTATAGTAAGTGTCCTATGTGGCTTAACCAAGTTATTCTCCTAATTATTCTACGCACTTTTAATGTTGGACAAAACTCCTAAAGCCCAATCGATGAAGAGTTATAATCAAATAAAACTTACTAAAAATAGAAAAAACGGAAATAAACATGGAATTCGACCGTTGATATGATGGAATCTCGCAAATTCGGCGTGGGCAACCCAGCATAGCTGGGTTGGTTGGCTAAAGTAGCTCGTCCTACCCCAAAATCACTTCTGGTACGTCGAGTAACTCATTTCGGTTTGCAAGATATGCCTGTTTTAAGGTTCTGACGGTCTTGATAACTTCTGCCTCCTACTGGGCCTTCTTTGATCCATCTTGGACATGAAAGTGTCTGCGACCCACTCTACATCATAAGAGAAAGGTTTGTAGGAGAGTTATAAGAAGGATGTGTGGGTCCGTCACAAGGCAGAAGGTCCTCCACATTGAATGTGACACTAATGCCCATGGTAGATGGAAGATCTACCACATATGCATTACGGCTCACTCTTGTCAAAATTTTGTATGGACCTGCACTGCGAGCATGCGATTTCCTCACAATTCCCTGTGGGAATCATTCGGGCCTAATGCGGACCCTGACGTAGTCGCCCACCTAAAACTCCTTAAAACTTACGATATGAATTTGCAGAGAGTTTATAATGTTGATTACTAGTATTAATGTAACATCCCGGAAATCGGGAGTCGAGCATAAACTCCACTCCCGAGTTCCAGAACATCACTTATGCAACATTTTCAATGATGGATGAATGTCGGTTGTATTAGTGCATAAAACATGAAGTGGATTAAGCCAGAACAGCATATCATACTCCAGAGAGATAAATTTCGCAAGCGGAAGACTGTGATAAATATATAAAATGTATAATTTATTGTGAGTCTCCGGAGCGTGAACATGTTACCAGGTTAACTATATACATGTATACTCCAAAAATGAACAAAAAGAATATACATGGGTATTTTAAAAGCATAAGATGACAAGTGTAATGACATTTAATCAGTAACCCTGTAACCCCGTCGATCAGAACCTGCATATAGGAGAAATCCTCATCATCATCATAAAGTCCGGCTCTGCTTCGCAAGCAACGTCATCATCTGAAACTAAAACAGGGACTGGTTGGTGTTGCAAACACCTTCCCGTAACGTGAGAGTGAGTAGCTAACTCAGTGGAATAATGGAGTCAAGATTAACATGTTATCAAATCAGTCAAGCGGTAATGATAAAGCAGTAAAATCAAACATTCCTAGCTACTCTTGTTAATGCAAGGATGAGATGCAATAATGATGCATGCCCTCGCTAACACTCCCTCATGCGACACCATCTCACGTTCGCGGCATGCTTTCATCCCTCAGTGCTCCACATCTTCCAGGCACATGCAGTGCGATATGGACATGATTACCGAGTTGTTATTAGTCCTTTTCATACAGCAGTATTGGGAAGCTAAGGTACCTCCCTTATATTAATTCTCAACAATGATCCAGTCTAGGGTCGTCAATCCTAAATAATCTCATACGATGATGCGGTTCTAGATCGCTGTAAAGGGCTGTCAGGGCTGTTACACGCACTCGTTGCACCGCTCCCCCATCACCTTATCAATACAGGCCTAGTTTATACTCTGTTTACTACGGGAAGGCCCGTCGCCTCACCGCAGATTCAGAGTATGCTCGAGGTCACTACAAAGGGCTGTCAGGGCTGTTACACGCACTCGTTGCACCGCTCCCCCATCACCTTATCAGTGTAGGGCGACAGCTCGAATACAGTGTCTCATACCACCGTATTCGGCTCACGAGCTCTGGTTGCTCACTGGTCACTACGAGGAGGCTCGTCGCCCCAGCATAGGCCGACAGCTCGACCACGGTGTCCCATACCAACATGCCTAGCTCATGAGTCTTAGCGGATCGAGGTACCATGGTTAACGGGATTTCCACTGGTAAGTTTGGTACTTTAGATTCAAGTAGTAGCGTCCATACATGGTTAACATACATCGAGCTAATCGGGTTACTTGACGAGTTCGACTAGTACGAGCACCCGTTGAGTTGATCGACATGAAGTGCATAAGCACCTCGAGTGGCCTAACCACTGTCGATAAGCAACACACGGCTCGGGTTCGTCAAACACGTCCTGCATGGCGAATAGAATTCAACCATGAGTTCAATTCTGTTACCGACTGCCTGGACTATAGCATAGCCCCAAGCACTTGCAATCTGAATCAGTAAGCATATAAGAGAGACGGAATTGAAATATCAAGTAATCCAAGCCTGTAATCAGCATGTTATAAGATACAACATATGCAGTTAACCATACACAAGCATTTCATATATAAGACAACCAATTCAAACAACGTACATGGAGGAAATCATACACATCATCAAAGTAGTTGAGAATCCTATCTCAACACTAATCTACAACATCATTTACTAAATACTTACTCATGCAAGCATTTATACAAACACTTAGACTACACACATTAGCCTACATAACCTATGTTGGCCAAAAGGTGTATTAGGGCGAATCCTTTCGCCAGACAGGTCATATATCCATAATAGCATATATACACGGCAAATACTCATGGCAATCATATCAGCAAAATTTATACGTATACGGTATTTTCTACGAATTCATAGAATATACAAAATTTCATATTCTTCGTATTTAACCGAAACGGAAAACGGATAGCATGTTCTACATGTGAAATAGCATCCACGCCAAGAATTTATCATTATCCGACATTGAAAGCTTTGAAAAATGACAACCTAAACGTCTAAAGTCCGCACCTTACGCCATAGAAGCGTAACGAACACGTTAGAAACTCTAAGTCTTCGAATGCGTAGAATATCAACCTATAATACAAGCTAGGTTAGCTATCTAGCTACTAGCTTCAATGGAAACCCTAAAACAAGCTAGGGTTAGGTTTTTCTTACCTAAGAACGATGCCAGAATCGTTGGCATAACGGTCCAAATACGGTAGATTTGCACGAAGAATGGCAGGAACAACTGCCAAGAACAATCCTCACACTCCCTCACTTTCTCTCTCCCTTTCCTTCTCTTTCTTTCTTCTCTCTCCCTTAGGTTTAGAAAATTCGTATGGGATATGAGAGAGAGGGTTTAAGCCTCTTATATAGGCTCTAAATCGACGAAAATAGCCTTATGGCTAAGGTATACTTAGGTTATGACCAAATCGAGCTTGTTCTGATCCAACGGAGCACTTCTGGAGGTCCTGTTACTAAATGCGGTCGGACTTAAGCTCTCTAATATCGGATCTAGATCAAGCTAAGTTTTCAGTCCGGTCGGGTTTCCAGATCGACCGTGGCGGACCAGTTTCAGTTCAACGGTTACCGAAACTCGATCAAAGCTACAAGTAATATGACATGTAAGGGCCACCTATCCTGATCCGAGGGTGAATTTGGGTTGAAATCTAACGGTCAGAATGCTTAGAAACATCGCGCAAGCGACATGTTCCAGATTACTTAAAATTATATTTAATTTCTTAAAAATCTTCATTTTCTCACTCTTCACTCCGGACTCAAGGAAATCGTCCCAAAGCATCGTTTGGATGTGATTTTCGAGGTGATAGTCAAGTCCAACTGGGCGGTCATAATGGTCTAAGTTCATCGCTATCGGACTTTCGACGTGCGGTCCAGGTCCGATACGAAGTTTCTGAATGCTCCCGAGAGCAACTAGGTTTAGAGATTGATCCTAGGTTTCTAGGTAACATAGCGTTAGCAGTCCTACTCATTTTGGGTCCTGTAGTTCGTATTTAAAGTGGTTCAAGTTAATTATACTGAGTATTCAGTTTGGTACTTAACCAAATTTTACCCTAATTATGGCAAAATACGGTCCTAGGGCCAGTCTATGCCCCATTTTGGGAACTTCTAGTTATCATATTATTTTAATTATTTTTCTAATGGTTCATCATCAAGTTTACCCCGTCTCCACCAAATTTCATAAGATTTCGAGTTGTAGAAAAATTCTAAAAATTCCAGAAGCAGCAGCTGTCCAACTAGTGATTTTCGGACAGTTGTCACAACGACCTACTTTAAACTATATTAAATATTTTATTATATTTTTCAAACATTTTTATATAAAACTAGACTCATTTAGCTTCAATCTGGTTTTTGAATCACCTAAATCGGAGTTATAACGAAAGAGATATGATTTTTCAAACTTGGAAAAAACGCGCAGAAAACGAGCTGCCTGACCGCTGTACGGACGAGGCCTCGCCAACTCGGCGAGGTCCTCGCCGATCACTGACCAATTTGGCAAAGGCTTGCCCCAGGGGCGAGGTCCTCCCCCCCAGGGATGCCGGAAACATGTGGGACCCACCTCGGATCCCCCCAAATTGAGTCGTTTGGGCCCACGAGTCCGTCGAGGCGTTTATCGAGTCTCATTTGCAAACCAGAATGAGTTACGTGACAACATATGATTTTGGGGTAGGAGAAGCTAATCTAACCAAATAACCTATCTACATCATGAGATTTCAAGAATTCCATAATCAAAATCCCATTTTATGCATGTATGAACCATTTATAGTAAGTTTTAGTTTAAGTATAGTTCCTCACCTTTTAAACTTTAGGTTTTATGTCTAATATGAAAGTACTTGGAGAAATTTGAAGAATGATGTGGTGAAAGGTGAGATTTTGAAGGAAATGGGTTGAAAAGCGATGTTTAGACTTTGGTATTGAGCTCTAAGAGTGGTATGGTTGACCCATTGCCTAAGGACATCTAATTCTAGGTTGGCAAAAATCTGGGGTGTTACAATTAATGTGCTTCCTGATCTCACCATGCAAATCATGAATATACCGCGCAAATGCGTCTGCAAACTCAGATGGCCTACGTGAGACAGACATAGGTATAAGATCTAAAGGCGTTCTAGGCTTATACCCAAGTACTATCTTGAATGAAGTCATTCATGTGGATCTATTGATTGAACTGTTATATGCAAACTCGGCTATGAGTAAAACCGCATCCCAAGTTCTAATATGGTCTCCCACCAGACATCATAACAGATTCCCTAAGCTTCGATTAACAACTTTCGTCTGACAATCAGTCTAGGGATAGTATGTCTAAGAGAACTGCAACTTAGTTCCCATCATGTGCCATAGAGTTTTCGAAAAATAACTCATAAATTGCACATCTCTATCTGACACAATGGTCTTCGACAAACCATGTAAACGAACAACCTCCCCAAAGAATATCTTAGCCACGTTAGTGGCATCAGACGTTTTAGAACATGGAAAGAAGTGGGCTATTCTCGAAAAACGATCCACAACCACAGATGGAATCGTGCTTTTTTTATCGTCTTCGGAAGCCTAAGCACAAAATCCATACTAACATCAATGCATGGGGCGTTGGGAACTGGCAAATGAGTATATAATCATGTATTCTGCTTTCTTTGCTTTGCCAGCTGACAAGTCATACATTGCCCTACAATGTTAGCCACGTCTCGCTTGAGACTTGGCCAATAGAAACGCTCCTCTACAAGGGCAATAGTCTTATCACGCCCAAAATGACCAACTATCCCTCTAACATGAAACTCCCAAACAAGAAAGTCACGGAGGGACATACAGGATATACACAATCTATTGCCTCTAAACAAAACCCATTGACCAAGATAAACTCACTACTACCCCTAGACTAACCACCTAACAACGATGTGTACACCTCTACAAAATCTGGACAACTAGGATAATCTTCCTTTAATTGATCAAACCCAGTGACTTCTACGATCATTGATTGGAGTAATGCAACCCTAAGACTCGGTGATCGGCAAGTTTATTCTCGACCCCGGCCTTGTGCTCATGGATATGATTATTGGTATCCTATCGGCCGATATGGCCGTATCGTATCTGTATTGGCACAAGCCGATATGCGATACGGGGTCATATCGGCCCGATATGAATACGAACCAATACGCCCATAAAACCCCATATTTGAATTATTATTTTTTCACTCATGCCTCTTCTTCTTTTCATTTAAACCATGGAAGAATCTTAAAAACTCATTTTAGGCTAGATCTAAACCTATTTTGGGATCAAAACAAATGATTTGAATGAGATTCGACAAATTGAAATGAAGTAGACCATTACGGGAAAAATCCAAAAGAATGGTAAACCTTCACTTGCTTTTTTATATTTTCATCTTCTTTTTGTTATATTTCCAATGTAAGAGGCCATTGTTTACCAAACCATCTTTTATTTGTGTTCAATTAGGTCCCATTCAATTGACCTTCAACGAACAACATTCTCATCAAAGAATGGTTCGATACATCATTGAACACATGGTCAAAACACACATACAAAAAAAAAGGAAGATTCTTGGATATCTCATTTTCCCCTATTTTTCTAATATTTTCCATTTTTTTATTTTGAAAAAAAAAATTTCTAACCGATACAGATTGATACAGGCCAATACTGATACACGACATCGTACCATATCATTTTCCGTTGGGCCGATATGCCGACCGATACCGACATTCAGAACCATGTTTGTGCTTCAACACAAAAGTGTACTCCTAAAGAAACTTGACCCACTTGGCATGCCTTAGGTTCAACTTCTTTTGGGAGTCAAGGTAGCACAAAGCCTCATGGTCAAAGAATAAGACGAACTCTTACGGTAACTGATGCAGGGACATGTGATGACCTAATCTTAAATGCATGTATAATTAGGTTAAAGAATATTCAAATAAATACACCAATTAACTAACCATTTCTAGTCAAATGGATTAGGTAAATTTCAAAACAAAGATGAGGTCATTAGCATAAAATCGCGTAAACAGTAAAAAGGGAGGAACTAAGGATATGAGGATATCCCAGATCTAGCATAAGTCAGTCCACAGTTCAGTTTGGATCTGATCCTACTGACTAACCATCCCTCTTTTTCGTTCAAACTAGAAAGAGGATATCCAGAGAAGAACAAAAGGGGTGAAGAATGAAGAGTTCAAGATGAAGAAGGCACAGATCCTTTTGTCATCAAAAGAAAAGGAAGATGATTCTTACCTTTTCTTGCACCTCAAAGATCTAGAAAGAAGGAAACCTGAAATCGGAGTGGAATCCTCAACAACCAAGGGTCAATCATGAAACCCCAATCTCTGGAATAAAGAGGAAGAAAACAGACGAATTTCTATTAATTCAATAATAATCAAAATAAGGTTTCTCACAACGTATATATAAGCTATGAAAAAAGTAAAAGTACACTAAAGCGCCTGAAAACAAGAAAATTAACAAAAAAGACGAAAAGTAAAAAGAGTGCAATAAAACCCCTGAAATAAGGAAAAGAACAAAAAAGCCTAACTAAAACACCCATGTGGTAGGGTGTGAAATTCGACCCATGGATCTATGGTTAGGGTGTGGTCATGTCACTCCTGCACTCATAGCACGTCAGAAAACGGGTCCAATGGACCCAACGTCCATCCACATCAACTCCTTCGTTCTAGTACTCTGTCGGCGATGCCTCCTCCTCCGGTACACTCTAAAGGGTGCACCACTGATGTCCGCATCAGTAACAAATAGTGTCATTAATTGTGCAAAGACTGCACTACTGCATAAAATTGCTTGTCATGGGTAAAATACTTTTGTTTCGCTTCACTCAACTTCTCACTAAAGAAAGCAACAGGGTGCCATTCTTGACTAAGCACTCCTATACCTACACCAGACATATCACATGCAACCTCAAAAACCTTGGAAAATCCGAACGTCGCATGGAGCTTGTCATCCTAACTTTAACCTCCTTGAACACCCTAGAGGCTGCTTTAGTCCATTGGAACTCTTCTTTCTTTATGCAATCAGTAATGCGAGCCATAATACAACTAAACCCTCTAATGAACTACCTATAAAAGGTGGCCAAGCTATGAAAGCTACGCACCTCATGAATATTGCGCAGCTCAGGCCAATTGACTATGGCATTGACCTTCTCGGGATCCACATACACGCCTTCAAATGACATGATAAAACCTAAAAAGGTGACACTATTGGACAGAAACAAACACTTCCTGGGGGTGGCATACAACTTCTCTGCCCTAAGGATCTCACACACTTGCCTCAGATGGTGGAGATGTTATTCCTTAGTCATGCTATAGATAAGCATGTTATCAAAGTACACGATTAGGAAGTTCCCCATGAAGAGTCTCAACACCCGGGTCATCACACCCATAAATGTACTCGAGGCATTAGTCAACCTAAAAGGCATGACTAGTCACTCATACAGCCCATCCTTCATTTTGAAAGCAGTCTTCCATTCATCACCTAGCGAATGTGAATCTAGTGACACCGACTCTTGAGGCCTATTTTAGAGAAGATGGTAGCATTGGTCATCATGTCCAACATATCGTCAAGACGCGATATGGGAAACCGGTACTTGACGGTAATCTTATTGATGGTCTTACAATCCACACACATGCGTCGTGTGCCATCTTCGTTGGGCGTCAAAAGGACAGGATTTTTGAGTTTTGCATGCTCTACTGGGTTCATTCTGTAATAAGGTTTGGGAGAGTCAACTTAGGGACAAGATCAATGACATGTTGGATGTCCCTCACGGGTGGAAGTTCATTCAGGAGATCATCAGGAAAAACATCTCTAAACTCATCCATCACCGAAATCACATCACGGGATAACTCTAAACTAATATGGGGCGTAGCCGCTCTAGTCACAAGGGCATACACCTCCGAATCCGATCTAGTCTCTTTCTCGAACTCTTTCGCATTAATAATATGAAGAGACTTACGCTTGGACTTCCTCGAAGTACCAGGATCACCCTTCTTGGTGGCCGCCTCCTTTTCTGGAGTGTTCTTGGGTGGTAGGGGGCTCAATCTAATTTTCTTGCCCTCAAACATGAACGTTTGTATATTCGAGTGACCAAATATTATAACATCCAAATCAAACAACTAGGGCCTACCTAAGAGGATGTGGCCGACATCCATGAGAACCACATCGCACCACAACGAATCCTTATACAATCCAAACTGGATGGGGATAAGACATCGCTATGAAACCGTAATAGAGAACTCATCAACCCATGACACTGTAGGGCTAAGGGTGAGACTCAACTTTCAAGCCCAGTCGACTAGCGGTAATGGTAAAGACCACGTTGGCACAGCTGCCACCGTCCATGATCACTTTACAATTCTTTTCTCCAACCTTGGCATAAGTGTAAAAGATCATGTTCCTGCGCCAATCATCATTTTCTTTAGCCTGGGCAAAGGTGCATCTGACAACTACGAGTGTTAAGATCTCCTGCTCATCAAACTCCTCATCACTAGCACCAATGTCAGGCTCATGTTCCTCTACATTGAAATTGCTCCAGTCCAGGCATCCTCATCTATGTCATCTATCATAAGAGTTAAACCTCTTTCTTTGTTCAGGCATTCCTTTGCGAGGTGACCATACTTATTACAACGATAACACTGCATGTACTCACTTCCCTTTGAACTAGTGTTGGCTAGACTCTTACATTTAACATCTTTGTTATAGATGGGAGCACTAGTTAGGGGCTTAGTCTGGCTTCCAGGGTTAGGTTTAGCTCGCTGAGGAGTAACCTTGCCACTAGAATCCCTAGCCCCAACCCGATACATGATTGGTTGCACTAGGTATCACTCAAGCTCATCTACCTTAAGATAGGTCTCCTTTAGTGTACGAACATCACAAGGGATGAGCTCACGCCTAATGTCAGCCCGAAGGCCCATCCTAAAAGAGTCAGAGTCACTGAAGGGTGCTCATCAATGTCACATCACATCATATATTCCTCAAAACTTGGTGATGTAATCCGTGACAGGCATCGACCCTTGTCTCAAGGACTGCCACTGGTCCAAAAGACACGGTAGGAAAGCAGGAGATATTTTTCTCTAAGGACCTATTTCGTCTCAACCCATGATGTAATGGGCTCATCTCCATGCCACTCAGCCTTCCGTTTCGTACTGGTCCAGAATAGCTTAGTTTGACTAATCAACTTCATCTTTACGAAAATCACTCGACAACGATCTGGCATATCATACCACTCAAAGAAGTGGTCCATTTCAGCTAGCCAATCAAGGAAATCCTTCAGGTTCAAGTGGCCATCAAAGCCGGGAGCATCAACTTTGACGCTCTTCATAACCCTATCCTCAGGGTTGTAATGATCTTGCGACTCTCTACGGGGTGTGTGGGTGTGCGGTCCTACATGACCCACTCCATGACCAAAGTTCCTATGATGACTCCTAATGGGCTTTATTTGGACTGGACCCTATTCAACTGGGTCCTCATCTGCTGGCTATCCTACCTGAGACTGGTGGTCTTCCCTAGTGATAGCCTCTAGCCGCGTGATACGATGGTTACTGATAGGCAATTTTACGACAATGGTCCTATTGTGAGTCTCAATGGCCGTAAGACGACGGTTAATCATTTCGAGAGCCTCGGTAATCTAATCTGGGTTCACGGTGGGGAATAGACCAAAACCACAACCTGTTCGTGTTTGCATACACTAAACGACCCTAAGGAAAGACAATCCAGACTCTATAAGGACTATATTATGAATGCAATGCAAAATTTAGATTTGACACCACCTAAATGTGACACTAAAAAAAATCAGATTTGATGGTGCTCAATGAGATACTAATCTAGGCATGTAATGGGGTGCTTGTAGATTCTAAATGCACCTAACAACTCTCGGTTCGAATGGGGAACACTAACCTACGCTAGAACCTCACTCTGATACCAAATTTGATGTAGATGAGTGAAACTAGCCTAGGATGAATGATGTGAGATCAAACTACATATCAATTTAAGCGTTTAACAAGTAAAATCAAGCACATCCACATTATAAGTTATGAAAATTCAGATTAACCACTCAATGGACCTAGGCTATCACATACACTGTGCATGAAAGTATAAAATATCACAAGTGGCCCACTTGAAAGTTGGGACTTCCAATCTAGCATAGGTAGGGCAACATTCACATGAAGAAATAGTGGCACTATAAAAATCAGATATAGGGAAAATGGGTTTGTTTGAAAATTGGATTTTTTGGAGGTTTTGGGAATCGAGAGTCAAGGTTTAGGGATTTTGGGAATTTGAGACTTACAGATTTAGGGACTTGAGAGTTTTAGGAAATTGGGGATTACGGTTTTAGGTTTAAGATTGACGCTAGGGTGAGCAAAAGGGTAGAGAGGATGATGTAAGGAGAAGGAAGATATAAAAATACAAGGGGATCGGGTTGTCCATACGGACGAACGTGTAGGTTTGATGGATGGTTGGGTTTTGATGGATAAAGGTTTTAAAAAAATGGATGCGGGATGAAAAGGTTTTGGTTTTAGAGGAGTTGTTGAAAAAGGAAGAAGAAGAAAAGTTAAGAGAGTTGTGTACCTTGTTGGAGAAGAGAAAGAGTAAGAAGAGAACTTTGGAGTCGTCCACCACCAAGCAATCTTCTAGTCCTTCCACAATCCGATTAGAAGGGATGGTTTTCTCACAGATCCTAAGGGCCTGTTTGGATTCACGGTTAAGGGTGTATTGCATTGTATTAATGGGCCTGATGTGACATTAACACTGTTTGGTTCGGAGTAGTCGACCCTGGTATACCACGCGCGCGAATACATGGTCGAGCCAAAACTTTTAATGGGCGGTATTGTACTGTCAGAGGCATCCGCTGCCATCTGTACAATGTCTTCATAGCGTTGTAAACGCATACCGACTAATTTCAAAAAGCGTCAGAATGTTTGCCAGTAATCCTGCTCAAACAGAGTAGCCGCATCCCATGTTCAACACCCAAAACTTTAGCCGCCTCTCTTCTCCAGCAAGGTTTGAAAAAACCATAGCCACCATCCTATTACCATCATCGCAAAGCCGTCGGCCCCTTGCATCTTGCGGTTGAACTCATAACCACCAACGACCGGTAACCGGAATCCATGGTTTCCTTCTCAATGCCGTTGATTGCAAACCATAATGGTAGACGTGACAGGGATTTAGATGGAAGAGGATGATGGTATTGGCGCTAGCGCTGAAGAAGATGAAGGAAGAGATGGTGGGTCTGTCGCCGGGTTCCAATGGCCACACGGCCTTGTAGCAGCGACGACAACAATTGATGACTGCCGGTTTCAATGACTGAAACGCAGCTGCACCAACAGACGCCGGAGAAGATGACGACACTGATGCCGCTGTTGTTCCCTTTGAAACGCAGCGGGCGAACCCTAATCGCAGTCGCTGCCTCTGTTAGTAGCACCGATGATCGATGATCCTGCCTCCATAGTTGTCGGCGTACGAAAAAGGATTTATTTATTTTTATTTTTTTGGAATCTGTAAGTCCAAAAGTTAGCCGGGGTTTTCACCCCGATCTTATTGATTTCATTGCCAGTGATCATGGCTGCCAACGAAAGTTGTAAGTTACCATTCATGGTGGCGGCTACCATGATTGTTGGAGATGAATGCTCACAACACTACATGAATCCAGGGAAAAGAATCCTGATGAGGCCCAATGTTCTACCCCCGATGGCTATGGATTTTTAATCTGTAATGCTTGGATAGCAAGGTATGGCAGCCGCTTGTTATTCGGCAAAATCCCCTTTTTAGGACTGGATGCAATGTGTGGCCTTATACTTCGTTTCCAAACATTGATCTGTACTAGAAATTGTATACATGCTAGGACAATACATCCTATCCAAACATTGTTTAGTGGCACATTTCTAATGGATGTATTCTAAATATCGCCCAATGTATACATGAACAGTACCAGAATACAATACAGTACAACCAAAACGTGAATCCAAAAACGCCCTAAAAGAAGATGAAGAACGGTTTTTCTCAAGAGAGACCAGTTTTTTGTTTTCTTTTCCTCCAAGCACCATTAGGGTTGGGCGTCCCCCCCCTGCTTCTATATCAAAAATACCAAAATTTACAAAATTGTCATCTACTTAAGAATTATGGCCCATAATCCAAAACAAGCACACTAAAACACCTAAGTGCAATCCCAACTATCTAATAAATCCTAAAATAACAAAAAAAAAAAAACAAAACAAACAAACAAACAAAAAGAAAGCAAGATCCTCTTGCGGCCCGATGTCTCAATCAACAAGATCCAACAGTCTGATTGACACAAAAATAAAAACCTATGACTAAAACTCTTAAGCAGCCCACAGGCATCATCCCAATCTGGGGTCATGTCCAATGCATGTGGGGATCTTCAAAGTGGTCCCATGGGCCCCATCCAGAATTTGTTTCCCATCCACCTAGAGGGTTGCGCTGATGTCGGTGGTCGCCTCCACCTCTGGTATACTCAAGTAGGTCCTCTGATGTCCCCATCAAAAAGTCCCCAAATTTCATAACCCAAAGCCATGAGAAAATGAAAATCCCCAAAGTGCATAAACTCGAAGAAAGTGGAAAACAAAAGGGCCTGTGATGCTAATGATCAATGTAATGAAGGACATTTCGGTTTTTCGCATTGCCTGATTGCATGAAAAATGAAAGATGCCAGAGAGAAAAGGGGCAGAGTAGGGAACTATTACTCAATAATCTTACAAAAGTATGTAATGAGAGAAGACACCCTTGATGGAAAGACATGCAGAAGCTTGTGTGCCTGAAGAAGATGGTAGAGAGAGAGGGAGAACGAGATCGAACGGGTGAGATAGACCTTGTAAGATGCTAAGATGGATGATAAGAGGGAAGGGACTCAGAGGAGAGGAGGCCAGCCTCTCTCTTCGTCACAGTGACTGATGGAGGGAAGGGTGGGGAAATGGGAAAGCGATGAATGGAAATTCCACACGAGTAATAGAAATATGGATTTCTATTTCTATTTTCCTTTATGAAAATAAAGAAGAGGACCCTCTCTCTGTTGGGAGAAAAATATAAAGGAAAAAAAATAAAAATAAAATAAAAATAGCTGGGGTGGCGCTGACCAATTAGGTAGGAGAATCCGATTGCCCATGGAGAATCCGCTGTAATACATGTGTCGCTTCCTCTCTCTCTGGAGAGCTGCTCCCTTCTCTTCTGTATTACATGGTTGTTTCTTCCGCCCGGGAGATCAACATTGCACATCTGTTTCCCACGCCGTTGTCACCCAACCCTTCCATCCATCCATCCTCCTTTTTTATTTTTTCTGACATGCGCGTTCGAGTGGCATGTAGCAAGCCCCTGTTAAGGAACGGGGATTGCATACTGACACCGGCCACCGCGACTGGGTACTGAACGGTGCTATGTGGGCTCCACCATGGCACATGTATTTAATCCGCGCCGTCCTCATATCTGATTTGGAGACTCTTAGCCCTTTGAAATGGCCCAGAGTCTTAAATGGTACAACTCAAGTTGTTATTACAATCAGCCCCGCGTGACTTTGATAAATTGACTGCGTTTACCATGCTATAGCTGCAATCAACTGATTTCAAGTTTATTAGAAAGATAATTTAGTAAACTTTTCAATGAACCATAAAGCATCTTGACGCAGGGAAGGACGTGAGGTCGAGCACTAAAGATGATAAATATTTTGAATCCACGGAATTTCTCTGGACTCCTCACAGAGACTTCTCAAATCCATGAGGAAAGAAAACAGACACTAGAAAAGAATTTCTAATAAATTCGAAATTGATTAATGAATGAATAAAAACGACTTTACAACCCTTTAAATAAGGGTACCAAGCAATCGGAAAGAAATCAGAAGCAAACTACAACTAAAACTCCTAGAATCCGCAACTTACTATAAATAGTAAACTTACTATTTATAGACGGTCGTGATGTCTACTAGTGCGCAAGGTTTTCGGCCAAAAATAGTAAGTGTCCTATTTGGCTTCACCAAACTGTTCTCCTAATTATCCTAAGGACTTTTCATGTTGGACACAACTCCTAAACCCCAACGGATGAAGAGCTATAAACAAACTAAAACTTACTATTTATAGTAAAAACGAAATTAAAATAGGGAAATGACCTTCGATCAGGGGTTTCTCGCAAATCCGGGCTGCACAACCCGGCATAGCAGGGTTGGTTGTCTAAAGTAGCTCGTTCTACCCCAAATTCATATATTTTACGTCAAATAACTCATTTCGAATTGCGAGATACACCCGATATAAGGTCCGATGGTCCGGATCACTTCTGTCGCTGACCATGCCTTTTCTGACCCATCTTGGCCATGAAATTGTCCGCGACCTGCTCTACATCACATCTCTTGAGGAAGAGTCATTTCGTCTTTTATCATCTAACTCAAAATGTGTCTTTCGCAGGGTCAATTCCACTTCAATTCTTAATTGAGTGTGCAAAAACCCTCATTTTGTTATCGACCATGGCGCAACTTGGAAAGATGACTTTTTATGCCTCAGTAGATGCCCTCACTTGGACCTGGTAGGTGATCAATACCTGGTCTGACTACAATGGTCCAGTAAAGCAGAGGGTATGAGCATTTTGAGAGCCTATTTAGCCCGTGTGTGAAAAGACACCCAACCATCGTCAACATTGTGAAATGTGTTGTCTTCTTCATAGTGGGCCCTCAAAAGGTTTCAAAGGCCAGTCTCATTATCCCCATGACTTCTTGGTGTGGTCCACATGAGCTTTAGATTTACCTCATTTTGGGCTCATGTTCCGTAAACGCCCTACCCAAAACGAGAATAAACAACACTTTGAGCTTCAAATCAGCTTATATATTTTTTTTAAAAAATATCATATTAACTTAAAAATAATCTAAATCCAAATTAACCAAATGAGGAGCATCCTCGTCAAGTCCCGAAAACAATTGATGGGCCAAATTAGTAAATGAAGGACCCGACCAATCTAATCACAAACAAAATGATCGAACCATCAAGAAACCCTGACCGTGCAACTCTACGATAAAACTGCTTTTAATCAAGCCAATAAACATGGAAAATCCAAACGGGTCAAAAGTCGAAAGGGTCCTCAACACCTCACACAAAAACTCATCGGATACGATCAACCAACGCCAAATACAGTGAAGATCAGGTCAAGGCCACTCATTCTGGACTTAAAAACCTTAAAAACTTGCTGAATTTAATAGCTAATGTATGGTCTTTACTCACACCTCAATGGTAGACTCACAAGAGTTTCAACATGAGGCCGTGGGTTTAAGTAATTATTGTGGTGAAATCCCACCTTGGTGTGAATGTGTGGGTGTGAGTGCATGTGTAAACAAAACAACTAATGTGTGAAAAAATAGATAAAATGAACTCTTTTCATCCAAGAAAAACTCTCCTCCTTAATTAGTCTCCCTTAAATCTCTCCTCCTTAATTAGTCTCCCTTAAATAACACAATGTTGAGGTGTGAAGATATCGTTTCCAAGTTATGTTGAGATCAAGTTAGTATGGCTATTCTTGTATACAAAGTGACCATGATGGCATAGAAAGCATATTTCGTGTCGGACGATGACAGGTCAAGCCATCTGTAATCAATGTGATTTATAATTCATTAGAAAAGTAGTCAAACGATCTTTATAACAAGCTTAAGTTTGCTTCGTTCTGAGTTATGATGAGGAAGATCTAATATGTTTACATTGGGTTTCACATCCGCATTTAGAGCTGGTAATTATGCCAGATGAATTTCAACGCTTGCATTAACTTGCACGGCAGTCAAATGCGAACCCCATGCTACCATGTGTCACATGTCGAAATGACTGCCGAAACTCAAACATCAAATGTCCCATCGCATCTCTCAATACGAAGGGACGGGGGACATTGTTTGCATCCATTTTCAGTGCTTAATGTAGACTAATGAAAGCGCTGACAACAGATATTAGACAAATCGACTTGCTTTCCATGGGTGCCACTCTCGAGGGCTTTTGGGGCTTGAGTTGTGATTGAGAGAGTGTAAGTTTGACTAGGGTCACCACTAATAAATTATTCGTTTCTATAGTCAGCTAGACCCTATAAAAACATTAGGATAGAGGATCCATAGATTCTAAACCCTAATATGATTTCATTAGTTTGTAACCAGAGATTATTAGTAAGGGATCACGGTTACAAAGTGGGAAGTTGTTAAGCACCCACTCTGCCCGTGCTTTCGTACAATCTCTACTTCACATGATTTGACTATTCTTCAGGGTTAAGGATCAATTCTCGTATGTAAATTGTGTATGATGTATGTAAATTGCAATGCTTGTAACAAAAATATAAATTAATCAACAGGGTTTCTAATGAGTAAGATTCAATTATATCGGCAAGCCGCAAAGCATACTCCCAAGATAATTTGGTGCAAAAGTGTGTTTGAATGAATGAGAGAAGTGTTGCACAATGCAAATGATTGGACTATATTAAGCTTGATTGCATATTAAAAAGCTAGATGGATGGTAGTGATGCAAGGGTTGGATTGAGAGACTTGCATTGAGATATGGATGACTCTGATGGTTGAAGTTGGGCTAGACGAAGCTTGACCCGGGCTGCACTCTTTCCTCTCCTTAGTAAAAGGATGGAGTGGCTAGGCTAAGGCTTGAGGGGGAGTGGATAAGCGCAAGGGATGATTGAAATGAGTGTGGGATTTTAAAAGGGATTTTTTATTATTATTATTGACATGTAAAGTGAAGGGGGTATTTGTAGGGGGGTGTGTGTGTGTGTGTGTGTGTGTGTGTGTGTGTGTGTGTGTGTGTGTGACTCTAGGCAAGCTTGAGGCTATCAATGGTTTGGATGGATGGGATTTGAGAGTGCCATGTAGCAACATCTCATGAGTTGAATTTAAGGGTATAAGGTGTAATTTTAGTACAAGGGAGGGGTTATTGGAGTAATTTGACTTTTTGCACATGCTTGGGATTTGTAAAGGTGCATGCGTACAGACGAACAACTCATAAAAGAATGGAATGTGCCACGCGGTGAGCGACACCCCGGGGCCACTCATCATTTTTAGATTTGGCTTTTGAGGGATGCTCCTTACACATATATGGGGAGGCTTGGCCATCCGGGGCTGCTTTGTTGTCTCCCTCTGTATTCCGATTAAGCTTGGAAAGTGGACTTGGACCAGATGGGTTTTGGAACTAGTTTAACAAGGTGAGTTAATTGGGTAGGTTATGTGGGCTCACTCAATGGGTTGACTTGGTAGGTTGACTCAGCGGGTTGGGTTTTTTTCCTAAGGCTTAGTTTTTAGGGTTAGGTTTCTGTCAGGTTTATGTGACTAGGTAGATTGGGTTTAAGGTTGATTCTTAGAGTTTTAAAGTTTATAGGGTTCAGGGCTTAGTCTGCATTAGGGTGTAGGGATTAGGTGTCACACCCCAAACTCAGAAATCGGGCTTATAAAATCTCCGATCGCCAAATCCAGTGCCGACCGCCTCCGTAGTATCCCATTCTCAGATTCCGGCACCCATATACCAGGTTCCGATCCTGGGATCCTATAATGAGGATTTTTAACATTAATTTATTTTGTAATAAGCATAACCATAAGCATAACCCACGAACAATAACCAAGACACCATCAAAAAAATCACAATGATCAAAAGCTTTAAGTTACAATGCGCATAAAGGAAAATACAATGATAATAATAACAGAAACTCCTGAAGCTCTACTGCATGCTCCTGCTCCTACTAAGCTACATCTGCGTCTTGGCGTCACCTGTAAGCAACGGTCGTGCATAAGCTTATAGAAAGCTTAGAGGGTGGTGAGAGTGTGTGCGCAATATAAGCGTGCTCATAATACAATACCAGAGTAATGCGGAATATGTCGGCAAATCCATGAATACTATCAGTTATACCAAGACTATACAATGCAAGGCATGAATACTATCAGTCATATCAAGGCCATGCGATGCAAGGGTGGATTCTATCGGCCACACCAAAGCCATGTGATGCGAGATGTAACTCAAGCATACCAACCTCATTCGAATCTACGTATCAATGCAGCTCATCACTAGAGCATCAAATATTAGTACAGATCTCACTTTGGATAATCACCAGGGTTTAGTTCACTCTACGCCAGCTTTCTGCTCGTATCTGAGCACACAACTAAGTAAGTGAAAGAGACCTCACTATCTGTCTGCCAATATCAGGCCCATTCCTCAAGCTGTTTAAACTTAACCTAGATATTGCCCCCTCACTCAGGTGGGTAAGGTTACACCCCTTTCCAAACGACACAGTGGGAGATGTGTCCTACTCGTATACGGCCTTCGTGCACTCATGTATCCACTCAGTCTCGACGTTAAAGTCATCTTCCGATACCATCAGGTTTAGAGATTTTCACCCAGGGACATCTATAGTGCCTTGATGCTAATAACAATATTTTTGGTATCTGAACATGGCATCCGTGATATGCTTGTGAAGGCCACGGCCCTAATGTTGCTAGGGCATACAATAATCATGTCACATAGATGTGAGATACATATCCAGTCATACAGTAATCCTCCGCGTACCGCGTGCTCATGTGGGTAACTCCTATCAGTGAGTCCCATAAACAATCTGCCCAATGACATGTGCTATGATCAGTCACTCATCATATCAAGTATACATATTGTAAGACCCGTATCCTAAACCGTACCATTCCGTTGGCTTCAGCGGTCCTCCCGGTCGAATTCTGGCAACCTTCGACCGGTATCTGACGTTTGCGCGTGATCCTAAGCCGGGTCTCGCATACCAAAGTCAGCTCGATCCGAAACTTGTATTATAGCGATCGTGCCATCGCCGCGATTCTAACACTATGACTCGCGCACCGAACCAATACCCAGGCTAGAAGTTGTGGGTCCACGTTCATTTCGAAGAAACGTCGCGCATTGAGAATTTTGAGGGAATCTCTATAATGTGTCCCATCAATCAATCAACCACCTAAGTCAAGTACAACCCATATCCTAAGTATAAGCACCCATCCCTCTTTCTCCACAAAGTCAACTCTCTCTCCCCTAACCATCCCTCTTTTTACAATTTTCAACCACAACCATGCCTCCCCATCAACCTTCCTTACAACCACCATTCCACCCATCCCTTTTATCCTTTATTTTCTCTTTATCTCAATTCTTAAACACTCTTCCAAGCATCCCACGTCCAACCTCTCTTCTCTCCCAAAGAACAACAACAAGTGTGGCCCACTTTCCCTAATCTCTCATCTCTCATCCACACCATCAAAACCCCATCAACTTCCATCAAAAGAGAAGGCAAGGAGCTAAGGAGGCTAAGGGACCAAGGGGAAGGCTTAGAGGTGGGTGATCTACCGTTGATCTCAAATTTTGGGGCCACTTGTTGTGGGACCCACACGATGTATGCATTGTTTAAGGGAGGGCCCATTAATGGCGGGGTCCCTCCCCTTTCATGTCTCTCTCTCTCTCTCTCTCTCTCTCTCTCTCTCTCTCTCTCTCTCTCTCTATATGATGATGATGATGAAGGGGTGTGTGGCCCATATAGTATGTGTGTCCCACCATGGAGCATATATTTAATCCATCCACCTTCATGTGGGACTCGCCTGATGGATGTGTTGGATCTACTCAATCCAGCCCATTAGTGGGCTCAGACGGAAGGAAAAACACAAATCTCAGGTGATCTAACAGGTGGGCCACGTCCATGTGGGTCCCACTATGAGCCTGTATTGTCCATGTCGTCCAACGTCCCTGGACGCTGGATGTGGGATGAGGCTAACATGGAGTGTGTGTGCTGACATGGGTGAGTACTAATAAGCTAATAAAAAAAGGTATATAATATAATATTCATATTTGAACTTTTGGGGTGGGCTGCTCATGTAGGCCCCACCTTGATGTACAAGTCAAATCCATGCCGTCCATTCCATTTCTCAGAATATTTTAGGCGTTGAGTCAAAAAATGAATCCAATCTGACTACCTGGTGGGCCATACCGTGGTATTACCATTAAAACCTACATTGATTCTTTTATTTGTCAAAAATACGTCGCATATTGGTCTCATTTGGTCAGTCAGGGGTCGTAGAATCCAATGGCCGGGTTGGATTTTTCAGATGCAGGCGCTATACATGAAAAACTGTGAAATTTCAAATAATAATAATAATAATAATGTAGCAGCTGACGTTGCTGCTGCCAGCGCCTGCGCGCTGACGGACGAATGGCCTGGCAGGGACCCAGGTCCCAGCCGTGGGCCCCACTATGATGTGTTTCAATCATCAATACCATGCATTTGTTGGGTCCCCTCTGACAAGTGGGCCACCCCAAAAATCAACCATATTTGGAACTCAAATGGCCCACATCACAGGAAACAGTTGGATTGAATGTTTGCCATTGAAACCCTTTTTGGGGTCAGAAGTTTTGGATCAATATGAAATTTGTTTTTCCTCCTCAATCTAGGTCCGTGTGACCTTATCCACCGGTTGGGTGGAAAATAAACATCATCGTGGGCCCAGGTCCATGTGACCTTATCAACACGTTGGGCGGAAAATAAACATTATGATGGGCCCCAGGCCCACGTGACCTTATCAACTGGTTAGGTGGAAAACAAACATTATGGTGGGCCCTAGGTCTACGTGACCTTACCAACAGGATGGGTGTAAAATAAACACTATGGTGGGCCTCACATGGGACCCACTAATGTATGTAATCCACACCTTCCATTAGTGTGGACCCCACCATGAGGTATGTACCTCGTCTATGCCGTCCATCCTTTCCACCCTTATGGGATCCACCATGATGAATGTAGTGCATCCAAACTGTCCAACCATTTTAAAAATAAATCTTAAGGCTTGAGACTAAAAAATAAGACAGATCTAGAATCAGGTGGTCCACATTATGGAAAAACCATAGGTTTGAACGTTCACCATTAAACCCTTAGGAATTTTAATGGTGGAAATCCTTATCACCACTTATATTTGAGTGTGGCCCATTTGATATACATGTGGCCGATGTGGTGTAGCCCACTTACCATATTTATGGCCCATTGTTGAGGCCCACCTTGATTTGTATGAGGCCCGTCGTTGAGGCCGCCTTAATAGATATGAGGCTCATGTTATGAGGCCCATTGTGACGTATGCAAGGCCCATGTGATTAGACCCAACTTGATATATTTGTGGCCCGCCCACTGAGGCCCACTTTGATATATATGAGACCCATGGTATGAGGCCCATTTGCGTATTGGAGGCCCATGGGTTAAGGCCCAATGAGGTGTACATAAGGCCCATTGTAGCGTAATTCCGCCATGGTATATGTGTTGACCTTTATAGCAGGCTATGCCTTGGGAGCAATGATGGTTTGATGTCCACATTGTAAGGATAATATTGGTTAAATGTCTGCATTGTGACTCTCCCTAGGGCCCATTGATAGGCCCATACTTGTAATGTGTAGGCCGTCTAGGCCCATCTTCGTTATAAACAGAGCCCATCACCACATAACTTGTTTAGTATAGATTCATGATCATACGCATCATATGTATGCCTGATATGAGGAGTGATTGATCATAGCATATGCCTTCGGGTAGATTATTTATGGGCTCCCTGATAGGCGAAGTTGCCCCACATGAGCGTGCGGTACGCGCAGGACTGTTGCATGTCTGGTACTATGATTCATGCACTTGCATTTGTGTGATTGTGATTATTGTATGCCCTAGCGACATCAGGGCCATAGCCTCCACAGACACATCATGGGTGACTGGATTAGATACCAAAAATATTATTACTAAGCATCGGGGCGTCATAGATGTCTTTAGGTGAAAATATCTAAACGCGATAGTACCAGAGGATGACTCCAACGTCGAAACCAAATGGGTATATGAGCGCACAAGGGCCGATACCAGGAGGCCGTGTCTCCCACAATATCGTAGTCGGTTGGAAAGCGGTGTAGCCTTACTCGCCCGAGGGTAGGGGCAATACTAAGCTGAGTCTGACCAGCTCGTGAATGGATCCGCTATCGACGTGCCGGATAGGTATTGGCAGACTATTGGTCAGGCGGATAGTGAGGTTTCTTACGCTCACTTGGACTGTGTAGCTGGGAGAGCGGCAGTGCCATTTGGAGTGTACTAAACCCCGATGATTATCCAGAATGAGAACTATACCGATATTTGATGAGTTGTATGAGGATTTGGATGAGAATTGGCATGCTCGAGTTGCATCTCGCATCGCATGGTCTTGACATGGCCGATAGCATTCATATCTTGCACCGCATAACCTTGGTACGGCTGATTACATTCATGTACTCATTAGCATGATTCCGCATTACTCTGACCTTGCATTCTGAGTACGCTTATATTGCGTACACACTTATACCACCCTCTAAGCTTATGTACGATCGATGCGTGCAGGTGACGACAGGACACAGCAGTAGTCTTACCATAGTTGGAGCATACAGTCTGCAGTTTGGAGCACACAGTCAAGCTTTTGGAGTTTCTGTTATTTGCATTATCTTGTATTTTCCTTCAGATGCATTGTACTCAAAGTTTTTTTATCATAGTGGATTTTGTGATGGTGTTCTTGTGGTTATTGTTCGTGGGTTATGCTTATGGTTATGCTTGTACAGAATCAAAATCATGTTTGAAATCCTCCTTGTAGGATCCTAGGATTGGAACCTGGTATATGGGTGCTGGGAGCCGAGAATAGGGTACTGCGGAGGCTGTCACGCCAGTTCAGCGATCAAAAATTTTATGAGCCTGGTTTCCGAGTTCGGGGCGTGACACATATGATGCGTATGAGCATGAATCATGGAGTTATAATAAGCATGTTATATGGTGATGAACTATCTTCATAACGAAGATGGGCCTAGACGGCCTACACACACAAGTTTGGGCCTAACAATGGGCCCTAGGGAAAGTTACAGTGTGGAAATTTAACCATCATTGCTCTTACAATGTGGACGTCAAACCATCATTGCTCCCAAGGCATGACCTGCCATAAACATCATTACATACATCATGGTGGAATCACACATCGCAATTGACCTCATATACATCACATTCGGCCTCACATACATCTTATTGGGCCTTACTCATGGTCCTTATATACATCACATTGGGCCTCAACCCATGGGCCTCAAATACATCACAATGGGCCTCATATACATCAAGTGGGTCACATCACATGGGCTGCACCAATGGGCCTCATATACATCAAGTATGTATGGTAGGTCCCTGATCTGGACGGTACGAATGAAACATATACATCAAGTGCCCCACATCTAGATGGGCCGCACTAATGGGCCTCATATACATCAAGTGGACCGTATCACATGGGCCACATCAATGGGCCTCATATACATGAAGTGGGCCATAACAACTGTAACGCCCTGAAAATCAGGGGTCGAGTAGGAGCTCAACTCCTGAGTTCTAACACATCACTTATGCAACATAGATAATGATAATTAAATGTTGTCTGTATTGTGCATTAAACATGAGTGAGATTATACCAAAACAACACATCATACCTCAGATACGATTAATTATGTAAGCGGAAGACTGTGATAAGTGTACAGAGCATATAAGTGAAGGTAAGTCTCTTGAGTATGATCATGTTACCAGGTCAAGTAATTACATGTAAAATTCTAAATTTTCAAAATGTGTAATGTCATCTAGTCAGCATCCCAATGAACCCCGTCGATCAGAGCGGTATACATAAACCTGCCTGATAACTGCATATAGGAGCACACCTCCTCATCATCATAAAAGTCCGGCTCTACCTCGAAAGCATTGCCATCATCTGCATCTATAATAGGGTCTGGTTGGTGTTTAAAACACTGTCCTAAAACATGGGAGTGAGTGATCAACTCAGTGGAATAATAAAGCAAAGGTTAACATGTTATCAATTCAGTCAAGCAGTAATGATAAAGCAGTACAACACTCATGTCCTAAGTACTCTTATTAATGCAAGCATAGTATGTTATAATGATGCATACCCTTGCCTGCACTCCCTCTTGCAATAACTTCTTACGATCGTGGCATGCACCACTCCCACTGTGCTCTTCCACGCCAAAGGCACAGCAATGCGGTGCATGAACATACTTACAGAGTTCTTATTAGACCTTTTCATACAGCAGGATTGGGAAGCTAAGGTACCTCCCTTATATCATTTTTCAAACAATGATCCATTCTAGGGTCATCAATCCTAGGTAGTCTCATACGATGTTGCGGTTCCAAGTCGTTACAAAGGGCTCGTCACCTCAATGCAGGCCTAGCTTATAGTCTAGTTACTGCGGAAAGGCTCATTGCCTCAATGCAGTCTCAGAGTATACTCGAGGTCACTATTAATGGCTCGTCACCAAGTCGTAGGCTAACAACTCGAATACCGTGTCCCATACCACCGTTTTCGGCTCACGAGCTTGGGTTGCTCACTGGACACTACGGGTGGCTCGTCACCCCGGTGTAGGCCGACAACTCGACCACGGTGTCTCATACCACCATGTCCGGCTCATGAGTCTTAGCAGTTCGAGGTACCAAGGTTAAACGGGTTTTCACTGGTGAGTTTGATACCTTAGATTTAAGCAGTAGCATCCATACATGGTGAACATACATTAGGCCAATCAGGTTGCTTGACAAGCTCGACTGGTACGAGCATACGTCGAGACGATCGACATGGAGCACATAAGCACTTCGTGTAGCCTAACCACTATCAACTAGCAGCCTACGACTCGGATTCCTCGAACCAATCTAGTGTGGCAAACCGGACCTAGCTACTAACCCGAAAATCATTACCGATAGCCTGGACTACTTCGTAGCCCCAACATATTCCAATCATTAGCATATGCATGTAGTAGCCAAAGACAGCATGTGACAACAAAAATTAAATATAAATCTTACTTTAAGCAATTCGACAAAACACATACTACACATGTCATCGTACATAGGCATTTCATCCATACAACACATAATACTAAGATAAGTTATATAAAGGATACTATCACCATAGTTAAGGAAATTGAGAACCCTATCTCAACACCCTTAATACATGCACTTAAACCAACATTTTCACATTCAGGCATTTTATCAAACACTTAGGCTACACATATCATATATATGTAATAAAGTAGTTATAACAGGTATTATAGCGAATTCCTTTACAAAAGGGTCACCATACGTACAACAATCATGTATTCTCAGTCAATATACATGGCAAGCATAAATCATAATTCCATACTCATTTACACATTTCAACAAACACATGGAATGCATTATAAATCAACATAGTTTATATATATGCATAATACACAGAAACCCTCGTATCTAAGCATATGTGATAGCAATCAAGCCAGTCATAAATCATTACTGGCATTGAAAGGCTTGAAAACCATAACCTAAACATTTATAGTCTGCACCTTACGCCGATAAACAAGTATCGAACTCAGTTTGTAGATCAAGTCTTTGTCTACGGCACGACGACCACCTATAACATGAAATATGTTAGCTATTTCATCACTTACACAATTTGAAACCCTAAAACAGATTAGGGTTAGGTTTTCTTACCTAAGAACGAAATCGGAATCGCTCATATAGTGATACAGGAATGGTGGTTAAGCACGTGGAGCGGCAGAGATCAAATCCCAAGAACGAACTCCAACTCTCACCCTCACTTTCTCTCTCTTTCCTTCTCTTTTCTCTCTTCTCTCCCTTAGGGTTTTCCAAATTTGTATGGAATGAGAGAGAGAGAGAGGGTTTAAGCCCTTTATATAGGCCTAGAACTGATGGGAATGACTCCAAGGCCATGGTATACTTAGGTTATAGCCAAACGTTGGTTGTTTCAGTCCAATGGAGCTATTTTGGAGGCTCCTTTTCTACATGCGGTCGGACTTAACCTTCCTATCCATGGATCTAGGTCAGGTTAAGTTTTCGGTCGGATCGAGTTTGGGGATCGACCGCGGTAGACCTGTTTCAGTTCACCGGTCACCGATGCTCGATCAGGGTCACAAGCACACTGACCTGTGTTGAAAATTTTTCCTGATCTGAGGGTGTAATTGGGTTAGATTTTAATGGTCTAAATCCTTAGATTTGGCCTGCAAGCGAACCGACTCAATTTACTTAAGTTTCAGTTCATTTCCTAAAGATATTCACATTTCTCACACACTTCACTCTGGGCTCAAGTTGTGCATTTCTGAGTACTATTAGGACTTGATTTCTGAGGTGGTTGTCAAGTCCAGTGAGATGGTCATAACCATATAGTTTTGTAGTAATCGAACTTTCGACGTGCAGTCCAAGTCCAATATGGAGTTTCATGATGCTCCCGAGAGCAATTGGGTTTTGAAATGGATCCTAAGTTTTTAGATAATATAGCGTTAGCGATTCTGCAGATTTTAAGTCTTACAGATCGTATTTAAAGTGATTAGCGCTAATTTACAGGTAATCTAGTTTAACACTTAGTTAATTCATGACTAATTTCTAAAGGATTCGGTCCTTGGTGATCTCTGCCTGAGGTGGTACTTGGGTCTTTGTACGAATTTTTTCGAGACGTTACAACAACGGGCCTCATATACACTAAGGTAGACCGCAACAATGGTCCTCATATACATTAAGGTAGGTCGATTGTCCTAGCGGGACTATCTACACCATTTATCTATTATTAGAGATCATTTTAGAGCATTACCCATAAAAATGAATCATATTGGAAGATCATTTGGACCATACCACAATTAGCAATGGAGATAATGATTTTCCTTACTTAAAATTCACAGGGCTCACCATCATGTTTATTTTCCATCCAATCTGTTCGTACGGTCACGAAGACCTGAATTAAGGAGAAAAATAAATTTCATATTGATCCAAAACTTCTAGGATATTAAAAGGGCTTTAATGGTAGCCGTTTAAATCTCCACTGTTTTCTTCAATGTGGTCCACCTGATATATGGATCTACCTCATTTTTAGTCTCAAGCCTTAAGATGAGCTTGCCGTTTGGATGGATGGTTTGGATGTAACACATACATCTGCGATAGGTCCCACCGTCCAGCCATCTGGACGGTGTGAATTAGACCCATACATCTGGTGGGTCCCATGGAACTTACTGACGCCACTACATCGGCTATATAGTTGGTGTGGTAGTCCAGCCAATTCACTTCCAAAAAGGTGGGTCCCACGTGGGGCCCACCATATACATATGATATATATAATATAATATTATATATTATTATTATTATTTTGTTTTGAGGATCACCAGCGTCTAGGCCCTGGACAGCCTAGATGTAAAACACATAAATCATAGTGGTCCCCGCCGTCAAGACCACTGGACGGTGTGGATATGCATGACGTGTGAGCCCTACACAGATAAACGGTCTGGATTTAAAACATATCAACGGTGGGTCCCATAGAATTCGGTGACGTCACTACAACAGTCAGATAGCTAGTGACCCACGGTTAAGGCCCATATCCTAGCCCGTACCATTCCATAGGCTTCCGCGGTTCTACTCGAATTCCGGCAACTTGCGATCTGTTATAAGCATTTGTGCGCAACCCTGAGTCATATCCCGTATTTCAGAATCGGCTCAACTCGAGACTTGTACCCTAGTGACCGTGTCGTCGTTGTGGTTCCGATGTCGTGTCTCCCACTATGTTGTGGTCGGTTGGAAGGGGGTATGACCTTACCTGCCCAAAAGGAGGGGGCAATGCTAGGCTAAGTTTGACTAGCTCAAGGAATGAGTCCGTTATCGACGAGTCGGGCCCGATATTGGCAGGTGAATAGTGAGGTCTCTTCTACTCACCTTGTTGTGTGCGATAGGGTAATAATCTGGTTTAGAGTGTAATAAACCTCGGTGATTGCCCATAAAGGAACCGTTCTAATATGTGGACTTATTGAGCAAAAATTGCATACTCATTTATTCACTATCCACTCGGGTTGGTGGTGCGCAACTATTTATTATGTGTACCTTTGTATGGTTAAGATTTTAGTTGGGCACGCGACTAACCTGAGGTCAAGGGTTTACCACATTGTGTCTAGCTATATAAACCAGGTATGGGCTAGTCTGGATAAAAGTCCCTTGTGATGAACTCCACAGCTTGCGATACTACGTACTATCATCCTGACTTCACACTCTAGCTTGGTCATTTCATTCGCACCTCATATCACACATTCCGGTATGCGTGGACTCATTAGGATTTGTATATTATTGTATCATCGGCATCTGATATTTGACTTTTTACGTTCTTGCATCGTATAGCCTTGGTACGGATGATTGTATTCGTGGACTTGTCAGTGTTTCCGTTTACTCTAATATCATATGATTCATGAACTTGCCAGTATTTCTGATATTATATGATTTATGGCATTGTACTGTATACTTGATACTTATCCTGCGCACACACTTTCACCACCCTCTAAGCTTTTTATAAGCTTATGCACGATAGATGTGTGCAGGTGACATTAGGTCGCAGCAGCGTTGAGCTTGGAGCATGCAGCGAACTTATGGAGTGTAACGCCCTGAAAATCGGGGGTCGAGCAAGAGCCCAACTCCCAAGTTCCAACACATCACTAATGCAACATAGATAATAATGATTAAATGTTGTTCGTATTAGTGCCTTAAACATGAGTAGGAATATACCAAAACAATATATCATGCTCTAGAGATAATTAAATTTCGCAAGTGAAAAACTGTGATAAGTATATAAAGCATATAAGGGATTGTACGTCTCCTGAGTATGATCATGATACCAGGTCAAATAGTTACATGTAAAATTTTAAAATATAAAAAATGTGTAATGTCATCTAGTCAGCAACCCAATAATCCTCGCCGACCAGAGCAGCCTACGTAAACCCGCCTGAGAACTGCACAGATGAAAACTCCTCCTCATCGTCGTAGAAGTCTGGCTCGGCCTCATACGTCGCGCCATCATCTACATCTAACATAGAGTTTGGTTGATGAAAACTCCTCCTCATCGTCGTAGAAGTCTGGCTCAGCCTCATACGTCGCTCCATCATCTGCATCTAACATAGAGTCTGGTTGGTGTTTAAAACACTGTCGTAGAATGTGGGAGTGAGTGTTCAACTCAGTGAAATTATGATGCAAGGGTTAATATGTTATCAATTCAATCAAGTAGTAATGATAATGCAATACAACAATCAGGTCCTAAGTACTCTTGTTAATGCAAGAATGATATGAAATAATGATGCATGCCCTCGCCTATGCTCTCTTAGCGACTTCATCTTACGATCGCGATATGTAACCCTTCCTCAGTGCTTGACCTGTTATGCCAAAGGCACACGTAATGCGATGCATGTACGTGATTAGCCAGGTTTCTTACTTAGGTTTATTTATAAGCAGGATTGGGAAGCTAAGGTATCTCCCTTATATCAATTCCTAAACAATGATCCATTATAGGGTCGTCAGTCCTAGCAAAATCTCATACGATGTTGCGGTTCTAGGTCACTACAAAGGGCTCATCACCTGATTAGTGTAGGCCTAGTTTACACTCTAGTTTCTAAGGAAAGGCTCGTCGTCTTAATACAACCTCAGAATATGCTCGAGGTCACTACAAAGGGCTCATCACCTGATTAGTGTAGGCCGACAGCTCTAATATAATGTCCCATACCACCGTATTCGGCTCACAAGTCTAGGTTACTCACTGATCACTACTGGTGGGCTCGTCACCTCTGTGTAGGCCGACAACTCGATCACGGTGTCACATACCACTATGTCCGGCTCATGAGTCTTAGCAGATTAAAGTACTAAGGTCAACGGGTTTTCACTGGTGAGTTTGGTACCCTAGATTCAAGCATTAGCGTCCAAACATAGTGAACATACATTAGGCCGATCGGATTACTCGACAAGCTTGACTGGTAAGATCGTATGTCGAGCCGGTCGATATGGAGTGTGAAAGCACTCCGTGTGGCCTAACCACTGTCGACAAGCAGCGTACGACTCGTATTCCTCGAACTCATCCATCATGACCAAATAGTTCGGCCACCGACACTGAACATTATCGATCGCCTGGACTACATTGTACCCCCAATCACATTCCAATCTATAACCTTCACATATGATATTCAAGGACAGCATGTGATAACTAATCTAAATAAAAATTTCATCTGAGCATTTCAAGAATCACATAGTACACATATTAACACCTATCCACACTACATCCGTAAATCACATAATAGTAAGTTAGATTACATAAAGGAAACTATACTACAAGTAAGGTGATTGAGAATCACATCTCAACACCCCATTTGACTACGTTTCAGTAAACATCTTCTCACTCAAGCAATTTATCAAACACTTAATTTATACGTATACACATACATACTATAAGATAGTCATAGCACGTATTATGACAAATCCTTCCATGAAAGACTCGTCATACATACAAAAATCATGTATTCTGACTTACAAACAATATTAAGTATAGATCTAAATTACATATTCATTCAGTCATTTCAACAAATACATGGAATACATTTTAATAGACATAGTTCACATACATATGTAATATATGAAAATCATTGTATCTAAACACGTATGATAGCAAGCAAGTCAGTCATAATCATTAACTGACATTGAATGCCTTGAAAACCATAACCTAAATATTCATAGTCCGCACCTTATGCCGGTAGACACGTAACGAACTCAGTTCGTTCTCTAACTCGTGTCTACGGTACAACGACAACCTATATCATGAAATAGGTTAGCTATTTCATCACATACTCCTCTAGAATCTCCAAAACATATTAGGATTAGTATTGCTTACCCAACAACAGGATCAGAATCGCCGGTATAACGATTTGGAAGTGGTGATTCTGCCCGTGGAGTGGTGGGATCGAATCCCAGCAGTTATCTCTCACTTCTCCTCACTTTCTCCTTCTCTTTTCTCTCTCTTCTCTCTCCTAGGGTTAGGAATTCGTATGGAATAGAATGGGGTGGGTTTAGGCCCTCATATAAGCCCAGAACTGATGGAAATGGCCCCAGGGCCAAGGTATACTTAAGTTATAGACCGTTTTGGTTCAACAGAGCTACTCTGGAGGCCCCTTTTTTGCATGTGGTCGGACTTAAGCTCCCTGACATTGGATCTATGTTAGGTTAAGTTTTCGGTCCGATCAGGTTTGGGGTTTGACTGCAGGAGACCTGTTTCAGTTCAACGGTCACTGGCACTCAATTAGGGCCACAAGTGCACTGACATGTGCTGGACATTTTCCCTGATCTGAGGGTATAATTGGATCTGATTCTGACGATCTGAATCCTTAAATTTGGCCTGCAAGTGAACCGACTCAATTCACTTAAGTTTCAGTTCGTTTCCTAAAGATATTCGCGTTTCTCACACACTTCGCTCCAGGCTCAAGTTGTATATTTTTGGATACTATTAGGACTTGATTTCTGAGATGGGTGTCAAGTCTAGCAAGGTGGTCATAACCGTATAGTTTCAGAAAAATCAAAATTTTGACGTGCGGTCCAGGTCCGATATGAAATTTCAATGCACTCCCGAGAGCAACTGGGTTTTGAGATGGATCCTAAGTTTCAGGATAATGTAGCATTAATGGTTCTACTCATTTTGGATCTTATAGATCGTATTTAAAGTGGTTCAAGCTAATTCTACTGATTATTCACTTTAGTACTTAACTAAATTATGCCCTAATTACGACAGAATAAGGTCCAAGGATAGTTCTACGCCCATTTCTAGCATTTTTTAGTTATTATATTATTTTAATTATTTTTTGAGGATTTTTTCATTAAGTTCACTTCATCTCTACTAAATTTCATTAGATTTCATATTGTAAAAAATTTATAAAAATTATAGAAGCAACAACTGTCCAAACGAATGATTTTCGGATAGTTATCATAATGACCTATATTTAACTATATTAAAATTTTAATTATATTTTTTACTAATTTTTATATGAAACTAGACTTATCAAGCTTCAATCTAACTTTTGAATCACCTAAATCGGAGTTATAACTAGGGAGATATGACTTTTTAAAATCAGAAGAAAAACTACAAAAATGGCAGAAAATGGGCTGCCTGGCCCGATGTGGCCTGCTAGGCATGCTTGCCAGCGGGGCCCCACCCATCCGACAGGGGCCCTGCTCGTGCGTTGTATTGATGGGTGGTGTTTTTGTCACCTGATTTTTGGAATGGGTGTATTTTGCAACCCGGGATGAGTTATTTGATATGCAATATATGATTTTGGGGTAGGAGAAGTTGATCTATCCAAATAACCTATTTATTTCATAAGATTCTAAAAAGTTAATGGTCAAACCCATTTTATTTATTTAATTACTATTCATAGTAAATTTTAGTTTAAGTATTGTTCTTCATCACCTAAACTTTAGGATTTGTGTCTAATATGAAAGTACTTAGAAAAATTTGAAGGATAAGGTGGAGAAAAGTGAGATTTTGAAGGAAATGTGAGATTTTGAAGGAAATGGGTCGAAAAGGGGATTTGAAACTTTAAGATTGAGTTTTTGAGAAGTTAATAAGGTGTTATGATCGACTCATTGCCCAAGGACGTCTAATTCTAGGTTGAGAAATATTCGACGTGTTACATGCAGCTTTAATTTTCGACATATGTATTTTCCTTTCGACATTGTATTTAAATATTTATATTAGTGGATATATGATGATGATGTTGCCTTTGTGATTTGGGTAAACTTGTAGTTATACTTCTTACAAGATAAATGTACATTAAAAATTCTCCTTGTAGGATCCCATGATCGGAATCTGGCATATGGGCGCTGGAAGCCGAGAATGGGGTATTACGGAGGCTGTCAGCACCGGATTCGGTGATTGAAAATTTTGTGAACCCGATTTTCGAGTTTGAGGCATAATAGAAGTTGGTATCAGAGCATAACTTGGGAATACCTGAGGATAACATCACATATCTGTTGATAGCTACCTTATACTGTATGATTGTTACGAACTTAGAATGATTAGATCCCTGAATTTGAATAACTTAAAAATTTCCTGATATAACTCCCTATCGCGTGTGCATTTGAGAGTGCCCAAGGATGATAGGCCCTTATTCCTTCCTATAGGACATGACACCCAAGCGAGTGACCCGAGCAACTTCTGCTTCCATGCCTGAGATTCTTGTTCCCGCACCAGAGACTTCTGCACCCCCATCTGAGTGTAGCACAGCACCGACCGTATCCATAAGTGCAGACCAGCTACAACAAATGTTACAAGCAATGACCGCCATTATTTAGAGAGGAGTCCAGAATTAGAAGGCCTCCTCCGGTAGCTCCCAGTAGCAATAATGTCGACAGTTATAGAGGTATAGGAATTGTCCATCCTTTCGAGCATTTGCACCACCTATACGTCAGTCCTCAAGTGTATGCTTCGAATGTGGTGTAACGGGGCACCGCATTTGTGAGTGCCCCCACCTTCTATAGCCCCTACCACCCTGACCATTCTCAGGTGTTTGCTTTGGATGCGGTGGGATAGGGCATCGTAGGAGCTACTATCTCCTTCCTCAGTAGCAACCTCCACAACAGCAGCAGCAGATCCTCAGACATTAGGAGTCGTTGACGATTCGTGTGACTTGGCCCCTGCACCGTCTTGCTACATTGCTCATGAATGAGGCATCTTGGGAGTTAGAGCTTGAGATTTCTTGTGCATTATCCTCATCTCTTTAGGTATTTGATTATGTTGATATGTTGTGTTCTGATTATATATATAGTGGTGTGGTTTCCCTCCCTTGGTGAGCTCTGTATTGGTTATGTTGTGGTTTAAATTTTGAGGTTAAAATTTTTATTAGGAGGGGAGAGCTGTAAGACCCTTATCCTAACTCGTACCTTCTGTAGGCTTCTATGGTCCTCCTGGTCGAATTTCGGTAACCCGCAATCTATTATCAGCATTCGCGTGTAACCCTGAGTCGTAGCCCATATTTCAGAATTTGCTCAACCTGAGACTTGTACCCTAGTGACCACGATGTCGCTATAATTCCGATGCTGCATCTCCCACTGTATCGTGGTCTGTAAGGCCCGTATTATAGTCTATATTATTTTGTCGACTCCCGCGTTCCTTTTCGATGAATTCCTACAATCTGCGACCTATAATCAATGTTTGTGCACAACCCTAATTCGTATCCCGTAGATTTGAGTCCGTTTAATCCGAGACTTGTATCATTGCAACCGTACCATGCGGTTTCAACGCTGTGTCTTGCATATCAATCCGATACCTTGGCCAAGAGATGTGGGCCGACGTTTATTTCGAAGAAATGTCGCACGTTTGTAATCCCAAGAGAATCTCTACAACATGTCGCATGAATCAATCACTCAATTAATCAATCAATCACCTCATGTCAAGTACAAGAGCAACCCATGCTTTTTTTCTTCATAAGTCAAATCCAAAAGTCAACAAATCTCTCACCTCACGCATCACTCACCTCACATCCATCACTCACCTCACATCTATCACTCACACCCATCACCTCTCTTATAACCACCCCTTCTCTCTCTCTTTCTCAATGCATTTTCCAAGCACCCAAGAAATGCACGTCCAAGCAACTTCAAGAGAGAAAAGTGAGATGTTGTGTGTGGCCCACTTCCTCTCCCAAGATCTATCATCCTAGCCTTTCATCTCTCATCACCTTCCATCAAAGTGAGGCACAAGGAAATCGACGTTCTATCGGACCAAGAAGATTGAGCGGTGGTGCTTCTATAGGCCAAGATTTTATTGTTTTGATGATGGGCCAAGTGAGGCCTACCGATTGATGGTATGGATCTCACTTTGGACCCTAGGTGTGGCCGATGGCCCACTATGATTCTCATGATCATTCCATGATGGAACCATTTTCCATGGACCCCATCATGATGTTTACTTTTCTTGCATAAATAGGGTCATCTAGACCTTGCATTTTGGTGGAGAAAGGATCTCCAGCGTTGATTTTTGATCAGTGGGTCCACATGTAATGGGACCCACTTGATGTATGTTGTGATGTACAGAAGGGAGGGCCCATAGTGTCAGGCTCCCTCCATCACTCGGTCTCTCTCTCTCTCTCTCTTTCACTTTTGTTGTGTGTGATGATGTGTCCATGTGGCCCACCCAGATATACCCCACCCTGATGTATGTCTTATCTAAACCATCCAAGTCATGTGGGCCCTACCTTATGGTGGTGGAAAACACAAGTATTAGATTGATTCAAATCAGGTGGGCCACGTCCATGTGGGACCCACCTTGATGAAATACCCACGTCGTTCGTCCAGCGTCCAGGGACGCTGGACGTGGGACGAGTGAAGTATGAAGAGACAGTGGGTATACTAAAAAAAATATAAGTTTAACTCTAAACTTTTGGGTGGACTGCTCATGCAGGCCCCACCTGGATGTATGGGTCTTATCCACGCTGTTCATTCCATTCCTCATTTCATTTTGGGCGTTGAGCCAAAAAATGAAGCAAATCTGATTATCTGGCGGGCCATAACATAGAAAACAGTGGTTTTCACCATTAAAATTCACTTTGATCTTTTTACACATCGTAACATGCCAAATATTGGGCTTGTTTGGCTTGTCTTGAGCCATAGGAGCCAGTGGATAGGGTGGATCCTCCTGAAGCAGGCCCTACATACGAAAAACCACAAAAAAATAAGTTTTCAAAAAAATATAGGCAACAGGAACTGCTGCTGCTAGCGTCCTTGGACGTTGCAACAGCGTCCTTTGCGGTTGAAGCTTGGACGTGGGTCCCAGTCGTGGGCCCCACCGTGATGTTTGTGAACATCAACACCGTGCATTTGGGTGGGTCCCATTTAGGTAGAGGCCCCCCCTAAAAATCAGCCGTATACGACTCAGGTGGCCTGCGTCACGGGGAACAGTGTTAGATTGAACGTTTGCCATTGAAACCCATTTGGGTTTTCACAGAAGTTTTGGATCATTATGTAATTTGTTTTTTCCTCTTTATCCAGGTCTGTGTGACCTCATTAATAGATTGGATGGCAGATGAACATTATGGTGGACCCCACGTGGGACCCACCTGTAATGGATTGGATTGGCACGCATACCACACACTAGCCATATGGCTGTGATGTGGCAGGTTGTGTGGAGCCCACCTTGGCGACATGTGTGGGACCCTTCTTGATGTATGTATTGTATCTAAACCGTCCATCCAATTGGCAAGCCCATCTTAGGCTTAAGACTAAAAATGAGGCAGATTTATTAGGTGGACCACACCATAAAAAACAATGGAGAGATGAATGCTTACCATTGAAGTCCTTTTGAACCACAACAGTTTTGGATCAACTTGATATATGTTTTTCCTCCTAACCAAGTCTGTGTGACCTTATAATCAGATTGGATGGAAAATAGATGTTATGGTGGGCCTTGAGAATTTTAATGGTGGAAATCATTATCACCACTATTTTTGGAGTGCGGTCTAGTTGATCTTTTGATACGATTAATTCCTTTGGAAATGCTCTAGAATGATCTTTACATGGGTTATGACCCATTGCAATGAACATAAGGCTCATTGATTCGACCCATTTGATAAGGCCCAATGTGATATATGAGGCCTGTTGTTGAGGCCCACCTTGTTGTATATGAGGCCCATGTTATACAACCCATTTGATGTATTTGAGGACCATGGGTCGAGGCTCAATGCGATGTATATATGGTCCATTGCAATGCGTGATTCCACCATAGTTTGTGTAATGATATTTATGGTGGATTGTGCCTTGGGAGCAATGATGGTTTGATATCCATATTGTAAGGATAATGTTGGTTAAATGTCCGCATTATGACTCTCCCTTAGGCTCATTAATAGGCCCATACTTGTTATGTGTAGGACGTCTAGGCCCATCTTCACTGTGAGGATAGTTCACCACCATATAACATGCTTAATATAACTCCATGATTCATGCCCATACGCATCATATGTATGCTTGATATGAGAAATGTTTGATCATAGCATAAGCCGTTGGGTTGAGACATTTACGGGACTCCTTATGAGACGGAGTGCCCCACATGGGCTCGCGATACGCGCAGGATTGTTGCATGATTTGACAGTGTGACTCATGCATCACATATATATGTGACATAATCATTGTATGCCCTAGCGACATCAGGGCTGTGGCCTCCACAGGCACATCGTGGACTGCCATATCGGATACCGAAAATACTTGGTTCTAGTACTGTGGGCACTTAGGATGTCCTTGAGTAAAAGTCCAAGAATCTTTTTGGTACCAGGAGATGCTTCAACGTCTACACCGAATGGATACATGAGTGCCCGAGTGTCGAATACCAGTAGGCCGCATCTCCCACTATGTCGTGGTCGGTTGGAAGGGGGTGTAGTCTTATCCGTCTGAGTGAGGGGGCGGACCAGTTTCAGTTCGACGGTCACCAGTATTCGATCAGGGTCACAAGTACACTGGCATGTATGGGAAATTTCCTCTGATCCGAGTGTGTATTTGGGTCAGATTCTGACGGTTTGAATCCTTATATTTGGCCCGCAAGCGACACGACTCAGATTACTTAAATTCAGATTTTATTTTTAAAGATATTCACGTTTCTCACACACTTTGCTTTGAGCGGAAGTTAAGTGTTTCTAGACACAATTAGGACTTGATTTCCGAGATGGTTGTCAAGTCCAACTAGGTGGTCATAATCGTATAGTTTCGTCACTATCAGACTTTCGACGTGCGGTTCAGGTCTAATACGGAGTTTTCAGATGCTCTTAAGAGCACCTGGGTTTAGAGATTGATCCTAGGTTTTAGGGTAATGTAGCGTTAACGATTTCATAAGTTTTAGGTCTTGTAGATCGTATTTAAAGTGATTAGTGCTAATTTCACAGCTAATCTAGTTTAACACTAGTTAATTCTTGTTTAATTTCTAAAGGATTTAGTCCTTAGTGATTTCTGCTTGAGGTGATACTCGGGTCTTTGTACGGATTTTTCCGGGACGTTACAATCTAGCCCCCTTAAAGAAAAATTTCATTCTCGAAATTAATACATTTTCGTATTCCTCGAGAATTTAAGGGTCTTTCTAAACTCGGTTTTCGTCTCCCAAGTAGCCTCTTAATCATTATGATGCGTCCACAATACCTTCACAAGTGAGATAACCCTACTACGAATATCTACTCCTTCCTGTCCAAGATACACATCGGTCGCAGTACATATGTAGCATCCTCGCTTAACTGCACCTATTCCCCTCTAATAACGTGGGAAGGATTAGGAATGTATTTCTTCAGCATGGATATATGAAATACGTTGTACACGCCTATGAGTGGTGTGGGTAAAGCAAAGCGATATGCTACTACCCCCACTCTATCTAGTATCTGGAATGGGCCAATGAATCTCGGCGTGAGCTTCCCCTTCTTGTCAAACTGAAGGACTCCCTTCATAGGAGAAACTCGAAGAAATACATGGTCCCCGACATCGAACTCTAGCGGTCCCTGCATCGTATCGGCGTAGCTCTTCTGTCTACTCTGTGCTGTCAGAAGTCGACGTCTGATATTAATGATCTTCTCTGAGGTTGCCTGTACAATCTTTGGGTTAATCAGACTCTTCTCACCAACCTCTGCCCAGTAATGCAGTGCTCGATAGGGACGCCCATACAAGGCCTCATATGAAGTCATGCCAATACTCGCCTGAAAACTATTGTTGTACACTAACTCAGCATAAGGAAGACTGTCATCCCAACTGTCCTTGAAATCAAGTACATAAGCTTGTAACATGTCCTCCAACACCTGATTTACCCGTTCCATCTGCCCGTCAGTCTGTGGGTGGAACGCGATACTGAACTTCAACTTCACACCCATCTCTTCTTGGATAGGAGTCCAGAAGATAGATGTGAATCACGTGTCTTGATCCAACACGATCTCCTAGGAAACTCCATGCAGATGTATAATCTCCTTGATGTATAACCTGACCAACTTATCTGCAGAGTTCGAAACTCTGATCGGGAAGAAATGAGCCGATTTCGTCGACCAGTCCACGATCACCCAAATAGAATCATGTCCCTTTCTCGTCTTCGACAGCCCTGATATGAAGTCCATAGAGATGAAATCCCATTTCCATTCAGCTATGGGCATGGGTTGAAGCAGTCCAGGAGGTCGGTGATGTTCGACCTTGACCTGCTAGCACATGAGACAGTGTGATACATACTCTGCTATTTGGGCCTTCATGTTGTCCCACCAATACGACCTTTTCATGTGGCGATACATCTTCGTACTGCCAGGATGCATTGTCATCCTTGAATTATGAGCTACCTCGAGAACTTCCTTCCTCAAATCAAGAAGGTTCGGGACACATAGGCGGTCACGGTAACGTAAGCCCCTGTAAGACCCGTATCCTAGACCATACTGTTCCGTAGGCTTCTGCAGTCTTTTCGGTCAAATTCTGGCAACCTTCAACCTTTATCCGACGTTTACCTACGATCATAAGCTGAGTCTTATCAACTCGAGTTGACTCAACCCGAGACTTATACCTTAGCGACCATGCCATCGCCGTGATTCTGATGTCGCGTCTCACGTGCCGAGGCGAAACTTAGGCCAGGAGATGTGGGCCCGCATTCAGTTCGAGGAAAACACCATGCGTTACGAAACTCAAGAGAATCTTTACCAAATGTCACATCCATCAATCAATCAATCCCATCAAGGGTCAAGTACACCATCACCTCACACCCATCCCCAAGCAACCCTTAAAGTCAAAAGTTCTTACACAAGCCCATACCCTTTCTTACACAACCTACCCCTAAAGTCAACAAACTCTTACACCACCCATCTCTCTCTCTCCCATTCATCACTCCTCTCCCATCATCTCTCTCTCTCTCTCACATTCTCTCTTCACTCAAGCAACTCCCAAGAGAAGCCAAGGTCCAAGGCATTTCCTAACTCCATAAGAGGCTTTGTGTGGCCCACTTCATATCTCCCATCCCCACCCTCCAAAAACAATCTCAACCGTTGAAGTTTGTCCTTTGGAACTCTAGTTTGCATTGGCGAAAGAAGGAAGAGGAGATCAAAGGTGGGTGATTTTATTTATTTTATTTGTGATTTGAGGGCCCACATATGGTGGGACCCATTTTGATGTTTGCATTGTTTAGGGAGGGCCCATAGTGGCGGGGTCCCTCCCCTTCTTCTTCTTCTCTCTCTCTCTATCTTATTTTCCTTGTGTAATGGTTCACCATGATGGACGGTGTTGATTTACAAGAGCCAAGGTTTGGAAGGTGTTGGACGTGAGATGTGGACCCACCTAGACTTTATGTGTTTCATCCAAACCGTCCAGACGGCCTACCTGACTGTCCGATTGGATAGGTCTGTCACGTGTCGGATGCACCGTGGGACACATTGATGTACGTGTTGTGTCCCCACCATCGTCCAGCAGGTGGGATGGTTGGGCACACCTTGATGTATGTGCTTTAGCTGCATCGTCCATCTGCATTACTGGACGGTGCTGTGGACTCCACCATGACAGATGTGTTTTGTCCAAGGGCGTCTAGTCCTTGGGCATGGATGTGGGGCCAACTTGATGTATTTATTGCAGGAGAACGGTCCAGGGACAGTGGGCCCTGATGATGAATTTGTTCATCCAACCGTTCATGTGGGGCTTGCGTTGATGGACCGTCCAGATCGTGAAACCCATCATGATGTATGTATTTTATACTAGCCGTCCACCATCCATACAGTGCTGGACATGGACCCCAGCTTGATGTACGTGTCATCCACACCGTCCATTGTTGGATAGCGCTGTGAGGGACACCGTGATGCATGTATTTTATTCACACCGTCCAGTCTCTGGACGGTGGAAATTCACTATGATATAAGTGGTGTATCCACATGTGTGGAACCAATGTCTGATGTAAGTGTTTTGTCTCAGCCATCCATCATCTGGACGGTGAGACCCGTCTGAGATTTGGATTTCATCCATGTCGTGCATCTACTCTGCTGCAGTAGCAACAGTTACTGCTGACGTCAGTAGTATGTGGGACCCACCTCTCTGGTGTGAGATCCACACCGTCCACTGCTGAGGGGACCACCGTGATGTATGGTTCGTTCCACACCGTCCCTGGTTAGGACGATGGATCTCCACCATAATGTATGCGTATATCCACACCAACCGTCCACATGTATGTATTTCTATCCAACACCGTTCACCTAGACAGTGCATGTGAATAAGTGTACGTGCTATTGTATATAATAATAATGTATATAATATATCTCATATATTATATACATCCAACCTCTGGATAGTAGTGTTATATATATATATATATATATAAAATAATGTATATCATATGTCTCATATATATTGGTGTGTAGTGGACCCGTGTGGGACCACCTGCTGGATGGACTGGTTGGGATCCCCACACCAACTATATAGATGTGCATTGACATCACCACATTCCATGGGACTCGCCTTAATAGTATGCGTTTCATCTGCACCGTCCATCTGGACGTTGCTGGACAATGTTTGGATGGTATTGATTCAAATAGACAATAATTTGGATGGTGCTGATTAGTCTGATTTACATGGACAATATTTGGACAGTGCTGATCATTATTAGTGGACCATGAGCCCCATGGAATGATGTATACAGTGATACACATGTTGCCCTTGCAACTATTGAAATGATTTTAGATGTAATCCAAGCTCTCATCTGTGAGGCCCACTTTGTTGTATTTTGTGGCCCATTTGTCAGGCCCACCTTGATGCATTTATGGGCCATCCATGAGACCCACCACGATGAATTTGTAGCCCATCCATGAGGCCCACCTCGATGAATTTGTAGCCCATCCATAAGCCCCGATGTGTTGTATATGAGGCTCATTGGTGCGGCCCATTGAGCGGCCCGATGTGATGATTTTGTGGCCCATTCGAGAGGCCCACTTTGATATATTTATAGCCATCTATGAGGCCCATTAGTGTGTCCCATTGATGTATCCCACCTAGTTATATGAGGCTCGTTGGTGCAGCTCATTGATACGGCTCACCTGGTGTATATGAGGCCCATTGGTGCGGCGCATTGATATGACCCACTTGATGTATATAAGGCCTGCTGGTGCGGCCCACATGACGTGGCCCATTGCGATGTATATATGGCCCATGCGATGCGGCCCACTTGATGTACATGAGGCCTAAGTGATGCGGCCCATTATGATGTATTTGAAACCCATGGATTATGGCCCATTATGATGTATTTGTGGCCTAAGGTCAAGGCCCATTATGATATGTATTAGGCCCATGATGTGTGGCCCACTTGATGTATTTGAGGCCTGGGTACGTGGCCCATTTGATGTATATGAGACCCATGTGTAGGGCCCGCTTGCCGTGTATATGAGGCCCATGTGTAGGGACCACCTGTCGTGTATATGAGACCCATTAATGCGGTCCACTTGATGTATATTTGAGGCCCATTCGGTTATATTCGAGGCCCACGTGCAGGGCTCATCTGTCGTGTATTTCCAGTCCATATGTTGTGTCCATTGTGATATATTTCTAGCTCATATGCTATGGCCCATTGTGATGTATTTCGGCCCAAATGATATGGCCTATTGCGATGTATTTGTGGCCCATTCAGTAAGGCCCACCTATGATGTATATTTGTGGCCATGGTGTTGTATATTAGGCCCCTATGTAAGGTCATGGGCCCACTATATGTTTAGCCCTATGAAGGCCACTCCTTGGGAGCAATGTTGGTTAGATGTCCACATTGATAAGTAATGATGGTTGGATGTCCATATTATGACCTTCCCTTAGGCCTTATTAGGCCCATTCTAATCATTTCCTTAGTGGGTTAATCCAAATAAGTGGGCCCCATTCGCCGTAGACGGATGGCACCGTGCTATTGGATTTGATATAAACACGACCGAGTGTCGATCCTTATAATATGGTTTATCGACTGATCATTTATAGACCTCGCTTTATTTATCTGCTGATTATCGGTGCCGTTTGTCGAGGCCGACGCCGATTATCATTCCTGAGTATCGGTGTTTATTATTGTTGTTGATTATCGATTTTGATTGATGTGATCGATTTACCGATTCCGATCATCGATCGATTTCGATTGTCGTGGTCGATTGTCGATTCCGATTGACGTGACTGATTTTCTGATTCTAATTATCGACTGATTCCGATTGTCATAACCGACTTGTCGATTTCGATTGTCGAGACCTATATGATGTATATGCGACCTGTAGTCGAGGCCTATTGTGACACGTATTAGGCCTGTGATGCAAGGTCCATGGGTAAGGCCCATTATGGTGTATTCATGGCCCATGGGTAAGGCCCATTGTGATGCATGCATGGCCTATGGGCAAGGCCATTGTGATATGTATTAGGCCCATGAGCAGGGTTCACCTGTTGTGTATATGTAGCCCTCGAGTAAGGCCCATTGTGTTGTATATTAGGCCTTTGCGTGAGGCTGTAGGCCTATGATGTGTTTGGCTCTATGTGGTCATTCCTTGGGAGCAATGTTGGTTAAATGTCCACATTGTCGAGGCCGATTGTTGATGCTGGTTATTTATACCGATTATGAGTATATGACAGCATAACATCATAATACATGCCCATATGCATCATCTACATGTTTGTTATGAGATGTGATTCACCATTGCATATGCCATAAGGCAAGTTGTTCATGGGGCTCCCTGATAGGCGGAGTTGCCCCACATGAGAGCACGACATGTGCAAGATTGATGCATGATTGGACTGTGTGACTCATGCATCTCGCATTTATGTGACATGACCACCGTACACCCTAGTGACATCAGGGCCATAGCCTCCACAGGTATTTCGTGGATGGCCAAATGGGACACCGAAAATCTATTCTACATGGGTGCTATAGATATCCTTGGATGAAAGTCCCAGAACCCTCTTGGTTCCAGAGGTTATTCCAACATCTAGACTGAGTGGATGCATGAGCGCATAGGGCCATATACCGTTCGGTCGTGTCTCCCACTGTGTCGTGGTCGGTTGGAAGGGGGTGCGACCTTACCTGCCCGAGAGGAGGGGGCAATACTAGGTTGAGTCAGACTAGCTCGAGGAATGGGTCCGCTATCGAAGAGCCAGGCCCGATATTAGCAGGAGAATAGTGAGGTCTCTTCCACTCACCTAGTTGCGCGCGATGGGACGGTAATTTGGTTTGGAGTGTAATAGACTCCGGTGATTTTATAGAGAGGAACTATACTGATATGTAGAGCTATTGAGTAAGAGTGTATACTCATGCATTTGTTTCATTTACTATCCACTCGGACTGGTGGTGCACAACTAATTATTGTGTACCTTCGCATGGCCAGGATTTCGGTTGGGCGCACGACTAACCTGAAAACAGGAGTTTACCACATTGAGTCTGACTATCCAAATTTAGGTATGAGACTGGTTTGGATAGAAGTCCCTTGTGATGGACCTCATAGCCTGCGATACTATGTTCTATCATCCCGACTTCACTTTAGTTTGGTCATTTCATTTACACCGCATATTATATTGCATCTGTCGTATTTAGTATTTTGGGTTACCATGTTTTTACATTGATATGGCTGTTAGTACTCATGCTTTACATTGCATAGCCTTGGTATGGCTGATGGCACTCATAGACTTGTCAGTATATTTTCGCTTATTTTGATATTGTATGATTTATGACATTATATCCTCGGCATCTAATATTTGACTCACTTTGACTTCTCATTTGCATAACTGACTTGCATTGTGTACCCTGATATTATATGACTCATGGACTTATCAATACTTCTGCTTACTCTGATTACTCTGATATTGTTTACTTGGCACTTACATTACACACTTTCACCACCCTCTAAGCTTTCTATAAGCTTATGCATGATAGATGCGTGCAAGTTATGTTAGGTTGCAACAACGTTGAGCTTGGAGCGTGCAGCTATCTTCTGGAGCTTTGATTTCAACATATGTATTTTTTCTTTCAGTATTGTATTCAAATGATTATATTAGTGGATATGTGATTATGATGTTGCCTTTATGATTTGGGTATACTTGTGGTTATGCTTCTTATGAGACAAATGTATGTTGGAAAATCCTCCTTGTAAGATCCCAGGATCGAAACCTGACAGGTGGACACTGGGAGCCGAGAATCGGGTACTACGAAGGCTGTCGACACCGGATTCGGCGATTGAGATTCCTGCGAATTCGATTTTTGAGTTTGGGGCATAACAGCCCCCATCCATACGAACTCTCCACTCTGAGTCCTCATCTACACTAACCCGCTCCCTCATCTTTGCCAATAGCTCATCATCTGCCTGAGCCCCGATAATCCTTTCATCAAAGAGGGGTGTACCTGAATATGTGCGATGCCCTCATACGGTTCCTCCACCGTGAGTTTCTGTTCAAAGTCTCGCACAAACTCTATCATGTCGCACTCCACTATCATCAGCGGAGCTGCAAACTCTATGGTCTTCTTATTGCTCAACGCATCTGCCATAAGGTTTTCCTTACCCGGATGATAAGAAACCTCGAATTTGAAGTCCTTCAAGGTTTTCATCCATCTCCGCTGCCTCATATTCAAATCCCACTAGGTGAATATGTATTTGAGGCTCTTGTGGTCGCAAAAGAGCTCGAACTCCTCTCCGTAGAGGTAATATCTCCAGAGCTTCAGTTCAAAGATGACGACTGCCAACTCTAAGTCACGTGTAGGGTAATTCTCCTCATATTTTCTCAACTATCTTGACACGTAAGCAATCACCCTGTCCTTGTGCATAAGGACATTACCCAGACCAACGTGAGATGCATCGGTGTATATAGTATACTTGACCCCTTACTCTGGCAATACTAACACAGGGGTGGACATTAGCTTATCCTTCAGCTCTTGAAAAGCTGCTTCCGCATTCTCATTCCAGGCGAACTTCAGATTCTTGTTTAATTTCTAAAGGATTTAGTCCTTAGTGATTTCTACTTGAGGTGATACTCGGATCTTTTTACAGATTTTTTTAAGACGTTACATGGAATGAGTCCGCTATCAACAAGACGGGCCCGATATTGGCAGGTAAATAGTGAGGTCTCTTCCACTCACCTTGTTGCACGCGATGGGGCGACAATCTGGTTTGGAATATAATAGATCCCGGTGATTCCCCATAAAGGAACCGTACTAATATGTTGACTTGTTAAGCAGGAATTGCATACTTACTCATTCATTCATTATCCACTCGGGCTGGTGGTGTACAACTATTTGTTATATGTACCTTCGCATGGCCAAGATTTTGGTTGGGCACGCGATTAACCTAAGGTCAAGGATTTACCATATTGTGTCCAACTATCCAAACCAGGTATGGGCCAGTCTGGATAGAAGTCCCTTGTAATAAACTACACAGCTTGTGATATTACGTACTATCATCCTGACTTTACACTCTAACTTGGTCATTTCATTCGCACCGCATATTGCACATTTCGGTATGCATTGACTCATAAGGATTTGTATATTATTGTATCATCGACATCTGATATTTGACTTCTTATGTTCTTGCATCGTATAGCCTTGGTAAGGCTGATTGTATTCGTAGACTTGTCAGTGTTTCTGCTTACTCTGATATTATATAATTCATGAACTTGCTAGTATTTTCGATATTCTATGATTTATAGCATTATACTGTATACTTGGCATTTATCTTGCACACACACTTTCACCACCCTCTAAGATTTCTATAAGCTTATGCATGATAGATGCGTGCAGGTAGCGTTAGGTAGTAGCAGCGTTGAGCTTGGAGCATGCAGCGGACTTCTGGAGCTTTAATTTTCAACATATGTATTTCCCTTTCAGCTTTATATTTAAATATTTATATTAGTGGATATGTGATGATGATGTTGCCTTTGTGATTTAGGAAAACTTGTGGTTATGCTTCTTACGAGATCAATATACGTTGAAAATCTTCTTTGTAGGATCCCAGGATCGGAATCTGGCGAATAGGCGCTGAAAGTCAAGAATGGGGTACTACGGAGGTTGTCGACATCGGATTCGGTGATCGAGAATTTTACGAGTCTGGTTTCCAAGTTTGGGGTGTGACACATAGATCCTGCTGACATCAATCCATCAGCTATATTGTTGCTGGACAGACGACGTAGATAGACACATATATCATGGTAGGGCCCCACCAGCACCGTCCCACACCGGCGGACGGTGCTGATATACATGACGTGTATTAAGGTGGGCCCCACCTGGACGGTGTAGTTGGATGGTTGGATATACACGTGCCTCACGGTGGGGCCACAAAACTTGTTGAAGTTAATCCAGCAATTATTTTGTTGCTGGACGGTTTGGATGTAACACATGCTCCTCTGTGTGGATGGTGGCCTAAAGCTGGTTTTTGTGCTTTGCCTGCTGGACGGTGCACATACAACACGCACACACACACATATATGGTGGGGTCCACATCAGTGGGTCGCCCCACTGATCAAGCTGATAGTTGTATTTTCCCTTCATCCAGGCTTGTCCAAACGGACAGCTGGGGTCGGCCGGCTAGATGCGGCAGCAAGGTGGGTCCCCGATTTGGACAGCAGATGCGATCCACTAAATGGACAGCGTAGATAAAAATCATGCATCGAGGTGGGTCATTAATCAGGGAAAGAGAGAGCAATATATATATATATATATATATATATATATATATATATATATATATATAGAGAGAGAGAGAGAGAGAGAGAGAGAGAGAAAGAAACGGTGTGATGGAGGGGCCCCGCCACTATGGGCCCCTCTAATACATACATCAACACATATATCAAGATAAGTCCCAATTGAGATTCATACCATCAATCGGTAGACCCCACTTGGACCATCACAAAAGCTGAAACCTAATCTTACAAACACCCACCTATATCACTCATTCTTTAGCTGTAAGCCCCGTATCTTAGACCGTACTGTTCCGTAGACTTCCGCGGTCTTACTGGTCAAATTTCGGTAACCTTCGACCCTTAATCGATATTTGCGCGTGACCTTGAGTCACACGTCGTTAACCTGAGTCGACTCAACCCAAGACCTATAGCGACTGGGTCGTCGCCGCGGTTCCGATGCCGCGACTCGCGCGTCGAGGCGATACCCTGGTCAGGAGATGTGGGCTAGCGTTCGGTGCGAGGAAAGACGTCGCGCGTTATAAATCCTGAAGAAAAGAATCTCTACCCAACATCACATCAATCACACCAATCAAATCACTCACCCATACCTCTCCTACCAACTAATTAAAGCAACCCATGCTTAGCCTATTCCCCTTATCCCAAAAGTCAAAAAGACCCATACTTCCCATGCCTTATCTCTTACACACCACTCATCCCTCTCTCCTATCACTCCTCTCCCATCATCTCTCTCATTCTCTCTCTCATTCTCCCAAGCAACCCCAAGAGATGAATCATCCATGGCTTCCATGGAGAAAACCATGTGTGGCCCAACTTCCTATCACCCAATCCTAACCTCTAAAGTCGATCTCAACCGTCGAATCTTGTTCCCTTGAAGCTCTACAACATGTTGGTGGAAGAATGAATAGAAGATCAAAGGTGGGTGCCTCTCTCTCTCTCTCTCTCCCTTTATTTTGTGGCCCATTCAATGAGTGTATGTGGTGTCTCAACCGTCTATCAAATGGACCCCATGGCTATCTAAACATGGGGACCAACCTACTTTGCCACCCCTCTTGGAGGGTCCAGATGATGTAAACACACATATCAAGTTGATCCAAATCACGTGGGCCACGTTCATGTGGGACCCACCTTGATTAAAGTGTTTACACCGTCCGTCCGGCATCCATGGACGCTGAACATGGCTACACGAAGGAATGTATATGGGCAGTGAGGTGCGCTGAGACCAACAGAGATAAAAAAAAAAAGAGACTAAATAAATAAATATTGGTTTGGTTTAAGGTTTTGGAGTGGGCTAGGTATGCAGGCCTCACCTTGATACATTGGCCTAATCCATGCCATCCATTCTACTTCTCATATCATTTTAGACGTTGATCTGAAGTATGAGGCAAATCCGATCTTTTGGCGGGCCCTATCATGGAAAATAACGATTTTTACCTTTAAAATCCGTGAGGACCTACCTTGATGTTTCTACTTGGACCAAACATACTGCATATTGGACTCATTTAGTCAATCATAAGTAGTAGAATCTAATGAGTGTAGTGGATCCACCTGTAGCAGGTTCTATCTATGAAAAACTGCAAAATATTTGTTTTCAAAAAAAAATAAAAATTCATTAGGCAGCAGCGTCTGTTGCTGCCGCTGACACCACGGGACGCAACAGCGTCCTTGACGCTGGGCTGGCAGGGACTGTGGGTCCCAGCTGTGGGCCCCACTACATCATGTGTTCCACATTAACACCGTGCATTTGCTGGGTCTCCTCTGACGAGTGGGCCACCCCAAAAACCAACCATTCAGGGCACTTAGGTGGCCCACACGGCATGAAACAGCGTGGATTGAATGTTTACCATTGAAACCCTTTTTAGTTTGAAGAAGTTTTAAATCAATATGAAATTTGTTTTTACTGTTCATCCAGGTATGCGTGACCTCTTGAACGGATTGGATGGCTGATAAACATTACGGTGGGGCCATGTGGGACCCACAATGATGTCTGTGTTTTATTTGCACCGTCCCCAGTACGGGATGGTGGAACTCACCTGGTGTACGTGTTCTCACGGTGAACCCCACCATGATTCATGTGTTTCGTCCACACCGTCCACACCTAGACGGTGGGACCCACCATGATGCTTTTATTGTTTATCCACTTCGCTACTATGTCCAGGACGATGGACCATATACAATGTATGTGTTTTATACACGTCAGCGTCCAGGTCTGGACGATGGACGTCCTTCAATAATAATAATAATATTATTATAATAATATAGGATATATTATATATGTGGGAGGCCCCATGTGGGGCCCACCAGATGAATGGAACAGCTTAGTTGGTTAACCACACACAGCTATAAGCTGCTGTGGTGACGCCAGTGAGTTCCGTGGGTCCCTCAAGATGATGTGCTTCATCTATACCGTTCAGTATGGTGGGACCCACCTACTGTGATGATGACACCAAGCCCATGGGGTCCCATCTCAAGGTAAATGTTATATCTGAACTGTCCAACCATTTGACAAGCTCGTTTTAAGGTTTGAGACTAAAACTAAGCAGATTCCAAATCTCTGGTGGGCCATCACGTGGACACCACCAAGATGTATTTATTTCATCCACACCATGGTGCTGGAAAATGTTTGTACGGTGCTTGGTCCGTGCTGATTTGCATGGACAATGTTCGGACAGCGTTGTCCAATGTTTGGACGGTGTAGATTCACATGGATAGTATTTGGACGGTGCTATCCAATGTTTAAATAGTGCTGATTTGCATAGACAGTATTTAGATGATGCCGTGGACTCCATCGTGATGTAATTGTTATCCACGCCGTCCATCTCATGCAATGCGGCCCACCTTGATATATGTGTTCTATGTTTACGCCGTACATCATTGGTTGGTGCCATGTGGGGCCTAGCATTGTACATGTATTGTATATCTCCGTCATCTGCCTCTTGGACATGTGGCCTACTTTGAAGTACGTGTTGTATTCAAACCGTCTAGCCATTTGGATCACCCAGACCGCCCAAATCATGGGGCCTACCTTGATGAATATGTGGCCCATTTGATGACACCCGATGAAATGTAATTAGGGCCCAAGCATGAGGCCTATTGAGATGTATTTGCAGCTCATATATAAGGCAAAATGTGATGTATTTATGACCCATTGGTGTGGCCCATCAGGATGTATTTTGGCCTGTGGGCAGGGCCCACCTGTTTGTATTGATAGGCCCAGATACGTGACCCACATGTTGTACATGAGGCCCACGTATGGGGCCCATGGTGATGCATTTACGGCCCATTGGTATGGCCCGTTGGTGCAGTACATTAGCACAGCCCACTTGATATATATATATATATGATGGCCCATTGGTGTGGCCCATTGATGTAACCCACTTGATGTATGTTGAGGCCCATGGGTCGTAGCCCTTTTGATGCAGTTGAGGCTCATGGGTCATGGTCCTTGGTAATGTGTATTGGGGCCGTGTATGTGGTCCGCTGTGATGTGTGTATTGTATATCTATAACATCCATTCATGTGGTCCGCCGTGTTGTATGTATTGTACATCCATGTCGTCCATGTGCGTATCCCGCAGTGATGTATTTGCGGTCCATATGATGGGGCCCAATGTGGTATAGTTGTAGCCCATCCGTGAGGCCCATCGTGATGTGTTTTGGCCCATGTGCGGGGCCCACTTATTTGTACTTTTAGCCTATGTAATGGGGCCCATCTGTTTGTGTTTGAAGCCCATATGATAAGGTTCATCATGATGTATATTCGAGGCCCATATGATAGGGCCCACAGACTTGAATCTGAGGCCCATGGGCAAGACCCGTTGTGATGTATTCAAGGCCCATGGTTGAGGCCCAGTGCGATGTACGTATGGCCCATTAAGTTGTGTATGAATCCCTTGTATAGGTCATTCCTTGAGAGCAGTGTTGGTTAAATGGCCACATTGTTAGGCAATGATGGTTGGATGTCCAAATTGTGACCTTCCCTTAGGCTTAGATAGGCCCATTCTCATCGTTCTCTAGTGGGTTAACCCAAACGCTTGGGCCCCATTGACATCGCTTGATCCATCATTGACTGTCCATCTATGGATCCCACCTTGTGTCGAGGTCGATTCTGACTGCCGATTACCGATTAATGTTCGAGGCTGATTATCGATCAAGGTCGATTCCCTATTTTGATTTGTCGTGGCCGATTGCCGATTATCGATTGAGGTCGATTACCGATTTTGAATTGTCATGGCCGATTGTCGATTCTGATTGTCGAGGCCCAATGTGATGAACATGTGACCCGTATTTGAGGCTCGACGTGTGTATTCAGTCCGTGTCTAAGGCCCAATGTGATGTATATTGAGGCCTAAGTGATGAGGCCCATTGTGATTCATTTGAGGATCAGGCAAAGGAGCCCATTGTGATGTATGTTAGGCCCATGAGAAGGGCCCACCTGTTGTGTACATGTAACCCTTGAGTAAGGCTCATTGTGTTGTATATTAGGCCTTTGTGTGAGGCTGTCAGCCCATTATGTGTTTGGCCCTGTAAGGGTCATTCCTTGGGGCAATGTTGGTTAGATGTCCACATTGTCGAGGCCGATTATTGATGGTGGTTATTGATATCGATTATGAGTATGTGACTGCATAGCATCATGATACATGTCCATACACATCATCTGTATGTTTGCTATGAGATATGATTAACCATTGCATATGTCATAATGCCGGTTGTTATGAGACTCCCTGATAGGCGGTGATTATCTCACATGAGCGCACGGTATGCGTAGGATTGATGCATGACTGGATTGTATGACTCATGTATTTTGCATTGTGTGCTGTGATTACTGTATGCCCTAGCGACATTAGGGTTGTAGCCTCTACAGGCATATCGTGGATGGCCAGATGGGACACTGGAAATATGTTCTACATGGGGTGCTATAGATATCCCTGAGTGAAAGTCCCTAAACCCTCTTGGTTCTAGAGGTTGCTCCAACGTCTAAACTGAGTGGGTAGATGAGCGTTGAGTGCCGATTACCAGATGGTTGCGCTCTCCACTGTGTCGTGGTCGGTTGGAAGGGGGTGCGGCCTTACCTGCCCGAGTGGAGGGGGCAATGCTAGGCTGAGTCTGACCAGCTCGAGGAATGGGTCTGCTATTGACGAGCCGGGCCCGATATTGGCAGGCGGATAGTGAGGTCTCTTCCACTCATCTTGTTGCGCGCAATGGGGCGACAATCTGATATGGAGTGTAATAGACCCCGGTGATTTCTCAGAGAGGAACTGTAATGATATATGGACTTATTGAGTAGGAGTGCATGTTCATTCATTCATTCATTCACTATCCACTTGGGCTGGTAGTGCGCAACTAATTATTGTATACCTTCGTTATGACAAAGATTTCGGTTGGGCATGCGACTAACCTGAGATCAGGAGTTTACCACGTTGAGTCTGACTATCCAAATTTAGGTATGAGACTAGTTTGGATAGAAGTCCCTTGTGGTGGACCCCGTAGCCTGCGATACTACGTACTATCATCCCTACTTCACACCCAGCATGGTCCTTTCATTCTATTTGCATATTGCATTGCATCCTCGGCATCTGATATTTTTCTCTTCATGACTCCTTGTTACATAGATGTTCTATATTACGTATTCTGCTATTGATTTACTTATGGACTTATCTGTACTTCCGCTTATTCTGTTATCGTATGATTTATGATCTTATTAGCATTTTGCTTCTTTGATAATTCATGATCTTATTAGTGTTTTTGCTTATTCAGACATTGTATGGTTTATGGATTACAGGTTCTTCGGTATTATATGATTATGACATTGTATTGAATACTTGACACTTACCTTGTGTACACACTTACACCACCCTCTAAGCTTTCCATAAGCTTATGCACGATAGATGCGTGCAGGTGATGTTAGGTTGCAGCAGTGTTGAGCTTGGAGGGCGCAGTGGTCTTCTGGAGCTTGATTTTCTATTTATGTATTTCCCTTTCAGTGTTGTACTCAAACGATTATATTAGTGGATATGTGATGATGATGTTGCCTTTGTGAATTGGGTAATCTTGTGGTTATGCTTATTACTAGTTAAATGTATATAAAAATAATAATCCTCCTTGTAGGATCCTAGGATTGGAATCTGGCAAATGAATGTTGGGAGCCGAGAATGGGGTACTACGGAGGCTGTCGGCACCGGATCCGGTGATCAGGATTCCTGTGAATCCGATTTTTGGGGTGTGGGGCGTGACATTAGCTCTTTGGACTCCTTGGCTCCTAAGCTAGCTCTTTAAGGGTGGATGATGAAGGTTGGATGGTAGGGATGAGATTTTGGGTGGTAAGGAGTGGGCCTTCTCTTGAGTTCTTCTTTCATTAGGATTTTTCTCTCATGGTTGCTTGAGATTTGGTGGAGAATGGGATGGGATGGAGTAATGTATGGGAGAGAGGGATGGTGTTGTAAGAAAGAGATGGGTGGAGAGAGAGAGAGAGAGGAGTTGACTTTAGGAATGGAAGAGAGATGGGTAGGGTATGGGTTGGTACTTGACTTATGATGGGATGTGTATTTGACTTGAGGTGATGTGATGTGTTGTAGAGATTCTCTTGGGATTTATAACGCGTGGCGTTTTCTTCAAAATAAATACGGGCCCACAACTCTTGGCCTGGGTATCGCATCAATGTGCGAGACGCGGCATTGAAACCGCGGCAACTGTACGGTCACTAGGGTACAAGTCTCAGGTTGAGCCGACTCGGGTTGACAAGGTACGACTCAGGGTCGCGCCCAAATACTATTTATGCATTACGGGTCGCCGAAATTTGACTGGAAGGACCGCGGGATCCTAAGGAACAGTACAGACTATGATACGGGCCTTAAATTAGGGTTTGAGGTTGGATTGGGATTTAGGGTATGGATTAGGATTTTGTCTAATCTCAATTAGCTTATCGATTCGAGGTGGAGTGTTTATAGAAAGGCCACCACGTGTTTACACTACAAGGGTTAGTACTGGTAGAAATCATACTCACACTCGAGAGTATCTTCGTTTGATCTTCCTTTGGTGTCATACATTCCGTTATTAATGCGGAAGTATAAACCCTTACATGTGTCGTTTGAAGTACAAATTGACGAATGCCACGTGGCCACATTTATCGTGTCAAGTTAATAAGGAGCGTGCTTAACATGTCTATAAAAGACCCACCAAGAGAACGAATTCTATCACGTATTTGTCTATGATACACTCAGCGAAGCCATCTCTCATAGTCCTTCTAAAATGGGAGATATTTCTAGAGATGTTCAGAGAGTTTGTAGCGTTTGATAATATTCTGAATATTAAGAGATCTGACCGATATCCAAGTGAATCTTGACTATTATTTGGACTTAAATTGGGAGAAAATGGACATTACTTATATCAGATCCTAAACTGTACATTTATTAGAATAAAAAGAATGGGAGAACTCTATGGAAGATCTGGTTTAACCCCTCTCCGATGATAGATCTATATCAAGAAGATCATGTCCATCAATCATTTCAAACACTCCAAACCATTACACTGTTGATGGTTAAATGGAGGTGGTGGTTCGATATGGACCATCCAACACCTTGAACAAAAGAAACAGAGAGTCCTAAGAGGCGTTGAATGATCATGATCAATTTTAGGTATGGGATCATTCCTCGAGGTTCCTTAGATTGATTCCGAATGTAATTAATGGGCCACAAGGATCTTTGTGAATCGACCAACTACAAGAAGAAGATCACAGAAGCCAATAGTTTCAGATACTTCTAGGATATTTTCTTATCCATAAAGCACGTCATAAATGTGAATGATGATTCAATATCATCAAGAAAACCCTGTGAGGATTTTAACATATCATTAAGCTATAAAAAGGAGAATGCGAAGAATGGCTCGAGGCTCTACGCCAAACACATCTATATACTTTTCAATTTATCTTTCTTAACATAGCTTAACCTAGCTCTTATATGAATTTTTGGATATGTAATTCCGTAATTATGGAAATTTAAAATTAAAATTTAATTGTAAAAAAATTAAAATTAAAATTTCAAATAAGAAGAAACATAGAAAACTTATTTGATTCGAGGCGCGACAGAAGTCACTCGGCTTGAAATTGATTTGTCTTCATTTGGACAATGTCCGAAATGCAATAGGAATATTGGACAACCAATCTTCAAGATACCTTCTGTAAATGCTATATTGTATAAAGTACACCTTTGTTTGTCCAATTTTGTTTAGACAAAACAACTTATGAAGTGGTCTGTCTAATAAGGATCAAGATGGAAAGTTCAAGTCCTCACTTCAAGTCAAGCAAGTTCAACATCTACCATGGTTCAAGACCTTACTGAAGTTCAAATCATGAAGTAGATCAAGATGGAAAGTTCAAGCTTGACTAAGTTCAAGTTCTACTACACTTCTAGTAGAAGATCAAGCTCCATCTTCAACTACATGTTCTATTGAAGAATCAAGTGGAAGAACAAGTTCCGTGAAGTTCAAACTTTAATGTTCAGTCTTTTTAAGTATAACAGACCTTAAAAAGTCTTTAGCCTTGGGTGCTTTCAAAAGACAAACTTATATAGGTTTTTATACTTTTGTCAGGCTTAAGTTCGACTAGTCTAAGCTTAAGTTCGACTATTCTAAGTTATGGCTTGACCAGCATAAGAAAATCTTCAACCAGTCCAAGTTTTAATTTCCAAAAAAAAAAAAAAGGATTTTTATATTGCTTCCTCGACCAGTCGAAGAGGGGCCTTCGACTAGTCGAGGGTTGCTCGACTCGAAGTCCAGTAACTAAATTTTGGCACCCTCAGCTAGTCGAAGCCCATGCTCAACCAGTTAAACAGGGCCCTCGACCAGTTGAGCAGGGCCTTCGATCAGTCGAAAAATCATTTTATTCGATCGCGTTCAAAATTTGAAAATTTGTTAAACGTTAGACGAGTCGAAGCAACAACTTTTCAATTTATAAATAAAGGCATTCTCTCAATCCGAAATTACCAATCCAAGCTAGTAAAAGTATTCACACCCCAGGTATAGGGTTGTGATGTAGTTATAATCTCGATAAGAGCAAGGTCGAATCCACAGGGACTAGGGATGTACATCGAGCCGAGTTGAGTCGAGGTGGGCCAAGCTTGGCTTGACTCGTCCATGCTATACTCAAGTTCGAGCTCGAGCTCGAGCTCGCCCTCGAGCTCAACATTGAAGCTTGGCTTATTTTCCAAGTCAAGCCAGTGGTTCGGTTCGAGTCGAGTTTACCTCGGTAGGGTAAGGGAAAGAAAAAGAGGGAATGGGGATGGGTAGGGTCGGGTAGGGTTTTTTAGTAAAAACTTTTAAGTTTTAACTTCTTCTTTTTTTTTACTTATATATATATATTTAATATTAATATAATATATATAATATATATTATTAAAATATATTACTCGAGCTGAGTTCGGCTCGAGGTTGAGCTTCAAGTCAAGTCAAGTTCAAGTCGAGTCTAGTTGAAATACACCATGGTCGAACTTGGCTTGAACTCAACTTGAGCTTTAGTAAACAAGCTTGACTCACCTTGAGTCGATATTTCATGCCGAGTCAATCGAGTTGAGTCGAACTAAGTCGAGCGAGCTTTTCGAGCTAGCTTGACTCGTGTACAGCCCTAACAGGGACCGAACCTTGTACGTAATCTGAAAGTAACTTGAACTAGAACTAGGTGAAGATGTAATCTAAATAAGAGGCTTTTAATAGAGTAATGGTGAAATATTAAACTAAACTTGTGAAATTCAAAGGTATGAAACTAGGGATTCAGAGGCTCCACTTGTAGAGATCAGGGAGATTTATGGTTGATATAACCTTAAAAATCAAATCTGAACTTCCTTTGATCTGGTCATCAATGGATAAGAGGTATGAGAATTAGACTTGATTCCATCACAAGGCCATGCCTATGAGACAAAGTAAACAACAGAATCTAACCAATTCACATCCATCTAAGAGGGCTATGAGCATTAGGAAAGGTTCCATCATCCAACCATGCCCAGGAGACGATGGTGCACAACGGAGCCTCCTAATTTTATAATCATAATAAAGAAAAGGACATGCTCAAAGCTATCACAGATCTATTTTAATTTAAGTCATAACAAATCATTAAAAACCAAAGGCATTCCTTATAATCAAACTAAGATCAAAATTAGTTCAAAAATCAAAATTAAATTAAAAGGCATAAAGGAAAGTCTCCCATCTCATTATAATTTTCATGTCTTAGCCCTAGCTAATAGGTTTAGCTTGACATGATCAAACTAAAATCTCTTAGAAAAATAAACAAAACAAGGGTTAAAGAAAAGAAGGAAAACTCCACAACTAGCCGACCCACTTCTCTCTCTCCCTTGCTCTTCCACGTCCCCAGATGCTCTCCACGTCCTCTCTCCCTCTCTTTTATGAAATCAGATTGCATACTGAGTTACTCAGTACCCTTTTATCGTACTATGTAAACTCAGTTGGGCCCACCGTAAATGTATGTGGTTTATCCACACCATCCATCCATTTTTCCTACTAATTTTAAGGGTTGATCCAAAATTTTAAGTAAATCCAAAGCTTGAAGGACCATACCACAAGAAACAGTGTGAAATAATGATTTCCACCGTTGAAACCTTCCTGGGACCTACAGTGATGTTTATTTGTCATCCAACCTATTATTAAGATCACAGAGATATGGATGAAGAGAAAACATAAACATCAGCTTGATCCAAAACTTCTATGGCCTCCATGAATTTTTCAATGGTAGAGGTTCAATCACACTGTTTCCCATGGTGTGGTCCACATGAGGTTTGGATATGCTTCCCATTTGGCATTAAAACTTAAAATTATCTTTTAAAATTTATTAATGGAGTGGATAAAATAAATAAATAACCGTGGATCCCACATGGTTTACTCAGTACACTAAGGGTACTGAGTTACTCAGTACGCTATTCGCCTCCCTCTTTTATAGTTGTTGGTCGGCTGGGAGAGTGCCCAAGGCGGTGGGGTGCGTAAGTCGGCCAAGAAAGTTTCCGCGTAACCTCTTTACGCAGTCAAAAAGACACGTGAAAACAACACCACTTTCCTTGCCATTTTCCAAAGAAACACCGTCCCTTGGGACGTTTTTGGATGCTCTACATGATGGACAGTTCAAATATTGCATCTGATCAAAGATGGTGGGCCAAAAATGCCTGGAAATCCGATTTTCCATGGATGTGCGTAGGTTTATGCACGAGGGTGCGTTGACATGATTGGTGGGCCCCATAGTAGTGTTTTCAAGAAAATCCACCCCGTTCATTGGATTCCTGGAGAAAAACTAATTGGGAATTAGTGATTTTTATCGGGTCCTGGTGCGGTCCACTATATAAAATCAACTCGCCATTCATCCTATGTTTTTCGACGATCCACGTGTGCGTGTGTGCAAGGGGCCAAACGGCCACCTAGGTGAGGGTCAAGACCCCCCCTCTAGACACAATGGATAGTTCAGATCTTCCATTTGGATGATGGGTGGGGCCCACTATCAAAACCCAGCTGGACATGTGCGTCCACTGGAGGTTCTGCGCATGGAGAGTCAGGCTTAAGCTGACTTTAGAAGGAGCTCGATCCAGTGCAGCACAGGAGTGCGCCGCACTGTACACGCGCACGGCCCAGGTGGATCCACTATACTATATTTGTAAAATTCGCTCCGTCCATCCATTTTTTCACCCCATTTAATGGGTTGAAACGAAAATTGAAGTACATCCAGATATCGGACAAGCCCCAGATCAGAGTTTTATGGGCTAATTTGTCCGTTGGGCCACTTTCACAAGGATCCAATGGCTAAAATTTTACGTGTATGGTTAATTTGGGGTCCACAGGCCATATATAAAGTTTCGAGCCAAACGGATGATAGGAACCCTGTGATCTTGCAATCTGGACAATTTTCAGGCCTCTTCATCGTTGATCACACGATTTTCTCGGATCCTTGCCGTGTAAATTCTTTAATCTCGGTCCCCTGGAATCCGTCCCTTACCTTGGTGATTTATGAGTGTTAAATCCATACTTTTAATACCCTTTTTCAGTCCATGCTCCTAAATACACCTTGCAACACGAACATGATTAAAATAGGCCATTAAACAATATCATATTTGTAAAATCAGGTAATAACTGGGGTCTAATATGTAATATTTAAGCCTATACAAAAAGCCTTCATCAAGAGAGAGAGAGAGAAGTCTCCATTATCTTTAAGCTATTGCATGGTATTTTTAATATTTCTTTAATAGTCTTTTGTTTTAATTTCTTGATCTCCTTTTTATGAATCTTATTCCTTAAAGAGAGTAGAAACTCTTCTTTGAGATCTTAAGGAATTCAAACAAGTAGCGTTTGGTTTGAATCAATTTAAAATTAATTTACAACATAGAACCCTTATTTATGTGATTGGACATTGAACATTCTACTTCAAGAGAAGTAGTTCTACAAGCTACATCAAGAGATACGTCTTTAAGGTGAAGATAAGTATATTTCTATCTTTTGAATTTTGGTTTCTTTGAGATATCTAAAAAATCTTAGTGTGGGATTTTTGTTTGTGATAGCCCTTTAAAATCACAACTATATTAGGTTTTAAGGTGACCCTGTGAAAACCTTGTCTATAGTAAAAGTCAATATCACATGAATGGTGATTATTGGGAGTGGAGTAGGTGTGGTTGTCTGAGAATAGTTGTTGTACACACTGAACCACTATAACTCTTGGTGTTTGTGATGAACGTTTACTTTTTGTAATTGTGATGAATGGTTGTGATTTTATTTATGCAAAAGTGGTGAATGTTTGTAATAGATAGCTTTATTGTCTCTCACTTGGTTTGAGATCTTGATCCTTACGATTGTTTGTGAAATAAGGTTGTCTTGTCTAAACTTTATTTTCGGTGTAGGTTGTCCTACGTCTGTGTTGGTTGTCCTACGAACTAAGTTTGAATAAAATTTTCAATACTAGTAGGAGTGTATTTCCTGATTTATTTATTATTTTAGTAATTTAATTTTTATTTGACATAGTCTTATTCACCTCCCCTCTAGGATTGTTAAGCTCGCCCTTTAAACCTTCTAATGTTGTCTCGTCACACCGATGTACTCGATGTAAGAAGACCCGAACTGTCACTGTATGTCTAACCTGAAGATTGAACCAGATGAAGTTGTTACAGAGATTAATAGTAAGAGAGAAAGTCGAAAGATTGAACTTAGTAATTGAAATTTGAAACCGGGGAAGTCCCTAATATAGACTTAAAGGGTTGCCTTGAACGGGTGTGTACGCTCCCCTACCAACGGACATGGCTGTTAGGTTTTTTGAAGAAAAATATTTTTTATTTTTGGCTCTGTTCAGAAATATAAAATAAATAATCGTTGCAAATCAAAATTTCAAAATGTAACAAAAACTTTTAGGCTTACAAGTATACTCACGTGCGCAGGCACCACACCACATCGTACCACACCACACTGCCCCACGTCCATGGCCCTGGCCTGGCCCGGCATGCACGTGTGGTTCATGGCATAGGGGGCTGATAGCATAAGCCCCCTTCCCAAACGACTAAATTCACATGTCTCCGAAAAGCGGCCTAAGCCCTATGTAAAATCTTCTTCTTATAAACCCAAAAATTTCTTCTTGCCTATCCAATGTGGGACTAATCCCAAAACACTACAAGACAAAATGCCTTTGTTACTTTTTAAAAAATTTGGAAGAATTTTTTAAATTACTTATTTATTTATTTTGAAACATCAAAATCTTCTTCTTATGAACTCAAAATTTTCTTCTTGCCTATCCAATGTGGGACTAAACCCACATCACTATAAGACAAAATGCCTTTGTTACTTTTTTTAAAAATTTGAAGAATTTTTTTAATTACTTATTTATTTATTTTGAAACACCAAAAATATAACAATTTTTCATATGTTTCAAAATAATGACTTTCGGGTTAGACAAATAATTGTGCGTTATATTAATGTTTAGTAGACTTGAATTGATACTTAGAATAAACAGGGTAGGTTCACAGGAGTCAGGTGTCAAACAGTCTTGAATCAAATACCTATTAATGTAAAGCAGAAACACAGGTCACTTACATAATTATTCCAATACATATGGTTTTGTATTTTGATACTTTTTTGCTATGCATCTTTATTTGGATTTCACCGGTGCTTTAGAGAATTCGTCCAAGTTCTTATAGGAAGCAGCCTCACTTGCACAGTAGTATATGTGAATTCCATCAAGCGTAACTGACACCACCAATAAATATATGGCACATGGATTCATTATGAGTTTGAGATTCATCCTTACTAATCGTTGTTTGCACTGTCTACACCATAAAATGAGCTTTCTTATCGCAATGCTATATGTCTCATAGTGCGATATTGGAATTAGCCTCATTCCCTTCAATGTATATAGAACTAGTTGTTTACTAAGTCCTTTAGTCAGAGGATATGTCATGTTCTTCTTTGATCTCGTAAAATTAATGGTTATCACTCCATCTTATAGTAAATATAATTTTATCTTATGCTGAAATCAAATATGGGTGCTTTTGCCACTATAAATATTATTATTTTCCTTTACTACAACAGCTTGACATTTACAATGTGGAGATATAGCCGAAATAGGTTTTGGCCACAAAGGTATATCAGCTAATAGATTTTTAATCCATTTTGCTTCTGTCCCAGCCTTTTTTCTAAAGTAATGAACTTGAATTTTATTGTAGATAGAGTAATATAAGTTTGCTTGGTGGATTTCAAGAGACAACTCCCCTACCCAAAATGAAAACATATCCACTTATGGATTTTGTTTCACTAGAATATGTAATTCGGTTAGCATTGTTATATCTTTCTAATATAGCGGGAAAGGTAATGTAATGTATACCATATGTGATTGTACCTTTTAAATGCCTTAGTATTATAGATAAAGCATTTCAATGACCATGATTATGATTATGAGCGTATCTACTTAATCTATTTACTGTATAAGGTATATCATGCCTTGTGCAATTAATTAGGTATATTAGGTTACCAATGATTATAGAATATTTAAGTTGTGATACACTTTCACTTGTATTTTATTTAGATATATGGAATAATCATAAGGAGTGCTAACAAGTATGTTATCAAAGTGATTAAAACATTTTAACACTTTCCTAATGTAATGAAACTAAGATAAAATAAAACTATCATATTTTATGATTACTTTTATTTCAATAATCACATTAACCTTGCTTAGATCCTTCATATCAAATCGTGATGACAATAATTTCTTAGCAGAGTTAATTAGCTTAAGACTAATTTTAAAAATGAGAATGCTATCTACATATAAACAAATAATAACTCTTTCATTACTTGTGAATTTACTATATACGTATATGTCTGTATCATTTATTCTATAGCCATTAGATTTCAAAATATTGTCAAATTTCTCATGCCACTGTTTATGAGCTTATTTTAGACCATATATGGATTTAATTAACTTATATACTTTATTTTCTTGACCTTCAATTTTATAATTCTCAAGTTAATCCATGTATATTTTTTATTCTAAATACATGTTAAAAAAATATGTCTTTGCATTTATTTGATGTACAAGAAATTTGTATATGAATGCTAAGGCTATAAGGACTTTGTTAGAAAATTAAGTGTTTATTATACACAACAGATGATAGAAAAAAAGATAACGAGACGATCAGATCTATCAAGTTCAAGGCTTGACTTGAATAATCAATTTCTCAAGATTGATTTGTTGCCTTTTTTTTTGGAATTTTCAGCAAGTGCAAACGAAAGAAATCTGTAAATTGTCAATAGGATACAATAAACTCTCAATCCAAATTTTAACACAAAATTTTATACATTTAAGTGTTGAACAGATCTCTAGTTTTGACATCGTTGTGCCTTTAAGACGTTTAGAAAAAAAAAAACTTAACAAGAAGTTAGATCAAGAGTAATTGCACAAAAGATGATATAATTTTAAGAATTAAGAGTATTAACTTCTGAATTATAGTATTCAAGATTTATATCAATTGAAAAGTTATGGATTTCTTTCTAAAGATATGTTAATGTGTCTCTTCAAGAAATTCATACCCATTAACAGAAAACAATATCCCTTCATGAAAGGACATAACTCTATCCTATGGTAGTTATTTTTATACCCATTCAGACAGAAACAGTTATCCAATAGTAAAAACTGTATCCACATAAGCGATATGTGGCATAGGTGTCATATGTACAATCATGTCAAAATTACTCTCAATCAACAAAAGGTAATAAATCATCAGGGTAAACCCTAGTTCAATTTCAGTTGCAAGATGTCCCAAAAAGTTTGAACCATGTGCTGCTAAGTGTGCCTAATAAATCACCAAAAAGCACCCAAGCAGCCCTATAGCCCATGTTGCACGCGCGAATGGTACAAAGCATCGTCCTCGAGGAGATTTGAACCCTGATTGCACAAGTAAAAACTCCTCTTTTACCGACTGGCTACACACATTATTTATGGAAAGTTTAAATAATTAATATATTTATTTACTTTCTAAAAATAACTTTTATTTTTTAAATTTATTTTTATTATAAAAAAAAACATAATAATCCCCCACAATTTTAAAAATAAAATCAGATTCTATAACGAATGACATATCAGTATACAAAGGTGCATAAGTAAATGTATCTTTTGAATTTTAACCTTTATTTTAGTGTATATATATCAAAGTTATGCCAGGTACTTAGTGACCCATAAGTCTTGAACTAAGGACCTTATATGACTCACTAGACACATAACACACATCTATTCATATATAACTAGAGATCTAGAAGTTCGCACATTTCTGGCCTTGCGCGTATCCTTATTTCATGATTATTCTAGAAACGATCTTAATCTCTTTAAAAATGGCCTCACTTCTCTACTTATATAGGTAGATCTATCAAAGATTATTCTGCTTCATCTTAGTAAAGTCTTCTTATAAATCTATTAAGAGTTAGTACTTAGCCTCTTATGAAATACAGAAACCAAACACTAGACTTTTAGGAATGAGACTCAAATTTTATTTTTCTAGTGTATGTTTCAGTCACATATTTGACTTGTTTGTCCCTTCATACCTATCCTATATTTTAAAATATAGGTAGGGTTGCCATCAAGAGTGAAAGTTATATCTTTATGGATCTTAGTGTCATTCCTTTAGTGGTTTTTCTTATTTGATCTCTTGATAAACCTTTTGTCAAGGGATCTGCTAAGTTTAGGATAGATTTAACATATTCCACTGTGATTACTCTGTCTCTGAGCAATTCTTTAATAAAGTTATGCCTTAGACCTACATTTCTAAACTTACCATTATAAGTCTTACTCATAGCACAACAAAGTGTAGCTTGATTATCACAAAAGATAAATATGGCAGGAGTAGGTTTTGACAAATATGGAATTTTCAATAATAGGTATCTTAGTCATTTACCTTCTTTACAAACAGTGCCAAGTGCAATAAACTCACTTTTCATTGTATAGTGAGATATGCACGTTTGTTTCTTAGATGCCCATGATATTACTCCTCCAAGAGTGAATATCCAGGTACTTGTAGATTTAGATTCTATACTATCAGCATTCCAGCTTGCATCGCTGTACCCTTCAAGTACAGTGGGATATGATTTATAATCCAGTCCATAGTCTATGGTTCCCCTTAGATACTTTAAAACTCTCAAAATCCTATTCTAGTGTACTCGTCCTGGATTACTGGTATACCTGCTTAACATTCCTACTGTGAATGCTATATCGGGTCTAATGCAATTCATTGCATATATTAAACTCCCAATAACACTCGCATATTCTTGTTATGCTTCACATCTACCTGTATTTTAAAATAATTTAAAACTTGGATCAAATGGGATTGAAACCGGTTTACCATCATAATGATTAAGCTTCTTTAACACTTTCTCTAGGTAATAAGATTATGTTAAGGCTATTCCATCATCAAGATTATAAATTCTAATACCTAATATTACATCGACTTTACCCATATCCTTCATGTTGAAGTTGGTACTTAAAAACTTTTTAGTTTCTTTCACACAGTCCTCATTTAATCTAAATATTAGCATATCATGTATATGTAGGCAGATAATGATTTGACATTTAATATATATATATGCACTTATATGCTTAGTTTACTCTAAAACCATTAGATTGTTTACTAGATCAAACTACTCATGCCATTGCTTAGGAGCTTGCTTGAGCCCATAGAGAGATTTGACCAGTTTACACACTTTCTTCTCTTACCCAAGTTGAACAAACTCTTTGGATTATTCTATATAGACCTCCTCATCTAGATCACCATTTAAGAATACCGTTTTGACATCCATTTGATGGAATACTAGGTGGTGAATTTCTGCAATAGCAATTAAAGTCCTAATGGTAGATATTCAAGCAACAGGAGCATATGCATCGAAAAAATTGATACCTTCCTTTTGTCTAAATCCTTTGGCTAACAATCGAGCTTTAAACTTATTTATGGTTCCATCAGGATTAAACTTTCTTTTAAAAATTCACTTACATCATATAGGCTTTGAACCTGGTGGAAGATCGACCAAACACCAAGTGTTATTTGAGACTATGGAATTCATTTCATCGTCTATGGCTTCCCTTCAAAACTGTACATCAAGAGATGAGAGAGCTTTGTTAAGTGTTGATGGATCACTTTCAATACTTAGTGATAGAGTAATCTCATTTCTTATTTCATTTGTATCCCCTTTTATAAGGAATATATAGAAATCTGGGCCAAAAGATGTTTCTTTTCTTACCATCTTCGATCTCCTTGGTTCATTTTCTTCTGGATGAATGTTAGATTTATCACGAAAGCTGTTAGGTTCTTCGTTTATTGGTTCTATTATATTTTATTAACTTGTATTTTTGTATGATTATTCATATAATCTTTGTATACTTTATTTTCAAAAAATATAGCATCCCTAGACTCTATAATCATGTTTTTGTTAGCAAAAGTAGATTATTCCAAAATCAAAAATCTATATACGAAACTATTAATCTCATAACCCACAAAAGCACACCTGATTCCTATAGGACCTAATTTTACTATCTTATAATCAATAATCCTGTCTTCTGCTATACTTCCACATACTCTGTAATAATGAAGATATGACTTCTTCTTTTTTCACAATTCATATGGAGAGATATCCAATTTTTTATGTGGGATAACATTTAAAATATGGTTTACTGTTAATAATGCTTCCCCCACAAATTCAGTGGTAATCAAGAATTTAATATCATACAGTTGATCATCTTAACTAATGTCCTATTTTTGTGTTTCGCTAGGCCATTTTGTTGGGGTGTGTAATGTGTCATAAGTTCATGGATTATACCATTTGATTCACAGAATTCATTGAATTCATTAGAAGAGTTCTCACCCCCTCTATCACTTCTAAGGGCTTTAATCTTTACATTCAACTGATTTTTCACTTTGGCCTTATAAAGCTTAAACTTTTCAAAGGCTTCATCTTTAAATTTTATTAAGCATATATAGGAAAATTTAGTGAAATTATCGATAAATATGATAAAATACCTTTTTCCTTGACGAGTTAATGTATTATTTAAATCATAGATATCGGAATGAATTAACTCCAAGGGTTGTGATTTTTTCATGCCAATCCCTAATGGTTTTCTGATTATTTTAGAATGGGCACACACATCACATTTCTCTTCTTGTTGTATTTCATATTTTGATATAAGTCCTAGGATCATCATACTTTTTATTGAATGGTAGTTAACATGACCTAGCCTAGCATGCCATCAAGATATAGAATCCACTATATTAACAGAAACATCATTTTTATTATTAATATTCAGTTTAATCATACCATTACATGAATATCCGATAGATTTAGAGTTCTAAATTTTTGGTTTGTCATCTTCTACTATATTTACTTTGGAATGATTTTTCGAAGCTTTTCTTTCTTGTCTCAGTTTTTGGACTCTTCTTCTATACGAAGATGTCATTGAAGCCCTTTAAGAGTGTACTTCCTCTCATCATATTTCAGTTTCTTTTTATAATCAAACCATGATGAGGGTAATTTTGTAATTACTACGCTGACCATGAATTCTTCGGGAAGATCTATACCACCAATCTTTAATTCATCAACCAAGTTTTGTAGTTTGGTTACATGGGAGAGAATTGACTGATCATTTTTAAACTTGAAGTGGACATAATTGTCGATAAAAAATTTCTGACTACTATCTCTTCAGTTTTATATTTTTGATCTAATTTTGTCCACAGATCTTTAGCAGAGGATATTTTACGGTACGAATTCTAGATAGAATTAGAGAGGGCGTTCAGGATATGACCTTTGCATAGAAAATCATTCTCCTTTCTTTTCTTTCATTCTTCCTTTACTCGGTCTGAGTCATCTTCTTTTGGTTTGGGCAGAGAAGATAGATCATTATCTAGAATGTAGGATAACTTGAGAGTAGTAAAAAAAGAAAGCATCTTCTGGTGCCGTCTTGAAAAGAATTGACCATCGAAACGATCTAGTTATACAAAGTCTTGGTTCATAACTTGAATGGAATGAATTGCCTCCATTGTGAAAATATAATAAAAATATGTCTTGAATATTAGAAAATTAAGTGTTTATTGTACACAACGGAGGATAAAAAAAAGATAATGAGACGATCAGATCTATCAGGTTTAAGGCTCGACTTGAATAGTCAATTTCTCAAGACAGATTTGCTGCCCTTTTTCTGAAATTTTTAGCAAGTGCAAACGAAGGAAATCTACAAATTGTCTTTAGGATACAATGAAATCTCAATCCGAATTTCAACACGAAAATTTGCACATTTAAATGTTGAACAGATCTTTAGTTTTGACACCGATATGCCTTTTAGACGTTCAAGAAAAAAAAAAAAACCTTAGTAAGAGGTCAGATCAAGAGTAATTGCACAAAAGATGATATAATCTTAAGAATTAAGAGTATTAACTTCTGGATTATAGTATCCAGGATTTATACCAATTGAAATGTTATGGATTTCTTCCTGAAGAGATGCTAATATGTCTTTTTAAGAAATCCATACTTATTCACAGAAAATAATATCCCCTCATGAAAGGACATGACTCTTTGTCCTATGACAGTTATTTCTGTACCCATTCAGACGGAAACAGTTATCCAATAGTAAAGACTGTATCCACATAAGTGACACGTGACATAAGTGTCACATGTACAATCATATCACAATTATTCTCAATCAACAAAAGGTAATAAATCATGTACAAGAGAATATGTATCAAAATAACTTATTCATTCCTTCTGTCTGAAATCCTAACAATTAATTTAGCTTTAAACTTGCCAATAGTACCATTGGGCTTTAACTTTTTTCATAAATAAATCCATTTACATCTTATTGTCTTATTCTCAATTGACAAGACACTCTAATTCCCAAGTTTTATTAAATGTAATATATTTGAATTCATCATTTATAACTTCTTTCCAGAATGATGCCATCAGATGACTTGATAACTTTTGTATAAGTTAAAGGATCATCCTCAAGGAGAAAAGTATAGAATTTACCTCCTAGGTTAGTTTCTTTCCTAATCCTTACACTCATCATTGGTTTTATTTTTTCTATGTTTTTTCTTTATACATTATTACTATTTGAGATAATACTTGAAGTATCATTATTTTCAATTTCTTTAAATGCGATTTTTATTAGAAAAAATTTCTCAAAGAATTACGTATCTCTTGCCTCCATGATAATATTAGGATATATGATATTATCCTTAAATTTCAAAACTAATAATCAGCAGACCGCACTATTTTTTGCATATCCTATAAACACATAGTCTATTATTTGGACTTAATTTTTCATTCCTCAGTTTTTTATTATCTTACTTTTGCTAAGCACTTCACACACTTTAAGATATTTATAGTTAGTAGGATGTTTCTTCCAAAGTTCACAGGGTGTTTTACCTGTAACTTTATAAAGTATTTTATTCAAGACGTAACAACTATAGAGAATGACTTCTTCCCACATGTTTGAGGGTAAACCATAACCATTCAACATTACATCTATCATTTCTTTTAAAGTTTTATTTCTGTCATGTTATTCTGTTTTGTTCATGTGTATAAAGGGCAGTGGTTTCATGTATAATACCATTATTTTCAAATAATTTCTTAAAGTGTAATGATGCATATTCACCTCCCCTATTTATTATAATTCTCTTGATTTTCTTATTTATTTGGTTTTCAACTTTTGTCTTATACTTAATAAAGAAATCCAAGGCTTCATCTTTACTTATTGGTAAGTATACCCTAGTGTACATTGAGAAATCATTTATAAAAGTTATGTAGTATATTTTTTCATTTATAGACATGTGATTCTTAAAATCACCCAAGTCACTGTGAATGAGTCTTATAATCTCAGATTCTCAAAAAACTGATTTGAATGGTTTCTCATATAACTTAGATTTTATACATACTTCACAATATTTGGTTCTTGATTTGATAAATCAGGTACAAGAACTAGTTTATTCATTATTTTTAGAATATTTACATTTACATATCCTAATCTATTGTGCCATAAATCAAGTGACTTAACCAAGTAAGCAGAACTAAAATTCATCTTATTAATATCAATAGATGATACATTCAATACAAATAGTCCATCACAATAATAACCATTTCCAACAAATATCCAATTATTGGACAATATAACCTTATATGAATTGGAAACTAATTTGATACAAAATTTATAAAGGATGGAATCAGAAATTAATTTTCTCATGATATCAAGCACATGTAGAATGTTATTTAATGCAGGGATCTTTCCATAAGTGAGCCTCAAGATCACGCTTCCCCTTCAGACTACGAGCATTTTCCATGAACACTTATTCATCCCTTACAACTTGGTAGGAGACAAACATACTTCGATCCTTACAAATATGACATGTAGCCCCACTGTCTAGTACCCAATGCATTGTGTTGATAATGTTCACTTCATATACTATCGCAACTATTTCATCTTTTCGGTTTTGTTCAGTTAGATTGGCCTGAGCTAGTGAAGCCTTTTTTTCATGCCTGCACCCTCAAATATGATCAGGTTTGTCACAATGAAAACATTTTTCTTTATTTTACTGGTTCTTCTTTCTTATTTTTGAGCATACGTTGTTTAACGTGATGGCATGGTTTTCCACAATGAAAACATGTTCCTTTTAAGTATCGACACTGATCAATAAGGTGACCTGCCTTTCCACTGTGAAAACATGATTCCTTGATTATTTTATTCTCCTGATTTGTTTTGGTTAGGTTAGCATTTAAAGCAATGCCATTAACATTTTCCATTTGATCCCTTATATGACTGACCTCTTCTATTCGGACATGTATGATGATATTTTCCATAGATTTTTTTTTTTTTTTTTTGTTTTTCATCTTATTTTTGTATTTTTTTTTAGGAGGGATGTAGTTTTTCAATTAAAGCACCTCCAAGGAAAACATCATCCAATTTTAATCCTCATATGTAAACCCGTGTACTAAACTTTGATATTCAAGTATCTGATTAGATACGAGTTTATTATCTAACATAGAAAAGTTAAGAAATGAGGAAAAAACGTGATTTTTTACACCATCTTCTTTTAATACATATTTCTTAGCCAGTGCTGACCATATTTCCTTAGCTCTCTCATATGTACTGTATACGTTACGAATGTAATTTTTTTTAATTATGGTCATTCCTTACAACATTTTCATTATCGGCTTCATATTTGAAAGTGTCAAATAGCACATAGGATACTTTTAATGTATTTAAAGTAAATGCTAGTTTCTGTTTCCACCTTTTAAAATGATTTCCATAAAATGGTTCAAGTTTGGATAATTCAGTGGTCGGGTTTACTGCTATGCTTGCCATTTCTACAGATGTACAGATCAACAAATTAAATTCAAGAATGTATGATTTTTTAGATTTATAAATCCGTAATTATGAAATTTCATATTTAAAAATTAATCATAAAAAAAAAAAAATTAGAAAATTGAATAAGGATGAACTTAGAAAACTTATTTGATTCGAGGCATGACAAAAGTCACTCGGCTTGAAATTGATTTGTTCTCTTTTGGACAATGTCCATAGTGCAAAAGGAATATCGGGCAATCAATCTTCAGGATACCCTCAAACGTTGTCTCGTCACACTGGCACACTCGATATACGGAGACCCAAACTGTCACTATATGTCTAACTCAAAGACTGAACCAGATGAAATCGCTGTAGATCAGATTTGTAGTAAAGAGAGAGAGTTGAAAGATTGAACTTAATAATTGAAATTCAGAGCTAGAGAAGTCTCTTATATAGACTTCAAATGTTGCCTTTAATTGGTGTATATGCACCCCTGTCAACAAACATGGTTGTTGGGTTTTTTAAAGAAGAAACTTTTATTGGTTTTTGGCTCTATTCGAAAATACGAAACAAATAACTGTTGCAAATCAAAACTTCAAAAGGCAACGAAAACTTTTAGGCTTGCAAGTATACTGGCGCACATACGCACACCACACCACACTGCGCTATGCCGATGGCCCCGGTGCGGCGTGGCGTGTGTGTGGTTCATGGCATAGATTGGGGTTGATGGCACAGGCCTCTCAAACAACCAAATTCACATGCCCCTGAAAAGGGGTCTAAGCCCTATGCAAATTCTTCTTGTTATAAACTTAAATATTCCTTATTGCTTATCCGATGTGGGACTAAACTCACACCATTACAAGACAATGCCTTTATTGCTTAAAAAAATAATTTGAGGGATGTTTTTCAAATCATTTAAAATTATTTATTTATTTATTTATTTTGAAACACCAAAATACAACAGTTCCAACATATATTGCTACTACCTAGCGGCTCATGCTACAATGTCGTAGGAGTAGATCCAATATCCACAACCTTAAGTTGTTGGATCATGATCAAATGAGTTCTGATTTGGCTGATTATACTCATTTGGTCACATCTTGCTGACCATTCACCTCAATTGTTTGTTCCAATAGAGGAGTCAGGTATTTCTCTCGTTTATTTTATTTCTTTGGTTGTTTGATACTTTGTCGATTGCAATGGTCTTACATTTAAATATTAATAAAATTGGCATTGTTTAGCCTTCTTTTATTTATCTGTTCATCTTTATTCATTTGAGAAATATCAAGCTAAAGCACCGGTAAAGGAACAAGTGTTGGGGGCCTTGCACAAAACCTTAAGATCTAACGTCCCGAACAAAGTAGAATTATGGGATAATAATAGCAATTAAATAAATCAAAGCAACAATCACACACCACACAAGAGATTTTTATGTGGAAAACCCTCAAAGAGGTAAAAACCACGGGACCTCGTCCAGATCAATAATCCACTATGAAGTAGAATGTTTACAACCTTCGTCACTCATGCAAAAGCGGATAAACAATAAGAAAAAAAAAAAGAAGGGATCTCACCGATCACGAGGTCGTAGAAGCGCTGTGACGGTGGCTCCCTTCCACAAGCTTCCTCTCTCTCTTATTTCTTTCTTTCCAACACCCTAAATCCTTTAGAAAACTCTCTTGTGCTTTTCTTCACACAACATAATCCCCTAGAAAACCCTAGGAACCCCTTTTTATAGTTTTAGGAAGCTCCTCTCCGCATCTCTGTTGCGAAAGGACTCAAATCTGCAGTTTCGCACAAAATCGCGTAACAAACTGCGTAACCTTCGACTAGTCCTGAAAATTCTAGGACTGATCTTAGCCTCCTTCGACTGGTCAAAGACCACGGAGAAAAACAACAAAAACTTGCTGAATTTTGAGTCGTGCTAGGGCTCGAACCTATGACCGGTCGAACGCCTCCCACGACCGGTCGAAGACCACCTACAACAGGTCGAGCAGTGTGATGAAACCCTCCAAAATTTTAACCACTGCACCATCTCTCCTCTAAACTGAAGAGAAAAACCCCATCAAATCTCTCCCTTTTCGACTTAAGAGGAATTTACCTTCTTCAAGCCAGTCAGGTATCTACAAATGTCAAACTTACCCTTGAGCAAAGCCTTGGTCATTATGTCTGACCCATTATCGTCTGTGTGGATTTTCTCAAGCTTTAACATTTTCTGTTCCAAAGTATCCCTGATCCAGTGATACCGAATCTCTATGTGCTTCGACTTAGAATGCTGACTTGGATTCTTGCTCAAGTGTATAGCACTCTGACTATCGCAATAGACCACGTGCTCCTCCTGATTCAGGCTGAGTTCCTGTAGGAACATCTTCATCCAAAGCATCTCTTTACATGCCTCTGTGACTGCAATGTACTCGGCCTCTGTCGTCGATAATGCTACGACCTTCTGTAGCTTGCTATGTCAAGAAATCGCTCCCCCTGCAAACGTAGACATGAACCCCGATGTAGACTTCCTGGAGTCTATATCGCCTGCCATATCTGCATCTGTGTAACCCTCTAGCACAGGTTTACCGTCACCATAGCATAGGCTCAACCTGGATGAGCCTCTTAGATACCGCAGTATCTACTTCACTGCTGCCCAATGTTCTTTGCCAGGATTGACAAGATACCGACTGACAACACCAACCCCATATGCTATGTCTGGGCATGTACACACCATAACATACATCAAACTTCCTACAGCTGATGCGTAGGGTATCTTTTGCATCTCTTCCACCTCTGCCTTTATCTTGGGACACTGTTTGTCACTCAATCTGAAGTGACCATCTAGTGGAGTACTGACTGGCTTCGCTGCATTCATATTGAACAACTCTAGGACTTTCTCAATATACCGCTCTTGTGACAGCCAAAGCTTTCTGCTACTTCTGTCATGGGTTATCTCCATTCTTAGGATCTGTTTAGCCGGGCCCAAGTCCTTCATCGTAAATGACTTGCCCAACTCTTGTTTCAGCCTGTCGATCTTCTTGATGTCCTTTCCCATGATGAGCATGTCATTAACATATAACAGTAGAACTATGAAATCACCATATGAGAACTTGCGCGTGAACACACAGTGGTCCGACTCCGTTCTGTCATACCCATGCTGTAACATGAACGAATTAAACTTATTGTACCATTGTCGTGGAGCTTGTTTCAGCCCATACAAGTTTTTCCTCAGCCTACACACCATATGCTCCTTGCCCTTGACTTCGAAATCCTCTGGTTGGTGCATGTGGATCTCTTCTTCCAGGTCACCATGGAGAAAAGCAATTTTAACGTCCAACTACTCTATCGCCAGATCCATGCTAGTTGCCAACCCAAGCAACATCCGTATGGATGTCATCTTTACCACTGGTGAGAATATCTCCTCGAAGTCTATGCCTTTCCTCTGACCGAACCCTTTTACCACAAGTCTAGCCTTGAACCTCATCTGTGAATTTTTCTGCTCAACCTTCTTTCTGAATACCCACTTGTTGCTCAAAGCTTTCTTGCCCTTAGGCAGTTTCACCATGTCATAGGTGTGGTTCTTATGCAAGGATTCCATCTTATCTTACATAGCTATCAACCACTCCTCCTTATGCTTATCGGCTAGGGCCTCAGAATAATCTTTTGGCTCTCCCCCATCAGTCAGCATAATATACTTATGCGGTGAGTACCTCTTGGACGGCTGTCTGTCCCTAGATGACCTCCTCACATGTGGCTCAACAGGTGGATCAAGTGGGGGCTGCTCCCTTGGTCCATCTTCTGTAGGAACTCTCTTGTTCTCTACACCTCGCTGTACTCCCCCGTCATCAGGCACCACGAGAGGAATAACCGGATCCATGTCCTCTAGCTCACCTGAACTAGGTTGGTTCTTCTCTGGCTTACCAATGTCTTCAATACACTGATCTTCAAAGAAAATCACATCCATGCTCCTGACGAGCTTCTTCTCGGTCGGATCCCACAATCTGTACCTGAACTTTTCATCATCATACCCTAAGAACACACACTGCCTGATCTTCATATCGAGCTTGGACCTCTCGTCCTTTGGTATGTGAACGGATGCCCTGCATCCAAACACCCTGAGATGACTGTATGATGGATCCTGTCCTGTCCACACCTTTTCAGGTACTTCTCCATTCAATAGGGCTGATGGAGACCTGTTTATCAGATACACCGCCGTGTGCATTGCTTCTCCCAAGAACGTCTTGGGCAACTTCACATGGGATAACATGCATCTGATTCTCTCAACAATGGTGCGATTCATTAGCTAAGCTACAACATTACGCTGGGGGGTCCTGGGAACCATTTGTTCATACCATATACCCAGAGATTTGCAATACTCATGAAAGTCACCGATGTATTCACCACCATTATCAGTGTGGATGCACTTCAATGATCTACCTGTTTCTCTCTCGACCATAGCATGAAACAACTTAAACACACCAAAGAACTCGTCCTTAGATTTCAAAGCATAAACCTAAACCCTCCTAGATGTATCATCTATAAAAGTAATAAAATACAATGCCCCACCTAAGATTTTTGTCCTTATTAGACCACACACATCAGAATAAACAAAATCCAATGCATGTACTTTATTAACATGAGAAACAGTTTTAACAAATGAAACTCTATGCTGTTTCCCTGATAAACAATCAAGACAGGTTTTGAGAGGTATACCTGTTACGTCTGGAAGAAGCCACTTCCTCGCTAGTAGGTGAAGCCCTTTTTTTACTCATGTGGCCTAGACGCCTGTGCCACATGTCTATAGCCGAATCTTCCGCTGTATTCTACCCACCCTTGCATACACTGACACTTACTTTGTACATTTTGCAATACTACTTTCCTCTGGCTGCGATTAACGAACCCTTGATGAGCTTCCAGCGCCCACCAGTAAACTGACTTTCATAGCCATCATCATCCAACCTTCCCGTTGACATCAAGTTGAGGCGAAGGTCTGGGATATGCCTCACATCCCTGAGAACTAATGTGCAGCATACATCAGTCTTCACACAAATATCACCGACCCCTACGATCTTCGATACGCCAGAATTTTCCATCTTCACAGTCCCATAGTCACCTGACTTGTAGCTTGTGAAGAAATCTTTGCGTGGAGTCGCATGAAAAGAAGCTCCTGAGTTAATCACCCAATCGGTGTCTTGACTCGTAGCTGTGAGACATACGTCATGATCTGCTGAAAGAATAATAACAATGTCGCCATCTGAAGTGCAGTAGAATCTGATTCATCTTCCTTCTCCTTTCCTTTTCTTTTCTTGTCGCTTTTAGCCTTATGACATTCATGCTTATAGTAGCCCTTCTTACTACAATTACAGCATTTAACATCTTTTCTATTACTCGACTTACCTCTTGATTTATCTCGAGCCTTCCTGCCCTTCTTGTTCTTTCCTCTCCCTCGTTCCTGTGTCACAAGTGCCTCTTGCTGAGTAGACCCCTGAGACTTCCTCCTTGTCTCTTCATTGAAGAGACAACTAGTAACCTGTTCCATGGATATCTTTTTGTCTGGCGCAAAGTTACTTAGAGATACCACTAATGTCTCCCAACTGTCAAGCAACGAACTAAGCAATAGTAAAGCCTGCAATTCATCATCGAGGACCATCTTCATAGAGGAGAGTTGGTTCACTATATTGCTGACCTCATTCATGTGCTCGGCCATAGAACCACCATCCTTAAACTTGAGATTCACAAGTCACCTTATCAGAAAATTTTTATTACCGGTTGTCTTCCTCTCATACAGCCCTTGTAGTTTCAGCCATAGGCTAGCGGCTGAGGTTTCCGTAGACACATGGTGGAACACAGAATCATTCAACTATTGTCTAATAAACTCCACCGCCTTCCGGTCTAACTTTTTCCAATCATCATCAGACATATCCTTAGATTTTGCTGATATGCCTAAAATTGGAGAATATAAATCCTTGCAATAAAGCAAGTCCTCCATCTTAGCCTTCCATATGGTCTAGTTAGAACCATTGAGGCTGATCATCCTTGATGAGCCACCTTCCATAATTCTAAACCGATCCTACCCGTTCAATGAACTTAGCGCTCTGATACCACTTTGTTAGGGGCCTTGCACAAAACCTTAGGATCTAGCCTCCCGAACAAAGCAGAATTATGGGATAATAATAACAATGAAATAAATCAAAGCAACAATAACACACCACACAAGAGATTTTTATGCGAAAAACCCTCAGAGAGGTAAAAACCAGGGGACCTCGTCCAGATCAACAATCCACTATGAAGTAGAACGTTTACAACCTTCGTCACTCACGCAGGAGCGGATAAACAATAAGAGAATAAAGAAAAAAGAGAGATCTCACCGATCACAATGACGTAAAAGCGCTGAGACGATGACTCCCTTCCACAAGCTTTATCTCTTTCTTATTTCTTTCTTTCCCACACTGTAAGCCCTTTAGGAAACCCTCTTGTGCTTTTCTTCACACAACATAATCCCCTAGAAAATCCTAGGAACCCCTTTTTATAGTTTTAGGAAACTCCTTTCCGCATCCCTGTTGTGAAAGGACTCAAATACGCAGTTTTGCACAAAATCGCGGAACAAACTGCGTAACCTTCGACTAGTCCTGGAAATTCTAGGACTGGTCTTAGCCTCCTTCGACTGGTGGAAGACTATAGAGAAAAACAACAAAAATTCGCTGGACTTTGAGTCGTGCTAGGGCTCGAACCTACGACCGGTCGACCGCCTCCCACGACCGGTCAAAGACCACCTACGACCGGTCGAGCAGTGAGATGAAACCCTCTAAAATTTTAACCACTGCACCGTCTCTCCTCTGAACTGAGGAGGAAAACCCCATCAACAACTCCTTAAGTCCATTGACAAATGACAAAAAGAATCCATTCAGAAGTACCAACCCCGCCCTTTTATAATTTGCCTGATAGCTGATCACAACTAATGGTTGAGAGGATAGCTGGATCATTGCGTCCAGTCTCTAATTGGTCCAAGTCAATACAGGGACACCAACTATTTAATCAAATATTGAGTCGAGTATACTCTGACATGCTTGCATATTATACACACAAAATTCAAATAGAAGGCCTCAATCACACGTGTGGCCTCGTGTTTGATTGAATTAACATACTGGTGGGTACCTAAATCCACATCCATCCCAACAATCTCCATAAGGGCCTGTTTGGTTTTCCATTTATTATGGTAGATGGGTAATGATTGTCTGCAGTTATAATCGTGTGGTCACATCACTTACATTTGACTATGGTGATAATTTTGATACATTATTTATTTCACCTGAATAATAGTTTTATAATATAAGAATGTGATGATTATAATTTTTTTACCCTATTTAAAAGTTTATTTGTCTCACGAGCTATATTTCCTATTTGTTACTACTCAAAATGCTACTAATTGCTTATTTACTTTACAAATTTGAAAAACCAAGCAGACAAAAGTGTTTAATGTGGACTCCCTGTGAAAGGTAACTTCAAGGGGAAGCTAGGTAGGGCCACCATGATGTTTGTGAGAAATTCACTCGATCCATCTATTTTCATAGATCATGTTAGGATATGTTAGAACATGGGCCAAAAAATAGATAGATGGCTTGCACCATAGGAAAAAGTGGGCATGGAAGTGCCTACAGTTGAAATCTCCTGAGGCCACCATGATGTTTATATGCCATCCATACGGCTCATAAGGTCATCCCTCTTGGGTGAACTGAAAACACAAAAATATTAGCCCAATCCAAAATTTATGTGGCCCGTAAATGTTTCAACAGTGGGCATTCTATCCTCACCATTTTCTATTATACAGGCCACTTGAATTTTGGATGTCACATTTTTGTCCCAAGTTCTAACATGATCGGGCAAATGATGGAAGGGGTGAATTTCTAAAAACATCATGTGCCTGGCCTAGCTTATTGCAGCGGAAGTCCCTTTGCATGCAAATCGCTCGCATAGCCTTAAAGAGCGCGGACATATGTGTTGAAGGCACATGGGTCACTTCTCATTGGTATACATCATTACCCGCTCATAAACCTGTCCAATTTATCTAGCCCCACCATGAATTATGTGTTAGATTCACACCGTTCATCAAGATTTTAGATTAGGGCCTGTTTGGTTTTCTGGCTCAAGTGTAATTACCTTGTAAATGAGTAATCATTATTTACCAAGGTAATTACCTGCATATTTCCCAATGCGGACTTGACCAGTTACTTTTTAAGCACTTAAATAGAGGAATTTGTAAAATAAATATGGGGCCCACCATAATGTGTGTGGCTTATCCACACTGCCCATTCATTATGCCAAATGAATTTAAGGCATGAGCTCAAAAATTAGGCAAATCCAAAGGTCAAGTGGACCACACCACACGAAATTATGAGAATTGAATGCCTACCTTTAAAAACTTGTTAAGGCCCTTGGAAATTTTAGATCAGGCTTATATTTATATTTTTCACTTATCCATGTCCATGTGACCATATGAATGGGTTAAATGGTGAATAAACCTCAATGTGGGCCTAGTAAAAGAATCAACTTTCAACGGTGGACAAATTAAGTCTATTGTTTCCTTTCATGTGGGCCAATTGAACATTAGATCTTTATAATTTTTTCGGATTAATCCTCAAAATATTCTAATAAAATAGATGGACGACACGAATATATTATATACATTATGGTGGGGCCCACGGATTTAAGTCAACATTTTTTGACCAGTTTTCTAGGTGAAATTACTCACTCATTTCTAAACAAGTAAAAAAATGTAATAATTAATTTTTTACAACAATTTATCTAGATTATGGAAAACCAAACATGACCTTAATTTAGGGCATGATCCTAAAAATGAGACATCTAAAATTTTTGTAAACCATGCTACAGAGAGCAGTAAAGATTAAACGAACTATTGTTGAAATCTTTCTACGGCCAACCATAAAGTTTATTTGCCATGTAATCGGTTTATAAGGTCACACGGATATGTAAAGAAAAAACAAATACGGGCTTGATTAAAGATTTGGGTTGCCTTAAGAAGTTTTCAACATTGGGCTCTCCGTGGCATCGTCTGCTGTAGCATTGAATCCACCTTGATTTTGGGCTCATATCCTGAAAGAAATGCATAGATAGTGTTGATCTAATAAATATATTATCATGGGATAATACGAATTTCTTGGCATGCGTCAAGAAATACGGTAGCTCGGGGCAGCGGTGCAGCTGGGAAGAGAGAAGAAACACGTCAAGCTTTTGTAGGCTCCCTCATAATGTATGTGTCAGATACACACCGTCCATTCAATTTTTCATATTTTTTCAGAGAACGTGACAAAAAAACCCAAGGCTGATGTAAGGCTCAAGTGGCCACACTACAACAAACAGCGGGAATTAAACACCTATTATTGAACATATCCTGAGCTTTAGAACGCCTGGATCAAGCTGATATTTATATTTTTTTTTCTTTTTACATGTCAACGTGACGTCACTAAGAGGTTATATGACAAATAAAGCTCTCAGTGGGCCCACGGAGGTTTTAACCGTAGCAATTCCTGTCTGTGGTGTGGTCAACTTGAGCTTTGGATGTACCTCATTTTTCTAGCTTATACTTCAGAATGGCATGGTAATATTGACGGATGGTTGGAATGGATCTAATACATAAATGGTGGGGGCAGAGAAGTTCCCCACCTTAAAAGTTGTGTTGTGCCCTGGGAAATCGTTGTTTTGTGAGCTCATCGGCGATGGACATGACCAATGGAAGGCGACGGCCAGAATTTCCCTATTTCTTCAGCGCATACGATCCGCACTCCCCCTAGATTACACAGGTAGAGAGTACTGTGTCTCATTCAAACCGCAGGGTCGTTCTTCTTAGGCAAGGCAAGGCTAGCGAAAAAAAATTATGGAGGAAAAGAAAGCCGCTGCTTACTACGACGAGCTAACACGCAAAGGGGAAGGCGCTGCCAGGTTCAAACAAGGTCTCGGCTACAACTCCAATCCCTTTTCTTCCTCATCGTCGTCCTCCTCCTTCCTCACCACCTTCGTTCCCGCTTCTTCTTCCACCCCCGAATTACAGAAACAGACTCAGCTCCTTCATTCCATCCAAAACAAACTCAGTAAAAATAAACACACCCCCTCGAGCAGCAGCGACCGTAATATAGGGCATTCGCGTCGTACTAGGGAAGAGGAAGAAGAAGAGGAAAGGAATGATTTGTCTAGGAGTCGAGATAGATACAGAGAAGGGAGAGATGGATCGTCGAGGAGGAGTACGGAGAGAAATGGGCGAGACACTACTCGTCGTCGGCACTCCCGAAGCAGGGATGAAGAGGAAAGCCTTACCTCACTAGGAGAGGGAAAACATCGCCACAGGAGTGGCAGCAGAAGGAGAAGTAGGAGCTTATCACCTCCGTCTATAAGATCAGAAAGGAGCAGAGGTGACAGAGTCAAAGGTACAAGTGAGAAGAATCTCTCAAAGAGGACGAGCTCCAAGGACAGGAATACTGGTGGGATTGACTATTCACAACTCATCGAGGGCTATGCCGAAATGGTTAGTACGGATTCAAAATTTTTTTTTTCCTTTTTTCCTTTACACGGAAGTGTGCATCTTATGCCGAATGGTCTCTCATAAATTGCATTTCATTTGCCTTCTATTCATAAGGTTTTATTCTGGATGTGTCTCCTCATTTTATCTGTGAGGGATGTTTCCATGGTGGCCACTATTAATCTATTGGCTTAATTGCTCAATTCACTGCTCATGTCTTAACGCCCATCCATTTTCTAAGAAGCAAATGCAATTACATGCTTGTTGTTATTATTTTGTTTTTGCTGATGCCTCATGTGTGTGAAAATGGTGGCATCCATTTGTATCCGTTTGATGTAAAATAAACCTCCCAAATCTCCAAAATGGAATAAATAGGTGGTTTAGGAAGTTAGAAAACTATAATAACCTTTCTATTTCTTGAACGAGGAACATCTATTAAATGGAACAAATATACATATATCTACTAATGCAATGGACAAGATGTTGGTCCTTGAATTCGGCTGTGCAGAACACGTGCGAGGGTTGCGGGTGTGCTAGAACTGATTGGGTCCAATTCAAACCGTGACCACTGACCCTTGATGTTGGGATAGACCGAAGCTCAGTCGTGGCTCAATTGTTCGTCTATTCAGCCAACTATCATGTGCTTGTTACTTAGACGATTGATGAAGGCTGGGGCTCTTCCTCCAAATGAGCTCAATTTTTTTTTTTTTGGCCTTGGAAATCCAAGGACTTGTGAAGGTGCAACAATTGTATGGTTAGAATGAACAAGAAGAAAAGATGGATGTGGTTGAGGAAAATGTGAATGAATTATCACTATGGGGAATCGCCCGCCTGACAAAGAGCAATAGGGTGCTTCCAAGAGCAACAGGGTCCTTTTGAGAGTAGTGTGCTGATGAGTGAAGTAGAGGCAATGCTGGAAATTACAACTACAGTCGGCCCAACTTATGAGCATAGGTGGACGGGTTCCCAAACTACTGTCTTGCTTCAGATCTGGCACGTAGGCGCAATGGAAGGGAATTGCAACTATTATTTACGACATAAGTCAGTCCGGCACGTGCACAAGGACGGACTGAACCTGAATCTACACTAAGGTCTACTGCTACTTAGCAGGGAGAGACTAAGCCTAGATACATAGCGTTGCGCTGGATTGATAGTTGTGTTTGTTGTTGGGTTCGGAGAGATACTTCTTCTCAAATTTGCTTCTAGTATTTATAAGCTTCAAGACAGGAGATGAGAGCATAACTGTTCATCCACTTGGCTTCATCGTGTGTAACCAGCTAGGAAAAGAGAGGTTACACTTTATTAACCATGATCTCAACTATGAGGATGCACTTTGAGGCTGACGTGGCAGAAGTAACCATTTGTATCTATCCAAAAGACAAAAAATACCCAAAGTACCCAAAGACTAGCTGATCCTTGAATCCCTAATGCAGGTCTTCTTTGAATCTCATGTGCCATGTGGCAATATTAGCACCATCCATCTGATCCGCACGGATTTTGGTACAAACATTGCCCCCTCACATTTATGCCTATTCGACAAAGAATAGTCGGAAATGTTGTCATGCTATCTTTTGTATATCTGGGCGTGCCAAAACGGTGTTGGTCCTCGTTCTCTTGAGTTAAAAATACTCTAATAGATTCTTCGGCTACAGATATATAAAGCCGAAGAGGTTTTTCTTTTCGTGGCAGGATCAGAATTAGCGGTTTTGTCAAATACTCTTTTATTTTGTCGAAAGCTTGTTGGTGACATTCCTCCCATACAAATGTTTCTCCTACCTTTTACTTATTTGGAAAAAAGTTAGCTTTCCCTACTGAATTTAAAACAAACCGGCAAAGATAATTAACCTGACCCAGAATCTTTGCAACTCTTTTTTATTCCATGGAGGTTGAGCCTCAATGATAGCACGAGCGTTATTTCGGTCTATCTCGATACCTCTGTACCAGAAATCTGAGAAAATTCCCGGCCGAAACACCAAATGCACGTTTTAAAGGGTTCATTTTCAGTTTGTGCAATCTCATACGTTCAAATGCTTGTCGCAATTGGGCCAGATGATTGATAAAATCACATGACTTTATCACGACATCATCTATGTACACCTCCAATATGTGTCCGATCATGTCATGAAAGATAGCATTCATGGCTCTCTCGTAGGTTGCCCCGGTATTAAAAAAAAAAAACCCAAATGACATCATTTTCCAACAAAACATGCCGATAGCTCATGGGCATTTAAAGGCTGTTTTCGGTATACCATTTTTTGCGATATAAATTTGGTTATAACCAGAATGGCCATCCATGAATGATATTATATTATGTCCTGCGGCTTGATCAATTAATTGGTCGACAACTGGCATGGGGTACTCATCTTTCGGTGTATCATGATTCAAAATTTTGAAATCAATGCATACCTGAAAATTTCCATTCTTTTTCACAACTGAAACTATGTTAGAAATTCATTCTGCGTACCTGATCGGTTGAATAAAGCTGGCTTGCAATTTCTACATCTTCCTTTATTTTGAGGGTAACTTCCATAGTCATCCTCTACGGAGGCTGCTTAACTGGCCGAAATCCTTCTTTAATCGGCACCGGTGCTCGACCAATTTTCAGCTTAAACGAGGCATTTCATGATAATCCCATTCAAAAAATCTTCGAAAATTTGGAGAAGTTCGACCATTACCCCATGTTCATATGGCGATAAATAACCACTGATGTATGTGGGATGTTGGCATTGGTCATTCCCTATTTTAACTTTAATCAAAGGATCCTGCACATCTGCTTGTAGATCATCAAGCTTTGTAGGTGTTGCTTCCAATTCTTCAAAAGCTATGCCGTTTTCGGTAATCTCATCATACTCCAATGAACATTCGACTATGTTGACCATACAACCGTTACTTGGGTCATCTTTATCTTGAGCTTGCTTGATTCTAGCAAATCAGGCCACAATCTCAGCCTCTTCTTGTCTTTTCGTTAAGTTTGTATTTATGAGGACTCTTTGATGATGTAAGATTGCCATGGCCGATACACTACTATTGTTCTTGGCGTGGCTACCTCCTTTTTAGCAAGTAGGTTTAAGTCTTTTATTTTGACCATAGGGTTCTTTGCCAAAGATGTCCTAGTCGGATTTCTAAATCTGTCTTGCCCAACAAAAGTTATTGGTCCAACATCCTCTTCATATAGGTATGCATCCACTGCATTAGATTATGCTTGAAATGGTTTACTATCAGCTGGAACTATTTCAAATTTCCTCTTATTCCAGAAAATCAGAATCTGATGCAAGGGTGATGGAATGCAAAAGTTGGCGTGAATCCAATCACGACCAAGAAGTGCATTGTAATTGGGATGTGACGGCACAACAAAGAAAGCTGTTAGTGCTCTCTTGCTTCCAATTGCCAAATCAACTGGCAAAATTCCTTCTACATTTGTCAGTCCACTTGTAAAGTTTGTAATAGACACCTCAGTGGGAATTAGATCGGAATAAGTTTTCCCCAATTTTCTCAACATGATGATTGGAAAAATATTTATGGCTACCCCATTATCAACCCATTTACAAGGACTAGGTCATCGGTTCATATGAACCAATATAATCAATGGTTTGAGATGCTGTGACATCACAAATGAAGGTTGATCGAAAGTTATTTTCTCAGGCTCAACATCTACACAAGATTTGATAGTGATGGAACATGACCCTTCATGGCGTTTCTTACTGTCCTCAGTCGTTTCTTTTTTAATTAAAGTTTCTCCTGTTTCTTTAACATCTCATTCAATACTACTCGACTGAACTGGTTTAGCTAAGAAGTTAAGATGAAGTGTAAACACCATACTACAATTCACCTTTATTAAGGTAAGGTTTCAAAGGTAATAATTGTTGGTTCTTGCCAACCATCTTCTTCATCATTCTTCGGATTTGTTGCTTGCTGAAAATCGACATATGCTTCTAGAAACTTCGCGTTTGCCAATAATTCTTCGATTAATAATTCTTCCTCTGGGGAGTCATATTGATTTGAATCTCCTTCAGACAAATCACTTGGCTTTTTGCTGGCAAGCTTTTGCTCGTTCTGAACTGTTTGCCGGTTCTCATTTTGAGTGGTTCTTTCGATCTTATGCCTCTTGTTTGAATTGTTCACCTGTATCCAATTACGACCATTATTTGGTTGATTACGTACGGACGACCAGTTTTGTCGACTATGCATAGGATTCTGCTCTTTTGGGTTCCTGCGGACTGCTCGTTGCTGTTGCCAACGACGTTTTTGAGTCCTCTTCATTTCCGTCAGGTATTGTTGGAATTTAGGATGAATAACCTTGGTCCACCGATTGACGGTATTTGCAATGGGCTTAACCATTCGAGGTTGCTTTTTTTTTTTTCCTAGGCCCTCTTTGAAAATTGTGCTATCTTGCACCTGAATTAATGTTCAAAGGATGAACAACGAGAGTGTTTCGAATATTATTATATTTGCCGTATCTATTACCTTGTCCCTTCGGCGGATAAAATTCTTTCGCTGACCGTTGTTGCTTAATATCTTCATGACATCTTTCACACAAATGATTCTCTTTGATTACCAAACTATCACTAGAAGAACACCGCCTCATGGTGTTTCTTTGGTGAGTGTTCCTTTTGTCGGCACTGTCTAATCAATAACCATACCATTCTTTTACTGATCCGACTTCTTTCTTTCATTTTAAATCATTCATATTTCGCAGATTCGTCTTAGCCATGTTAATTCCTAAAGTCGGTGGGAGCGGGTCAATGTCGACCAATATAGCCTCATTATTTTTTATTTGGGAATTTGAGCATTCATGAAGCTATGTTATCTCGAATCACGTTCTTGAAAGCAACACAATTCCTTGTGGAATGAGAATGTGAGCCGTGCCATTTACAATATTCTATCTTTTTCAATTCATTTAGCAAAGGGATTCTTTGTTTCGGTGGAAGTTTAATGAGTTTAACAGTTAATAAGAGATCAAATATCTCATCGGCCTTTGTAATATCAAAAGAATATTGCCTGTTTTGTTTCGAGACTCCTTTAACTGCACCAAAACCTTGAAGAGATGATTCATCCTCAGTCTTGGCTAAAGCCTTACAAACAAATGGTTTGTTGAGGCTTATTTCTCCCAACACGATCTCAGAGTTTGGGTCACGATAATAAGTGCTCGAGGATAAGTTTGTCCTTTGGTTTTCCTCTTTGAGCAACCATTCATACTCGGTTGCTCGATTCGACAGATCCACCAAATCTTCAAAATCCATTCCTTCGAATTTTTTTCGGAGCTCCATGTCTAAAACTTTCATGGCTAGTTTCACAAATTGGGCTTTCGACAGAAATACTCGGCATTTATTATTTGCTTTTTTGAATTGAGTGATATATTTTTCAATTGGTTCGTTGGGTATTTGTTTGAGCTGAGAGAAATTAGCTAAGGAAAACTCAGGTTCGGTTCGATAAAACTGAGCTTGGAACATTTCTTTCATATCTTGCCATGATTGCACCAGATTTTTGTGCAAATTAATATACCATGTAAATGCCATGTCAGTCAGTGAATTTGCAAGCCATTTCAATTTCACATATTCATTGGTCGAGAACTCGCTGCATTGTATAGTGAATTGACCAATATGTTCTATTGTAGACTGATTCGTGTTCCTGGAGAGTAATGAAATTTAAGGTATTTTTGTTCCCCTTGGTACTTTTGCAAACTGATCAACCCAACCGGGGTATGGTTTACGATAAATAGGACGGTTTGTGCGTCGACCATGACATTGGTCGGTTACCTCATATATCAAATTAATAATTTCTTCCTGGCCCGCAGGTCGAAGCCTGGGTTTTCCTATTGAAGGTATCTTATAAACCATTAGCAGGCTGCATACCGGGCATATGGCCTCCGAGAATGTCATTATTATGCACAAATGGTCCTATGGCCGACATGCCATGATTCAAATCATTTTCATTCGGGCCGTTATACCGACCATTTCGTCCATTCCTCCTAATGCCTACCTGTGGTGGCATATTTTGATCTACCATGTTTGGGCCTGGCCACACATTGCGTGGAGGTATCATCGACATTTCAGGCATATCATTGCCAAATCTATGAATTTCTTGATTAGGTTGACGGTAATCCGGTAACCTGTCATTAAGGAAAGTCATAAGCCTGTTTATAGCTTCGGTTTGTGTCTGAGAATATTTAGCTCTTAACCTGCCTTGTTCAGTTAATTCCCGCATGCTAACATTCACACTTCCCAAGACTCCATTAGAATCTATAGAGTTATTATGTGATGTTGACCCTACTTTTGGAATTGCCGGTTCAGCCTGCATTGCTAATGCTTCAAGGGCCTGATTGAGGTTTTATTCTTCTATATTCCCACTTACTCGAGTAGATCGTTTACTCATGTTGTTAAAAGTTTCAATTAACAACTACACACTTGTCCCACTGGGTGTGCCAAACGGTGTTGGTCCTCAAATTCGGTTGCCTGGAATACGTGCGAGGCTTGTGGGCGTGCCAGAACCGATTGGGTCTGATTCAAACTGTGATCACCGACCCTTGGTGTCGAGATAGGGTTAAGCTCAGTCGTGGCTCAACCGTTCGTCTATTCAGCCAATTTTTGTGAGCTTGTTACTTAGATGATTGATGGAGGTTGGGGCTCTTCCTCCAAATGAGCCTCTTTTTTTTTTTTTCCCTTGGAAATCCAAGGACTTGTGAAGGTGTAACAATTGTATGGTTAGAATGAACAAGGAGAAAAATGGATGTGGTTGAGGAAAATGCGAATGAATTACCACTATGGAGAATCGCCTGCCTAGTTGAGAGCAATGGGGTGCTTACGAGAGTAGTGTGCTGATGAGCAAAGCAGAGGCAATGCCGGGAATTACAACTATAGTCAGCCCAAAATATGAGCGTAGGCGGACGAGTTCCTAAACTACTGTCTTCTTTTAGATTCGGCACGCAAGCGCAAATGGAAGGGAATTACAACTACTGGCTACGACTTAAGTTAGTCCGGCACGTGCGCGGGGACGAACTGAACCTAAATCTACACTAAGGTCTGCTGCTATTGAGGATGGAGAAACTAAGTCTAGATACACAGCGTTGCACTGGATTGATAGTTGTGTTTGTTGTTGGGTTTAGAGACATCCTTCCTCTCAAATTTGCTTCTAGCATTTATAGGCTTCTAGACGAGAGATGAGAGCACAACCCTTCATCCATGTGTCTTCATTGTGTGTAAACCAGCTAGGAAAAGAGCGGTTACACTTTATTGACCATGATCTCAACTATGAGGATGCACTTTAAGGCTAACGTGGCAGAAGTCACCGTTCGTCTCTATCCAAAAGACAAACAATACCCAAAGTACCCAAAGACTAGCTGATCCTTGAATCCATGAGATAGGTCTTCTTTGAATATCTCCTGTGCCACATGGCAATATTAGCACCATCCATTTGATCCGCATGGATTTTGGTACAAACACAAGAAGAACTACAAAATAACCTAGATCTCTCAATGCCTTCCTTGATGAGAGAATTGGCGATTTGGCTAGGTCATTAGCTCCACGAGGAATTTGCAAAAGAAGACTCTTCATGAATGAAGCTAAATCTGTAACGTAAAAAAAAATAAAATCAGCATGTCTTTGTTCAAGTCCTGGAAGCCCAAGAAATGATTTTCATGGAATCATCTTTAAAAAATGACATTTCCTTGAAGAGTTTCAATATTTAAACTTGTCAAGATGGCTCTGACTTTTGTTTTGTTTGTGCTACTTGTGCTCGCCCAACTAGAGAATGCAAACTTCATTTCACGTTTATCAACCCTATGCAGTCTGCATATATGTTCATGTGGAAGCCAAGGAAAACATGGTTTCAGTAAGCTGATATTTCAATTGTTGCGGACCATTCTATTTCAATATATTATACATGATTGATACCCCTCAAAACTCTTTCATAACATTACCCAATTGATTAGATGTTTAACATCATCTTCTTCCCTTTTCATAGTGGGTTGGTACTCGAACTAGAGCGACTCCCTCTCCTCCTGTTTCCATGCCAATAGTCGCCCCACGTCCTCTTCATAATGGGCTGGTACTCCTCTTTCCTTTTCACTTCTCCCAGTGTTGCCATGTGCGATAGCATAAAATCACATATGCTATGGATATGCCATGACACACTAAAGTATGCAATGGTTATGCGATTACCATGGCATAATGGCCAATGGTCATATTTCTTGTAGATTGTAATAAGTTGTAACTTGCATTGTATGCACCAACTCATCAAGATTCAAGTTATCAATGAAATTTCTATGTTTGTAGTTTTTAATAATTAATTATCACTTAGTGTAACTTGTTGATTATTTAAATTTGTTTTGTTATATATAAGTAGTCTAATAGTCAAACTACAATGAAATAGGTAAAAAATACCCAATTCACTCACTTGTTGTGTACTCAAGGAATTCAATATCGGTTATGTATCGTCCGATACGTAATGGTAACGGTCTACCCCGTTACGCGATACGGGGTCATAACGGGCAGCCCCCCGATTCTGTAGGGGCGTAACAACCATTACTGCCCAGTAACGGTCAGGGCGTAATGCTTGTATAACGGCAAGTTTTTTTTTCTTTTTTCTTTTTAAGGTATGATTTTTCACTTTTTTTGATACTTCTTTCTTCCAAACTCTTCCTAAATCATTCTATTGCAATTTTCGACCACTCTTAGCTTGAAATTACAGATAAAAACAACTTATATTAAAGATTTTCTTGATTCGAAGCTCCGTGGGCCATTTTCTAGAAATTCTTCAAAAATAAGTATTTATACTTTTTATTCAGTGTGTTGCTGTTTTAATGGTAGAATATGATGTGTTAATCATAGTAGAATATATTAATGTCCATTTTACAGATTATTGTTGTGATTTTATATTTTTTTATAATTTTTTTCTATTTACGCACTATTTTCAGCTTTTTTTTTTTAAAATTCGAAAAATAATTTTTTATTTAATGTGTTGCTGTTTTAATGGTAGAATATGATGTTTTAATCATAGTAGAACATATTAATATCCATTTTACAGATTATTATTGTGATTTTATATTTTTTTATAATTTTTTTCTATTTATGCACTATTTTCGGCCCTTTTTTTTTAAAAAATTCAAAAAATCATTTTTTATTTAATGCGTTGCTGTTTTAATAGTAGAATATGATGTGTTAATCATAGTAGAACATATTAATGTCCATTTTACAGATTATTATTGTGATTTTATATTTTTTTAATAATTTTTTTCTATTTATGCATTATTTTCGACCCCCTTGTTTTTTTTTTTTTTTAAATTCGAAAAATCATTTTTTATTTAATGTGTTGCTGTTTTAATTGTAGAATATGATGTGTTAATCATAGTAGAACATATTAATGTCCATTTTACAGATTATTGTTGTGATTTTTTATATATATATTTTTATTTTTGAATTAGTGACTTTATGTTTATATTTTCTTATATTGGACAGGTTTTGGAGCTTCTTAGGGTTTTAAAATCGTCTTTATTGATTAGATTCTGAAAACTGTAAATAAATTTAGAATAGTGAGTAAACTCACAATCTCACATAGACATATGTCATATCTGATTTATATCTAGTATCTAAGGAAATGTCTGGGTCTGGCCAACAAGTGAGGATATTGGATGACAATATTGTCAGAGGGTTGGTGGTAGTAGGCACCAAATGAAGTGCAATTGTTGTGATAGACTAGTAATTGGTGGAATTATGCGTCTCAAACAACATTTGACACATCGAAAGGGTTAAGTTGCGGGATGTACTAGAGTACCGAAAGAGAATGATTTTAATGCAAGCCAGTCTGGATGAGTCGAAGGGTAAACGTGCTGCTAGACAAAAGAAGAAAGATGAGATTTTGGATGTGGCTCGACAGGAGGTGTCTGGTCCTGAATATATGGGTGTTCATGATGAAGATATGATTGATTTTGACAGATATTCAGATCGGGAATTAATTATAGCTAGGAGAGAGAGCTTACGTTTAGCTCGTGAAGAGGAAGAACGTTGCTGCATGTTTGGCGCGAGTGGGTCAATACGTGATACAGGGGGGGCAGTGGGAGTGGGAGTGAGTGCAGATGGGAGTGCGACTGCTTCTGCAGGTGAGGGTAGGTTGCAGGTGAGGGTAGGTTTGGTGGGTTACAACGTATGTTTGGGAGCCGACGAGAGACATCTTCATGTGGTGCCCTTATACATTTGGATGAAGAAGTAAATGGGAGTAGGAGATCCTCTATTGATCCAATCCTGTTTAGGAAAGAATCAACTAAAGAAAAGAAGATAAAAAAAATATGGAGTAGAACTTTCGTTGAGAAGCTAGGTAGGGCAGCAACAAAGTTATTTATACATGCCAATGTACCTCCTAACATGGCCAATTCTCCTTATTGGCAGGTGGTAATTAATGCAGCAACAAAAGTAGGCGAAGGAATTAAAGCTCTCACGGCTAGGGATATTAGGGAGGTATTCTGATGTGAAAGCATATGTGGCTACCTTTAAACCTGTATGGCAGGCCAGAGGATGCACGATCATGTGTGATGGTTGGACTGGCCCAACCAGACGCAATATGATCAACTTCATGACATACTGCCACTTAGGAACCATATACCACAAGTCAATTGATGTCCCAGACGTAACAAAATATTCTATCTATATTACTGGACTAATGGATAAAGTTGTGGATGAGATTTGAGAGGAGAATGTAGTGTAAATTGTGACAGATAATGAAGCATCATATAAGCTTGCAGGACATAAGTTGATGAAAAAGAGACCACATCTTTTTTGGTCACCATGTGCAACCCATTGTATTGATCTTATATTGGAAGATATTGGGAAGAATCTTATGGAAATGGTCGAAAGGGCAAGAGAAGTGATGATGTTTATTTACAACCATAATCAAGTAGTCGCAATAATGAAGAAGTTTACGAAAGGACGAAAGTTATAGAGGCCTGTGGCAACTAGATTTGCAACAAACTTTATAGCATTAGAGAGTTTATATTAGCATAGGGGAGAGTTGAGTGAGATGTTCCCTTCCCGAGATTGGATCAACACAAAACATGGACAAAAGACATCATGGACATCGCTTAAAGTTGCGAACGCCATATGGGACAATAAATATTGGAAGAGGGTCAAGTCGATCCTAAAGGTGATGGAGCCACTAATGAGGGTACTCCGTCTTGTTGAAACCGACGAAGCACCTACCATAGGCTTTCTATAAGATGCCATGGATAACGCAAAGTTGACAATTCAACGTGATTAAAGAAGATGAGTGTCACGCCCCAAACTCGGCAACCGGGCTCACAAAATTTTCGATTGTCGACAGCCTTCGTAGATATAGCGTGGATGGCAGGATTGGATACTGGAAATACTTGTTAAGCACGGGGGCACGACAGATGTCCTAGGGTGAAAGTCCTTAAACCCTTTTAGTACCATGGAGGATGCTCCAATGCCTAGACCGATTGGATGTATGAGTGCATGAAGGCCGAATACCAGGAGGCCGCGTCTCCCACTGTGTTGTGGTCGGTTGGAAGGGGGTGTGGCCTTAATTGCCCGAGGGTAGGGGGGAATTGTTAGGTTGAGTATGACCAACTCGTAAATGGGTTCGCTACCGACGTGCCGGGTAGATATTAGCAACCTTTTTATTATCATTGTATTTCCCTTTATGCGTATTGTATCTCAAGTTTTTGATCTTAGTGAATTTTGTGATGGAGTTAATTGTTATTGTTCGTGGGTTATGCTTATGGTTATGATTATAACGAAACAAATTTACATTGAAAATCCTACTTGTAGGATCTCAGGATCGGAACCTATTATATGGGTGCCAGGAGCCGAGAATGGAGTACTACGGAGGTTGTTGGCGTTGGATTCGGTGATCGGAAATTTTGTGAGGCCGGTTTCCGAGTTTGGGGTGTGATAGGAGTTGATATCAGAGCCAAGTTGGGAATAACTCAAGACAACACATATCTGCTATGAGCTTAGGACAATGAGGTCCCGAGTGCGTAATCTTTATGATTTGCTTCTCGAACATCTGAACCTTCGAGGGTTCTCAAGGTTGATAGGCACTTTGTTCTTTTTGTAGACCATGCCACCTAGACGAGGCGCGCGAGGTACCAGAGGCGCCCGACAGACCCGAGAGGCCGCCGCTCCACCGCTTGAGGATCCCATTCCTTCGCCTGAGGTTCTTATTTCGCCTCCCGTAGTTCCCGTTCCCCCATTCGAGCCTCCTGCTCAAACACCCGAGACCCCTGCAGATCCCACGCCTTTGTCCGAGACCAGCGCAACCCCTACCGTACCAGTTGGTGCCGACTAGATGCTCCAGGCTATGACAGTCGTTCTCCAGGGGCAGGGTATGCGCCCGCTGAGACCCTGGAGCAGACTGAGCAGGAGCGCGCGAGCGCCTTGTTATGAGACTTTGGCTCGATCCCCCGTGATTCCAGGGAGAGCTCGATCTGACCGCAACAGAGAGGTGGTGCTCCCGAGTGGAGAATATGTTTGTGACTATGAATGTACGACCTAACAGCGGGTCCCTTTGGCCATGTATATTCTTGAGGGTGAGGCCGAGCACTGGTGGACCTCCGTCTCCCGTGTTGCAGGAGTTGACTTCGTCTGGACATAGGAGGATTTCATTGACTGATTCGACCAACAGTACTTCCTCGGCCACATTCGACGGCAACGAGCATTAGAGTTCGAGACCTTGGTATAGGGAGACATGTCTGTGGCTCAGTACGTGGCCCGTTTCGTGGCGCTATCAAGGTTCGCGCCGTATTTGGTTGATGAGGGGCGGAAGGCCCGCCGTTTCGAGAACGGCTTGCGTTACGGTCTCCGAGGCCGTGTTGTTGGGCACGAGCTCTCGACTTTCGAGGAGGTAGTACGGAGGGCCCAAATTTATGAGGTTGATTGCCGACAGGCAGAGCGATCGCAATAGGAGGAGAGACTGGAAGAGGCAGCCCCTCCGGTGGCTTCCAGCAACAGCAGCGTCGACAACAGCAGAGGCGCGCGACCCGCCAAGCGCCAACGACACCTCCAGCACCACCCCAGAGGCCGTTCGTAAGGACTTGTTTTGGGTGCGGTGGAGTAGGACACCGTGTGCAGGGGTGCCCCCGCCCTCAGCAGTAGCAGCCGAGAACACCTTAGCAGTCTCCACCGCAGAAGTAGCGACCGAAGCTGTAACGCCCCGAACTTTTCAATACTCGAGTATTGAAAGTTCTCGAGTGTTACCAAAAAATTTACTTAATATATCACGTGTACGATGCCAATCCAACTATCTTAGCCTTATATCCTCAACCTGACACAAAACTAACCGTTAGGAATGATTTTCATTCATAGATCATGACATCGGACCGACAATTTCAAGGTAAGGCTCTCCATCATGTGATTTAACGTATATGTTTTTCCTTAAATGAATTTACGAATAACTCCCTATTCATAATGATGTAGATATACTTCCATTTGTAAGAATTGCTTAGAAACATGCCCATAACCATGTGGAGCCATTAGATTTTTCCAAAACTCATGGGTCAACAATAATTACAAAAATGCCATTGACCTATGCCCTGAATTTCAATTCACATGGTTCTCATGATCCGTTTCATGTGAAATTTTATACTAGGTCTAATTATCATAAATTAACTGTACACATCAAGTTTCAGCCCTTAGATCGTAGCACATTAGCTACTTGACCTCTACATCCGTTCATGCACTTATTAGATCAAGATTTTGATCTGTTCATCTTGTTCATCACCTATGAATATGCTTAACCCACCGTTAGAACTACGATCTGAGAAACCTACACATGTGAATAAGACACTCTAATCTGACGAGACACATGCTTTATCCCTAATCACTCCAGAAATCCACTTTACGTCTATCCGTTTGCGAAACCGATCGTACATATACCTATATACATTGTTAGACCACCAACCATCAAGTTTCCACATTTTTAGCAAGTCATCTGACCCTCCATCGCATGTGGATCCCCCAAACGGGCCATCCAAATATTAGGGTAATCCATTCATAACGAAGATCTTAGGCCATATGTCGAAACTACCGGCTAACTTCTCTATTAAATGTATGAAAGCATTATTTTAAACATTGGGGTACTATATTCCGTTAAAAAGGCACGTGGGTCATCTATAGTCGATCAACGCCCAAACTAGACTGATGGAAAGAGTATGAAAAATGAGGAATGTCCAACAAATTTCAAGACATTCAGACGGTACACTTCGACACAATGAACGTTAGAAGATATTTGAGTAATAGATGGCAAATTGGTAATTAAGGATGTCAAATGCATGTAACTGTTCAACTATAAGGTTTAACGGTGAACATCATTCTAAAAAGTATTACTCGATCACATGGTCCACCTATAGCTCGGATCTACTTTAAACTTCGGCCCATGTGCCCACACAGCAAGCTTAAGATGGTGAAGGGAGCGGATTTCTTGAAAGATCGTCATAATGGATCACACCTACCACCTACAAATGAAACCAAGAAGTTAATGTCCTGACTGATGTCCTGGTTGAACGATGAACGCAGTCACATGTGTACTAATGGTGTGGTCCACCCAAATCTCACACCTAACCCATAGTTTGGCCCGAGGCCTAACATGGCCCTACAAAACTAATGAGCAGAGTGGGTTTCTCGAAAAGTAGTCACAGTGGACCCCACTGGTCCACCACAACCAAATCGCCTGATGTGCCAAGTTTTCAAATCTCGAGCTCGGTGGGATTTCCCACAGCGCACGCAACAGAGTTCCGATGAGAACTATTGTGGCCCACCTCCGCGGTTTGGACAAATGATCCGAACTGTCTATCCCGTCCAGAAGGTGAATCCAGCCCTACCTTCGTCGAATCCACACATAGGTGGCACCTCGCACGCACGCAGTCGGTCCGTGAACTAAACAGGTTCTGAGACTGTTTCGCGGCCATGCATTCAAAACGGTTCTAATCACGGATTTGTGGGGCCCATTGCCGAGGGAGGAGAGAATCCAAACCATTCATCAGGTACCATGGCCACCACCGAACCAACACTATGAGAAAACTCGGCCGGAGATGTTCAGCACGCCGTCCCTTCAGCGAACGATTTCTGCACTAACGAGGCTACGTGAGGATGGATTCCGGACCACTGCAACCGATGACGTTCGATTTGGGCCATCCACTCGGTAGCTGCACGAGGGTACCAGTAGAAACCGACCACAGCTACGCAAGATGCAAAAGCATCCCGACCCATAAGTGCATCTCTCGCAGTTTGCTGCGTTCGATTTCCTCGGCATGTCGCAATAGGGTCGGTTCTCGTAATCTTCCACCGACCTGCTGGCCGCATCTCTATAAAAAGGGACGTGGGAGAACCAGAGGAGAAGGAAGCAAGACGAGAGGGAGAGAGAAAGAGAGAGAGAGAAAGAGAGAGAGAGAGAGTGCTCAGCCAAGAGCAACACGCCATGAAACGTCCATACCTCTGTCCGATCATCAAGGAAGGAAAAGAAAGGAAGAAAGAAAGAAAGGAAAAGAAAGGGAAAGAAAGGAAAGAAACAAAGGGATCAACAACGCCATACACCCTTCAATCGACAAACCGCTGATTCTCCAAACCCAACTAAACACAAGGTAGGCCCCGCGTCCGATCCCTCCTCTACTTCCAGACTCTTTCCTTTCCCTCCATTCCAAACAATCCGGTCTAGGATGAAACTGACAAGAAAATCCTAGCTTGCATCTTGACTTAAAGAAAATTCTAATCATGTTTACTTGGGCAACATAGTGGCCTAACTTAATACGTTGAATTAAATGTGCTAGAATTGAAACACGAGGACACAACGTTAAAGGAAAAACGAGATTGAAAGGTGAGGGTCTTATCCTTTAAGCTTACACTAATTTAAGTTATTATATTTATCTTGCCTTTCCATGTCTTTTAGGATATGAATTATCTTACCTTTTCATACTTTTGATGATGAGAGTTATCATGCCTTTTCATACCTTTAATGATGTGATTCATCCTGCCTTCCATGTTTATATTTTTCTGGAACTATCCTATCAATTGATTCCATTATTATCATTACAATTATTGGTCCTTTGGGTTTACGACATCATGTCAATTTTAAGGGATTTCTCTGAATTTGTGTGAGGCCATGGATGCAAGCCTTGCCCGCTTCATCAATTTATTGAGTTGGCCCTGCCACTCGTCTCTTTTACTTGAGTTGGCCATTGCCACTCTTCATATTATAGAGTTGACCATTGCCACTCTTTTCGTATTATGTTGGCCATTGTCACTTTTGTTGAGTTGACCATTGCCACTCTTCTCTTTATTATATTGGCCTTGTGCCGTCTGTCTCTACGGCTTGGGCGTGTCTTGTCATTCTAGAACCTCCATAATTCAGTTGACATTATTTATTCGGATTCGGTTATATTTGTTATTATTCAGTTTATATTCTCTGTAAGTGTAAGTGATGTGTAAGATGTATCACAACTAGTGATTCAAATATTCTATCATGGACGTAATGCGCTCTGGGTAGAGACCCTCTTGGGGCACGTAAGTCCTTGAGCCTTCGAGTAATAGTGTACAAATCGATGTGTGTAAGTTGCAACAGCGTCACATCACCCCAGGATTGGATGTTGCAAATAGTCGCTTCATGAACAAGTCGTGTCACGTAATTCACCGAGCTCATGTGTTGTGCGCTTTGAGGTGTTCTCGTAAATTCATGGTAGCGTTGGCCATGCCAACGAATATCCGTAGTGAGAGATGCAGGTCGAGCCGGTTATGTATAAATCGTATTTCACAATGTGATGATCACTACGTATGATGAGTCCCACATACTTTGCTAGGCATGCATCTCATGTAGGTTGGTTGCGCATGCTGATACCTCATATTAGTGGAGCATGGGACATACCAGACCCTTGTTACGTATCTCTTAAATTATTGTTAATTTTAAAGGATAACCTTCACTATGAGTGGGGCATTGACCCTCTCCCAATCGTACAGATAATGCAGGTAATGTACAGATTGAAGACTTAGAGGACTACTTCCCTATAGAAGATTATCTTGAAAGACTAAGAAGACAGTTTTATTATTTAGTTTTATACTTCCGCTGTGAACTCTGATGTTGTAATAAATCTCCCATTATGAGGCCTTGATTATTCTTTTTACTTTGATGATATATAATCAATGCAGTTGATTTTATTCTCATGTATGATTACCTTCTTTAATGATCTGGACGTGATTAAACGAAAAAAATAGGGTGCGATTTTACTAAAGCATCCCAGTTTATACATCATTAATACCTAGTTTCCTCGGGCACGAGTACAAACTCTGGCCGTGAAAATTCGGGCTGTTACAATAGTCGCCTCCGCCGCAGAGGCCCTAGCCGCAGCCGAGACAGCCGTATAGGCAGCTGCAGCGACAGCAGCAGCAGGGACCTTAGAGGGGATAGACACGTCCCTAGTCGGCTCAGGCTAGGTTCTACGCTGCTCAGCAGGACCCACAGTCATCAGGAGGAGTCGTTGAGGGTATACTTCTAGTCTCCGCATGCATTGCCCGAGTGTTGTTTGATTCTGGTGCTGCGCACTCGTTCATATCTGAGGATTTTTGCCGATTGTCTAGATTGCCGATAGAGTCTGCTTGCGAGGGGTTGACAGTGTCGATGCCCTTGGGGAAGACTGCAGTGCTAGGCCGATGTTGTCTGTCTTGCCCCATCTGGGTCGAGGAGACCTTACCCGCTGATCTATTCGTGTTGCCAATGTCTGAGTTCGACGTCATCCTGGGCATGGATTGGCTTGCTGAGTACCACGCCGTCTTGGACTGCTCCGCGAGGACAATCACGTTTTGTATACCAGGCTTGCCGCGATTCCAGTTTGTTGCAGTGCTCAGAGGAGAGCCGCTGTCTTGTTTGATGTTATGTGCAGTAGAGGAGCCCAAAGCGGTGAGCGTTGATCAGTTGCCAGTGGTTTGTGATTTCCCCGATGTGTTCCAGGAGATTCCGGGATTGCCACTGCGTCGGTATATCGAGTTTCAGATTGATCTTATGCTCGGTACCGCGTCTATCTCAAAGGCCTCATATCGTATGACACCGATGGAGTTGTGAGAGCTGCAGCAGCAGTTGAATGAGATGCATGAGTTGGGCTTCATTCGTCCGAGTAGTTCGCCATGGGGAGCGCCGATACTATTCGTTAGGAAGGACGGTTCGTTGAGGCTCTGCATGGATTATCGCGAGTTTAATTGGGCCACGATCAAGAACAAGTATCCGCTCCCGAGGATCGATGATTTGTTTGATTAGCCGCAGGGTACGCAGTTCTTTTCAAAGATTGACCTGTGGTTCAGTTATCATCATATTTGAGTCCAAGAGGATATCCCAAAAACGGCTTTCAGGACGCGCTACGGTCACTTTGAGTTTCAGGTCTTGTCCTTCGGACTGACCAATGCGCCCGCTGTCTTTATGTAGTTGATGAATGAGGTTTTCCATCCTTATCTCGATCAGTTTGTTGTGGTCTTCATTGACGACATTCTGATATATTCGAGGACTCGCGAGGACCATGAGCAATATTTGGAGATTGCGTTGTAGACCTTCCAAGCCCACCGCTGTATGTGAAGCTGGAGAAGTGTGAGTTTTGGCAGGAGGAGGTGAAGTTCCTCGGTCATGTGTTGACGAGGGGGAGGGGGGGTGTCGTGGTGGACCCCTCGAAGATTAATGCAGCGCGTCAGTGGGGCCAGCCCACGAACCCTTCTGAGATACGCAGTTCTCTTGGTTTGGCGGGATATTACCGATGATTTATCGAGGGGTTCTCTTGTATTGCAGCACTGCTGACCAGGTTGACCCGGAATGGCATAAAGTTTGTGTGGAGTGATGCATGTGAGCGAGCATTTGTGGAGTTGAAGGACCACCTCACGTCCGCTCCTGTCCTCACTCTTCCCTTTGGGAGAGTAGGCTTTGTGGCGTTTACCGATGCCTCGCGTGTTGGCTTGGGTGCTGTCCTAATGCAGCACGGGAAGCCTATAGCTTATGCATCTCGCCAGCTCAAGGTCCATGAGCTGAACTGCCTAATGCATGATTTGGAGCTGGCAGCAGTTGTCTTCGTACTGAAGGTATGAAGACACTATCTTTATGGGGTCAGGTTCGAGCTTTTCTCCTACCACGAGCTTTTCTCACAGTCCGAGTTGAACATGAGGCAGAGACATTGGATGGAGCTCTCGAAGGACTACGATTTTGATCTTTGGTACCACCCGGGCAAGGCGAACGTGGTGGTGGATGCCCTTAGCTATCAGACACGAGGCTTGGTGGCACATATGATGATTAAAGAGTGGTAGATGCTTGAGGATGTGTCAGCGTTCGACTTCGAGATCGGCTTGCAGTCTTCTATTGTGCAGTTATCAAGCTTGTCGATTCAACGTTCTTGTCGCAAGGGTGATCGAGGCTCAGCAGACAGATGAATCGTTTCAGAGTTATTGAGCAGAGGCAGCATTTGATAGTCAGTCAAATTGATAGATTGGTTCTGATGGTGGACTTCGCTTCAGAAACTGGTTGTCCCGGATGTTTCAGAGTTGTGCAGAGATCTTATGACCGAGGCACATCGATCGCGGTTTTCTATCTACCCTGGCTTGACGAAGATATATCGTGATATGAAGCGTCGATATTTTTGGGCAGGGATGAAGTGCTAGATTGCCAGTTTTGTGGCCGAGTGTGACACATGCCAGCGTGTCAAGGCCGATCATTAGAGACCCCTAGGTTCATTGTAGTCGTTGAGAAGCCCGATGTGGAAGTGGGAGCACGTATCCACCGATTTTATCATGAGCTTGTTGAGGACTCAGCGCGGTCATGATGCCATCTGAGTTGTCGTGGATTGTCTGATGAAGTCGGCACATTTTCTCGCAATTCGTGTGACTTGGCCTTTGGACTGGCTTGCCAGATTGTTTATTGATGAGATTGTAAGACTGCACGGTGTTCCGGTTTCGATCGTTTCTGATGGAGACCTAAGGTTCACGTCTCAGTTTTGGAGGAGCTTCCAGAAGGCTATGGGGTCTGCCTTGCAGTTTAGCACCGTGTATCATCCGCAGACTGATGGGCAGACCGAGAGGGTCAACTAGATTCTTGAGGATATGCTTCGTGCTTGTGTGATTGACTTCTCGGGTAGCTGGGATGAGCATTTGCACCTAGTTGAGTTCGCGTATAATAACAACTATCAGGTGACTATTGGTATGACTCCTTTCGAGGCCTTATATGGCAAGTCGTGTAGATCTCCTAGTTGTTGGGCCGAGGTTGGAGAGCACTCTCCTATGTCTCGAGCTCGTGCAATAGATGTCAGAGGTTATCGATATCATCAGGCAGAGGATGCGCACAACTCAGAGCCGGCAGAAGAGTTTTGTTGATCGTCGGCGTCGTCCCTTGGAGTTTGCTGTTGGGGGTAGAGTGTATCTCAAGGTCTCGCCCATGAAGGGCGTAGTTCGATTTGGAGTGAAGGGCAAGCTCGCTCTGAGATTTATTGGACCTTTCGAGATCACCGGGCGCATTGGCGCCGTGGCCTATAGGCTTGCCTTACCTTCTGAGTTGTTTGACATCCACAACGTTTTCCATGTTTCGATGTTGGGGAAGTGTGGGTCAGGCACCGTTCCTATGATTGATTGGCAGCCTCTTGAAGTCCGTGTGAATGCTTCCTACATTGAGCAACTAGTCTGTATCCTTGATTGGAAGGAACAGGTCCTCCGGACGAAGGTCATTCCTTCGGTGAAGGTTCAGTGGGGTCATTATTCTGTTGAAGAGGCGTCTTGGGAGCACGAGGCTGAGATTAGAGAGCGCCATCCCCCATTTGTTTGTAGATTGATTGTTATTATATTATGCTTTGTATTGCATTGATTGTTATACATATATGTATGTGATGATGCTTTCTCTTCTTTCCTTGTTCTGTCCTGCATGATAGTAAATTTCGAAGACGAAATTTTTATTAGGAGGGGAGAGCTGTCAGGCCTATGTCCTAGTGACCATTCCGTTCCGTAGGATCCCGCGGTCCTCTCAGTTGAATTTCGGCAACCCGCGACTCATAGATTGCATTTGCGCGCGACCCTAAGTCACATCTTGTAAACCCGAGTCGACTCAACTCGAGAATTGTGCCATTGCGATCACGCCGTCGCCACGTCTTGTGCGCCAATCTGACGCTTAGATCATAAGATGTGGACTGCGCGTTACGGGACCCACCTATTCCAGATTGCACATTTTCCTAGAAACCATCATTAGGATGATGTCACCCTTAGGAAACCATCATTAGGATGATGTCACCCTAGGGGTGACATCACCCCTACCCTACCCTCCATAGCCTCATGCTTGCTAGGCAATCATTACAAGCATGCCTCCTTAGCCATGCTTCTCTTGCACCTAATCATACCTACCTATGAGAGAGAGCCTACCACCCTACCCCTCTCTTTCCCTCTTTCATTCTCGTTTTCCTCCATTGTTAGCAAGAGAGAGACCCATCTCCAAAAAATTTCAGCCCAATTCCAAGCTTATCCCCCTCAATCCAACCATCCAAAATCAATCCCAACCATCGAAACATCACCCTTGGCCCACTAGGACTCCATTGGTAGAAGAAGAAACTTGAGATTTGAAGGTGGGTGTTTTGTATGGTTAGATCTTCCTCTCTACCTTTGATCTCTTTCTTTCCCTTGCACGGGGACTTGAAGGACGCACCAATCCATGGTGGAGATCCTCCATGATCCCCTTGATGTGGCCTTTGGCTCATCTTCTTGCATGCATGAGCCATGGTGTGTCCATTCTCCATGAACCCCACCATGATGTTTTTTACTCTAATCCATGCCTTCTAAGGGTCATCTAGACCCCTCATTCTTTTGTTATGATATGTTGGGCCCATGCATGCATGAGACCCATATGATTGTATGGTGTAGATCATGTGAGGGACTCATAGTGACGGAGTCCCTCCCTTATGGCCGTCTCTCTTCTCTCTCTATTTTTCTCTTTCCCATCTTGTGGCCCACCATGATGCATTATATCCATGCCGTCCATGTGTTGGGCCTACCTTGCTGGACCGTCCAACAGCAGGTCCGCTGGCCTGTCCGTCTGGACAGGCCTAGATTTGAGAGAAAACATAAATATCAGCTGATCCAAGCTAGTGACCCACGTCAATGCATGCATTTTATATCTGGACCCTCCATATGCTGGACGCTGGGCTAGCAGCCCAGTAGCCCAGCAGCCCAGTTGCATGGAGTTGCTGCGTTTGACATTAGCAAGTTCTGGGGCCTGATCATGAGGTATGCGTTATATCCTACCGTCCATCCATAGGGCCCACCCTGCACGTGCTGCATGTGCAGGGCGTGGGGCCTATCCAGATGTATGTATTCCGTATTCGCACTGTCCATTTCTGGACGGTGTTGCATGGGACACACCGTGATGTATGGGTCTTATACACACTGTCTGTTTGCTGGACGGGTGGGGCCCACCTTGTAGTATGTGTTGTATATTTGCACCGTCCGTCCAGACGGGTTGGACGTGGGCCCACCATGCGGTACGTGTTCCATCCACACCGTCCAGGGCTGGGATGTGGGGCCAACATGATGTATGTGTTATTTATCTACCTAGCCAGCAATGGTGAGGCCTATTTTGTGGTGCAATAGGCCTACCTTGATGTGTTGTATCTATGCTGTCCATTCCCCTGGACGTGGGACCCATTTGTTGTGTATTTTGACCTCAGCCATCTAGCCCTTGGATGTCCAGATTAATTGGACTGCTGCTGGCCCAAAAAGTCCAGCAACATGCCCACTTCTTTGTATGATGTACACTACCGTGTTGAACAGAATTTGGGCCCCTTTGATGCCTTGTTAGGCCCACCTTTCACTTGATTGTATAAGGGCCGGATTGCTCAGATTTGTGGATGTTTAATGGGCCAGATGGGCTGAATATCCAGCCTTAGAATTCCTATTGGTGAGGTGCTATCCATCCATTATGGTGGACTTCATGGGCTGAATTGTAAACCACTGAGGGGTATGTTGTAAACTTGGCCCGGCTATATTTTGGAGCCTATGGGCTGTCCAAAGAGGCCCACCATATTGGATATGCTAGACATAGCCCACCTTAGTATTTTTCTGGGCTTTTGGGCTGCCCCATGTGGCCCACCTTGATGTATGTGGGCTTTGGGCTGACCCAAGAGGCCCGATATTGATGCATGAGATAGCATGAGTGAAGTCCATTTTATTTCCAGCCATTTTGAGGGCTATGGGCTGTTTCGTTAGGCCCTTGTGTGAGGACCATTATGTTGTATATGAGGCCATTGTGTGAGGCCATGGCCCCACTATATGTTTGGCTCTATGTGGGCCATTCCTTGGGAGCAATGTTGGTTAAATGTCCACATTGATGGGCAATGATGGTTAAATGTCCCCATTGTGACCTTCCCATAGGCCTTTGTTAGGCTCATTCTCATCCTTCTCTAAGTGGGTTCACCCAAATCATTGGGCCCCATTGATATGTGCATGATCCATCTATTCATATTGGGCTAACGCAAGATGTTGGGCCCCCATTGGTTGCTAGTAGGATTATTTTGATCTTGGAGTCCATCTAGAACTTATTTGGAGCCCCTAGGGCATTTAGCAGGCCATATGATAGTATGGTGAAGGAAACCCGTTCTGGATCCTTAGGATTATAGGTAGGCCACCTAGGCCCAAACTTGATATGAGGAGAGTTCATCATCGTTGTAGACGGAGGGATCCGTGCTATCAGATTTGGTATATCTACAGTTGAGGACTGAATGGATCTGCTGTCCATCTATGAATCCCGCCTTGTATATAGGCCGATTATCGATACCGATTATGAGTATGTGATAGCATAACATCATGATACATGATCATACGCATCATCTGCATGCTTGTTATGAGATGTGGTTGACCATTGCATATGCCATTGGGTAGGTTGTTTAGGAGACTCCCTGATAAGCAGAGTTGTCCCACATGAGCACATGGTATACGAAGGATTGATGCATGATTGGACTGCATGACTCATGTATCTTGCATTGTGTGATTATGATTACTGTATGCCCTAGTGACATTAGGGTTGTAGCCTCCGCAGATATAGTGTGGATGGCAGGATTGGATACCGGAAATACTTGTTAAGCACGGGGGCACGATAGATGTCTCAGGGTGAAACCCCCCAAACCCTTATGGTACCATGAAGGATGCTCCAATGTCTAGACCGAGTGGATGTATGAGTGCATGAGGGCCGAATATTAGGAGGCCGAGTCTCTTACCGTGTCGTGGTCGGTGGGAAGGGGGTGTGGCCTTACCCGCCTGAGGGTAGGGGGCAATTGTTAGGTTGAGTATGATCGGCTCGTAAATGGGTCTGCTACCGACGTGCTGTGTAGATATTGGCAAACTGCTAGTCAAGCGGGTAGTGAGGTCTCTTCCGCTTGCATGGTTGTGTGTCCAGTGTGGGGCGACAATCTGGTGTATAGTGTATTAGACCCTGGTGATTATCTAGAGAGAACTGTACTGATATATGATGCTCCAGACATGAGCTGGATTGATACGTGGATTGGTATGCTTGAGCTGCATCTTGCGCATGACATTGACTGTGTAGGCCTTGCATCTTATGGCCTTGGTGTGGCCGATAGCATTCATGCCTTGCATCGTATAGCCTTGGTACGGTTGTTAGCATTTATGGACTTATTAGAATGTTTCTGCATTACTCTGATATTGCATTCTTGCATTGCTACCTTGCGCATACACTTTCACCACCCTCTAAGCTTTCCACAAGCTTATGCATGATAGATGCGTGCAGGTGACGCCAGGACACAGTCGTAGCTGAGCAGGAGCAGGAGTGTGCAGCTGAGCTTCCAGAGCCTCTTTATTATCATTGTATTTCCCTTTATGCATATTATATCTCAAGTTTTTGATCTTAGTGGATTTTGTGATGGAGTTCTTGTTATTGTCGTGGGTTATGCTTATGGTTATGCTTATTACGAAACAAATTTACATTGAAAATCCTCCTTGTAGGATCCCAGAATCGGAACCTTCTATATGGGTGCCAAGAGCCGAGAATGGGGTACTATGGAGGCTGTCCGCGCCGTATTCGGCGATCGAAAATTTTGTGAGCCCGGTTTCTAAGTTTGGGGCGTGACACTGGGAGTCTTATTGGAGGATGATCAACAAGAGATAGACAAGACAACTCCATCACGATCTTCATGCAACAAGTTACTACCTAAATCCTAGGTATAGATATGCCTAATCATTTGTTGCGGATAATGAAGTTCGTGTTGGGTTAAAGAATGTGATAAAGAGATTAGAGCCTGACTTAGATATGCAAATAAAGACATTGAATGAATTAGATACATTTGGAAATCGCCTGAGTAGCTTTGGAAATGCTCTTGCACAGCATGTAGTATCTATGTTGCAATCGGCCGAATGGTGGATGAATTTCGGAGAGAGTATGAAGGCTCTCCTAAAAATTGCAATAAAAGTTTTAAGCCAGACAATATCTTCTTCTAGCTGCTAAAGGAATTGGAGTTGTTTTGCACTTATTCATTCAAAGAATAAGAATAGATTGCGGAGTAGGACATTGAATAGACTTGTCTCCATGCACTACAATATGAAGCTAAGAATGCGATGACATCATAGGAGCATTACAGCTGCCGATGACATAGACTACTATCCAATAAACTTGGACAATATTTATGATGAGGATGACCCGCTTCTACCTTGGTTGGAAACAAGGGAAAAATAAATTGAAGAGGATAGTGAAGAATTAGAAATTGATGACCCACTAATACGCACATCGCAATAAGTGAGTCGTGCGGCTGTGTTGGACCCAGAAAGAGGGGCAGCTTTTATGCCAAGTACAGTTTAAGATCAACAAAAGAGTACGAGCAGTGGAAGCGTGACCATGTCGGATGATGGTGATGATGACGCCCCTGCGCTTGGTGCTGGTACTTCTGGTGTTGCTCAACACACCATACAGCCATCTACAAATCGCGATACTGATGAACATCGATAAGGTAGTACACGAGATCGGACTTATGAGTGTATCGAGTCACAATATAGCCAACAGGAGGAGGGTAAGTCTAGTGGTGCATCGAGTCCGGGAGGTCTGGAACATCAACAGGCTCATGGTCTTGGTTATTATGATAGATATTCTTATGACCAATTGGATTATGATTATAGTTATACTGAACATGTTCCATCACATTCATGTTGGAGTAGTCCTCCTGATCCATATCCATATGATTATAGATATCCAGATCCAAATTCAAGTTACTCATCATAGACACACTCTTAATCTCAAGAATCTCAACAGCCTGAGTACAGGCACCAATATGGCTATTCGACGGGCACTGGTGGATATCCTTACTTGGGGTCTGAGTCGTTGCCTAGTCAGGATCAGTCATCCTCTGGTTTCGTTGATCTAGTATTTTTTTCTAGCATTGGATATTATGTATATGCAACACCTCCACCTATTGGACAGCCTTAACCTGATGATGAGGATGACGATGATGTGGAGGTCGAGCAACTAAAAAAAAGCAGATTTTCATTTTGGTGGTGACTTGTGAATTTTATTACGGTAATTGTAAGTTTATATTTGTATGAAAGTAAGTATTTGAAGCAGACAACAATATTATTGCAAGCAGCCAAGCACACACTTGATACTGCCGAACTCGTATTTAAAATAGCTCCCCCGGCAACCAATCATGTAATTCTTAATCAAGTTACAGGAGAGTATATCAGACACTACTAATTTTTATTTATTAATATTCTTGACTTGAGTATGACAGGTCACAAGACAGGAATCACTGTCACAGCCACATGTATGTTAAATTGTTAATAACTTAACGTAGAATAAATTATGAAAAATAATTGCAAACACCTACACATGTAAGATATTTTCATATTACATTCATTCTAATATATCTATCATTGATAGTAGATAGTTAGAAAATTAAATATATGAGTTTTGTAGTCAAATTAAGGCTGTCTGGTTCATAAATGCATCAGACAGTCTGATACAACTTCTCACCAAAGAGTGGACCGTTGCACCACCATAAACATGTTCCAATTTATAAATGAATGCATATTTGGAATGCTTAGAATATTTTGGATTTAATCTATATTTTTCATATTTTTTTGGCAAAAAAATAATTTTGCACCATTACGAGCCGTTACGCCCCCATATCCGTATAGGTAACGGTGGGCACCGTTACGCCTACTACTACCGATACGGAATACCTTGTGTGTACTACTCAAATTGAAAGGGAAATTTTATAAGATAGTTATAAGACCACGCATGCTTTGTAGGACAAAATGTCGGGCAGTCAAGGAATAACATGTTCATAGGATGTAGCTGAAATGAGGATGTTGAGATGGATGTGTAGCAAGACATTGAAGGCTAGAATTACAAATGAATGCATTCGAGGGAGCTTAGGAGTAACACCAATAGGTAATAAGATGAGGGAAAGTAGACTTAAGATGGTGTGGTCATGTGCAACAGATACCAAGAACCATGCCAGTTAGGAGGAGTGAATTGGTACAATTTGAAGGCTCTAAAAGGGCAAGGGGAAGGCCCAAAAGCGCGTGGGTGGAGGTAGTAAGAAAAGACTTGATGATCAATGGTTTAGCTGAAGTGATGGCCCTTGATGGAGTGGAATGGTGGAATAGGATTCATGTAGCCGACCCCTATTAATTGGGATAAGGCTTAGATAATGATGAGGATGCCTTATACTAGCGTTTTCAGTTCGTAAATGGTAGTCTTGTACGTGTGCTTGAGATGGATCCAGGTTATGTAATGAATGTTAGAAGCTTCTATTGGTCATCACAACATTAATATACTCCTACAATCTACATTTTTTTGAAGAATTCCTACAATCTACATTGCCTTATGGTTGTTAATTATTATGGGTACCATTTATGTTGCAACTTATCTAGAGCACATCCTGTTAGTTTTTGTTAACGTTTCCAACTCCCCCCTCCCCCAATTTCTTCACGTACCTCAATGTTTTTATTTTTAATTATTCTATATATTTTTTACTATACTGTTTTCCTTAATAGAAACTGGAAAAAAGAAAGAAAGAAAAAAATTATGCGGGTACTATGTGCTTGAGGCTGGTTTGTCCTTGAGTGTGTGGCCGGACTGAACTGCATGCATCTATAATAAGAGTAGTAAAACTTGCTCACGTGTATACAATATCAGAACTGTTTCCATATATATGATAGTACAATAGTAAAGTTGGTCACGTATATTTGAAGGTACAATATTAAAACTTGGTCTTATACAGGATAGAATATGTGGCTGGATTTCAGGCTTACACTTTTCTCTTGTGTCTGTATATGTGTGTTTGTGTGTGTGTGTGTTTTCGCATCAATCAATTTAATAAGATGATAACAACCTTTTACATTTGTTGTAGACACCATCAGAAAGAGTCAAAGCAAAGATGAAGCTTCAGCTTTCCCAAACTGGTATTATATCGCTTTCATAATTCATGATTTTCCCTTTTATATGTGCAAAGCCTTTTGGACATAATGATTTATTTTTTTCTTTTCTTTTTTCCCATACGTAATATTTGCTGATTGCCAAATTTTGCTATAAACAAAATCTGTTGTTGACCGCCAAAGATGTAAATGTATGCTTATTTTTATCTTCGTTTGTATACTCAATTTGCCGATTGCCAAATTTGCTACAATCAAATCCATTGCTAACCACCAAATTCTAACTGTAAAGTGAACTGGACATTGTTCTAGAATAAATGAGTTTATTTGAATGTTGAGACAGTAAACTGTTCTTGATAATATCTGCTTTTTAAATAAACTAATGTTCTTCTAATAGCGGATCCCTTCTAGTTAATACCCTTTGACCAGCTTAGTGGTCTATGTTGGTTCTATGAAATATTAGATGCTTCATGTATTTTCCTTTTGAAAATTTTCATTTTAAACAGCAAAATTCTGTGTGGAAATGGAGAGCCTGCTCTATGGCAATATCCAATTCCTGTAGATGCTTCAAGAGGATCCGTATAGTTTTTTTTTTTCCAAGTCAAAACCATAATGGAACACTTCACTTCCACTAATTGAAGGTGGGTGCACTGAAAGTATTTTGGATGCTTTTTCAGGTGTGTTAGGCGGTCTCTCTTTCTTTGTGTCACATTAAACTTTTCTTGGAAAGTCACCTTTCATCAATTTTGTCATGTGAGAAGTAGGAATTATACAACCAATAGAACTTTCATGTGATGAATTAAAGTGCTAGAACTGGATGGGAACCTTGGGACCCACTTAAATGAAGGTTTTGGTTTCAGGGATTTGAATATTGAATGTTCTTTTAGTTAATACCATAAATCAACACTTCTCTTCCAAGAATTGGAGGTGGGCTGTGCTAATGTTAGTCAGCTTTTTTAGTACGTGATAAGTTGGCCCTCTTTCCTTTTAGTCCTATCCGTCAACCTTTTCTTGGAAAGTCACCTTATATTGAAGATGTCTTGTGATTTTTGCCAGTGGGACTTGTACAATCACTGAAACTTTCATGTGGTGAACTGGACTACCTGCTAAAGGTAGATAACTGAACTATATGGAGAACCTTGGGGCTTGGTATTGGGATGTGAATATTGAATTTCTTGTATCAATATTTGGTTTTGAGGGTACAAGCCCATGTCTTAATGGTAGATAGAGTTCCTTTCAACATTGAGGTCTTGGGTTCTAGTCCAACTTACCTATAGAAAAATTGATTTGAAGAAAATATATTGAGCATTCCCTCCGTATACAACTTTGAGTAGGTTGAAAATTGGTTTCCTCGGGTTAGAGCCATCTCAACACACACACACATTTGTTTTTGTTCGAATTAAGTTCTTTGTATCTTCCCACAACTTGAATCTTTCTAAGTGATGTTCATACATTATGTTTTTTTGTGATGATTAACATTGGATATAATTGAAAGTAAAGAAAAACAAGGATACAACAATGAAAATAGGTGGTCTTAGATCCTCTTCCTTTAGAAGCGCCAATATTGATTCTTAGAAAAAAAAAAAGAAGGAAAAGAAATGCCAATATTGGTGTGACTAGATCAACCCCATGCAATTTTCTCCTATCTTTCTCGTCAAAGGAAAATGTTAAATCATTTGCCCATGATGTTTCATTTCAAGAGGCCATGTCCGTATTGAATATTGAAAAATGTGCCCTTCAGACATTGCATTCAATGATGGTACATATATCAAGATATTTGGGATTTCTGTCCATGCTGGTTGGACTCGGTCATCGAGATAGCCTCGTGATTTGTCAAAGCGTTTTACATCCACCCAGTTTCATTGGAGAAGTGTTTACTGTTGTATGTCAGCATGAAAAGGTGCTTTCTATTGATGCACTAGTGGAGCAATTGTTCGAGCATGGCAGGCAGTCTGTCTGTCGTTCGGTCTAGCAGCATTCTTTCTACTGGTTTTACCGATCTGACATTCAAATTGCCTGTAATCATCATAAATTTACCGCTTGATATTATATATATTTTCTCGTTTATGGTTATTTGCATCGTGTGCTTTGTACTCTGTACATGCACTAATATGTCCATAATTAGCAAGCCAAGTGCATTGGTTCAGCCAATGACACAAATTTGTCTTTGCCGATCTTTTTCTATTTGGAATAGGTTCTCAATCAGTGGTTGCTTTCGACGGCTCGTCTCTAAGGTTGTCATGGTACTGAGTTATTGATTAGTATGGTTCGATCTTGACTGGTTTTAGTGGCTCTCAACATCAGCACATGAGTGTGCATGGCACATCGAATAGGACAAAATGAGGGAATGCTCTTTGGCCACAATGATATTGAGCATACACTTTCTCCCCGATTTACAAATCGTCTAACTAGAGATTCAACATGAGCACTAAAGTACTCTTTTTGGTGGAAACGAGACTCTCTGATGCTTGCTTAGCTTTAAGCTTCACACTCTACCAATGTGGCCTAGTGTAAATAATTTGCATTGTTAGGTTTGGTTGATGTCATTATAAGATTCTTCAACTCAGATGGAGATAGAAGATTATTCCTGGCATCATTGTTGACACCCATATTCAAGGGACAGGAGAAATCAAACACAGAGAGAAGAACTTGAATTTAAACTTGCCCAACACTTGCTACAATACAACATAAATCAATGATTACCACCACACATGTACGAACCGATTGATATCAAATACGAAAAACAGTTCACATTCATTCCCCACTTCTGAACGAACACTTGATCTTCGAATTTGGCCATAGACAACTTCTACACGGTTTTCAAAGCTGACCATGGATGCACGGTGACCCACTTTGAACCATCATGATTGGTTGTATGTGTAAGTGGGCCTCAAGTACACTTACAGGACACAACTACACAACCCACCATATGGTGGTTCAAGAAAGAGAAAAGGGCGATTTGTGTAAACCAGCCCCCAAATAATTTATGATTTGACCTTATAAAAATAAAAGAAGAAAGGGAAGACAAAGAAAGTAAAAGAGACTAGGTATCGGATCAATCACACTTTGATACCTTGTCCTTGAGTAGGATTGAGAGAGAGGGAGGGAGGGGGGGAGGCTCTCACACACGTAGCCTCTCTATTTTATTATTAGGGCTTCCGTAATAAAGTGAAAGTACAAAAATATTCATGGGCCTAAACTCTATTCTAACACACATTTCAGCCAAATAATAATGAGAAACCACACGTGAGATCATCACGGTCTACCAACACTTCCATTTAATAACAATCATTACCATTATTTAGTAGTAATCCCCATTCGCGATTCTAAGGTCATGATACCATTTTCTACACCTTATTTCAGTCTCTCCGTATAAGTGACTTCATCATCAAATAATAAGAATTTAAGATTCCTACTTGACACACAATTTTGGTACTTCTGATCACTTCTTTATGTGAAGTGCATCCCTTTTATTCTTGATTGCATCCCTTTTATTCTTGATTTTCATCACAATGGAAATTATCTTTGTAGTTTCTATCAAAGATCATGTAAGCACGTCTGTGTATCCGCTAAATGAGATTCTTTTTGCCTTTGAGAATTTTATATTCACTGTCCTTGTTTTTTTTTTTTTTTTTTTGGCAGTTGCAAAGGACACAATCAAGGGCATGGGCAGTGGATGGGAACGCTTTGATTTCAACAAGGAAGCCCCGATTGATGATGAGGAGATCGAAGGTTCAATTTTGGCCCCACTGTCATATCGTTTTACTGAATATATTTGAGCAACTATGCATGGTTCTGGCATTGCAACAATGTTGAGTTGCTCTTTCTGGTGTGGTGATGGGTACTGTTTTGAAGCCGGAATCTTTCTTCACAGCTATTTGAGTTGTTGCATCTGAACTGAAGCTTATGTTGGAAGGCCTCTTTGGTTACTGGGAGGCCACTCATGATCTTTGATTCTCAATGCTGCTCCTTTCATGCTTCTTATTCATCAAGCAAATCGTGACCCAGGATTTTATTTTATCATATATTCGAGCATTGTTCATTATTTTCTTTTTCTTATCAATGAGCATGTCTATATGCTTTATTTACCAAGTTGGAAGAATTAGTGATTATTCTTATTGTGTTGATGCAAGTACCAATAGCATTTAGAGCATAGAGTTTCCTTTTGTGTGTGTGTGTGTGTGTGTTGGGGGGGTGGGGGGTTTGGTTGCTTTTGCTATTTATTTGTATAACTGCCCAAGATGTTTCCTGTCTAGATGTCTCTGTTAGAATGACTACCTACCCTATCTCATCATGTTCCGACATCTTTTTAAATTATTTATAAACAAAAAAAAATGTTCTAGATCATATTTTTAAAATATCTATTGTCATTGGCATATGACTAATAGAGTATCTAAAAATTTGTTCCGATGTTTTTCTTCTGACAGGTCAGCTAATAAGCTGACTAAACTGTAAATCACAATATTCGTGTGTTTTGTTAGATAAGGTCCCCAGCACTCATTTGTTGATGATATGAGTCTGGCACAGGCTTACTCTACTCAAATTGAGACTTGCCTATCAGGTATAGGGCTCGTCTATGGGCCAGCTGGTCTATTGGGCTTTAGTGGCCAGCCCAATATGGCTGGTTTTGGGTCTTATTTTTAGGCCTTCAGGTTGGGTCTCTACCCTAGTTAGCAAAACACCATTTTAAACTCTGCATTTTTTTTTTTTTAAAAGGAACTTGTATGATGACTTTAACATTTAAAAATCCACATACTTCAGAAGATCAACAACTAGTTTTCGGGAAAACTGACCTACTTTTTCAGAAAGAGAAGGGCCATTTTATTGAAAGAAACTTTTATGGTGATCTAAATAGAGAGATTGCTCAGAATCGTCCATTCGTAGAATTGAGTGGAAGTTGGAGAATTTAGTGGAGAGGGGTCAGCTTATATAGGGATTAGTTAAAATGTTGAGTTTTAGAGAGCGAAAGACTGATATTAATCCGCTATTTCATAACCTGTTTTATTATTGAAGCAGAGATAAATTCTTACCATTTTAATTAAAGCGTTGTATTTGAATCTTTTTTATAAACAATGTGAAAAAGGCGAGCTTAACAGTCTGGGGGGGTGGTTTGTGTGTGTGTGTGTAAAGGCTATTACGGCCTATATTATAATGGTAACAATAGTATGGCCACCCTTGTTACCATTACAAAATACCATGCATCCTCATTTCAGCTACGTCATCCTCTGAGGGGGGTGGGGGGTGGTTTGTGTGTGTGTAAAGGCTATTACGGCCTATATTATAATGGTAACAATAGTATGGCCACCCCTGTTACCGTTACAAAATACCATGCATCCTCATTTCAGCTATGTCATCCTATGAGGGGGGAGGGGGGTGGTTTGTGTGTGTGTAAAGGCTATTATGGCCTATATTATAATGGTAACAATAGTATGGCCACCCCTGTTACCGTTACAAAATACCATGCATCCTCATTTCAGCTACGTCATCCTATGAGCATGTTGTTCTTTAACTGGCCAACATTCTGTCCCATAAAGCATGTCTGGTCTTATAGCTGCCTTGTAAAATTTCCCTTTCAGTTTGAGTGGTACACAATGATCACATAAAACTCCAGAGTTACATCACCATTTCTCCCGTCCAATGTGAATTCTATGCGCAACATCCTTCTCAATCTCTCTACCCTCATGAATTATCTACTGAAGATATAAAAAAGTGACCCTTTTGAGACACTTTTTGCTCAGCAATCTAACTAATTCCTCATTTCCACTCTTCTTGTTGCTAAAATCGTACTCCATATGCTCTGTTTTAGTTCCACTAATTTTATATCCTTTAGATTTTAAAGCACCTCTCCATATATTTAGCTCTGTATTTACATCATCTCTCGTCTTGTCAATCAAAATATGTCATCTGCAGACAACATGCATCTTGCATCTCTTGCTGCAAATCCCTTGTTAGCTCTTCCATACCAATGCGAAAAGGTACGGGCCTGATGCTGACCCATGGTGCAGGCCTTTAGTAATTGGGAACTTCTCTCCGATAGTGGTCCTTATACTTGTTGTCGCTTCCTCGTACATATCCATAATCATGTCCATATATCCTCTTGAAATGTTCCCAACACCCACCAGGTTTAACTCTAGGATCCAATCATAAGTTCTCTAAGTCAATAAGGACCATGTGGAGATCATTTCTCCTCTCCCTATATTTTCTCTATCAGTAAGTAGGAAAATAGCTTCAGTGGTAGACCTCCTTGGCTTAAAACCATACTGATTTTCTGATCTATTTGTCCTTTGCTCAATCACTCTTTTGCAAGGATAGTATTTTGTGAACTATTATTTGGACTCGCCTGATTTAGAGGCTTAAAAGATGGGAGGGGCTGGGCTCAAGCTCATTTGACAATATTTTCTACCCGTTTTGTGGCTTTCATGGGCTGAGTGGGCCAGGTTTGGGCCTTAGTTTCTGGCTCAAAACATAAATGGGCTGTGTTCTGGTGGACCTGTATATCTGAGGAGACCTCACTGATTATTTATGTTTCCCAATATTCAGTGGCAGAAGATGATGCAGCGTTGGTCAAAGATTTGGGGCGAAGTTTCCGGTTTTCTGCAGTGGAGGTGCGAGTGTTAAGTATTCCGGTTTTCTGTCTGAGACATGTAAGAAACATTGGAATCAAGAGGTTTCTGATAGCTTGTTTTTGTTGTTCTTTAGGCAAAGCGGGAAGCAGAAATCAAGGCTGCTCATGACGAGGCGATATTTGGATCATCAGCAGCTTCACCCATTGTTAGAGAAGAGGTTTCTGCTGAAGATAACGTAGTGAAAGAGAGCACTGAATCTTGCAGGAACCTCATAAGCGACCAGGTCAGAGCTTTAGTTGGCTGCCACTTGCTCTCTCTCTCTCTCTTTTTTTTTTTTTGGGTTTTGTTTTGTTTGGTGTATTAGAAAAAAAAAGAAGAAGACATAAAAACAAGGAAGAAGCAAAAGCTCATGTTGTTGTGACCTTGTTTGCAGGTGCTTGCCATGCAACAAGGTTCTTGGCGTGATCGAGCCCGTAAACTTCGGGATGGATTGAACGGCTGAATATTGGGCAAGGTTCAACCTTGCCAAACTGTATATATGCTGTGGCGTCACTGGCGTGTTTTCAAGCATTACATTCGGCATCATCTGATGCGGGTTCATATGCTAATGACAAAGTGTAAGTTGAGGCTTCTGACATCTGCTGAGTAAGAAACCTTGGTGCAGTTGGGGAGGTATTATAAGATCCTCAGGTTCTTAGTTTTTACAAGTGCGGCCATGGCTCATTGATCCAGACTGTTTCTTTGTGGGCCCCTGGTGAACTGAAATCCCCCCAACAGGACAACACTAACCTGTCAAATATTTGGCCATAAATGTAGCAGTGCTCCACATTCAATGGAAATAGTTCCAATATGAGAGATGTTGACAGAATGGTCTAACCGAGTCCCACTTATGCAAACTGAAAACTCAAATTATGCTGTTCGTGTCCTCAGTTTCAGTATCTGTCGAAGTGGGAATCAGCAAGCCGTGTTTCGTGTGCTGCTTGTAATTTGTTATGGATTAACACACAGCTGAAGATTTGTCAGGCATTTATGTCTTTGTTTCAGCTCGTTCCAGAAACTGCCACAGGCCATTTTATGAAGAGGAGGTTATGATGCATGCACCATAGTTCTATGAAACCGCATCCACATTGTAATAATGTATTCAACTATTATGGTGCGTCAGACAGTTGATCTGGTGGACCACCATGTGGGAACCTACTGCTGACCAAAGGTAATGCGATAGTACAATTTGGGTCATTGTAACCAGTCAGTTCTGTTGAATGTGGACCTTTCTATTTATTTATTTATTATTATTGTTATTATTATTATTATTATTTAAGTCAACCATCCATTTTACAGCTGCTCTGTATTATGATTTCTGTCAACCATCCATTTTACAGCTGCCTGCTGACATAAGCGGCTGTATTATGATTTCTGTTCCTGTTGACCTGTATCCACCAATTGAGCATCTTAAATCTCTGCACTCAACGGCCTAACAATACACTCAGGTTTAGAATCCCAGCTGATGTGTATGATTCTCTCCTGGTGCAGCATCGGCCTGGGTTGAATCTTACCACGGTTGTTCAGTGAACGTCCTTGCCAAAAAGAAAAAAAAAGCACTTGATACCAGGCCAGGGTACATAATGTGCCGTTTTATTCTTTAATTCATTCGTAATATGCCATTTTATACTTAAAATTCTATTTTGAACCATAAGGTCTGCAAACCATAGACGCTAATTGTTGATATGCAGCTCTCGTTTTTTTTTTTTTTTTTTCTTTTTTGGGCCGGTGTGTCACCCTGTGGATGGACCACAGGTCAAGAATCAAGTGATTGGAGCTCATTAAATGGATAGTTCAATTGGTCAGAAACATTTTCTTTCTTGAATTTTTTCTAGATGACCTATGGAGATGTGTTGGATGGATGGGATCCCCAACTAGTGTAATCATGATGAGCAAAATGATTAATGGATGGTGCAGATCTACCAGTTGCACTGTCCATGAAATAACTCCTCTGAAAGCCCTTGGTGGCCCTATCAAACAACGCTTCTTCGATGTCTCAACTCTCAAGACACGGCTTTGCTATCGTTTTCATATGCAAGGTTGCAGGGAGACCAGGAATGCCTTCTAGACATGGCAGAAGAGGGATGTGAATTGCCTGCGCCCTCCATGATAAATCACCCCGTCCATCAGTTTTGCCAGCTCATGTTAGGATATGAGTCCAAAAATGAAGTAGATCCAAAATTCAAGTGGGGCACACCATGGCAAACGGTGAGGATTGAACAACTGCCGTTGGGACCTTAGTGGGGGTACAGAAGTTTTGGATCTGGCGAATATTTGTTTTCACTTCACGTGGGAATAACCTTATGAATGGTTTGGATGGCATATAAACGTCACATAGGCTTCTGGGAAGGTTTCAACATTTCCATCCCCATTTTTTTTTTTTCAGTCATGTGATCCACATTAGTTTTGTGTCCACCTCATTTTTAGACTAACATGAGCTGTCTCAAACCGATGGGCGGAGTGGATTTCTCATGGACGTAGCAGTGGGGTCCGCATCTTCTGCCTACGGAGACTCAAGAGGCACGGTAAAGTTGCGCCCGCAAAATAAGAAAATTCCTGTGTAGAATTCAATTTGAAAACATCAGTATCAATAGTGGACGCGGGTTGCGTCCTACCCCCGCCCGGACGGTAATCCGTCTGGGCAGGGCTATGTGGGGCCCACCGTGATGTAAGTGTTTTATCCACGCTGTTAATCGTTTTTCTCAGATCATTTTAAATTACGACCCAAAACATGAGGTTGGTAAAGGGATTAAATGGACCACAAAGTGGGGATTTAACTTCTACCATTAAAAACTTTTTGGGAGCTGGAGAAGTTTCGGATCAAGCTGACATTTGTTTTTTCACTTCATCCACGTCTACATGACCTTATTAATAGGTTGGATGGTAAAAAAAACATCACGGTGTCCCTTAAAAAGGTTTCAATGGTGAGTGTCATTATCACTGCAACTTCCTTTGGTGTGGTCCACTGGAGCTGTGTACTTGCCTCATTTTCTAGGGTGCACATTAAAATGATTTAATAAAAACGATGAACAGAGTGGATAAAACACTTACATCACGGTAAGCCCCACATAGCCCTCCGTCCGGGCGGGGGTAGGACGCAATCCGTCCCATATCAATAGTCAGGTTGCGCCCGCAAAATAAGAAAATTCCTATGGTGGAATTCAATTTGAAAACATCAGTATCAATTGCCTCCAGTACGAGTGCACTCTTGTTTGAGAAGTTAAAGAGCCAAACAGAATCTTAGTTCATCCATCAATGAGAGGACTCTCAAGGCTCAGACAAAGGCGAGGAAGACCAAATAGAATCAATGCCAAGCAGGTTTGAAACAAAATCCGGACTATCTACAAGGGTGACTGCCGGCAATCCATATCACATAAAAAATAAAAATAAAAATCAGCGAGATTCTCATACAATGCTAAAAAAAAATAAAAAAATGCTGAGCTCGAGTGCGCAAAAATCCACCCCCCCCCCCCCCCCCCCCCCAAGCTCACTCTAAATCAGGCTTCCTAGCTTTGTATCCCATTCAAAATAGAAGAGATTGAAAATGCCATTACATTCGCTAATCCTAGCAAAGCTCCTGTGCTAGATGGGTTCAATGCCCATCTACGGAAAAGAAATTGTTGGCCAATTATAGGAAAAAGATGTCAGTAGAGCTGTCCGAAACTTCTTCACATCTGTCTGCCTGCTAAGCCATGCCGGCCACTCTCACCACTCTTGTGCTCAATATTATAAATATTGATAATAGCGGCCAATGTTATTGTTATTGTACCTGGCTGATAGAAAACACGAGGATCTAAAAAAATTTCCCGTGGACAAATGTTGATGCAAGAATCTAGAACACCTTTTACCGCGCCCTGGTCTTACACTAAGCGGTTAACAAAGGAGACCCTGGCTTAAGCAGGGGACCCTCCGATGCCAAATTCAGGCTAGGAAAACTGGGTCTAAGTTGTGTAGAGTAGATGGGAGGTGTGAGATATTGCGTACCCGTTGTAATGGGTTTCCTTGAAATTTATACCTGTGAGACGAAGGGATCATGGCCGTCAATCTCGGTATGATTTACTCGATCAGGCGGATGTCGCGCGCATAGAGAGATCGACCGTTATCCTTTAGATAGTGTTCCGGATTATTTTCTCATATGCCTTATTAGGCTGAGCTCTGAACGTGATCTCCGGCCACGTTCTCATCCAAACTGGTCTTGTAACTCAGATCTGAGCTTGGGGTGGGACTAACCTTGCTTGGACCTCCGACTCACCACATCTGAACCTATGGTCGGATCTCATGGATCCTGTGGTCGGAGTCTGTGATCAGGGCCTGTGGTCGAAGTGTCCATCTTGGACTCAATCTCTGGCTTGAAGGTCGAAGATAGGGCTCGGGCCGGCCGATCCAGGGCCGTGACTCCTCGGAGGAATGCTCGGCTCGGTCGACCCAAGGTCATAGTTCCCTGGAGAAGAGCTCAGTGCGACCAACCTAGAATCGTAGTTCAGAAGCTTGATCAGACCCGATGTAATATTTCCCTTCCGAGGCCCTATGAATCAGTTCGGTTTGCCCAGGTCTGCCCTTATTGGTCCTGCTCAGATTTTTTCATAACAGAAGCTCCCTACTCTCTCAGTCCAAGTTCAGACTTAGAGAGTAATACATGGGGAAATGATGTGCCACTTCTACTCATGATGATGGGTCGGGGTAATCAAAGCACAATTGTCGTGATGATTACGCTTCGAGGTACGTGCGCAGTATGTGGCTACAACCTTTCGAATCCTGACCTCTGGGCGAGGGACGCGTGGTGGCAGTTACGAGTTGTAATCAACGGGGTAGGGGAAGTGATGCCACGTGTTTTTAGGGAGGTGAGAGGTCGCCTGTGCCATAAACGACATTTAATGCTGACGGTACTCGGACTTGGGTACATGGGCTTGAGCGTATCGTTTCCCTTCACGTGTCCCTTAGGCTCGAAGCCGAGCCGTTCCAGCTTCGTACACAGTTGTTTGTAATGATTGCATTCGTCTGGCGGAGGCTATATAAACCCTTTAGCATCTTCATTTGAATTCTCCTACCTTTGAACTCTCGCTCCTCTGCTCTCCATTCTCTCTGCTTTTCTCAAATTGTCTTCTACCGGGAAAATGATTTTTTCCTTCCGAAAAAAGGAATTCCATTAGCTAAAGGATTCTTGCTCGGAGGAAGTCGTCGGAGTTGAGAGAGTTTCTGCCGGAGCGAATCGCCTATACCGCAGTGAGTCCTCCACCGTTTTAACTTTTTCCTTTGCTATGTCAAGTAATTTAGACGAAGTCCAAGGGATCCGAGGAGTGGGAGTGGACTCCGAGCCAGAGACTACTAACTCGGGGCTTGGGGACTCCGAAGGCCCCTTGGAGGCCATTCCGCTATCCCCACCGACCAAGAAGACTGCGGGTCCGAGGGCCAAGAGCCAAAGTGCGAGACCGAAGAGGGCGCCTCGAGACCCGATGGGACGGTTTAAGGCCGGCCCTTCAGAGGGCAGATCTCAAATAACAGTTCTTGGGGGCTCGATCTTGATCGAGTCTCAGATGGCCCAGATCCGTGCCGACTACCAGATCCCAAACTCTGTACATATTCGAGCTCCCTCTCCTACCAATCAAGCGGGCACTCCCTCCGATGAGGAGATTTCCATATTCACCAGCGCCCTTCAATGCGGACTTCAATTTTCCATCCATCCGTTCGTGCGCCTGGTAACCACACAGCTGAAGGTGGCCCCGGGTCAGTTGGCCTTGAATGCTTGGTGGATCTTAGTCTCTACCTTCATCCTCTGGCATCGGGTGAAGAATCAACATTTGACGCTGGACGAGTTCCTGTACTTGTATATGGCCAAGTGTGACAGTCCAACCCAGCCTGGTATTACTTCTCGGCCAGACCCCAATGTACTCCGGGTCTGATAACTCGACTCCCCACCTCCAATAAAGATTGTAAAGGTAAGTGGTTTTGGACCTTGAGGGAATGGGAAACACCTGCCTTTGAGCTCAACAACTTGCGGGTCCGAGTCCCCATCAAATTCTCCAACCCAGGTTGAACACTTTTTATTCTGTGTCGCATTTTTATGTCTGACTTATCTTTCCGTGTTCTAACTTGTTTTCTGCCTCTGCTTGTAGTCCAACTGAAAGGTCTCCCCGATCTTACTCCTTTCCACCAGGCCTAGGTGGTTAGAGCTTGGCTGTTCGGTGAAGAACATCGCATTTGGCACGACCTCATTTGTGGGGATAACCTTGTGTCATCAGGCTTTTGTAAATTTTTACCTCATCCTTTCACTCTGGGTAAGCGTTATTGTTCTTTACTCAATGATTCACATGTAGTTATTCTTGAGTTGACTCTCTTTTGGGTAGAAATGATTGAGGTAGCTGGTTCAAAGAGGAAGAGGCCGGCCGTAGTGCGCCATCTCATGAGCGTGATCCTGGCTGTTGACTCGAGGACTAAGGTGACAACCAAAAAGAAGAAGACTCCTGCTACAGAACCTGCCCCAGTTGAAGCCAAGCCTGCACCAGCCCTGACTCCAGCTGCTGAGGTGCAACCCCCCAAAGCTCCAGCCAGAGTTGAGCCCATCACCATTCCGACCCTAGACTCTGAGAGGCAACCCCCCGAAGCTCCACTCGCAATTCTTATCTGCCCTCCAGGGATCGGGAGAGAGGTTATCAGAGAGTCTCCCGACATTGAATTCTCCCATCGTGAGGGAGCTTCCGAGGTCCCTGCTTGCTCTACCGCCCACCTTATCGCCGTTGATGTTAACTTCCTGGCCAGCAGAATGGATGCCCTAGTTGGGTACACGGCTACGCCCAAGGTTGAGGCCCAAGCTTCCGAGGCTAGCGAGGTGAGGAGAACGGCTGAGCCTACCCCTCAAGAGAATTTTCCTCCTGGTTATCACATGTCACTGCTGAATGAGTGGGCTTCCAGACACGTGCCCGAGTCGTCCATTACCAACACCCTCTACTGTGCTTATGACTCGTTCATGAATGATTACACCTCGGTCTACTATCAGGCGTTGCTGATGTTCGTGGCAGTCAAGGACAGGCTGAGGGAGATAGGTCGGCTCAAAGCGGACAAGGCTGAGCTTAAGAAAATTTTAAAGGCCTCGACTAGTGAACATGAGGAATTGAAGAGGCTTGTGGAGGAAGGGCGATCGAGGGAGCTAACACTCCAAGGCGAAGTCAACCAGCTCCAAGCTCTCTTGGATGCAGCTGAGCCTGAGCTCGTGCGTCTGTAATGTGTTGTTGAGCGCACAGAAGCTTTTGTTGAGCACGTAGAGGCAGACAATGAGCGGCTCTCGGCCGAGCTCGGGAGAGCAAAGCGTGAAGCCGCTAAGGGGTTGACTTAGCAAAGGGAAGTCATTGAGGCCTGGGTTGCTGCAGAGCTAGACAAGTAGCAGACGGAGCTCGACGCTTTGGCGGCCTTGTGGGTTGTTGCAGTAGTGAAGGTGTACAAGGAATCTTCGGAGAGATCCAAAGAGTTGGATAAAATGTATCTCTATGCTTACAACACTACTTACAACGACTGCCTCGTCAAGGTTTGAGAGATCCACCCTGACATTGACCTCGATCCCCTGGGTGCGGATGAAGTCGAGGAGGCTGGTGTAGCTCCGACCAATGCGCAGGAGGCCGGGGACGCCCTAACAACTGCCTATAAGGCCCCCGACACTCAAACTCCTAGCTCAGTGGTTGGCCCCTCCACTAAGAGGGGGTGATATATTTTCCTTATTTTTTTTTAAAGACAATGGATGGTTGTTCGGATAATCTTTAACCTTTAATTCGTGGATGATGATTTCTTTAACCTTTAATTTGTGGATAATGATTTTTGTTAAGTGCTTCTGGTTGATTTATTTTTATGAATTTTGTAGAATGAAAGGTAAACCTCTTCTTTAAGGGGTCGACTCATTGAAGGATATCATTTCTGTACATGAGAAATGGTCCCTCGTAGCGTACTCGGATGTTGCGGTGATTGTTTAGTAGATAGTTTAAAGTGGAAAGTAGACAATCCTTTATTAATGTAGAAAGTAGATAATCTGAAGTCGACACAGCAAGTCATTCCAACCCATACATTGTTTTGCCCTTATGGATAGTAGACTTTTAGATGCTCTGCATTCCAGGGGTGGGGTAGTGATCATCCCTCCAAATCCTCTAAGTAGTAAGATCCTGGCTTTGTCGAGCCGACTACGTGGTAGGGTCCCTCCCAGTTCGAGCCCAAGGACCCTACTCTGGGTTTCAAAGTCTTCTGGAAGATGCGACGAAGGACTAAGTTCCCTTGTCAGAACTGCCTTGTTCGGACTTTGGAGTTGTAAAAACGGTTGACTTGTTGATGCTGAGTTGCAACTCTGAATTTGACGACGTTCCGTGCTTCTTCAATCAAATCGAGGCTTGCTGCGACTTGCTTAGCATTCCGGTCTTCCTGATAGTTCCTTACTCACGTAGTGGGGAGTCCTATCTCGACAGGGACGACCACCTTCGAGCCATGAGACAGAGAGATAGGGTTTCTCCCTTGGATGACTGGGCCGTGGTCTAGGTCCAGAGGATGAATGGGAGCTCGTCAGCCCAGTTACCTTTTGCATTTTTGAGTTTTATCTTGAGATGATGTTTGATGAATTTATTCCATGCTTCCACCTGTCCATTGGACTGAGGATGACGGGGTGAAGAGTAAGCATTTGTGATGGCGAGCCCCCGGCACATGCTTGGAACTTGTCATTGTCAAACTGCCTCCTGTTGTCGGACACAATAGTGCGGGGGATCCCAAACCGGTAGATGATATTTTTTCACATGAAATTTGTTACATTTTGCTTGGTAATTTTTGCTACCGGCTTGGCCTCGACCCACTTGGTGAAGTAATTGACTGCCACTATCACGAATTTGGTCTGTTCCTTCCCAGGAGATAGTGGTCCGATGATGTCAATCCCCCACTGAGCAAATGGCCAAGGCCCGCAGATCTTCAACAAGCTACCTTAGTACGGTGGAAAACCTCTGACATTTGTCACACCTTTGCACGAAGTTCTTTGAATCTTCTCAGATCGTTGGCCAAAAGTTCCCCTGACATAGTATTTTTTGAGCCAAGGCCCGACTTTCGGAGTGGTTTCTGCGGATCCCTTCATGGACTTCTCGGATCACATAATCGACCTCGTCGATTTGGAGACACCTGAGGTACGGCTGAGAGTACCCTCTCTTGTTTAATGTGTCACCTGTCATGACATATCTTTCTGGTCTGACTTTCAGATGTCGAGCCTCCAACCTATCCTGAAGGACGTTACCAGTAGTGAGGTACTTTGCGATCAGATCCATCCAGCTCGAGGTCATCTATACTGATTAATCATCTCTTGGTCGACTTGGTCAGCTCGGTCTATGTTCGGGTTATCTAGGAACTCCACAGGGATGACCCTTGGGATCTTCCCTTCTGTAGTTGAGCCCATCTTTGCAAGTGCGTCAGCCCAAGAGTTCTCGACCCTCGGGATCTGATTGATGATGCAGTTCTTGAATTTTTCCATCAGTTTTTGAGCTTTGGCTAAGTAAGCAACCATCCTTGCCTCCTTGGCCTCATACTCTGCCAAAATGTGGTTGACGACAAGCTGAGAGTCGCATCACACATCGAGGAGTTGGACTCCTAGATTAGTGGCTAGTCTGAGTCCAGCCAGTAAGGCTTCGCACTTTGCTTCATTGTTGGTAGCCTTAAAACTGAGCCGGATGGCATACTGAATGGTGGTCGAGTCAGGTGCTACTAGGACGACCCTTGCCCCGGCTCGCTTCGAGTTAGATGACCCATCCACAAATAGGGTCCATTTATCATATTCTGCTTTCTTTTCAACCTCCTCAGGAGGTGGTAGAGCTAGATGGATAGTCGACATCGCTTCTGGATTATCCGATGTCTCCAAATTTATGTCTCCAATTTTCCTGCTTGGAGCTGTAAACTTGATTATGAAGTCGGCCATGACTTAACCTTTGATCACTGTCCTTGGCCGATATTGGATGCCGAACTCTCCGAGTTCTATTGCCCACTTGGCAAGCCGTCCGGACACCTCAGGCTTCTAGAGGACCTGTCGGAGAGGAGAATTTGTGAGGACAATGATAGAATGTGCCTGAAAGTATGGACGTAACCTCCTAGCAGAGACGACTAGGCTGAGGGCTAGCTTCTCCATGCTCGGGCATCTGGTCTCAGCTGGGACCAAAGCCTTGCTGGTGTAGTAGAATGGATGTTACTTGTCCTCCACTACTCGGATGAGCGCCGAGCTAACAGCTGAGGTAGAAACCGCCAAATATAGAAATAAGGGCTCACCCTTTTTGGGCTTGGACAGCAAGGGAGGTGACCCTAAGTATTGTTTCAGTTACTGAAAAGCTTATTCGCAGTCTGGGGTCCATTCTGCTTTCTTGTGGCCCATCAGCTGCTGGAAGAATGACAGACACTTTTCTATGGCTCTGAATATGAATCATTCGAGTGCTGCGAATCGTCTGGTGAGGCATTGAATCTCCTTCATCGTGTGAGGTGGGCTCATGTCGAGCAGAGCCTTGATTTTGTCGGGGTTTGCCTCGATGCCCCTCTGACTGACTTGGAACCCAAGGAACTTACCTGAACCTACACCAAAGGCACACTTGGCGGGATTCAGCTTCATCTGATATTCTCAGAGGATCGAGAAGGTCTCTCCGAGGTCTACAACATGGTTGGATGCTTTGATGCTTTTGACGAGTATGTCATCGACGTAGACCTCCATTGTCCAACCAATTAACCAGGCAAACATCTAATTTATTAGTCTCTGGTATGTTGCCCCAGCGTTCTTCAGGCCAAAGGGCATGACCCGTAACAATAGAGTCCCTTGTCCATGATAAAGGTCATCTTCTACTTGTCTGGGGGGTGCATGGCTATTTAGTTGTATCGTGAGTACGCGTCAAGGAAAGTGAGAAACTCGTGTTTGGCCGTGCTGTCAACCAGTTGGTTGATCCGAGGTAGGGGAAAGCTGTCCTTGGGATATGCTTTGTTCAGGTCCGAGTAGTCCACATAGACCCGCCACTTCCCATTGGCCTTCTTCATGAGGACTACATTTACGATCCAGTCAGGGTAGTGGACTTCTTCCATGAAGCCTGCACTGAGAAGCTTAGACACCTCTTCAGCGATGGCTGCGTACCTTTCATGCATGAATGCCCTCCTCTTTTACTTTACCAGTTTATGTTCAGGGTCCACATTTAGCCTGTGAACCATGATCTCAGGAGGGATTCTCACCATGTCTTTGTGCGACCATGCGAAGACGTCCTTATGCTCTCTGAGGAATTTCAGCATCCGTGCTTGTTGCTCGGAATTCAGTAATGATCCGAGCTGAACTATTCTGCTTGGATCACCCTCCTCGAGCGAGATGATTACAAGTCTTCTATGAGTGAATCCTCCGCAGGATCCTTAGGGTCGAGCATGTTAATCGCTAGGGCTTGCTTTGCTGAGCCCTCCTTATTGCCACCGAGTAGCATCTGCATGCCTCGCGCTGATCTCCTCGGACATACTCGACTCCTCCTTCGGCAGAGAATTTCATCATTAGGTGGTAGGTGGATACGACTGCCCTCATTGTGTTAAGGGACAGTCATCCTAGGATGATGTTGTGCATCGACGACATATTTACCACCAGAAAGTCTACTAGTAGAGTCACCTGACTTTGCCCTTCTCCTGCTGTAACTAGGAGGGAGATGACGCCCTCGAAGATCACCTTATCTCTGACAAACTTGTGCAGTGGAGTCTTCATAGGTTAGAGGTGCGAACTGTCAATGCCCATCTTATCGAATGCCTCAGAGTAGAGTACATCGGCTAAGCTCCCGGTGTCGACTAAGATACAGTAGATTTTGTGATTAGTGATCTGCATTATCACCACCAAGGCATCGTTGTGCGGGTGTTGGTTACCTCGTGTGTTGTCCTCTGTGAACGTGAGGCTGCGAGGACTTACTTTGGGCTCCTTCCTGGGTCTCTCTACCGAGCCGATGTAGTGCTCAGGATTAATGCTTCTTGAATGGACCTTGCAGGCCCTGTTCGAATCTGTGCCACCAGACGGACCACCAAAGATTGTCCGGTTCTCTAGGACCTCGTCCTCGGCCTTCCGCAGTTGTTCATCCTTCCGAGTTCGCTTCTCTTCCTTGACATACTGATGTAGATGGCCCTCGTGGATGAGCGTCTCGATCTCATCTATAAGGTCAATGAAGTCGCTGGTATTGTGGCCATGGTCACGGTGGAAGCGGCAATACTTGCATTTATTCCGCTGGCTAGCATCTGTTTTCATGCAACTCGACCAATATAATAACTTCTGGTTTTGGATGTCAAGCAAGATCTGCTTGGGGGATGTGTTGAGAGGAGTATACAAGTGGAACTTCCTCTCTGGCTTCTTGCTCGGCCTTCGATGTCAGGAAGCGTTGTCGTTCGACCTCCGCTTGTTCGAGTGTGGCGCCTTGTCCCTCTGCCTCTTCTCCTTGGATGATTGTTTGGTAACTTGATTATTCTTATGAGAACTAAAGAACTGTCACACCCCAAACTCGAAAATCGGGCTCACAAAATTCTCGATCACCAAATCCAGCGCCGACAGCCTCCGTAGAACCCCATTCTCGGCTCCTAGGGCCCATTCGCTAGGTTTCGATCCTGGGATGCTACGAGGAGGATTTTCAACATCAGTTTGATTCGTAATAAACATAACCAAAGGCATAACCCACAAACAACAACCAAGAACTCCATTACATTTTCACTATGATAAAAAACTTTACAAGTACAATGAGCATAAAGAGAAATACAATGGTAAAGAATAAAAACTCCAAAATGATCTGCAAGTGCTCCTGTCTCAGCCCTGCTGTGCCCTAACGTCACTTGCACGCAACGGTCATGCATAAGCTTATAGAAAGCTTAGAGGGTGGTGAAAGTGTGTGCACAAGGTAGTAATATGAGCATGCAATATCAGAGTAATGCGGAATATGCAGATGGATCCATAATATCATGAGCCGTACCAAGGCTATGCGATGCAAGATGCAAGTCAAGCATACAATCCTCATCTAAGTCCACATGTCAATACAGCTCAACTTTGGGATATCACCGGGGTCTAGTACACTCTAAACCAGATCGCCGCCTCATCGCGCGCAATAAGGTAAGTGGAAGAGACCTCACTATCCGTCTGCCAATACCGGGCTCGACTCGTCGATAGCGGACCCATTCCTCGAGTTGGTCAAACTCAGCCTAGCATTACCCCCTACACTCGGGCGGGTAAGGCCTCACCTCCTTCCAACTGACCACGACACAGTGGAGAGCGCAACCATCTGGTATTCGGTACTCAACGCTCATCTACCCACTCGATCTAGACGTTGGAGCAATCTCTTGGTACCATAAGGGTTTAGAAACTTTCACCCAGGGATATCTATAGCACCCCATGTTGAACAAAATTTCTGGTATCCAATCCTGCCAACCACGATACATCTGTGGAGGCTATGACCCTGATGTCGCTAGGGCGTACAGTAACCATGTCACACAAATGCGAAATGTATGAATCACGCTATCCAGTCATGCAACAAATCGTGCGCATATCGTGTGCTCATGTCGGGCAACCCCGCCTAATCGGGAGCCCATAAACAATCTGCCTGAAGGCATATGCTATGATCAGTCACCTCTCATATCAAGCATACATATGATGCGTATGATCATGAGTCATGGAACTATACTAAACATGTAATAAAGTAATGAAATATCCATACAACGCAGGTGGCCTATACGGTCGACACACAATAAGTACTGCCTATCAATGAGCCCTAGGGAGAGTCATAATGTGGACGTCCAACCAACATTATACTCGCAATGTGGACGTCAAACCAACATTGCTCCTAAGGCACGACCGTCATAAATATTATTACATAATCTGTGCTGGGATCATGCATTGCAATGGACCTCAGGTACATCCCATTGGGCCTTAAATACATCCAATGGGCCATGTCATATGTCCCTTTTATTCATCAAATGGACCACATCAATGGGCCACACCAATGGGCCTTATGTGCATTGCAATGGGTCATAACCCGTGGGCCTTAGGTTGCATCAAATGGGCCTAATCTCATGGGTCTTATATGTAACAAATGGGCTGAAATCCATAGGCCTTATCAAATGGGCCTAACCCATAGGTCTTATATATTAAATGGGCCTAAACCCATAGGCCTTATGTAAATCAAATGGGCCTAAACCATGGGCCTTAAGGCCTACTGAAGTGTTTATTTGTCATCCAAAGTGGCAAAGGGCCCATTGAAATGTTTATTTTTCCATCCAAAAATGGGAAAGGGCCCACTGTTATGTTTATTTGCCATCCAGCGTGTGGGCCAGGGGGGGCCCACTATCATATTTATTTTCCACCCAATCAGGGGAACCCATCGTCCAGCGTGGACGGTGCATATATAACACATACATCATGGTGGGTCCCACCGTCCAGGGATGGACTGCGCGGACAAAACACCAACAAGGTGGGCTCCACCGTCAGGCGGACGGTGAGAGTGAAACCCATACATCATGGTAGGTCCCACCGTCCAGAGTCGTGGACGGTGAGTAAAACATATTCATCACTGTGGGTCCCACGTACGTGGCCCACCATAATGCTTTAATGCCATCCAAACCGTTCATAAGGTCTCTCAGACCTGGGTGAAGTGAAAACACAAATTTCAGATTGATCTGAAACTTTTGTGGGCCCAAAAATGAGCTTCAATGGTAGGGGTTCAATCCCATTGTTTCCTATGGTGTGGGCCACCTGATCAGTGGATGGGGCTAAAATTTGGAGGGGGCCCACTGCTGGGGGTGGCCCACCTCATGAACGACGTGGATAAGACATACAACATGGTGGGGCCCACGACAGCAGCCGTGGGACGCTGCCCGGCCGCCCGCTCAGATGCTGGATGCTGGCGCGTCCTTTCCTTCTGACAGCAGCAGCAGCAACAATGCTGCTGCCTTTTTTTTTTTTTAAAAATCATGAGTTCTGAGTTTTTTGAGTGTGGGGCCCACATCGCACAAATCCACTCCGTCCACTAGCTTCCCTGGCTCGATACAAGCCCAACGAGTCCGCTATTGAACCCATTAGATTTGTAGAAAAATTTAAAATTTAAATAAATGGTGAGAGTCACTGTTTTGAGAAGTATGGTCCGCCTAATGAAAGGATGGACCTCATTCCTTGGCTCAACGCCTAAAATCATCTAAGGAATAAGATGGACGGCTTGGATTGTTCCCATACATCAAGGTGGGGCCTACACAAGGGCCCATCCCCAAAGCTTTGAACCAAGCTTGTATTTGTGCTTTCCTTTACACAGGGACGTCCAGCGTCCGTTGGACGGTTTGGGACTTTGAATAGAAATGCATTGAGGTGGGCCCTGATTAGGTGGGCCACCTCATGGAGGATGGTACGGGTACAACACATACGAAGTGGGCCCTACTTGCAAATGGTTAGGGTAGAATACATGCCTCATGATGGGATCCATTCAAGTGGGCCACACAACCATATTATGATAAAAAAAATATGAAAAATGAAGGAGAGAGAGAGACAGAGATTGGGACACGCTTGTGATGGAGGGCTCCGCCATTATGAGTCCTCCCTTATAAGAGATCATACAATAAAATGGGTCCCTTTACACATGGAACCAATAAAAATCGAATTCAACGGTGGAGATCCTTTCTCCACCAATATGGACGGTCTAGATGACCTCCCTAATGCAATGAAATAAACATCATGATGGGGTCCATGGAGAATGGCCTCATCATGGATGATCATGATGATCCTAGTGGGCCATCGGCCACATCTTAGGGTCCCAAATGAGATCCAAACCATTGATCGGTTGGCCTCACTTGGCCCATCTCAAAAATATGAAAAACTAGTATTAACTAGCACCCACCGTCCGATCTTCTTGCTCCTATGGGTTCCTTAGCACCTTAGCTTCAACTTCAATAGATGAGATGAGGATGGATGACTAGGATGGGAGATGATGGGGTAGGAAAGTGGGCCACCTTGGAGCTTGGGAATACTTGGAGGATTTCTCATACGTATGGAGTTTCTCTTCCTTGGAGATTTGAAAATGAGAAAGAGAGAAAGAGTTGTAAAGGGAGAGAGAGTGAGTGATGGATAGATGTGGTGATGGGTGTGTAAGACACCTTTGTTGACTTTGGTGGCCTTTTTTGTAAGAAAGGTATGACTTGTGTAAGGATTTCTTGACTTTTGAGGCATTTTGTGTAAGAAAAGTATGGGCATGGAAGAACTTTTAGACTTTTGTGGTTGCTTAGGAATGGATGAAAGGTGATGTGTACTTGACAAGTACTTGATATGTGATGGATTGATGGATTGATTGATTGATGGGATTGATGTGACACATCGTAGAGATTCTCTTGGGTTTCCCAACATGCGGCATTTTCCTCGCACCGACCGTTGGCCCACATCTCTTGACCAGGGTATCGCTTCGGTGCGCAAGTCGCGGCATCAGAACCACAACCATGGCGCGGTCGCTATGGTAATGGTCTTGGATTGAGTCGATACGGGTTGACGGCATATGAATCAGGGTCGCGCGTTAATATCGGTTAAGGGTCGAAGGTTGCCGGAATTCGACCGGTAAGATCGTAAAATTCTACGAAACAGTATGGATTAAAATACGGGTCTTACAAGAACTCTTCAGCATTTGTGTATTTCTGAGCTTGGCTCATGATTTTTCCTGAGGTACTCGGGGGATTTTTCCCTATGGAGAATAGAATTTTCCCTTCTTTGAGCCCATTGATCATGGCGGACAACGCCATCTTGTCGTCATAGCTGTCCACCTGCAGGGCTTCCTCCTTGAAGCGGGAGATGTAATCCTTCAGTGACTCCCCGCTCTTTTGTTTGAGGGTAAGGAGATGAGTAAACGGTTTACGGCTCTTCTTGTCGACGATAAACTGAGTCAGGAATAACCTGTTGAGCTCGGTAAAACTGTTGATGGAGTTCGGCTTGAGCTGTCGATACCAGTTCCTTACCAACCCATTTAGAGTTATCAAGATGGCTCTTCAAATCATTGCCTCTAAAGCTGACTGGATCTGCATCCAAAATCTATAGGATTCAACATGTTCAGTTGGGTCCCCTGACCCTGAGTACTGGATGACAGGAGGTATCTTGAATCTCGGAGGCAACGCCTTAGCCATAATACTGGTGGTGCAAGGATGTTTGGTCTCTTCCATCATCGCCTGTACAGTAGTTGGGACGACGGTCAGCTGTTGGTTCTACTGTAATGTTTTAATTTGGTCATGGAGCTCCTTAAGCTGATCTTCCCACGGGTTTTAGTTCTCTGACACTGCTTCATGGGGAGCCTCTGCCTCAGGAGTTCTGTCCTATCTTCTCCTCTCCAGTCGATGGTGGAGGTTAGTTGGGGCTAGAGCTAGGTCGGGGACACGTAGGACGGTTCTGCGTTCCGAGTAGGGTCCGTGACTCGGACAGACCGATTCTGAGATGCTGAATTCCACATAAGATTAGGAGCTCGGGCAGATTAATTTTGTGAAGTAGTGTTTTGCGTAGGATTGGGATCTTGGGTGGGCTGGTCTTGGGATGCCCTGACCTGAGAATTTACTTGCTGTAGTGGTTCCTCGGGCCGGGGCCGCTTCCACGAGGTTAAGAGGCGGTTGTCGACTTTACTGTGTCTTCATCCAATTAATCTCATCCTTCAGCATATGAACTTCATTTTGTAGCACTTTGTATTTCCCTCCTTGGATCCGAGTTCACTGTGACGGCCCTATCGGAGCCAATTCAGTATGCAACAGTGAAGACGATTGACGCTGTCCGCTCGGCTCGGGTTCCACTGCTGTCACCTTCTTCTTTCCTCTTCCCATTTCTGGTAAAGATTTCTATCTTTTTGTTTCTCTTCCCACAAATGACGCTAAAATGTTGATGCAAGAATCTGGAACGCCTTCCACCGTGCCCTGGTCCCGCACAAAGCGGTTAATAAAGGAGACCTTGGCTCAAGTAGGGGACCCTCCGATGCCAATGTCAGTCTAGAGAAATTGGGTCTAAGTTGTGTTGAGTAGATGGGAGGTGTGAGATATTGTGTACCTGTTGCAATGAGTTTCCCTGATATTTATACCTGTGAGACGAAGGGATCGTGGCAGTCAATCTCTGCACGATTTACTCAATCAAGCAGATGTCACGCGCATGGAGATATCGACTGTTATCCTTTAGATCGTGTTCCAGATTATTCTCTCATATACCTTATTGGGCTGAGCTCTGAATGTGATCTCCAACCACGTTCTCATCCGAACTGGTCTTGCAACTCGGATTCGAGCTTGGGGTGGGACTAACCTTGCTCGGACCTCCGACTCACCACATTCGAACCTATGGTCGGATCTATGGATCCTGTGGTCAGAGTCTGTGATCAGGGCCTGTGGTCGCAATGTCCATCTTGGACTCGATCTTCGGCTTGAAGGTCGAAGATAGGGCTCGGGCCGGCCGGCCGATCCAGGGCTGTAGTTCTTCGGATGAGGGTTCCAGTCAGTAGATCCAGGGCTGTGACTCCTCGGAGGAATGCTCGGCTCGGTCGACGTAAGGTCATAGTTCCCTCGAGAAGAGCTCGGCGTGATTGACCTAAGATCGTAGTTCAGAAGCTTGATCGGACCCGATGTAATATTTCCCTTCCGAGGCCCTATGAATCGGTTTGGTTTGCCCAGGCCTGCCCTTATTGGTCCTACTCGGATTTCCCTATAACTAATAAAAAAATTTCAATGCATTGGTGATATCTTACATTATTTCAAATATCATGAAATATTACAAGTTTTCCTTTATAAGTTCTCATGATATAATAGATACGTTCAATACATATTGATGATATTGAGACAAGAGATGAAAAAGGGGTACAATATATATTTGAAAAAGTCTTCTTCCTTAGCATACCCTAGAAAAACTCTTCTTCCTCTTCTTATTTCTTTAAATTTTTTTGTTCTTCTACTCTTTACTCACCTTTGCTCTGTCTTCCTCTTATATTCTCTTATCTCCTCTCTCTCTCCTTACTAGAGAAGAGCCTAAAAAGCTTTACAGGTTTCTTCATGTCATCCATCGTATTTAAAAGGGGGAATTTAATGATCTCTTAACGTATGATGCTTGACATGTAGGCACTCAGAAATTGTGCATGTGGCATATATTAATCCAAATTAAATTACATTGAATTATGGAATCCACTATTCCTAACCATAGTCTCAAAATTAATTTATTTGAACAATCCCACTCTCTTATTTGTGGATGCTTGATTGTTGAAATAGGACCATTGAATATTTTTCACTCTTAACCATCCAATAAATGTCCCCCAAACTTATAGTTAGATGTTCAATTAAGCATATGTTTGGTTATGGTGTATCGAAGGGTTCATTGGGTGCATATCATAACTCTATTAGCATAGAAATAATGATAGTATATAATTTTTCGTTTGGCATGGTTGTAAACTATATACATAGATTATTGTTCAAGTATTATTTTAGTTTCTACAAAAAAAAAAAAATTCGATTTGAGATTCAAAATTACCTTTTGATTGTTGCTTTCGAAAATGTGTAGAATGTCAATGTTGTATCTTAGACAATGAAGGTTCTCTCCCAAACCCATCCTAGATGAGGGGATGAGGGGAACCAACAAGCCAAAGCAAGAGCTAGGCTACAACATTGTAGTGAGCACAATGAACCCCAAACATGTCATGTGTGGATGAAAGAGAAGGAGAGGAGAAGTATTCTCTCATTTTCTATTCTCACTTTTGTTTATTATCAAATTTCTTTCTAAGTGATGACGCTTAAAGGGGAAAATGTATGGGCAACCAAGACTCTCTTTAAGTTCTTCTAGGACATGATCTATTTATAAGGATGAGCTAGGGTTTCAAGGAGAGATATGGCATGGTGTTATACCACACTATAGACAGTGATATGACCCATTACATCAAAAGTCCACAATCATACCCAACAACGTCCTAAACTAACTAATCCTTCCACTTATCATGGCCATCCACCTTTGATCCAATTCCAATGCAAATTAAGTGATGGAGTGTGAGATCTTAATATTTGAAATTACCAACAAGTGCAATTAAAAAAGTTTCATGGTTAAAATAGAAGATTAATGATTGAAAATATTTATAAAACCATTTAAAATCTTTTGAGTGTCAAGCCTAGTAAAAATAATTAAATAGATAGTCTAATTTATAAGATCTCAATTACAAGGATGTTTCTAAGCAACTAGTAGATCTCTTATTGAATTGCATGGTCCTTAACTATATCCTAATGTATGAACCCAACTGTACCTACATATAAATCATTGCAATTGAATCTATTGAGGTGTGCCAAAGCATATTATACTAAGAATTTGAACTCCCCATATATCCTTAGGTTTAAAGATTAGCCAAAGCTAGTACATATATGAGTTGATATGGGTCAAGCATGATGGACCTTTATTTCTAGTTACAAATTAGTCCTTTGATGTACTTATAGATACTCCACTTGAGATAGAAAAATATATATTGTTTGATCTGGCAGTAAGTGAAGCTTATTCCAATAACACCTAGATTACAAACTAGTCAAACTGAAGCTATCATGCACTAAGAACACCTCAAGATTCAAGCTCAGTATAGTAACAAGAATCTAATTTCTACTATCCTGTATTGTAGTTGAGTAGTTTTACTTTTTAGAACTAAATATTCTTCTAAGAAAATCTGAAAATCTCGTAAAGTAGAGATCATGCTTCGGTACAGGTAGAGAAGTACACCTAACTCTTCCTCCGTTATCGAGTCCCTCATTTAGAATCCTCGGTCGCAAACCAACCATACGATTTACTTAAGTTGGGGTGTCCTTGATTCCCCAACTCTTAGTGATTCTACAATATCTTGTTACCTATGCCTTCCAAGCTTTATCGGCTAGTGGTGAATCCAACTCTATCACATTATATCTTGAATTAATATGACAACTCCATGCACAACAAGAAGTGATGACCTATGGGGTACGGAGTAAGCGTCAACAGATTTGGTAACTCCATTTGGAATTTATGTTAGCCATTAGCTAGGCCTAACTCAAAACATAAGACATTTAAATTTTCTTTGAGGATCTTTAATACTAGTCCAATTAGGGATGAAAGTCGGGCGAGTTCAACCCGTCTGACCTGACATTAGGTTGGTCTCAGGTAGTATTTATTGGGTTTGGTCTCTGGCTTGGGTTATATAAACACCAACCGATAAAACTTGGAGTGGGGTTGGGTTGAGGACTCGGGTTGTAAGACCCGTATCCTAGTTCGTATGCTTCCGCAGTCCTCCCGGTAGAATTCAGCAACCCTCGACCCGTATCCGATGTTTACACGTGATCCTAAGCCTAGTCATGCATGACAAAGTCGGCTCGAACTGAAACCTATACCTTGGCGTCCGCGTCGTCGCCGTGGTTCTAACGCCATGACTTGTGTATCGAACCGATAACCAGGCCAGGAGATGTGGGTCTGTGTTAATTCCAAAGAAATGCCGCACGTTGTGAATTTTGAGGGAATCTCTATAACATATCTTATCAAATCAAGTCAAGTACACCACCTTACCTCAATGCCACCTCACCCAACAACAAGTACACATGACCTCTCTCTCTTTTCCCACAAGTCAACACTTCCCTCCCCTAACCATCCCTTTTTCACATCATTTTCAACCAAGGCCATACCTTCCATCACCTTTCCTTACACCCACCACTCCATCCATCCTTTTCCTCCATTAATTCTCCATTTCTATCATTTCTTAAAAACTCTCTCCCAAGAAACAACATTCCATACGTCCAAGCCCCCTCTCTCCCAAAGCCAAGTGTGGCCCACTTTCCTTACCCTCTCATCTCACATCCTTACCATCAAAACTCCATCAACCTCCATCAAAGTTGAAGGTAAGGGATATACAAGCATAAAGGAGTAAGAAGGAGGCTAATAGGTGGGTGATCCACCATTATTTCTTATTTTAGGGCCCACTTGATGAGGCCAATTTGATGTATTTGGGGCTCACTTGATGAAGCCCGATTCGATGTATTTGGGGGCCCATTTGACTCGGCCCATTTGATTGGCCCATGTGAATAGGCCCATCTTGATGTATTTGTAGCTCGTGGTTGAGGCCCACTTTGATATATTATAGGCCCATGTGATTAGAACCATCTTGATGTATCTATGGCCAGTTGTTGAGGCCCACATTGATATATATGAGGCCCATTGATGCGGCCCATAGTGATGTGTATTAGGCCCTTGTGCGAGGCCATGGGCCCACTTTATGTTCACCTCTATGTGGGCCACTCCTTGGGAGCAATGTTGGTTAAATGTCTACATTGATATGCGATGCTGGTTGAATGTCCACATTGTGACCTTCCCTTAGGCCTTGATCGGCCGATTATTGAGGCCGATTATCAATTGATTCTGATTGTCGTGGCCAATTACTGATTAATGATCAAGGCTGACCGATTGCCGATTCCAACTGTTGAGGTCGATTGTATAGGATGATTGTCGAGGTCAATTATCGTGGCTGATTTTGATTGTTGAGGCTAGATATCGAGGCCGATTGTCGAGGCCCAATGTGATGCATATATGACCCGTATTTGAGGTCCATTGTGATGTACATTCAGCCCATGTTTAAGGCCCAATATGATGTATATGAGGCCTATGAGAAGAGGCCTAATGTGATGCATTGAGGGGCAGGCGATAGAGCCCATTGTAATGTATGTTAGGACCATGTGAAAGGCCCATCGTGATGTGTATTAAGCTCTTGAGTGAGGCCCATGGTGTTGTATATTTGGCCCTTATGTGAGACCATGGGCCCATTATATGTTAAGCTCTATGTGGGCGATTTCTTGGGGGCAATGTTGGTTAAATGTTGTAAGACCCGTATCCTAAACCGTATTGTTCGGTAGACTTCCGTGGTCTTCTCGGTCGAATTCCAGCAACCTTGACCCTTAATCGACATTTGTACGTAACCCTGATTCACACGCCGTTAACCCGAGTCGACTCAATTTGAGACTTGTATCCTAGCAACCGCGTCATCACCGCGGTTTCGATGCCGCGTCTCGCGCGCCGAGGCGATACCCAGGCCAGGAGATGTGGGCCCGCGTTCGGTTTGAGAAAACGCTGCATATTTGTAAACCCAAGACAATATTTCAAATCAATCACATCACATCATATCAATCAAGTACCACATCACATCTCATGTCAAAGTACAACCCCATCCCCAAGAAATCTCAAAGTCAAACTCTCTCTTACACAAAGTACACCCACCACATCACTCACCCATCTCTCTCTCTCAATCTCTCTCTCTCACTCCCTCTCTCTCATTCTATCAAAGCAACCATCCATGACTTCCATGGGAGAGAAATTAGTGTGGCCCACCTTCATACCTTCCATTTCCACCGTCCAAATCCGATCTCAACCGTTGAAGTCCATCCATTCGAGCTCTAGATTGCATTGGCGGAAGAGCGAAGAAGAGATCTTGAGGTGGGTGCTTCTTTCTTTCTTTTCCTTTCTCTTTTTCTTTTGTTTTAAGGGTGATTTTATTTTATGATTTGAGGGCCCACATATGGTGGGACCCATCTTGATGTATGTGTTGTGATGTAAGAGGGCCCATAGTGGTGAGGTCCCTCCGTTACTCCGATCTCTCCCTATCCTTCTCTCTATCTCGCTATTGTGGTGGGTGTGGCCCACTTGATCTCCACAGTACAAAGCTGTATGGGCCCACCTGAATGGATGTAGGTGGTAGGCCACATGTATGTGGACCCACCTTGATGGACGCAATGTGTCCTGTACTGGACCGTTAAGCAGCTGAGGCTGCTGGACTGCATGAAAGGAAGGCACAAATATCAGTTTTTTTTTTATAGAACTAGTGGGTCCCACACGTGTGGGCCTACCTGATATGTGACGTTGCATCCAGGCCATCCGTCCAAATGGGACGTGGAGCCTACTTGATGAACATCTGTGTTCACACCATCCATCTATCTTTAGACATGCCATTTGGCAGCAGTGGAGCCCACATCACACGTGTAGTACGTGTGGGATGGGACTCCACCTTGATGTATTTATTTGATATCCACACCGTCATGTGGACGGTGATGCTACGGTTCCTAACATAATGCATGTGCTTTGAGCCCACGCAGTATAATCCCTGGCGTGGGGTCCACCGTGATGTATCGTACATTCAGGACCACCTCGTCCTGGCCGTCCAGATCATGGGCGAGCCATGATGTATGTGCTTTAATCCCGCACCGTCCATCCAAACGTCCAGCGTCTGGATGCTGGATGCTGGACTGGGTTTAATATATTAGTAATATAATAATAATAATAATAATATAATACATGTTCTGTATGTCTGGTGGGCCCCACGTGGAGCACACCTCTGATGAATGGATTGGATGGTCTACTGCATAGCAGCTCTATAGCTGCTGTGTATCGAGTCCGTGCTGTGTGGGCTTGATTCACACCGTCCATCTGCATGGACCACACAGCACTTGTGGGCTTGATCCACACCGCCCATCCGTGGGCCCACACATGAAATATGTGTTTTATCCTTGCTGATGCAGCCACGGGGTCCACAACATGTGTTTATTCCCCACCGTCCATCTATTTTGAGGGTTGGCTGCTGCCAGCTGTTGTTGCACGTGCAGCAGCAACACGCTGGACTCCACCATGACGTATGTCCATCCACACCGTCCAACAGCTAGCACGGTGGGACCCACTGGCGTGGGTGTATTATCCACCATCCATTCATTTGGATGGTGGGGCCCGTCTAGTATATGTGTATTATCCATCGTCCATTCATCTGGACGGTGGAGCCCTTTTAATGTATGTCTCATTTCACTGTCCATCTGGTGGAAATCCACCCTGATGTATGTACCTCACCTGATGGATGGTGCTGTGTACCCCGTGCATGATGTGTACGTTGTATCCTCACCGTCCAAGCTAGGACGGTGGGACCTACCCATCCGCAGCATGCAGGGGCCAACCTTGATGTATGTATTCTATACTCACCGTCCATCTGCACTGCACGGTGATGCACAGGGTTTGCCGTGATGTAGACAGGCTGTCCATCCATTTTCTGCAGGTGTGTGGGGCCCACCCACACGTGCTGCACGTGTGGGATGGGACCCACCTTGAGGTATGCATTTTATATCCATGGCGTCCATCCACCAAAGACGTCCAGAGCCTGGATGGCTTAATAAATATTATTATATTATAATATATGATAGCATATTATTATATTATATATGGTAGGCCCCACGTGGGACCCACCTTCCTCCACCATCCATGGGACGTGCCGTGTGGGGGCTGCCTTGATGTTTGGGTGCAATTAGCACTGTGGCCCACCCCAGAATATGTGTTGTATATCTCAGCCATTCATCCATTTGGCAGAAGTTGGGACCCACCCACACGTGTTGTACGTGTGGGGTGGGCTCTACCTTGATGATGATGTGGTATATCACACCGTCCATAAGTGGACAATGCTATGTGGGGCGCACCTTGGTGTATGTATTTTACATCCACGCGGTCCAATTAAGGACGTGGACCCCACCCTTTTTGTATGTGCCCTGAATCCACGTCATCTACGTGGGGCCACCTTAATTTTTGTGGTCTACCCATACCATCCGCCTGTGGCCCACCTCAATTATGTATGTCAATCATCCACACCATCCGGTGGTTTGGGTAGTGGGGACTACCGTAATGCATACGTTTTATACCTATGCCGTCCATTTGTTTTGAGTGGGATGGGCGGGCCCCACTTTGCACGTGTGACTGTGGGATGGCCCATCATGTGGAAACTCACCCTAATATTTGTGTTTTACCCAAGTCATCCACCTTTTTTGCCAAATGGGGCCACCACGATGTATTTATTCATCCACACCGTCCAGATTGTGCTGGACGGAGCTGGACAATGTTTCGATAATGCTGACCTTCATGGGGAATGTTTGGATGGTGCTAACTTACATAGAAAATATTTGGATGGGCTGAATTACCTTGGCAATGTTTGGACAGTGCCGATCATAATTAGTGGGCCATGTACCCTCATGGAATGACAGTGTACGGTGATACACATGTTGCACCTACAATTAGTGAAATGATTTTAGATGTAATCCAAGCTTCCCCTTGAGGTCCGCCTTGATATATCTTGTGGCCCATCCGTCAGGGCCCACTTTAATATATTTTGTAGCTCATTTAAGAGGCCCATCTATGAGGCCCACCTTGGTATATTTGTAGCCCATCCATGAGGCCCATTAGTGCAACCCATTGATGTAGCCTATTTGATATACATGAAGCCTGTTGGTGCGGCCCATATGTGCAGCTCATGTGATATGGCCCCCTTGACATACGGGGCCCACATGTTTGTATTTTTAGCCCTTGAGTAGGGCCCACCTATTGTGTATATGAGGTCCATTAGTGCGGCCCATTAATGCGGTCCACTTGTTGTGTACACGGCCTATGCATAAGGCTCACGTATTGTGTATTTGAAGCCTATGGGTTGTGGCCTATTGTGATGTACTCGAGGCCCATGGGCGAGGTCCATTTGACGAATTCGAAACCCATGGGCAAGGCCTAATGTGATGTAATCATGACCGATGTGCTGAGGCTACTGTGATGAGTATTTGGCCCATGAATGAGACCCATAGTGATGTGTATTAGGTCCTTGTACGAGGTCATGGGCCTACGATACGTTTGCCTCTATACGGGCCACTCCTTAGGAGTAATGTTGGTTAGATGTCCACATTGATGGACAATGATGGTTAGATGTCCTCATTGTGATCTTCCCTTAGGCCTTGTTAGGCTCATTCTTACCGATTTCTCTTAACGTGATTGATTTGTCAATTTTGATTATTGATCGATCGATCCCGATTATTGTGACTGATTGCCGACCCTGATTGACGTGACTGATTTATCGATCTTGATGGTCGATTACCGACTTTGATTTGTCATGGCCAATTGTCGATTATTGATCGAGGCCGATTACCGATTCTGATTGCCGATTGTCGTTTATCGATCGAGGCTGATTATCGATGAAGGCCGAATGCCGATTCTGATTTGTCGTGGCCGATTGTCGATTATTGTTCGAGGTCGATTATCGAATATGATTTGTCGTGGTCGATTGCTGATCCGATTATCGAGGCCAATTATCGTGGCCGATTGTCGTGGCCGATTGTCAATTGTCGATTGTTGAGGCCCAATATGATGTATATGCGGTCCATATTTGAGGCCCATTGTGATGCATTAAGGGCCAGGCGATGGAGCCCATTGTGATGTATGTTAGGCCAATGAGTAGGGCTCACCTGTTGTGTACATGTAACCCTTGAGTAAGGCCCATTGTGTTGTATATTAGGTCGTTGTGTGAGGTCACGGGCCCATTTTATGTTTAGATCTATGTGGGTCATTCCTTGGGACAATGTTGGTTAAATGTCCACATTATCGAGGCCGATTGTTGATACTGTCTATGAGTATGTGACAGCATAGTATCATGATACATGCCCATACGCATCATTTGCATGTTCGTTATGAGATGTGATTGACCATTGCATATATCAATGGGCAGGATGATATGAGACTCCCTATAGGTGGAGGTTATCTCACATGAACGCACGATATGCGCAGGAATGGTGCATGACTGGATTGTATGACTCATACATCTTGCATTGTGTGTTGTGATTACTGTACGCCCTAGCAACATCAGGGCCATAGCCTCCACAGACATATCGTGGATGGCCAGATGGGATATCAAAAATCTGTTCTACATGGGGTGCTATAGATATCCTTGGGTAAAAGTCCCAGAACCCTCTTGGTTCCAGAGGTTGCTCCAACGTCTAGACCGAGTGGGTAGATGAGCGCCGAGTGCCGATTACCAGATGGCTGCGCTCTCCACTGTGTCGTGGTCGGTTGGAAGGGGGTGTGGCCTTACCTGCCCGAGAGGAGGGGGCAATGCCAGGCTGAGTCTGACCAGCTCGAGGAATGGGTCCGAGCCCGATATTAGCAGGCAGATAGTGAGGTCTCTTCCACTCACCTTGTTGCGTGCGATGGGGCGACAATCTGGTTTGGAGTGTAATAGACCCCAATAATTTTCCAGAGAAGAACCGTACTGATATGTGAACTTATCGAGTAGGAGTTGCATGTTCATTCATTCTCTATCCACTCGGGCTGGTGGTGTGCAACTAACTGTTGTGTACTTTCATTATGGCAAGGATTTCGGTTGGGAGCGCGACCAACCTGAGATCAGGAGTTTACCACATTGAGTCTGACTATCTAAATTTAAGTATGGGACTGGTTTGGATAGAAGTCCATTGTGGCGGACCCCGTAGCCTGCGATACTGCGTACTATCATCCCGACTTCACACTCCAAGCATGGTCATTTCATTCGCATCGCATATTGCATTACATCCGCAGGTATATGACATTTTGGGTTGCTATGTTTCTGCACTTATATGACCTAGACAGACTTAGCAGGATTTGTGTATTGCATTGCATCCTCGGCATCTGATATTTAGCTTTTTATGACTCCTTATCGCATAGTTATTCTATATTGCGTATTCTGATATTGATTGACGTATGAACTTGTCCATACTTCCTCTTACTCTGCCATTGTATGATTTATGATCTTGTCAGTATTTCTACTTATTTCGATAATGTACGATTTATGAATTACCAGTAATTTCGGTATTGTATGATGATGGTATTGTATTGAATACTTAACACTTACTTTGTGCACACACTTACACCACCCTCTAAGCTTTCTATAAGCTTATGCACGATAGATGCGTTCAGGTGATGTTAGGTTGCAGCCGTGTTAAGCTTGGAGCATGCAGCGGTCTTCTGGAGCTTGATTTTCGATTTATGTATTTTTCCTTCAGCATTATACTCAAATGATTATATTAGTGGATATGTGATGATGATGTTGCTTTTGTGATTTGGGTAATCTTGTGGTTATGCTTATTACGATTTAAATGAAAAAAAAAAATAAAAAAAATCCTCCTTGTAGGATCCCAGGATCGGAATCTGGCGTGTGAACGCTAGGAGTCGAGCATGGGGTACTATGGAGGCTGTCGACACCGAATTTGGCAATCAGGATTCCTGTGAATCTGATTTCTGAGTTTGGGGAGTGACAAATGTCCACATTGTCGAGGTTGATTGTCGATACCAGTTATTGATATCGATTATGAGTATGTGAATCATAACATCATGATACATGCCTATACGCATCATCTGCATGTTTTTTATGAGATGTGATTAACCATTGCATATATTATTAGGCTGGTTGATATGAGACTCCCTGATAGGTAGAGGTTATCTCACATGAGCGCACGACATGTGTAGGATCGATGCATAACTAGATTGTATGACTCATGCATCTTGCATTGTGTGTTGTACGCCCTAGCGACATCAGGGCTGTAGCCCTCATAGGCATATCGTGGATGGCCAGACGGGACACTAGAAATTTGCTTTAGCATCGAGCTACCATAGATGTCCCTGGGAGAAATCCCTAAACCCTCTTGGTACCAGAGGATGCCCAACTTCAAGACCGAGTGGATATGTATGAGCACATAAGGGACATATACCAGTAGGATGCATCTCCCACTGTGTTGTGGTCGATTAGGAGGGGGTGTGGCCTTACCCACCTAAGGGAGTAGGCATAGCTAGGCTGAGTTTGACCAGCTCGTGAATGGGTCTGCTATCGATGTGCCGGATAGATATTGGTCAACTACTGGCCAGGCAGATTGTGAGGTCTTTTCTATTTACCAGTTGTGCGCTTGATGGGGTGAAAAGTTGGTGTAAAGTTTACTAGACTCCGGTGATGATTCCAGAGATGAACTGTACTCATATGTAGACTTATTGGGCAGGAGTTGCATACTTTTCATCCATTCCTTCACTATCCACTTGGGTTGGTGGTGTGAAACTATTGGTTACGTGTACATTCGCAATGGCCAAGATTTCAGTTGGGGCACGCAACTAACCTGAGATCAGGAGTTTACCACATTGAGTCTGACCATCCAAATTAGGTATGGGACTAGTTTAGATAGAAGTCCCTTGTGATGGGCCCCATAGCCTACGATACTACGTACTATCACCCTGACTTCACACTTTAGCATGGTTACTCCATTCACACCGTATATTGCATTACATCTGTGGCATATGGCATTTTGGATCACTGTGTTTTTGCCTTTATATGGTCTAAGTATGGTTGACGTTATTTGTGAACTCATCAGGAATTTGTATATTGCATTGCATCTTTGGTATTTGATATTTGACTCTTTATGATTCCTCATTTGTATAGCTAATCTGTATGGCATATGCTGATATTGTTTGACTCATGGACTTGTTAGTATTTTTACTTACTCTGATATCATATAATTCATGATCTTGCGCCTATTTTGACATGATATAATTATGGCATTGCGTTGAATGCTTGACACTCACCTTGTGCACACACTTACACCACCCTCTAAGTTTCTATAAGCTTATGCACGATAGATGCATGCAGGTGATGTTAGGTTGTAGCAACGTGGGGCTTGGAGCATGTAACGAACTTTTGGAGCCTTGATTTTTGATATATGTATTTCTCTTTCAGCACTGTATTCAAAATTTTATATTAGTGGATATGTGATGATGATGTTGCTCTTGTGATTTGGGTATACTTGTGGTTATGCTTCTTATGAGATAAATGCATATTGAAAAATCCTCCTTGTAGGATCCCAAGATCGGAATCTAGTGCATATACATTGGAAGCCGAGAATGGGGTACTATGGAGGCTGTTAGTACTAGATTCGGTGATCGAGAATTTTGTGAGCCCAGTTACTGAGTTTGGGGCGTGATAAAAGATGGTATCAGAGCATAACTTGGGAATACCTGAGGATAACATCACATATCTGCTGATAGCTACCCTACACTCTATAATTATTGAGAACTTAGAATGATCATGTCCCTGGGTTCAAATAACTTAGAGATTTTCTGATAGAGCTCGCCATTGTGTGTATATTTGAGAGTATTTAAGGATAATAGGCGCCTTTGTTCTTTTCTATAGGACATGCCGCCTAGGAGAGTGACCAGAACGATTTCGGCTCCACCCCTAGAGATCCCTACTCCCCTGCCTGAGGATGTTGTTCCTCCACCAAAGACCGGTGCGAATCCGACCATACCCGTGAGTGCCTCCTAGTTACAGCAGATGTTGCAAGCTGTGATGGCCGCCCTTCAGGGGTAGGGTAGGCACCCCATTGTTTCGCCAGCCCAGGCAGAGCAGGAGTGCGTGAGCGCCCTTCTTTGGGAATTCTGATAGCTCGATCCCCCTCATTTCCATGGCGAGCTAGATTCGAAAGTAGTCGAGAAGTGACGCTCCGATATGGAGAAGATTTTTGATACGATGGCATGTACGACCCAGCAGCGAGTTTGGTTGGCAATATTTCTTCTCCAGGGCGAGGTCGAGCATTGGTGGACCTCCATTACCCGTGTTGCAGGGCCTGATTATGTCTGGACATGGGAGGATTTCTTTGACCGATTCGAGCAGCAGTACTTCCCCAATCGCATTCGTTGTCAGAGAGCATTAGAGTTCGAGACTCTGGTGTAGGGGGACATGTCCGTGGCCCAGTATGCGGCCCGTTTTATAGCGTTATCGAGGTTCACACTGTATTTGGTTAATGATGAGGGCCGAAAGGCCCGCTGTTTTGAGAACAGCTTACGTTATGGTCTCCAAGGCCGTGTTGTTGGGCACGAGCTCTCGACTTTCAAGAAAGTAGTCCGGAGGGCCTAGATTTATGAGGATGAGTGGGTTAGTTCGCAGAGGGATCATGACCAAAGAAGAGACTGGAAGAGGCAAGCCCCCTCTGGTAACTCCCAATAATAACAGCATCGACGGCCGCAGAGGCATAGGAATCGCTCATCCATCCGAGTATCGGCAGCACCCCTAGAACCACCTCTGAGGTAGGTCATGGGTGCGGCGAGACGAGATATCGTTGGCGAGAGTGTCCCCGCCTTCAACGCCAGCAGTAGCGATAACAACTCCTACCATCTGGACCCCAACAGTAGCCGCGACAACAACAACCGTAGTGAAGACACACACCTCCCCAACAAGCACAGGACAAAATTTATGCAGCCCAGCAGGACCCTCAGTTGTCAGAAGGAGTTGCCGATGATCCGTGCGACTAGTTTATAGGACCATCTTGTTAGATTAATCATTAATAAAATTTTGAGTCTGCAAGGTATCGTATTTCAATCGTTTCTAATCTAGAATATGAAGTTCAGTAGGGGCCACCATAATGTTAATGAGGCATCTTGGGAGTATGAGGCAGAGATTTGAGAGAGCTATCCTCATCTATTTGACGATTGATTATATGCTGTACCTTGTATGCTGTCTTCGATTTTATATGACGATGCCTTATTTCCTCCTCTATTATGAGTTATATTTAGTGGTAATGATTGTATAAATTTTGAGGATGAAATTTTTATTTGGAGGGGAGAGTTGTAAGACCCCTATCCTAGTTTGTACCATTCCGTATGCTTTCGTGGTCCTCTCGGTCGAATTTTGGCAACCCTTAACCCGTATCCGATGTTTGCACGTGATCCTAAGCCGAGTCATGCATGCCGAAGTCGGCTTGAACCGAAACCTGTACCTAGGCAACCGCGTCATTTTTGCGGTTCTAACTCCGTGACTTGCGCACCGAATCGTAACCAGGCCAGGAGATGTAGGTCTGCGTTCATTCCGAAGAAACGCTGCACGTTACGAATTTTGAGGAAATCTCTATAACATGTCTCATCAAATCAAGTCAAGTACACCACCTTTCCTCAATGCCACCTCACCCAACAACAAGTATACATGACCTCTCTCTTTTCCCACAAGTCAACACTTCCCTTCCCTAACCATCATTCTTTCACATCATTTTCAACCAAGGCCATACCTTCCATCACCTTTCCTTACACCCACCACTCCATCCATCCCTTTCCTCCATTAATTCTCCATTTCTCTCATTTCTTAAAAACTCTCTCCCAAGCAACAATATTCCATACGTCTAAGCCCCCTCTCTCCCAAAGCCACGTGTGGCCCACTTTCCCTACCCTCTCATCTCACATCCTTACCATAAAAACTCCATCAACCTCCATCAAAGTTGAAGGTAAGGGATATACAAGCCTAAGGGAGCAAGAAGGAGGCCAATAGGTGGGTGATCCACCGTTATTTATTATTTTAGGGCCCACTTGTTGGTGGGACCCATTATGATGTATGTGATTTAATCAAGAGGGGCCCATAGTAGCGGGGTCCCTCTATTTCACCATATCTCTGTCTCTCTCTCTTTTGTTATGGGTGTGGTCCACTATATCCACACCGATCGTGGACCCATCATGATGGATGTTTTCTATCGACGCCGTCCATTTACTTTATCCATGCCATCCAGTGGGCCTGACCTGGATGATGGAAAACACAAATATTAGAATCATTAGGTGGGCCGCGTGCACGTGGGACCCACCATGATGTCCATGCCGTCCATCGTCTCTGGACGCTGGACGAAAGTAGGGGTAGATAACATGGAGTGCGTGTACTGACATGTGCATGCACTAACAGCTAAAATAATAATAATAATAATAATAATAATAATAATAATAATAATAATAATAATAATATATATCTTTTAAAATTTTGGGGTGGACTGCTCCTACAGGCCCCACCTTGATGTATGTACTTAATCCAAGCCGTCCATCCTTTTCTTCAGATCATTTTAGGTGTTGAGCCGAAAATTGAGGCCAATTCGATAATCAAGCTGGCCATACCATAGGAAATAGTAGTGTTTACCGTTAAAACCCGCCTGAATATTTTTTTACTCGCCAAACATGCTGCATGTTGGGCTTAATTGGTCGGTCTTAAGACATGAAATCCAATGGATGGAGTGGATCCATCTGATGCGGGCCCTACCTAGGAAAAATTGTAGAAAAACTTGTTTTAAAAAAATAAATACAAAATAAGCAGCTGACACTATTGCTGCTGCTATCCAGAGGACGGCACAGCAGTGTCCTCTGCCCGGTGGACGGTGGCCAGGGACTCATAGCCCCAGTTGTGGACTCCACCATGATGTATGTTGAATATCCTCACCGTGAATCTATTAGGCTCCTTTGGGACAGTGGGCCACTCCAAGAACCAGCCGTACTTGAAACTCAGGTGGCCCACGCTGCAAGAAACAGTGAGGATTGCACGTCTGCCATTGCAACCCTTTTGGGTCAGAGGTTTTGAATCAATATGAAATTTGTTTTTCCACTTCACTTGGGTCCGTGTGACCTCTGAATAGGTTGAGTAGAAAATAAACATTTTGGTGGGCCCCAGGTCAGTGTGACCTTATCAGCAGGTTGGGTGGAAAATAAACATTTCGGTAGGCCCCATGTCTGTGTGACCTTGTCAACAGGCTGGGTGGAAAATAAACATTCTGGTGGGCCCCACATGGGACCCACTGATGTATGTATTGTAATCCACACCTCCCATTAGTGTGGACCCCACCATGAGGTAAGTACTTCATCTATGCCGTCCACCTCTATGGGACCCACCATGATGCATGTGTTGCATCCAAACCATCCAACCATTTTGAAAGCCCGTCTCAGGGCTTGAGACTAAAAATGAGGCAGATCTTAGTATCAAGTGGACCACACTATAGTAAAGTGGGGATAAAAAGTCTACTATTAAAACCTCTTTTGAGTTAAAGAAGTTTTGAATCAATATGATATTTGTTTCTCCTCACTGTTTAGGTCATTGTGACCTTATGAATAGTCTGGATGGGAAATAAATTCCACGGTGGGCCCTCTAAATTTTAATAGTGTGAATCATGGTCACCACCGCCATTTGTAGTATGGTCCAATTGATCCTTTTGATATGGTTCATATTATATATATATATATATATATATATATATATATATATATATATATATATATATATATATATATATATAAGTCCTTTAATGAATTATAACAATAGGTGAATGATTTTGAATCGGTCCATTGGCATGACCCATTTTAGGTATTTGGGGCCCACTTGATGAGGTTGATTTGATGTATTTGGGGCTCACTTGATGAAGCCCGATTCGATGTATTTGGGGGCCCACTTGACGTTAATGTTGGTTTGATGTCCACATTGTAAGTACAATGTTGGTTAAATGTCCGCATTGTAACTCTTCTTAGGGTCCATTGATAGGCCCATACTCGTTACTATTCGTCGCTTTATAACATGCTTAGTATAATCTCATAACTCATGCCCATACGAATCATATGTATGCTTGATTTGAGTAGTGACTGATCATAGCATATGCCATGGGGCAGACCACTTATGGGACCCGTTATGAGACGGAGTGCCCCACAGGATCGCGCAGTACGCGCTCGATTTTTGCATGATTTGACGGCGTGATTCATACATCTCACATACGTATGACTTAATCACTGCACGCCCTAGAGACATCAGGGCCGTGGCTCCACAGGTACATCGTGTATGGCCGTATTGGATACCAAAAATACTTATTCTAGCACTGTGGGCACTTAGGATGTCCTTGGGTGAAAGTTCCAGAACCTTTTTGGTACCAGGAGATGCTCCAATGTCTAGACCGAGTGGATACACGAGCGCCTGAGAGCCGAATACCAGTAGGCCGCGTCTCCCACTGTGTCGTGGTCGGTTGGAAGGGGGTGTGGCCTTATCCGCCTGAGTGAAGGGGCTATAAGCTAGGCTGAGTTTGACCAGCTCGTAAATGAGTCCGCTATCGACGAGCTGGGTAGGTATTGGCAGACTACTGGTCAGGCGGATAGTGAGGTCTATTCCGCTTGCTTGACTGTGCAACTAGGGAGGTGGCAGTCTCTGCGAAGTGTATTAGACCCCAGTGATACCCAGAGAGGAACTGTACTGATATGTGTACTTGGGGAGTACCGACTTTCTTGGATTGTATTTCGCATATGACATTCGGCTATGTAGGCCTTGCATTGCATCGGTGTGGCCGATGATATTCATATCTCATCGCATAGTTTTAGCATGGTTGATTCTATGGACTTACCACATACTTCTGCATTGTTCTGATACTGTACACTTGGCGTTTGCCTTACGCACATACTTACACCACCCTCTAAGCTTTTGTAAGCTTATGCACGATAGTTGCGTGCAGGTAGCGTTAGACAGCAGCAGCGCTGAGGCAGGAGTGCATATCAGGACCTTTTGGTGCTTTTGATCACCTTGTATTTCCCTTTCCGCATTGTACTTAAAATTTTTGATATAGTGGATATGTGGTGATGTTGTTTTATGATTCGGTTATGCTTGCGGTTATGCTCCATTACAAAAAAAAATTCATTCTGAAAATCCTCCTTGTAGGATCCCAGGATCGAAATCTGGCATTTGATTATCAGAAGTCGAGAATGGGGCACTGCGGAGGCCGTCGGCACCGGATTCGGCAATCGGGATTCATGTGAATCCAATTTTCAGGTTTGGGGCGTGACAGAAGTTGGTATCAGAGCATAACTTGGGAATACCTGAGGATTACATCACATATCTACTATAAATAGATTCCAAGTCTGAACGGCTTAGCGATTTCCCGACATGGACCCTTAATATTTATGCCTTCAAAAATTCTCAAGGCTAATAGGCCATTGTTCCTTCCTGTAGGACGTTATGGCTAGAAGAATGACCCGAGCAAATCCTGCTCTACCACCTGCGACTCCCGCACCATCACCCGCAGCTCCTGCTTTACCACCTGCTACTCCTGCTCCACCACCAGATATTCCTGCCTTTGAGCCTGAGGATGCCACTCATTTACCTGAGACCGGTGCAGATCCGACCGTACCTGTGAGTGCTACTCAGCTGCAGCAGATGTTGCAGGCGATGACCGCCATTCTTCAGGGGCAGAGCAGGCATCCCACGGTGTCACGGGCCGAAGCTGAGCAGGAGCGTGCGAGCGCTCTTCTCAAGGATTTTCGACAGCACGATCCTCCACTTTTTTAGGGTGAGCCAGACCCCTACTGCTGCAGAGATATGGTGCTCCGAGGTGGAGAAGATATTTGACACCATGAGATGTACGACCCAGCAGTGAGTCCCATTAGCCGTATTCCTTTTGTAGGGTGAGGCTCAGTATTGGTGGGCATCTGTGGCCCGATCGGTAGCCGCTGATTTTGAGTGGAAATGGGAAGACTTTATAGACCGGTTTGATCGGAAGTTCTTTCCCGAGCATGTGCGACAGCAGCGCGCATTGGAGTTTGAGACTTTGGTCCAGGGGGACATGTCTGTGTCCCAGTATGAGGCTCTGTTCGTCGCACTATCCAGATTTGTGACATATCTTGTTGATGATGAGGGGTGGAAGGCCTGCTATTTTGAGAACGGCTTACGTCCTGCCCTTCGGAGCCGTGTGATCGGACACATGCTCCCGACGTTTGAGAAGATAGTGGAGAGAGCCCTGATATATGAGACAGATTGGGCTGGTGTGCAGAGAGCCCATGATTAGAGGGGAGATCAGAAGAGGAAGGTACCCTCTAGTAGTTCCCATCAGCAGCATCGTTCACAGTAGCGACCTACGACCCGCCCAGCATTCCGAGCACCAGTAGTACCCCCATCACCATCTTCGGGACCAGTTACAGGTACTTGCTTTGGATGTGGTCAGACAGGACATCGTAGGCACGAGTGTCCCCATCCGCAGCAGCAGCACCAGCTGAGGGCACCACATCCACCTCCACGACAGCCACCACAGCAGCAGCGACCGTAGCACTAGCCTCCTGTACCTCCCCCACCGCAGCAGAGACAGCAGGTTAGGCCCCCACAGCGACCACAGCAGCAGCAGAGACCTCAGAGGGGATCTGCACCTCCCCAGCGGGCCCAGGATAGATTTTACGTCGCTCAGCAGGACCCTCAGTCATCAGGAGGGGTCGTTGAGGGTACTCTTCTTGTTTCTGCATGCATTGCATGTGTACTATTTGATTCTGGTGTATCGCATTCATTTATCGTCAATGATTTCTGCCGATTGACCGGTTTGCCGTTGGAGTCTGCCCGTGAGGATTTGGTAGTATCGACGCCATTAGGGAGGACCACAGTGCTGGGCCTATTTTGTGCATCTTACCCTATTTTGATTGGGGATATCTTCTTGCCTGCTGACCTATTTGTATTGCCGGTGTCCGATTTTGATGTTATCCTAGGCATGGATTGGCTTGCCAAAAACTATGCCATATTAGACTGCTCTGCGAGGACAGTCACGTTCTGCATACCCAGCGTGCCAGAGTTTCAGTTTGTTGCCGAGCCCAGAGGAGGGCAGATTTCTTACCTGTTATCGTGTGCCATTGAGGAGTCAGCTGCTTTGAGTATCGACCAGCTGCCTGTAGTTTGTGGTTTTCCTGATGTGTTCCAGGAGATTCTGGGATTACCACCTCATCGGCATACTGAGTTTCAGATTGACGTTGTACCTGGTACCGCGCCTATTTCGAAGGCCTCGTATCATATGGCACCATTGGAGTTACAGGAACTGCAGAAGCAGTTGGACGATTTGTGTGAGCTAGGCTTTATTCGTCTGAGCAGTTTACCGTGGGGAGCGCCGGTACTCTTTGTGAAGAAGAAGGATGACTCGTTGAGGCTTTGCGTAGATTACCGCGAGCTCAATAAGGTCACGATCAAGAACAAGTACCCGCTTCCGAGGATCAATGACTTGTTTGATCAGCTACAGGAGGCGCAGTTCTTTTCGAAGATAGACTTGCGGTCCGGTTATCATCAGGTTTGGGTTTGAGATGAGGATATCCCAAAGACAGCCTTCAGGACGCGCTATGGTCATTTTGAGTTCCAGGTCATGTCCTTCGGACTGACCAATTCGCCCGCAGTGTTCATGCAGTTGATGAACGAGGTCTTTCGTTCGTATCTTGATCAGTTTGTCGTGGTGTTTATTGATGACATTTTGATATATTCGAGGACTCGTGAGGAGCACGAGCGGCATCTTGAGATTACATTGCAGACCCTCCGTGCACACCAGCTATACGCGAAGCTGGAGAAGTGTGAGTTCTGGCAGGAGGAGGTGAAGTTCCTCGGCCATGTAGTGACGAGGCAGGGTGTCGCTGTAGACCCCTCGAAGATTGATGCCGTGCGTCAGTGGGACCAGCCCACGAATGCATCCGAGATTCACAGTTTTCTTGGTTTGGTGGGCTATTACCGACGATTTATTGAGAGATTCTCTCGTATTGCAGCCCCGTTGACCAGGTTGACTCGGAAGGGTGCTGAGTTTATTTGGAGTGACGCTTGTGAGTAGGCGTTTATGGAGTTGAAGGACCGCCTCACGTCCGCTCCTGTCCTCACTCTTTCCCCTGGGAGTGATGGATTGTTGTGTTTACTGATGCCTCATGAGTTGGCTTAGGTGCTGTCCTGATGCAGCACGGGAAGCCGGTGGCTTATGCATCTCGTCAGCTCAAGGTCCATGAGCTGAACTACCCTACGCACGATCTGGAGCTGGCAGCGGTTGTCTTTGCACTAAAAGTGTGGAGACACTATCTTTATGGGGTGGGATTCGAGCTATTCTTTGACCATAAGAGCTTGAAATATTTGTTTTCTCAGTCCGAGCTGAACATGAGGCAGAGGCGTTGGATGGAACTCCTGAAGGACTACGATTTTGATCTTCAGTACAACCCGGGCAAGGCGAACGTGGTGGCGGATGCCCTCAGCCGTCAGCCACGAGGCCTGGTGGCGTATATGATGATTCAGGAGTGGAGGATGCTCGAGGATATAGCAGAGTTGACTTTGAGTTTGGTCTGCGGTCATCTATTGTTCAGCTATCGAGCTTGTCGATTCAACCCTCTCTTATCGCAAGGGTGATCGAGGCTCAGCAGACAGACAAGTCGTTACAGGATTACCGAGCAGAGGCAGCATCTGAGAGTCAGACGGATTGACAGATTGGTTCTGATGGTGGACTTCGCTTCAAAGGCCGATTATGTGTCCCAGATATTTCTGAGTTGTGTCAAGAACTTATGACCGAGGCACATCGATCACGTTCCTCTATCCACCCTGGCTCGATGAAGATGTATCGCGATATGAGACGCCAGTATTTTTGGTCAGGGATGAAGCGTCAGATAGCCAGTTTTGTGGCCGAGTGTGACACCTGCCAGCATGTCAAGGCCGATCATCAGAGACCCCCTGGTCTATTGTAGCCGCTGAGAGTCCCGATGTGGAAGTGGGAGCACATATCTACCGATTTTGTCATGGGTTTGCCGATGACTCAGCGCGGTCATGACGCCATCTGGGTTGTTGTGGACCGTCTGACGAAGTTGGCACATTTTCTTACTATTCGTGAGACTTGGCATACAGATCGGCTCGCCAGGATGTTTATTGATGAGATCGTGAGGTTGCACGGTGTTCCCGTCTCGATTATTTTAGACCGAGATCCGAGGTTCACGTCTCAGTTTTGGAGGAGCTTCCAGAGAGCGATGGGCACTGATTTGCAGCTCAGCACCGCGTATCATCTGCAGACTGATGGTCAGACCGAGAGGGTCAACCAGATTCTTGAGGATATGCTTCGGGCTTGCGCGATTAATTTCGTGGGTAGTTGGGACGAGCATGGCTAATGGTCGCCTGATAGCTGTTTTAGTTGAGTTCGCGTACAAAAACAGCTATCAGGCGACCATTAGCATGGCTCCTTTTGAGGCATTATATGGCAGACCATGCAGATCTCTGAGTTGTTGGACCGAGGTTGGAGAGCGACGTCTCCTAGGTCCCGAGCTTGTGCTGCAGACGTCAGAGGCTATTGACATCATCAGGCAGAGGATGCGCACAGCTCAGAGACGGCAGAAGAATTTTGCTGATCGTCGGCGTCGTCCCTTGGAGTTTGACATTGGGGACTATGTGTATCTCAAGGTCTCACCCATGAAGGGTGTGGTTTATTTTGGAATGAAGGGCAAACTTGCCTCGAGATTCATTGGACCTTTTGAGATCACTGGGCGCATTGGCACCGTGGCCTATCGGCTTGCCTTGCCATCGCAGTTGTCTGGCGTCCACAACGTCTTCCATGTCTCTATGTTGAGGAAGTGTGGGTCAGACGTCGTTCCTGTTATTGATTGACAGCCATTGGAGGTTTGTGAGGACGCTTCTTATATTGAGCAGCTAGTTCGTTTCCTCGATCGGAAGGAGCAGGTCCTCAGAACCAAGGTCATTCCCTTGGTGAAGGTGTAATGGGGCCATCATAGTGTGGATGAGGCATCTTGGGAGCGCGAGACAGAGATCCTCGAGCGTTATCCCCATCTTTTTGATGATTGATTATATGATGTATTATAGTGCTTGATTATATATGATGTTATGTTTTCTATTTCCTTTTTGAGTATGATTAGTTACGATGGTAGTGTAAATTTTGAGGATGAAATTTTTATTAGGTGGGGAGAGCTGTAAGACCCGTATCCTATTCCGTACTGTTCCGTTGCTTCCCGCGATCCTTCTCGTCAAAATTTGGTAATTTGCGACCTGTAATTGACGTTGCGCACGACTGTAAGTCGTATCCTATACATTTGATTCGACTTAACCCAAGACTTGTATCATTGCGACCACACCGTCGCCGCGGTTCCAACGCCGTGACTCACGCATCGATCTAATACCCTGACTAAGAGATGTGTGTCGGCATTTATTTCGAGAAAATACCGCATGTTTACATTCCCAAGAGAATCTCTACAAAGTTTCAAATCAATCACATCAATCAATCCCATTAATCACCTCTCATGTCAAGTACAAAGCACCCATACTTCCTTTCTCCACAAGTCAAGCAACCACCAAAGTCAACTAACACATCACTCACCCATCACTCACATCCATCAACCATCACCCCATCACTCCTCCTTACATCCCATCTCCCTCTCTCTTTTCTCACACCACTCCCAAGTAAGGAGAGAGCACTCCAATGTCCAAGCCTTCCCATGGAGAGAAGTGCATGTGTGAGGCCCACTTCCCACTCCCAAATCTCCCATCCCAGCCATCTATTTCCCATCTCCACCATCAAAGTGAAGCTCTATGGGACCGGCTATCCAACGGACCAAGAAGATCAAGTGGTGGGTGTTTCCATAAGCTAGATTTTTATATTTCTATGATGGGCCAAGTGGGGCCCACCGATCAATGGTGTGGATCTCATTTTAGGACCCTAAATGTGGCTAATGGCCCACTTTGATTTCAAGATCAATCCATGATGGGGCCATTTCGGTGGAGAAAGGATCTCCACCGTTGATCTTTTATTTGGAAGGCCCATATACAATGGGACCCATTGATGTATAATTGGATGGTTGAAACGGAGGGCCCATAGTATCGAGGTCCCTCCATCACACGTGTTTCCCACTTTCCTCTCTCTCTCTCTCCCCCTCTCATTTTTATTTATTTTTCTTGAATGTTGATGAGGCCATGTGGCCCACTTGAATGAGCTCCATCATGAGATATGTATTTTATCTAAGCTCTCCATGATGGTGGGGCCCATCTTAGATGTAACCTTCATCTTGTGGAGGCCCACCTAAACAACGAAAAAAAAAAGAAGAGAAAACGTCCAGCGTCTGGATGCTGGAAGGAAAAACACAAAAAAAAGATGGCTTGTTTCAAAGCCTTTGGAAATGGCTGCATGTATAGGCCCCACCTTGATGTATGTTTCTAATCCATGCCGTCCATCCTCTTTCCCGACACATTTTAGGCGTTGAGCCGAAAAATGGTGTCAATCTGATATTCAGGCGGGCCATAGCATAACAAACATCGTCTTTACTGTTAAAAGTTGGCTAGGGCCCACCTTGAGTCAAAAAAATACCGTATATTAGACTCGTTTGGTTTGTATTGAGCCATACAATCCAATGGTTGGAGTGGATCCATCACACGCAGGTTCCACACCTGAAAAACTGTGAAAATTTCAGTTTTTTTTTTTTTTTAAAAGAGAGATTTGAGGTAGAGAGGCAGAAGCCTCTCTGACGTCTAACGTCCCAGGCGGACGGACGCTGGGGGCCCACGTCTCCTCATGTGGGTCCCACTCTGATGTTTGTTTGCTGATCCAACCCATCCAAATGGTGAGTCCTTACCTTAAGTAGGCCCCACCTAAATATCAGCTTCATCTAGACCTTAGGTGGCCCACATCATAAGAAACAGTGTGAATTGAATTCTACCATTGAAACTCTTTTTAGGGCCCACAGAAGTTCTGGATCAAGCTGAAATTTGTTTTTACCCTTCATTCAGGTCTTCGTAACCTAATGAATGGGTTGGATGGCATGTAAACAATATGGTGGGCCCCACATGGGAAGCCCACAGTGATATATGTGTTATATTGCCACCGTCCGTCTGGATGGTGGACTCCATTGTGATGTATGTGACTATCCACACTGTCCATCGTTGGACAGCGGGACCCACCGTGATTTATGGGTTCAATCCACTCTACCCACATGGTGTGTGTGTGTGTGTGTGTGTATATATATATATATATATATATATATATATATATATATATATATATATATATATATATATATATATATATGTATATGTATGATGGTGGGCCCCTATGTGGATCCACCCCCCCACCATGGTGCATGTGATGCATACAAACCGTTCATTTATTTTGTAAAAATCGTTTTATGGCTTGAACAAAAAATGAGTTAGATCTATGATTCAAGTAGGGCCCACCTTGGTATGTGTATAGGGCCCATGTTGGCCTGTTTGTAACCATTTGTTAAGGCCCACCTTGGTGCACATCTAAGGCCATGGGATTAAGCCCATTTGGCATATGTAATGCCCATGGGATTAAGCTCATTTGGCATATGTAATGCCCATGGGTTTGGGCCCATTTGATGTATGCAATGCCCATGAGATCCGGCCCACTTATTCTATATAAGGCCCACGGAATTCAAGCCCATTTGATACATATTAAAGCCCATGGGATCAAGCCCATTTGATGTGCATGAGGTGTAAATGGAGTGGCCCATTTGATATATTTAAAGCTCATGTGTGTAGGCCCATCTGATATATTTAAGGCCCAAGTTGTGAGGCCCACTTTGATGTATTTCAAAGGCCCATAGATCATGGACCATTGCAATGTACACAAGGCTCATTGGTGAGGCCCCTTAACGTAGTCCATTTGATGTATCTAAGGCCCATGGGTTGAGGTCCAACGGATGTCCTTAGGGTCCATTGCAATGTGCGTTTCTCATGGTTCATGTAATGATATTTATGGCGGGCTGTGCCTAAGGAACAATGTTGGTTTGACGTCCACATTGTAAGTACAATATTGGTTAAATGTCCACATTGTAACTCTCCTTAGGGTCCATTGATAGGCCCATAGTCGTTACTATTCATCGCTTTATAACATGCTTAGTATAATCTCATGACTCATGCCCATACGCATCATATGTATGCTTGATTTGAGTAGTGACTGATCATAGCATATGCCATGGGGCAGACCATTTATGGGACCCGTTATGAGATGGAGTGCCCCACAGGATCGCGCAGTACGCGCTGGATTTCTGCATGATTTGATGGCGTGATTCATGCATCTCACATACGTATGACTTGATCACTGCACGCCCTAGCGATATCAGGGCCGTGGCTCCATAGGTACATTGTGGATGGCCGTATTGGATATCGAAAATACTTATTCTAGCACTGTGGGCACTTAGGATGTCCTTGGGTGAAAGTCTCAGAACCTTTTTGGTACTAGGAGATGCTCCAACGTCTAGACCGAGTGGATCACGAGTGCCCGAGAGCCGAATACTAGTTGGCCGCGTCTCCCACTGTGTCATGGTCGGTTGGAAGGGGGTGTGGCCTTATCCGCCTGAGTGAGGGGGCTATAAGCTAGGCTGAGTTTGACCAGCTCACAAATGAGTCCGCTATCGATGAGCCGGGTAGGTATTGGCAGACTACTGGTCAGGCGGATAGTGAGGTCTATTCCGCTTGCTTGACTGTGCAGCTAGGGAGGTGGCAGTCTCTGCGAAGTGTATTAGACCCCGGTGATATCCAGAGAGGAACTGTACTGATATGTGTACTTGGGGAGTACCGACTCTCTTGGATTGTATTTCGCATATAACATTAGGCTATGTAGGCCTTGCATTGCATCGGTGTGGCCGATGACATTCATATCTCATCGCATAGCTTTGGCATGGTTGATTCTATGGACTTACCACATACTTTTGCATTTTTCTGATATTGTACACTTGGTATTTGCCTTACGCACATACTTACACCACCCTCTAAGCTTTTATAAGCTTATGCACGACAGTTGCGTGCAGGTAGCATTGGACAGCAGCAGCGCTGAGGCAGGAGTGTATATCAAGACCTTTTGGTGCTTTTGATCACCTTGTATTTCCCTTTTCGCATTGTACTTAAAATTTTTGATATAGTGGATATGTGGTGATGTTATTTTATGATTCGGTTAAGCTTGTGGTTATGCAAGCTTGTGGTTATGCTCCATTACAAAAAAAAATTCATTCTGAAAATCCTCCTTGTAGGATCCCAGGATCAGAATCTGACATTTGATTATCAGAAGCCGAGAATGGGGCACTACGGAGGCTGTCGGCACCGGATTCGGCAATCGAGATTAATGTGAATCCGATTTTTGGGTTTGGAGCGTGACAGATTGGTCCATGTGAATAGGCCGATCTTGATGTATTTGTGGCCCGTGGTTGAGGTCCACTTTGATATATATCAGGCCCATGTGATTAGATCCATCTTGATGTATCTATGGCCAGTTGTTGAGGCCCACTTTGATATATACGAGGCTCATTGATGCGGCCCATAGTGATATGTATTAGGCCCTTGTGCGAGGCCATGGGCCCACTTTATGTTCACCTCTATGTGGGCTACTCTTTGGGAGTAATGTTGGTTAAATGTCCACATTAATGGGTGATGATAGTTAAATGTCCACATTATGACCTTTCCTTAGGCCTTGATCGGCCGATTACCGATTGATTCTGATTGTCATGGCCGATTATTGATTAATGATCAAGGCTGACCGATTACCGATTCTGACCATTGAGGTTGATTGTATAGGCCGATTGTCGAGGTCAATTATTGTGGTTGATTTTGATTGCCGATTCCGATTGTCGAGGCCAGATATCGAGGCTGATTATCGAGGCCCAATGTGATGTATATATGGCCTATATTTGAGGCCATTGTGATGTACATTTAGCCCGTGTTTAAGGCCCAATATGATGTATATGAGGCCTATGAGAAGAGGCCTAATGTGATGCATTGAGGGGCAAGCGATAGAGGCCATTGTAATGTATGTTAGGAACATGTGAAAGGCCCATCATGATGTGTATTAAGCTCTTGAGTGAGGCCCATGGTGTTGTATATTTGGCCCTTGTGTGAGGCCATGGGCCCATTATATGTTAGGCTCTATGTGGGCCATTCCTTGGGAGTAATGTAGGTTAAATGTCCACATTGTTGAGGTTGATTGTTGATACCGGTTATTGATACCGATTATGAGTATGTGACAACATAACATAATGATACATGTCCATACACATCATCTACATGTTTGCTATGGGATGTGATTGACCATTGCATATATCATTGGGTAGGTTGATATGAGACTCCCTGATAGGCGGAGGCTGTCTCACATGAGCGCACGGCATGCGCAGGATCTATGCATGACTGGATTGTATGACTCATGCATCTTGCATTATGTGTTGTATGCCCTAGCGACATCAGGGCCGTAGCCTTCACAGGCATATCTTGGATAGCCGATGGGACACCAGAAATTTGCTCTAGCATCGGGCTGCCATAAATGGCCCTAGGTGAAAATCTTTAAACCCTCTTGGTACCAGAAGATGCCTCAACGTCAAGACCGAGTGGATATGTATGAGTGCATGAGGGCCATATACCAGTAGGACGCGTCTCCCATTTGTTGTGGTCAGTTGGGAGGGGTGTGACCTTACCTGCCTGAAGGAGTAGGCATAGCTAGGCTGAGTTTGACCAGCTCATGAATGGGTCCGCTATCGACGTGCCGGGTAGATATTGGCTGACTACTAGTTAGGCGAATAGTGAGGTCTTATTTACTTACCCAATTATGCGCTTGATGGGGCGAAAAGTTAGTATAAAGTGTACTAGACCCCAGTGATGATCCCACAGATGAACTGTACTGATATGTGGACTTATTGGCCAGGAGTCGTATACTTATTCATCCATTCATTCACTATCCACTCTGGTTGGTGGTGTGCAACTATTGGTTACGTGTATATTCGCAATGGCCAAGATTTCGGTTGGGGAGTGCAACTAACCTGAGATCCGGAGTTTACCACATTAAGTCTGACTATCCAAATTTGGTATGGGACTAGTTTGGATAGAAGTCCCTTGTGATAGGCCCCATAGCCTACGATACTGCGACTACCACCCTGACTTCATACTCTAGCATGGTCACTCCATTCGCACTGTATATTGCATTACATCTGTGGCATATGGCATTTTGGATCACTGTGTTTATGCATTTATATGGTCTAAGTATGGTTGACATTATTTATGAACTCATCAGGAATTTGTATATTGCATTGCATCCTCGGCATTTGATATTTGACTCTTTATAACTCCTCATTTGTATAGCCGATCTGTATGGCGTATGCTGATATTATTTGACTCGTGGACTTGTCAATATTTTCACTTACTCTGATTTCGTATAATTCATGATCTTGCGCCTATTTCGACATTATAAGATTATGGCATTGCGTTGAATGCTTGACACTCACCTTGTGCACACACTTACACCACCCTCTAAGCTTTCTGTAAGCTTATGCACGATAGATGTATGCAGGTGATGTTAGGTTGCAGCAGCGTGGAGCTTCGAGCTTGTAGCGGACTTTTGAAATCTTGATTTTTAATATATGTATTTCCCTTTCAGCACTGTATTCAAAATTTTATATTAGTGGATATGTGATGATGATGTTGCTCTTGTGATTTGGGTATACTTGTGGTTATGCTTCTTATGAGATAAATGTATGTTGGAAAATCCTCCTTGTAGGATCTCAGGATCAGAATCTGGTGCATGTGCATTGGGAGCTGAGAATGGGATACTATGGAGGCTGTCAGCACCAGATTCGGTGATCAGGAATTTTGTGAGCCCAGTTACCGAGTTTGGGGCGTGACACGGGTTGCCCGACCCAACCCGAACCCAATCAATATATAATTGAGTGTGGATCGTCTTTGTTGAAGGCACGGGAAATTCCAGTGTCGTCGGGTCTCATTAGTCCACATTATTTCGGATGACCTAAGCTATTAAGATATGCTGAATTTCTCTCTCCCAAATAGATTGCGTGCTACGCAACACGACTTTTAAAGGAGTGGTTGTCCTATATTTTAGCCTGTTTATTTAGAAAAAATGAAGTTCTTTATGATAAATAATTACATATATAATTAATAAAATCAAAGGTACAAAAAATAAGACATGTATAGAAATATAATAGACTAATGTAATAATGAAAATATTTGCATGTATCCGGCTGACCAACCCAACCAACCTGACCAACCTGATCGAGACCGCTTTGGTTGGGCTTGGGTTGAGAATTCCCAACCTAAGGTTGGGTTGGGTTAGGGTTGAGGTATAGGAACTAGACCTGGGCAAAACAGATCCGACCCAATCAGGCCCGATCCGACCCGATCTTAACCGAACCGACGGCTTGGATCGATGCGGATCGAGTTAGGTAATTTAGATTTGAATGATTTTCGGATAGAGATTGGATCTTGGTCAATCCAGACCAATCCGATCTGAAAGGATCCAATTCAATCAGATCCAACCCGATCCGGAGCGGATAAACCACATGCAGGCACGGTGGCCCCAACGAAGTTTACTTTGTAGTTTTCAAAACCAGGATACTCCCCTGGTTTTGAAACTAAACATGAGATAGAGATTTTGAAAGATGAGAGAGAAAAACCGAGATAGAGATTCAAAGAGATAAGGAGAGATTTTGAAAGATGAGAGAGAAAAATGGAGATAGATATTCAGATAGATAAGGAGAGAGGAATGTCTGATGGTCGGTTTTCTGTGAGCCCACCATGATGCATGTGTTTCATTCATGCTGTCCATCTATTTTCTAGATCATTTTATGGTATGAAGCCAAAAATGAGGTATATCCAAATCTTAAGTGGACCACATTATAGGAAACAGTGTTGAATGAACATTGACTGTTAAAAAATTTTTGGTGGTCATAAAAGTTTTGGATCAAGCTGATCTTTGTTTTTTCCCTTCATCTGGGTCTGTATGACCTAATTAACAGATTAGATGTTGAATAAACAGTATAGTGGGCCTTAAGAGGATTTTAATGGAGGATATCCAATCATTATTGTTTTCTTGTGGTGTGGTCCACCTGAGATTTTTATCCCTCTAATATTTTGTATAAAGCCTTAAAATGATCTATAGAAATGGATGAATGACATCATTGGAATACATACATAATGGTGGGCCCACAAATCACCGCTAGCAAGGGGAGTAGCCAATCCGTTTTCGTTGAGCGTCAGTCCCACACACTAGCTATACTAGTTGCTGCTGTAGCCTAGGCTACCTAGCCAGGCTAGGTAACATGGCGTGCGAAGTCGAGACTGAAACTCCTCCAGCTCCGAGTTGTACGAATGGTTCAAAGAAGAACAAAGTTATATGGGCCCCACAGTGATGTAGTTATTATATCTACACCGTTCATATATTTTTAGAGATGATTATAGAGCATTATCAAAAAAATGAATAATATCCAAAGATAATCTGGACCACACCACAAATAGTAGAAGAGATAAATATTTTCACCATTAAACAATTTGTGTGGTCCACTTGATAGTTAGATCTATCTTATTTTTCGTCTCAAGCCTTAATGCAAGCTCGCCAAATGGATGGACGGTTTGGATATAACACATACTCCATGAATAGACCCACAGATGACAGAGCATTAGTACAACAATGCAAGCCCAAAGGGCACGTTAAATTCAAGAGCACGCTCCACTTTCATGCCGTGCACGTCAACAATGCACGCCTCGAGCTTTGAGTTGTACGAACGACTCAAATGACATCAAAATTACATGGGCCCCACAATGATGCATTTATTATATCCATACCGTTTATCCATTTTTCATGATCATTTTAGAGCATTTTGAAAAACATTTAAATCATATCCAAAGCTCAAATGGACACATCAAAAATAGTAGCGAGGATAATGTTTTCACCATTAAAAAAAATCAATCCGAATCATCCCCAACCCGATCCGACTTGGTTTCCTTGACCGAGTTGGACTCGGTTCGGGTCATGCCAATCGTGAATCGGATCAGTTCGAGTCAGATGTCCCGGACTCGATCCCGGATCAGATTGAGTTTTGGTAAGGTCATTAAGATTTTGGATCGGATCGAGTTGGACCCAATCTGATCCGACTTGGTCCGATGCCCAGCTCTAATAGGAACCTTGGGTTGGGCTAGGGTTGAGCACTAACCCGACCCAACCCGCCCGACTTTCAGGCCTAAGTCTAATACATTTTAACATTTTACATTCTAACCATTTAATTCCAACATCTTTACTTTTTGTATTTGATTGTGCTTGTTTTTTTTTCGCTAGGAGTTCTTATACCATTGGTGTTAATACTATGAGCACCATTTGTCTCATAAAAATTTATTCGATCTGATAGCAGATTCCTCTTTGATCTTCTCATTGAGAAGGCTCCTTGAAAGGCATCACCCAAGCATGTATTAAATATCGATCAGGCTAGGCCGGAAGGTATATCACTTAGGGAACCTATCAAAGTTGAGAAGTCATAGTTACATTTATATACAACACACTCCCATCACACTAATAAAAATAAGAAAATATAAAGAGAACATGTGTCGTGCTTCAAAATCAGTGGCTGGGCTCTCTAAATTTCCAAGCAGCGATCCCAATTTGCTCCAGCTACCTTGCTGTGTACTTAGACTTGGAGGATGGACTCACCAAATTTCTGAACTCCAAATTTGGCTAGTGGTGAAAGGATTTTTTTTTTGTTAGGCAAGCTACAACTATAATAGAAATATAAAACATCAATATCCCAAAATTACTACATCATAAAATAAGTCCAAAAAATATCATGTAAACAATTTAAAAATTTCAAAATGGAAGAAAAGCTATGATAGGTAGGCTCCTCGAGCCTAATAGTGTTCTGAAAGCACATAAGAAAACATGGTGTGAATAACAAGCTCTTGGATCGTACTGCGCGCTGGAATGTAAGCATAGCTTATCACGAACCTTTAATCATGAGATATATCACAGACATAAGCATAATAAACTACCACTAAGCATATTAAACATGTTATCACATGCATGATATCATTAATAGACATGTTATAAGAAAATACGTAATGAATGGTCTAGTTGTAGTGCGTAGTATCACAGGCCAATAGGGGCCTCGCACCAAGGGCCACAACCTTCGTTTGTCCCATACCTAATGTATGAATTGATAACAGGATAATAAACTCCTAATCTTGAGTAGTTCCATACCTATTGGGGGCCATAGCCCACAAATATGTACACCTATACTATATTTACGTATCTACAATCCCGATTGCATGAATACTACACCTATCCACATGTCACACTTGTACCATCATAGCCAAAGCTATATTCGTAATCAAAATCATAACTCCGGTGCCATTCCCTCATAATGGCTCATATGTATACATGTTTACCACACTTGGGATCGGGACTAAGCCCCCACGTGACGGTGTGAGTGACGTTATTTTTCCAATGAGGTAAATGTTAGGCTTGTCATACCCCTTCCCATTTGATACACAGTAGTGGACTCAGCCACTCAGTCTGTTAATGAGGATCACATTAATTTTTCTTACTTGACCATTGGCAGTGGAGTCACTATCTCCAACTAATACCCTTACTCGGTCCAAATAGTAGGTATGTTTGTTGAACCTCTATCATTCTCGGTCTCGACAGTAGTTGGTCTTGGCTCCCCGTAATTGCACTGCTCCTACTATTCAACATGTCAGAAGGGACCCATTGATATCGACTTAACATGCTTAAAATCCATAATAGAACCTCTTGGGTTCAGGGCACACCACTTGCGCACTAGCAATCCAGGGTCAGCCACAGATAGTTTCATAGCCATAAATAATATCCATAGCAAATAATCCAAATCTTATATATCTCGTCTAGGCATACGAACCAACATGGGAGCCCAAATATCATGATATGCTCATGCATACATGCCATGAATGCTCATGAAATCAACTACTAAGCAAGTCATCATGTAAACCACATCATATACGGATGACAGGTTAAAATGCTATGCCACTATGCAATTCATATCAAGTGTACCATGGTCCTTAGACCCTTATCTCACAACCCATTGTTCATGGGAAGTCCATCCGGACCCTTCATCTCACCCAAACATGGGCCGGATCTTGAAATTGATACCCATAAGTAATGGGCCTAAACATGGGTCTAACCAAGGTTCAATAACTTCAGTCTCTACATCATGCATACATCATATGCCATCTATATCATATTTATATCTCATGCCATTTACATTATGCATATATCTCATACCATTTACATTACACATATACACCACATGCCCCTGTGGGCTTATTATATTATTGTCAATAGGCCAAATCAAACATAAAAACCAACCAACATTAAGTAATCACATATAATTACATCCATGCATTTTAGTCGATCACATTCACCACACATACATACATGGCTTCTAAAGTTGCATCACATATTAGATGTGCCTATCCCTTTAAGTAGTTGGGCCTTGTGGCTCTTAGAATTTTCCTAAGTTTGGACTTCGCATGTGCCTACATAATACCCCATTGGTCCGGTTTATTTGGGCTTTGATGTGGCTCCACTATTGGTCTCAATTTGGGCCTTGCCATAAGGCTTACCACGTTGCCTAAAACGGTTTGCGGCATAGGCCTAACATGCATACACCAAGGTGGGCCACATGGGTTTCCAAAACTAATGGACATCATGTATATACAATGTATATGTTAGACATAGGCCAGTGGGGCCCATTGGTGGGCAACACTAGTGGGTGGGTCCCATGAGGTAAGGCTTCTTTTGTTAGAAGATGGATTTCATATTCAAGTTTGAATGAGGATTTAGATGAGGAGATAGGGATAAGACCGGATAATTTCTAGTCTCATCCAAACTCTTCATCCTTTCCTATAAATAGGTTGAGGCTCTCTCGTGAAAATATACTAAGGAATAACGAGAGTAAAAAGAAAAAATGGTATATTGAAAATTATCCGTTTAGATTGTCCTTGGGATGATCTAAGCCATAGATTGTAATCCGAGGCCATCTATACTGTAGAATCAGAGGGGTGATTAGACCCATCTGCTCCAGTAGTGGTTAGGCGGACCGTTAGATTTGGACCATTCATCTTTGGCTTTGTGGAGGTTCTATATTGTGTAGACTGTTAGATCTTGATGACTCACTCTTCTGCACAGACTTTTAGTGGTATCAGAGAAAACTCAACGATAGATCTCTAATTTATTATTTTCATCACGAAAGGTCAGTGACCATTTTTATTAAATTATATATTTTATTTTAATTATACATCGATCAGTTTCATTTATTATTATTATTATTTATTTTCTTCCTGAGGTATGAGAATTAAATAATGATAATAATAATAATCGTAATATCAAATATTAGAAATTTGGATTTACTTCCTATAGAAAAGGGTTAATCCTAAGGATTAGTAAAATCAGACATTGGAGATTTGATAAAGCTCATATTTTTTAATGGGTAGCCTCTTTAACAGGTAGCCTTTTTTAAAAGGAAGCTTATTTAAAAGAAAGCCTCTTTAATAGGAAGCCTTTTTTAAAAGTCACCTATATCAGACATTAGAGATTTGATAAAGATCAAATATAATGGCGTACCATATACTGATTTGAGATTAAAATCAATGATAAGGGACATATTGAGGATAGAACAAAGAGAAGCCTTTTTTAATAGGCACCACCTATTTAAGGGAATAATGACTGTGTGAGTTTATCTTGTTCCTCTAATGAATATGTAGCTGGAATATGCATCAATCTGTACCATCATGATTGTGAGATTTTTTTTTTTTTTTTAATGGCCCAGAAAATTAGCTTATCAAATTGATGGGTATGATATGGACGACTAAAAGTTAAAAAATCAGAAATTAAGATTCATTTTTTGGTGACATTTTTTACGCCTTGTGTTTTGAATATTAAGGATTAGGGTATGCATTTACTATTATAAATAAATTACTATCAATTATTCCATAACTATTGAAGGCCTGAAATCTCATTAAGTAAAATCTATAGATAACAATTTTATTCAAATAATTGTTGTTTAAAGCCTCCTTAAACAGGTGGGCTCGTATTTGGACTTGGACCATTTATTCATGTAGTAACATTTTTATGAAACCATTTTGTATAAAAAAAATAAAGGAATCATAATAAGCATTCCATGAGTGGTTGGAAAGCTCATCTGGACCCCATATTAATATAAAAATTCAAATGGGCCGTATCAAAAGCCCAATTCACTTTCTTTAAAGATTAAGTATATCTTATTAAGGGGTTTTTAATCACTCATTTGTGTGTTGATTTAGAATAAGTAGCAGGAAGTGTCTTGGGGTTTAATAAGCAAGATCTAACCTATTGTCCGGTTTGTTTTAATGATTAATGATATAAATATCTTAAAATGATATAGATTGATGTATGTATTAAAATAAATAATTTTTTATATATGATATATTAGTATCATGAATGTAATCATTTAAGGTGAACTACACATTTTTAGAGTTAGACAAGCAAAATGTATATCTCACGTATTTCTCGATTATTACATGTACATATACATGCATGTGAATGTAGTTTCCTTTACATCATTCTATTTACTATTAATCAAGAGACCATTGGTTATCAAAACGATCATCAATCATGATGATCAATGTTGATGAAATGATCCATCATCAACAATGATCATTAACGATAATGATCGGATCCATCGCTAATGGACATGATCACTGGTGATGAAAGAACTCTCTTTATGTCTAAGCAATTATTGTTAAAAATCTGATGGTAATGTTTATATGTGTGATATAATTAGGCTTGATGTGATTAGATCTAAACTCATTTTTCATTGAAAAATAGAAAACTTAGTGCTAGAATGTTCCCTATATATAAAGGTTGTGTATAACCTGAGTGAGAGTTAATTCTCCTCCACCAAATAATGCATGCAACCTGTAATGGAAGGTTGCACGTTGTAAAAATATATTCTTATAAAAGCATCAAATTCATCTTAAAAAGAGAACTTGATTGATCTACACTGCCCATACAGGTATGTGGACTTTCAGATCTCGTTAAGATGTGTTGACTACTTTTATACTTTGAAAATTTGAATAACACGTAGAAATGCTTATGATTAGTGTCAATACCTTAGATCATTACTAAGTAGATATACCTAATGCAATGTAGAGATGGCCACCAAAGTGTTAATTGCTGAACAGCTCATAGGACAACAATTCGATGGTAACAACTATGAAGACTGTTCTCGCGTGGTGCGAAGCCTTTTAGACGAGGATGACATATCGCATACACTTGATGAGGTTCAAGAGGAACCTATATTGGCTGAGAAAGAAAATTTAGGAGAACATAGGGCTACAATGAACTGCTACAATAAGTAGTGTAAACAGAATCATTTTACCCGTAATGTCCTAATTAGCACAATGCACAGAACTCATACCAACATATGAAGTGCATGATACCACTAAAGGAATATGGAAAGCATTGACAAATGCCTACGTGCAGAAGTCATATGCAAAAGTTTGGGCAATGGAATTAGAATTCCAGGAATACAAAATGCCAGTCGGCTGCCCCATCAAAGATCATATCTGTAAGATGGAGCAGATGATAGGTGCCCTTACGAATGTTGGGTGTAAATTGACTGAAAAATAAAAGATAATAGCAATGCACCATTCCTTTCCCGAATCTTGGGCCCCAATCAAAAGAATTCTGAACCATACTGATTCTATCACTATATTTAGAGACTTTTATGGCCATTTGGTACGAGAGATTGAAATGAATGCAATTCAGATAGGTTCGGCTACAGACTTTGCTGTTGAGACCCAAAAGCGGAATGCTAATAAGAAATAGTATAAAGCTCGTAAAAAGGTGAAAAAGAATGACGAAGAACAAAAGTCTGCAACACCTCCAAATCTCAACAAGGGGAATGAAAAGAAGAAGTAGAAAAAGGCTAACATAATCTGCTTTGTTTGCGAAAACTCCAGCCATTATGCCCGGCAGTGTGCCCATAAAAAGACGATAATTCCTAAGTCACTAAATACTTTGTATGTAGGCGTTTGTTTTGAAATTCTTTCCATTGATACTACATCTAACGAGTGAATTTTAAATTTAGGTGCATTAAAACACGTAACACGAAGTCATCAAAGACTCGAGGAATTTCGACCTGTAGCCACGGGAAGTTACAAGGTGTATTTGGAAAATGATGGTGTTGAAGACGTACTAGAGATTGACGTTTACCATCTTTGTACGCGCATAGGGCGAATAATAATCCTCTGTGATACTCTTTATAAATCGAGCATGTGTTGGAATTTAATTTTTGTTTCTAGGTTATTATTTAATGGTTATGATATTCATTTTTTTTTTTGGATACGAGTTTCTTTAAAACTAAATAACCTCATCTTTGCATGAGAAAATTGAATTTTAGATTTATTTATTCTGGACATAGATAGTAATAATACACCTCTTGCTTTATTTGCTATGTCGAAGAAACTATAATATCTGAATCTCTAAAATAGCACGCGAAGTTAGGTCATGTCAGAAAGGATCGTATGACAAGACTAGTACATTTTGGATGGTTAGATTCATTATCCAAGTTAATTTGCCATTTTATGAACATTGTGTGTTCGGAAAGAATTCAAAGAAACCATTTCCTAAAGCAGCTAGGTCCAAGGGCCCACTAGAGATAATTCATTCAGATATTTGTGGACCCTTCAATGTACATATTAGAAATGGATGTCAATACTTTGTCACTTTCATTGATGATTACTCGCGCTATGGAAATGTGTATCTCATCTTACACAAATTTGAGACTTTTGATTGTTTTCTTAAATATAAAGCTGATGTGAAAAATCAGCTTGAGAAAAAGATTAAAATCCTTCGATCTGATAGAGGTGGCGAGTATACATTTGAAACGTTTAAATCATATTATGAAAGCGTTGGTATTGTTCAGTAGTATACAATGGCTTACACTCCACAAAAAAATGGTGTTGCAGAGAGAAAGAATATGACACTTTGGACATGGTTAGGTCGATGATGACACAAGCCAATCTCTTTACCGTATTCCAGGGAGACACATTGCTAACGACCGTCTACGTCCTTAATAGAGTCTCATCCAAATCCATTCCTAAGACCCCATATGAGATGTGGTCTGGGAGGATTCCTTCTCTAGCCAGCCTATGCCCTTGAGGATCTTTGGGATATGTTTTGCTGCTTGCTTCTCATAGAGATAAACTTGATAGTAAAACCATTGAATGCATGTTCATAAGGTACCCCATGCATTCAAAGGAATACGTTCTAGTTTATGAGGATTGTGGACGATGGAATGAGATAGAATCTCAGGACGTGACCTTTGTCGAAGATAGATAGTTGAGCCAAATGAAGCAAAAGGTTTCAATAGAACTTTTTAAAATACCCGATATATCTCAGGAGAGAGAGTTTTGCTTCTTAAAATGATGATGCTCTTATAGTTCGTTAGGACAGTGATAGAACATCTCAGTAGGCTGCTGAGTTACGTCGAACCGAAAGAGGATTGATTCCTCGAAGATACTTCGACATTGAGGGGCAAGTATTCTTTTGTGTTGCGGTTGATGATGATGAACCTAATTCTTATCAAGATGCATTATTATCTTCTAACTCAGCGGATTGGGTGAATGCTATGGACGGAGAGATCGCTTTCATGGAGAAGAATAAAGTTTGAAAACTTGTAGATCTACCTTCCAATCGCAAAGCAACAGGTAATAAATGGATACTTAAGATCAAAAGAAAGGCAGATGGTACAGTGGACAAGTACAAAACATGATTAATAGCTAAAGGTTTCACACAAAAAGAAGACATTGATTACAAGGAGACTTTTTCTCCTGTTGTAAAGTTCTCCTCAATCTGTATGATCTTGTCTATTGTCACAAGTTTAAACTTAAAGTTGTATCAGATGGATGTAAAGACCATATTCTTAAATGTTGAATTGGATGAAGAAATATACATGCAACAACTTATGGGCTATGTAGACAAAAAGCATTTGAAGAAAGTATGTAAATTGTTGAAATCTATCTATGGGCTGAAGCAATCTTCAAGATAGTGGTACATCAGGTTCCATTTATCCATCACTACTTTTGGATTCACGATGAGTGAAGAATATCATTGTGTATATATGAAACAGTTTGGAAGATCTTTTCTGATACTATCTCTATATGTAGACGATATCCTGCTAGCTGGTAATGACATGCAATTGTTAATATTGACTAAAGATTGGCTATTTTCAAACTTTGAGATGAAAGATCTCGGTGAAGACAAATTTATTCCTGGCGTAAAAATCATCAGGGATCGCCCTAAGAAATTTTTAGGCTTGTCTCAAGCTACGTACATACAAAAGATCTTAGAGTGGTTTAGGATAAAAAATTCAAAAGCTGTTGAAACCTCTATGGACAAAGCTATCAAGTTAGATAGAAAATCTTGTCCCTAGACTGAAGCTGAGAAATTGGCCATGTCCTTAGTACCTTGTGCAAGCGCAATAGCGAGCTTAATGTATGCTATTCTTTGCACCAGACCGAATATTAGCTATGTAGTTGGCATAGTCAACCGTTATCAGAGTAACCCGGGATAGTCTAATTGGCATGCCGTCAAATGTATATTAAGTTATCTCCGATGAACGAAAGACTTAATGTTGTGTTATGAAGGCACAAGCCTCGAGCTTAAAGCATATTCTGATGCTGCTAGGGGTAATGATGCCGATGGAGAAAAATCTACTTTAGGATATGTCTTCTTACTTGGAGGGAGAGCTATCTTATGGTCGAGTAAGAAACAGAAATGCACAACTCTTTCATATATGGAGGCCGAGTACATTGCAATTGTGTTACAGTTCAAGAGTGTGTATGAGTTCTCTAATTTTTACTAGGTTTGGGTGTTGTACCAAGCGTTCGTCAGCCTATATCACTGAAGATAGACAATACTTCTACCATTGACTTAGCAAAAGACCATAAACACCACTAGAAGTCCAAGCACATTGAGATCAAGTATCATTACATCTGTGATCAAGTGAGAGATAAGAAGGTTGCCCTCAGCTACATTTCTACTAAGGAGATGATGGATGATCCCATGACAAAAACTATAGCAAGAGATTTATTTCAGGTTTACGTCAGGCAGATGGGATTGAGAAAATCTTGAGTGATATGTTTATATCTAGTACCTTTGATCTTTCATTAATGAATAACACATTCCATTTATTCGGTAATGAGTACTTATATTAACTAGGTACATAAATCATTAGCATTTACCATGAGATCATGTATGATTTCTATTTTTTGTGAGCAGGTCGGTCACCCACTCGCATGGGTTGACCAACTTTGAATGTACAAGAGAGGTACATTTGGGGCGATGTTCATATACTGAAGTATGAACTTCTCTTTATTGTGAATAATAAAAGATGAGGATATGAGTGAGTCGTATCCGCCTACAATCTTAAAAGATTGAAGATGAGACTAATTAAGTCGAATGGCATAATTGCATCATTACTTTTCTTGTAATCAATGTTATGGCTTGAATTAATAGCTAGCCTATGAGGTTATGATATGAGTCATACCTCATGTAGAATGACCTGTATATTGTAGACCCGATATACACCTACTATTATCTACTTTACGACGTGGATTGTAGTCACGTGCTGGGCCCTTTTTCCTATAAATTATTTTGATTCGATCTAATCATTGCAACATGCGAGTAGCTAGTCCCGTAGGTGACTCTTTGTGTTCTTAGCTATCCTCCTCTTGTGTTGTAACGCTTTGAAAATAGTGGGTCGAACAGGAGGCCAACTCCTGAGTTTCAACACATCACTTATGCAACATGGATAATAATGATTAAATATTGTCCGTATTACTGCATTAAACATGAGTGAGATTATACCAAATCAACATATCATACTCCAGAGACAGTTAAATTATACAAGCGAAAGACTGTGATAAATACATATAAAGTATATAAGTGATTGTAAGTCCCTAGAGTATGAATGTCACTGGGTTAAATAATTACATGTATAATACTAAAATTCACAAAATGATAAAGTGTAATGTCATCTAGTTCATATCCCTATAGCCCTGGTGGCGTAACTCCAGGTCTATATAGACCCACTAGAGAGTTGCAGATAGGAAAACTCCTCATCATCATAGAAGGCAGGCTCTATCTCGTATGCCTCACCATCATTTGAAACTACAACAGAGTCTGGTTGGTGTTTTAAAACACTGTCCCAAATTAGGAGTGCGTGATCAACTCAATGGAGCTATAAGGCAAAGGTTAACATGTTATCAATTTAATCAAGCAGTAATGATAAGGTAGTATAACAATCATGTCGTAAGTACTCTTGTTAATGTAAGAATGAGATGCGATAATGATGTATGCCCTCGCTGAACTCCCTCTGCAACATCATCTCACGATCGCGCATGCAACTCCCGCTGTGCTTAACTCCAACCCCAAAGGTATATACAATGCGGTGCATTGTATGATTAGCCAAGTTCTTAATTAGACTTATTCATGTAGCAGGTTTGGGAAGCTAAGGTACCACTCTTTGTATCATTTTCCTAAATAATGATTCATCCAGGGTCATCAATCCTAGCTAGTTGCATACGATGAGCATTTTCAGGTCGTTACGGAGAGACTTGTCATCTCAGCACAGGCCTAGTTTACACTTGAGGTCACTACGGAAAGGCTCGTCACCTTGGCATAATCCTAGTGTATACTTGAGGTCATTATGAGAGGCTCGTAACCTGATCGTAGGCTGGCAGCTCGAATACAGTGTCCCATACCACCGTATTAGGATCACGAGTTTGGTTTGCTCAATGAACACTATGGGGAGGCTCGTCACCCCAGCATAGGCCGACAGCTCGACCACGGTGTCCCATACCATCATGTCTGGCTCATGAGTCTTGGTGGATCATGGTACCAAGGTTAACGGGCTTTTCACTGGTAAGTGGTACCTTAGATTTAAGCAGTAGCATCCATACATGGCGAACATCCAATGGGCCAATCAGGTTACTTGACAAGCTTGACTGGTATGAGCGTACGTTGAGTTAATCGACATGGAGTGCGTAAGCATTCCGCATGGCCTAACCACTGTCGACAATCAGCATATGACTCAAATTCATCGAACGTGTCTGGTGTGACGAAACGACCTCGCCCACTAATTCGGGATCATTACCGAATGCCTGGACTTTGTATTAGTGCAAATCATACTAAAAAAAAAAAGCAATCATGTGTGATACTCAAAACAACATGTGACTATCAATTCAACTATAAGTCTCATTTGAGCATTTTAATGAACACATAGTGCACATGTTATCATACATAGACATTCATCCATAAATCACGTAGTAGCGAGATAGATTACGTGAAGGAAACTGTAGCTATAGATAAGGTAATTGTGAATTCTATCTCAATGCCCTCATTAAATACATTTCAACAAGCATTTTCTCATTCAAGCATTTTAGCGAACACTTAGATTACATATATCAACATACATATAATAAAGTATTTATAACATATATTATGGAAAATCCTTTCACAAAGGATCTGTCATGCATATAACAATCATGTATCCTCAATCAATAATCATGGCAAGCATAAATCATAATTCCATATTCATTCAAACATTTGAACAAACACATGGAATGCATTAAAATCAACATAGTTCATATATATGTATAATATACGAAAACCATCGCATCTAGGCACATATGACAATAATCAAGTTATTCATAAATCATTAACTGATATTGAAAGCCTTGAAAACCATAATATAAACGTTTATAGTCCACACCTTCTGTCGGTAGACTCGTATCGTACTCAGTTTGAACACTGTCTTTGTCTACGACACAATGGCTACCTAATCAATGAAATAGGCTAGCTATTTCACCAATTTCTCTATTTGAATCCCTAAAATAGATTAAGGTTAGGATTTCTTATCCAAAAATAGATTTGGATTCGCCGGTGTAGCGATACGGGTAGGATGATTTGGCACGTGGAGCGGTGGGATCGAATCTCAGCAACAATCTCTCACTCTCTTTCTCTCTCTTCTCCTCACTCTTTCCTTCTCTTTTTCTCTCCTCTCTCTCTTAGGGTTTTGAAATTTGTATGGAATGAGAGAGGGGTGGGTTTATGTCCTTATATAGGCTTAGAACTGGTGTAAATGGCCTTAGGGCCATGGTATACTTAGGTTATAGCCAAAGAGTGGCTGTTTCGGTCTAACGGATTACATCTGGAGGTCCATTGCCTGCATACGGTCTGAAAAAAGTTCCCTAACATTGGATCTAGGCCAGATTAAGATTTCAGTCCGATCGAATTTGTGGATCGATCGCGGAGGACCTATTTCAGTTCAATGGCTATTGCCACTCGATCAGGGCCACAAGTGCATTGACATGTGTAGGGAAATTTCCCTGAACCGAGGGTATAGTTGGGTTAGAAACCTTAGATTTGTCCTGCAAGAGAATGACCCAAATCACTTAAGTTTTAGTTAATTTTCTAAAGATATTCGCTTTTCTGACACACTTCGCTCCGGGCTCAAGTTGTGCGTTTCTGGATACTCTTTGAATTTAATTTTTGGGATAGTTTTTAAGCCCAGTAAGGCGGTCGTAATTGGACTTTTGATGTGCGGTCCAGGTCCGATACGGAGTTTCGTGATGCTCCTGAGAGCAACTGGATTTTAAGATGGATCCTAAGTTTCTAGGTATTATAGTGTTAGCGATCCTATTAATTTTGGGACTTGCAGTTCATATTGAAAGTGATTCAAGCTAATTCCACAGATGATTTAGTTTACCACTTAGTTAATTTTTGTCTAATCCCTAAAGGGTTCGGTCCTTAGTGATTTCTACCTGAGGTGGTACTCGGGTCTTTATAAGGATTTTTTCGAGAGGTTACAATCTACCCTCCTTAAAGAAAAATATCATTCTCAAAATTAGTACTTTTTCATACTCCTTGAGAATTTGAAGGTAGTTCTTGCGGACCTCGGCTTCCGTTTCCCAAGTATCCTCTTTCTCAGTGTGATGCGTGCATAATACCTTCACAAGTGGAATCACTTTACTGCACAACACCTGCTCTTTCCTATCTAGAATTCACGTCGGTCGCAGTACGTAAGTAGCATCCTCACTTGTGAGACCCGTATCCTAAACTGTACCGTTCTGTAGGCTTTCGCAGTCCTCTCGATCAAATTCTGGCAACCCATGACCTATAATTGGCATTTGCGCGCGACCCTGAGTTGCATCCTGTCGATCTGAGTTGGTTCGGCCTCAGACTTATATCATTGCGATCTCGCCATCACCGCGGTTCTGATGCCGCGTCTTATGCGCCAAGACAATACCCGAGCCAGGAGATGCAGGCCTACGTTTAATTCGAGGAAAATGTCACGTGTTGCAAATTCGTAAAGAATTCCTCACATCAATACTTCACTTGTTAAAGTACACCCATTAAGTCAAGTACCCTGTCCCATCCCCCAAGTACACTACACCATCCCCAAAGTCAACCCTTCCATCCCATCACTTACACACCTCATCACTCCTCTCCCATCATCTCTCTCTCTTTCATTCTCTCTCTCATTTTTCCTCCCAAGCAACCTACGTCCAAGCTCCCCATGAGAGAGCTAGTGTGGCCTACCTTCCTACCGCCCATCTCCACCATTCAAAGTCCATCTCAACCATCAAAATCATTTCCTTGGAGCTCTAGAGACTATAGGTGGATGAAGGACGAAAAGATCAAAGGTGGGTACTTCTTTCTCTTTCTTTTCCCCTCTCTCTTTCAATATTTTGGTGTGATGATGTGGCTGTGTGGCCCACTTGGATGTAACTCACCTTGATCTATGTGATGTCCAAGCAATTCATCAAATGGACCCCACAGTTGTCCAAGCGAAATGGGCCCTACTTAACGGTGATGGGAAAACATAAATATCAAATGATCAAGTGAGCTACGCCCATGTGGGACCCACCTCATGGGAAAGAGTGGTTTTGGGTGGGTTACTCTTACAAGCTCCACCTTGATTCATTGATCTAATCCACGCCGTCTAACCCGTTCTGCAGATCATTTTAGGCGTTGAGCTGAAAAATGAAGTTAATCCGACCTTCTGGCGGGCCATAACATAAAGAATAGTATAGTTACCATTGAAATACACCCTGATATATTTGTACACCAAAATATGGTGAATATTGGGCTTGATGGGTCTGTCTTGATCTGTAGAAACTAATGGCTGGGTTGGATTTTTCTGATGTGGGCCTCACCTGTGAAATACCACAGGAAAATACTTTTCAAATATATATATATATATATAAAAGTAGTAGCAAGCGCTACTACTGTCAATGCTGAGGATGCGCAGGCGTCCTGCACCACGGGAGGATAGGCAGGCAGGGACCCACGGTCCCAGCCGTGGGCCCCACCATGATGTGTGTTGTGCATCAACACTGTGCATTTTTTGGGTCCCCTTTGGGATAGTGGGCCCCCCAAAAATCAGCTGCATGTGGAGCTTGGGAGGCCCACACAGCATGAAATAGTGAGATTGAACATCTACCATTGAACCTGTTTTGGGTATCACAGAAGTTTTGAATTATATGAAATTTATTATCCCTCTGCATTCAGGGACCGTGTGACCTGATCAACGGGTTGAATTGCATATAAACATTATGGTGGGTGTAAGTGCTATAGTTTATAGCCCATATTGTTGTCAAATTTGTGGTGATAAAGACACTGCTTTGAAGCTGTATATGTGATGAACAAAAGAAGCATTCAAGATGATCTCAGAAGTTTTCAAGTTCAAGAAACTTTCAAGATCTCAGAATTTTTTAAGTTCAAGAAGCCTTCAAGATGATCTCAGAAGTTTTTAAGTTCAAGAAGCTTTCAAGATCTTAAAAGTTTTCAAGTTTAAGAAATCTTCAAGTTCATACTCAAAGGTCACTTGTCTTCAAGTTTCAATGTCCTTGCTTCACTATCGAGGTATGACGAATATTAGGTTGACCTTTAGAGTAGGATATTTTGGATACATAATCCATATATGTTTTATACGTAAATTTGGTCTTTTCTAAGACTAGTCCTGGACCTTGTTCGACTAGTCCTAGCACTGGTTCGACCAGTCCAAGAAATTTCACGACCAGTCCTAAGTTGTTACAGATTTTTAAAATTTTTTAGTTACTCTACGACCAGTCCTGGTTATTGTTTGACCAGTCATAGGAACAATGTCGACTGGTTCTTTGACCAATCGTAGACCTTAGACTCAAAGTCCAGTGTTGAAAATCTTGTGCCTACGACCAGTCGTGAGCTTCCTACGACCGGTCGAAGGTGACCTGCGACCAGTCATAGGGTACCTACGACCAGTCGTGGAACCGACTGTGCTCCATTCTAAGCTGAGTGTGCATATTTAAAATTCTCTTTCATTAGCTTCATTAATTGATTTTATTTCTTGTATTCCATTCTAATATGAAAAGTGAAATTTCTGTTTTCCTTTCTTTGGAATCAAAATCAATTAAAGCTAGCCCATTTTGATTTAATTTAAAATCAATTAGAACTAGAACCATTGTAATGTGGGTTTGGACATTGAACTTGGACATTCGATTGTCTTCTCTGATTTGGTTCTACGGGGCTACTACAACGAAGGAGTAAATCAGGTATTTTACATTTAATTGTAAATTTCTTTCTATTTTGGTCTCTTTTAGGATTTACCAGAAAAATCTCATTTTATTGGTTATCTGAGGAGAGCCAGAAAAACTCAGAAGTGGGGTTTTTTTAAATTGTGTAAGCCCACATAAAAAGACACAATTGTGAAGGTTTTGGGTGAACCTGTGAAAACCTAATTTGATAGTGAACGCATATCCCCTGTGTGAGGATATTAGGAGTGGAGTAGCATTCTGTGTGGCTGTTGTTTAACAGTTGGTGTACACACAGGCAAACCACTATAATTCCTTGTGTTTCGTGGTTGAATGGTTAATATTTTATATATTTTATTATTCATTTGTGGGATGTATATGTGGATGTGAATGCTATAATCATTTATTTCAAGCATTGTGGGAATGTTGTAATAATTTAACAATATTTCTTGCGATTCCTTTATCTGCATTCTTATTTATTCTAGTAAGGTTGCCCTGCCATTTCTATGGTGCATGGTTGTCCTTAGAACAATATATAATTGATTGTACTTTATTCTTCAATGCAATTTATATTTTATTTTCTTTTCCTCTTCGATTTGATATTTGATACAAAGACCTTTCTAGAAATAAGGTTGTCTTACCATAAACTCTGGTTTTTGGTATAAGGTTGTCCTTAGAATAACTTTTGTATCAACCTCTCAAGATCTGGATTTTGAGGTTGCTGTATATTCATTACATTCTTGGATTGGGATTGGTTTACTTTAATTGTTGGCTATCGTATTTATTTAATTTTCGCTGTTACAAGTTTTATTTGGCATTGTCCTATTCACCCCCCTCTAGGACATATAGCTAGGCTTTTTTAAGTGGTATCAGAGCCTAATAGCTCTTTTTAATTCTTATTTCTTGGATTTATTTCCTGAGCTAAAAATTTAAGCTATTTAAGATGTCAAATTTTGATAGCCTATCAGTCACTAGGCCACCACCCTTTGATGGCTCCAACTATGCTTATTGGAAAGCCAGGATGAGAATATTTTTAAAATTCATGGATGAAAGTGTGGCTGGCCACTGTGAATGGTTGGAATCCTCCTACCACTGAAGTAACTGGAGTTGATGGTTCAAAAACTATGAGAGTAACACCTTATTTCTCATGGACCACACTTCAGAAAAGTGAGAGAAGTGCAAATGCTAAAGCACTAAATGCAATCACTTGCGCACTATCAGCGGATGAATTTAAAAGAATTATATCCTGTGATTTTGCAAAGCAAGCTTGGGATATATTAGAAATGACACATGAGGGTACATCAATTGTCAAGAAATCAAAAGTCCAACTCCTTACAACCAAATTTGAAGAAATTCATATGGAGAAAAATGAAACATTTATGGACTTTTATACACGATTAAATGACATTGTAAACTCTATGTGGGGTCTTGGTGATAGAATCCTAGAAAGTAAAGTGTGTGCTAAAATACTACGCTCACTTCCTGAACGGTTCAACTCTTAAGTGACCGCGATCCAAGAACTTCATGATACGGATAATATGAGCGTTGATGAATTAGTTGGTTCTTTACAAACCTACAAGTTATCTTTTAAAGCTCCAAAAGGAAAATCAATTACTCTTAAAACTTATAAAAATAATTTTTAAAAAAATTCTGATGTAGATAACTCTGAAGATGATATGGCTCTTTTGGCAAATTTTTTTTTATAAAATCTTCAAAAGTAAAAAGAGAATTGATTTTCAAAAAGGAAATGATAAGAAAAAAAATTAAAATCAAAATCTAAAACTTGAAAATCTTTGGAAGATAGTCAATGTTACAACTACCAAGAATATGGGCATTTGGCTAATAAGTGTCCTAAGAAGGACAAACCCAAGAAGAGGGGTATGTTGGCTACTTGGGATGAATCCTCTGATTCTAAAGCTTCTTCTAAATCTGAAGATTCTGAAACTAAGTCGGGTAATGAAGTGAAAGCCCTTATGACTCTAGCCAAATTCATATTTTCAGATAATGATTCAATAAGTGAAGAAAATCTGAATAGTGAATGTGAAAATGAAGATGATCTTCAAGATGCTTATAATGCCCTATACAAGGAGAGTTGTAAATTGCGGTAAAACTGAAACTTCAAAAAGAGAAAATTTCTAAACTCAAAGAAATTTATGAATCTCTTGTTTTAGAAAAGTCTCATATTTCAGACTATTTTGAAAAAACAAAATACGATTTGGATTTCAAGACTGCTCAAGTTGAAAATCTTAAATCTAAAAATGACCAATTAAATCATGAAGTCTCTTCTCTCTTGAGTTTAAAGGAAACTTGGAAAAATGCCCAAGGCAATTCTAAATTAGAAAAACTCTTATCAGGATCGAGAAAATATGGTGATCGATCCGGTCTAGGTTATGATAAGAATATTTCTCCTAAACTAAAGAATGCACCTCCTAAGTTTGTAAAAGGAGAGACCTTAAACTTAAAAGGAAAATGAAAGTATTTTCTAAAGACTCTAAATCTGTTCAAAAACCCAAAGAAAATTATTTCAACTATAAGAAGCATTACCAAAATTCTTTAGCTAAAAAGATAATTGATTTACTTAAGGAGATTCTAATGTCTAACTTAATAGGCCATACTTATAATTCTTACAGTCGAAAGAAGACCAACTATCCACCTAAACCCAAAATGGTTATGAAATGGATTCCAAAGGTCACTTACTTGGTTGCTCACATCGCTTTCAAAGCTACAAGCCATTCAAAGTGGTACCTAGATAGTGGATGCTGCAGGCATATGACAGGCGACAAGGCTCTATTCACCGATCTAAAAGATATGACTGATGGTTCAGTCACATTTGGTGATGGTAGTAACTACAAAATTATGGGCCAAGGTACAGTTCAACTCTATAACCTTTCATTATTTAAAAATGTCTTATATGTTGAAGGAATAAAACATAATTTGCTAAGCATATCTCAAATATGCGATAATAACCATACTATTCGGTTTTCTAATCAAACCTGTGAGATTCTGAACAACAAGGGTTCAGTAATACTAACTGGACGTAGAACGTCTAAAAACTGATATATTGTTAGCGAATCTAGCTCATCTAATCAAACATGTTACATGGTCCATACAGATGAAATTGAATTATGGCGCAAACGTCTTGGACATGTACACTACCAAAATTTATTTAGATTGAGCAAAAAAGAACTTATAAGAGGTCTACCCAAAGTTCAAAAATTAGATAAGATATGTGGTGAATGTCAGTTTGGCAAACAAATAAGGAACTCACACAAAAAGGTGAATTCCAATACACATCTAGACCACTCGAACTTCCCCACATGGATCTAATAGGACCTACTAGAATGGAGAGTCAATGTGGTAAAAGGTATATCTTGATAATAGTAGATGACTTTACTAGATATACATGAGTAGTCTTCTTAAGGGATAAATCAGAAACCCTTGAAGAAGTAAGACAAGTTTTTAAAAGGATTCAAATTGAAAAAGGTTCTCAAATCAGCAAGAATCATAGTGATCATGGATTTGAATTTGAGAATAGCAGTTTTGAGAAGTTCTGTAGCGACCAAGGAATATTACATGAATTTTCAGTGCCCAAAATTCCACAACAAAATGAGATAGTGGAAAGAAAAAATAGGGTGCTACAAGAAATGGCTAATGTCATGTTGAATAGCATAAAGCTCTCTAAAAATCTTTGGACTGAAGTAGTCAATATAGCTTGTTACATTATTAACCGAGTTTACACTAGTAAAGGCAATAATAAAATGTCTTATGAAATGTGGTTCGATAAAAAGCCTACTGTCAAATACTTTTGAGTTTTTGGTAGCAAGTGCTATATTTTACGAGATCGTGAAAATATGAAAAAATTTGATACGAAAAGTGATGAAGGGATCTTTCTAGGGTATTCTTTAAATAGTCATGCTTATAGGGTTCTGAACAAAAGGACCGGTGTAATTCAAGAGTCTATCAATGTGGTCATTGATGATCACTTAAACACACCAGTCTCAAGTTCAGATAATGATGAAATTCTTGTAGTTGATAAACCTGATACTTTATCCAATCAGACTGATTCTGAATTAATGACTGTTAAAGATCATCCAACTACTCAAATTCTTAGAAACCCTCTCATTGGTGTTCGTACTCGTAGACGACTTGAGGATATATGTAATTACATATGTTTTACATCCCAGATAGAACCATCTAGCGTAAAAGAAGCCCTTGCTAATGAAAACTGGAATGTTGCGATGCAAGAAGAACTTAACCAATTTGTAAGAAATGATGTTTGGTATCTCATACCTAGACCCAAAGATAAACACATCATTGGAACAAAATGGATTTTCAAAACTAAGTTTGACGAGCTTGGAAATATAATTAGGAACAAGGCTAGGCTAGTGGTACAAGGTTATACTCAAATTGAAGGAATTGATTTTGATGAAACCTTTGCACCAGTAGCACGTCTTGAATCGATCAGACTATTTATATCCATTGCATGTTTTAGAAAAATCAAGATTTATCAAATGGATGTGAAAAGTGCTTTCTTAAATGGTGATTTGCATGAGGAAGTCTATGTTGAACAACCAATGGGTTTTGAAGATCCAAAAAATGCTGATCATGTGTATTGCCTTAAAAAGGCACTTTACGGATTAAAACAAGCTCCTAGGGTATGGTATGAGAAACTAACAAAGTTTCTATTAAGCCATAATTTTTAAATGGGGTTTGTTGATAAAACTCTGTTTATTAAAAAGCATAATGATCATATTTTAATGGTACAAATTTATGTTAATGATATCATTTATAGATCTACTTGTACTGACATGACTACTGAGTTTGCAGATTTGATGAAATCACAGTTTGAAATGAGCATGATTGAGGAATTGAATTATTTTCTAGGGTTACAAGTAAAGCAACAACCTGATGGAATATTCATTTCACAATCTAAATATGCCTTGAATTTAATTAAGAGATTTGGATTTGAGAATGGTAAGAACTTCAATACTCCTATGAGTACTACTGTGAAACTCTCAAAAGATTCTACAGGTAAAAATGTTCATCCGAAATTATATCGGAGCATGATTGGTAGTTTATTGTATTTAACTGCTAGTAGACCTGATATTACACTAAGTGTTGGTATTTGTGCTAGATACCAATCTGATCCTAAAGAATCACATTATAATTCCTGAATTAGTAGAAGAAAAGGTTATATCTTGAGAATATATACCTACCGAGAATCAACGTGCTGATATTTTCACTAAATCTCTTGATAAAAGTAGGTTTAACCAAATGAAATTTGATCTTAGCATATGCATTTTAAGATGATATTTTATACAATTTTGTATCATATTGTATATGTTTGTTAGGATAAATCTCAATCTTTGCAAAATATGCAGAAAAATCTTAAAATTTGTAAATGGAATTGTATTTTTTATTTTTTTAACTTATACTCGACCGATCGTGAATATACACGACCAGTCGTGGTATGACCGGTCGTGTACATCCATGGCCAGTCATGAATCGCGTGAATATCTTTAATTTGGAAAAAAATCATCATCTTCCTCATTTCTATTTCACTCTCCAAGGGGCCGAACCTCTACTAGTCGTAGCCAATCTTCTAAATCTCCATGGTTAGTGCTCCATTTATGTTTTTCTTGTAGATTTGTGTCTAGATTACTTCTATTTCTCACTTAAAGTTATCTATTTTATATTTCGTTTAATTTGGAGTTTTTCTTTTAAAAAATCTGTTTTGAGAAAACCCTCTTCTCAATCCTTTGCAACTCTTTATCTTCTTGAAATCTTTGTTACAAATGGCTTTTAGAGAAAAAAGAACAACTTCCCGTGGTCCTTCTTCTTCTAAAACGGCCTCTCTCACTAAGCGTTATCTTAAGGCTCCTGAGGATGATCCATCCTTTGTTCGGGACATTAGACTACGTAATGTTATTTTTGAACATCCTGTTGTTGTTAATCATACTGCTCCTTTTGATATCCTTCTTATGCTCCAAGCTGTAAGTTGGGATAACTTATTGCATTGGGGTGGGCCTGCATACCGGTCCATTGCCCAATCCATGTTTGCTTGCATATATGATTTTTCACTGAAAAATCTAACGTTTAGAATTGCCGTAAGAGAAGGACCATTTGACCTTGATCGTCACTTGATTTCAGCTCTTATGAAAATTCCTGTGAATGATGAGGGAGTTTCCATTCATACATTATCTGAAAAACCCTCACAGACTGAAAAATGCATGCTAACTAAGAATTTATGCAATCTGGATGTTTAATGGATACATAAAGGAAATGCGCTCCCCTCAAGATTTTTGTTACCCAAATACAGAGTTCTTCATAGGATCTTTATGTCGAATTTGTATCCTCGATCAGGTAATAAAACTGAGTTAACGGCGTTCATGGTTCGTATTCTTCATAATATTGCCAGAGGTGCTAATATTTGCTTACCATCTTTGATTTGTCACTCTATCATTCAGTTTCGACTCCATCCTGGTCATAGTGATATCCCTTTTGGTTATTTGATGACTGTATTGGCTACGCATATGTTAGTCGATATGCCGGTTGGTGAAGTCCCTATCCATCATCTGATATTTAACAACTCTATTATCAACAAGATGAAGCTGGAATTTCTTCCTGGCCAAAGAGATGGTGTTGATTCGGCTGAAGCTAAACATGAGGAAGAAGCTGGTGATCTTCCTCCTGATGATATTAACATGGATGATATTTTTGAAGAAATTTAATTTGACTCTGCAAATGATCTAGATTATGAGCCTTCTGTTTTTGATGCTCGACTAAGTGCCTTGGAGGAAAAGTTAAGAATATTAATGTTAGGATGGAAAACATGTCTGTTGTCCATGATTTACAATTCAAGTATATGCGCAAGTATCTTAGGCGCTTGAATAAGGGCATGCATAAACTTGATCCTTCCATCCCTACTCCTTCATCTGGTTTAGATTAGTTCATTTTCTATTTGCTGGTCTGTAATAACTATATTTTTATTATCTTCACTTGACTGGATTTACTACTTTTGCTATTGATGATTTAACTCAGTTCTTACATTTTATATGTTGCTTATGCTATGTTCTTTAACATTTTATACTCAGGGGGAGTATGTGCAAAGATAGACTGTATGAGTGTATGAGTATGGATTGTATGTTAGTTGAATATTGATTTGCAGGTACTAGTTGATAACAACTAGTGCATGATTCTTTAATCAAATATTCTGTATTATGTATCATATCTTAAAAATGTGTTTTGTCACGAATTTGACAAAGGGGGAGATTATAAGTTCTATAGTTTATATCCCTTTGTTGTTGTTAACTTTGTGTGACAAAGACACTGCTTTGAAGCTGTATATGTGATGAATAAAAGAAGTATTCAAGTTGATCTTAGAAGTTTTCAAGTTCAAGAAGCTTTCAAGATGATCTCAGAAGTTTTCAAGTTCAAGAAGCTTTCAACATCTCAGAAGTTTTCAAGTTCAAGAAATCTTCAAGTTCCTACTAAAAGGTCACTTGTCTTCAAGTTTCAATGTCCTTGCTTCACAATTGAGGTATGACGAATATTAGGTTGACCTTTAGAGTAGGACATTTTGGATACATAATCCATAGATGTTTTATACGTAAATTTGGTCTGTTCTAAGACTAGTCCTGGACCTTGTTCGAATAGTCCTAACACTGGTTCAACCAGTCCAAGAAATTCCATGACCAGTTCAAAGTTGTTACAGATTTTTAGAATTTTTTGGTTACTCTACGACCAGTCCTGGTGACTATTCAACCAATCGTAGGAACAATGTCGATTGGTTCTTCGACCAATCGTAGACCTTCGACTCAAAGTCCAGTGTTAAAAATTTTATGCCTACGACCAGTTGTGAGCATCCTACGACCGGTCGAAGGTGACCTACGACCAGTCGTAGGGTACCTACGACCAGTCATGGAACCGACTTATCTTATCGCGCTCAGAAAATTCAAATATCTGTTATTCTATGACCAGTCGTAGCGGTCTTAAGACCAGTCGAAGACGTGTTTGCTCAGCTATAAATAAATCACGAATCTCAGAATCAAAGACAGAATTCAAGCTAATTAATTTGGCCTTCTGAGAGATAAAACTGTGCTCCATTCTAAGCTAAGTGTGCGTATTTAAAATTCTCTTTCATTAGCTTCATTAATTGATTTTGTTTCTTGTATTCCATTCTAATATAAAAAGAGGAATTGTTGTTTTCCTATCTTTGGAATCAAAATCAATTAAAGCTAGCCCATTTTGATTTAATTTAAAATCAATTAGAACTAGAACCATTATAATGTGAGTTTAGACATTGAACTTGGACATTTGATCGTCTTCTCTGATTTGGTTCTACGAGGCTGCTACAATGAAGGAGTAAATCAGGTATTTTACATTTAATTGTAAATTCCTTTCTGTTTTGGTTTCTTTTGGGATTTGCCAGAGAAATCTCATTTTATTGGTTATCTGAGGAGAGCTAGGAAAACTCAGAAGTGGGGTTTTTTTTTTAATTGTGTAAGCCCACATAAAAAGACACAATTGTGAAGGTTTTGGGTGAACCTGTGAAAACCTAATTTGATAGTGAACGCTAATATCCCCTGTGTGAGGATATTAGGAGTGGAGTAGCATTCTGTGTGGCTGTTGTTTAACAGTTGGTGTACACACAGGCGAACCACTATAATCCCTTGTGTTTCATGGTTGAATGGTTGATATTTCATATCTTTTATTATTCATTTGTAGGATGTATATGTAGATGTGAATGCTATAATCATTTATTTCAAGCATTGTGAGAATGTTGTAATAATTTAGTAATTATTTCTTGCGACTCCTTTATCAGCATTCTTATTTTTTCTAGCAATGTTGCCCTGCCATTTTTATGGTGCATGGTTGTCCTTAGAACAGTATATAATTGATTGCAGTTTATTTTTCAGTGCAGTTTGTATTTTATTTTCTTTTCCTCTTCGATTTGAGATTTGATACAAAGACCTTTCTAGAAATAAGGTTGTCCTACCATAAACTCTGGTTTTTGGTGTAAGGTTGTCATTAGAATAACATTTGTATTAACCTCTCAAGATCTGAATTTTGAGGTTGCTGTATATTCTTTACATTCTTGCGTTGGAATTGGTTTACTTTAATTGTTGGCTATCGTATTTGTTTAATTTTTGCTGTTACAAGTTTTATTTGGCATTATCCTATTCACCCTCCCTTTAGGACATATAGCTAGGCCTTTTCAGTGGGCCCCACGTGGAACCCACGATGATGTATGTGTTTTGTCCTCATCGTCCACAGTAGTGGACGGTGGAACGCACAAGATGTATGTGTTTTACTCACACCGTCCATAGCAGTGGACGGAGGAACCCACTGTGATTTATGTATTTTGTCCACACCGTTCACACCTGGACGGTGGGACCCACCATGATGCATGTGCTGCATCCAAACCGTCCATCCATTTTGAAAGCTCATTTTATGACATGAGCTAAAGAATGAGTCAGATCCATAGTTCATGTGGACCTCTACTATGATGCATGTGTTGCATCCAAACTGTCCATTCATCTGGTGAGTTTGTCTCAAGGCTTGAGAGTAAAAATATGATAGATCCAGTCATCAGGTGGACCACACTACAGAAAACAGTGGATTGAACACCCACCATTGAAACCCTTTTGGGGATTGTAAAAGCTTCGGAACCAATATAATATTTGTTTCTCCTCTAAATCCAGGTCTTTTTGACCTTAAGGATCAATTGGAAGGAAAATAAGTACGACAATGCGGCCCACTGGGATTCAACAGTGGAAATCAACATCACCACTGTCATTTTTGTGGTATGGTCCAGATGATCTTTGGATATGATCCATTTTATTGATTGATTGATTTATTTATTTAATGCTCTATAATGACCTCTATTGATGGATGATTAGCATGACCCATTTGATAGGTCAATTGATTCGGTCCTATGTGATATATGAGATCCGATGCTGAGGCCCACCTAGATATAAATGAGGCCCATGTGATTAAGCCCATCTCGATGTATTTTGCCGCCCATTTTTTGAGCCCATCTTGATATATTTTGTGGCCCATTTGTCCAGCCCACCTTGATGTATCTTTGTGGCCCATCCGTCAAGCCCACTTTGATGTATGTTGTGGCCCATTTGTTGGGCCCACCTCGATGTATTTTGAGGCCCATTTGTCGGGCCCACCTCGATGTATTTTGCGGCCCATTTGTCGGTCCCACCTTGATGTATTTTGTGGCCCATTTGTTGGGCCCACTTTGATGTACTTTGTGGCCCATCCGTTAAGCCCACTTTGATGTATTTTGTGGTCCATTCGAGGTGCCTACCTTGATATACTTGTGACCTATCTGTGAGGCCTACTTTAATATATTTATGGGGCTCATTAGTGCAACCCATTAACACGGCCCAACTTAATATGGCCCAACTTGATATGACGAGGCGCATGTGCAGAGCCCACCTGTTATGTATATTGGCCCCATGTGTAGGGCCCGCCTGTTATGTATTTATGGCCCTTTTTGGCGTGGCTCATTGAGTTGTATTCTAGGTCCATATGATGCAACACACTTGATGCATTCAAGGCCCAGATGCGTGGCCCATTTGATGCATAATGGACCCATGTGTAGGGCCCACATGTTATGTATTTGAGGCATAATGGACCCATGTGTAGGGCCCACATGTTATGTATTTGAGGCTCATGTGTAGGGCCCACATGTTATGTATTTGGGGCTCATGTGTAGGGCCCACCTATGGTGTATATGAGGACTATAAGTGAGGCCATTGTGATGTGTTCGAGGTCCATGTGGTGCGTCCTGTTTGTGTGGCCCATTTGATGTATATTAGGCTCCTGTGCGAGGTCGTGGGCCCACTATGTGTTTGGTTCTATGTGGACTACTTCTTGGGAGCAATGTTGGTTAAATGTCCACATTAATGGGCAATGATGGTTGGATGTCCACATTGTGACCTTCCCTTAAGCCTAGTTAGGCCTATTTTCATCATTCTCTAGTGGGTTAACCCAAACGAATGGGCCCCATTGATATTGCTTGGACCATCATCGACCGTCCATCTATGGACCCCACCTTGCGTTAATTATCGATTACCGATTCTGATTTGTCGTGGTCGATTACTGATTATTGATCGAGGCTGATTATTGATTCTGACTTGTCATGGCCGATTGTCGATTATCGATCTAGGCCAATTACCGATTCTGATTTGTCGTGGTCGATTGCCGCTTATCGATCGTAACTAATTATCAATTGAGGCTGATTATCGTGACTGATTGCTAATTCTGATTATCGTGGCTAATTACTGATTTCGATTGTCGGGGCCCAATGTGATGTATATGCGGCTCGTATTTGGGGCCCGTTGTGATGTGTATTCATCCCGTGTTTAAGGCCCAATGTGATGTATATGAGGCTTATGTGATGAGGCCCATTGTGATGCATTTAAAGGCCAGGCAATGGAGTCCATTGTGATATATGTTAGGCCCATGTGAAAGACCCATTGTAGTGTATATTAATTTAACGTCTTGGAAAAATCCGTACGAAAACCCGAGTACCACCTCAAGCAGAGAGCTCGTAGGACTAAATCCTTTAGAAATCTGACGAGAATTAACCAGCGCTAAACTAGATTACTTGTGAAATTAGCACCAATCACTTTATATACGATCTGCAAGACCCAAAACTCGTATAATTGTTAACGCTACATTACCCTAAAATCTAGGCTCATTCTCTAAACCCAGTTGCTCTCGGGAGTACAATGAAACTTCGTATTAGATCTGGACTGCATGTCGAAAGTCCGATAGCTACGAAACTATACAATTATGACCGCCTTATTGGACTTGACAACCACCTCAAAAATTAAGTCCAAATGATGTCCTGAGACGATTTACCTGAGTTCGGAGCGAAGTGTGTGAGAATGTAAATGTTTTTTAAAATTAAATACGAATTTAAGTAATCTGAGTCGTGTCGCTTGCGGGCCGATTATAAGCATTCAGACCGTCAGAATTTGACCCAAATTCACCTTTGGATGAGGGAAAATGTCCCACACATGGCAAAGTACTTGCGGCCCTGATCGAGTGTCGATGACCGTTGATCTGAAACTGGTCCTCCACAGTCGATCTGTAAACCTGATCAGACTGAAAACTTAGCTTGACCAAGATCTAGTATCTGTGAGCTTAAGTCTGACCTCATTCAGCAAAGGGACCTCCAGAAATGCCCCGTTGGATCGGAACAAGCCCGATTTGGATATAACCTAAGTATACCATGGCCCTGTGACTATTTCCGTCAGTTCTAGGCCTATATAAGGGTCTTAAACCCCTGTCTCATAATCTATACGAATTTTAAAACCCTAGCTAAGAAAAAGAGAGAGTAAAGAGAGAGATAGTGAGAGGGAAGTTGGTGATTCATCCTGGGATTCTTCCCAGCTACACTACGTGCCTAAACCACCTATTCATATCGCTATACGGGCTATACAAATTCCATATTGGGTAAGAAATCCTAACCCTAATCCATTTTAGGGCTTTCAAATAGTCTAAGTAATGATGTAGCTAACCTACTTCGTATTTTAGGTTGCTAATTCACCGTTGACGAAGACTTAGCGTCTAAATCATATCCGTTACGCATTTTTTGGTTTAAGGTGCGGACTATATATATTTAGGTTATGGTTTTCAAGACTTTCAATGTCAGATAATGATTTATTACTGACGTGGGTGCCATTACACATGCCAAATGTGCTATATGTTTCCTTTTACCTATACGTATAAACTATGTTGTAAATAGAGTATTCCATGTGTTTGTTGAAATATTTGTATGCATTAGAAATTTGAATTCGTGATTGTCATGATTAACTGTTATAGGTACATGATTGCTATATATGCGACAACTCCTTGGCAAGAGGATTTTTCCTAATACGTATTGTAACCAACATATGTGATGTAAGTTGGAAGGTGTAGTTTAAGTGTTTGTAAAAATGTCTGAATGAGTTAGTAGCTAGTAAATTGCAATTTCCTCCATGTACTGCATAGCTTGTTCATCCATGTTTAACTGTGTGTATGATTTTCTCCAAGTACCGTGTATTCATGTTTATGTTATATTCCATAACGTGTTCACATGATTGTAGGATTTGACTTAAATATTGATTATTGTGATTGCACATGGTTGAAACTATATCATAGTCCAGGTAATCGGTAACAGGCCTTAAACTGGTGGCTGAGGTTGTTTTCACCACGCAGGATGTGTTCAATGAATCCAAGTCGTACTTGGGATATCGACAGTGGTTAGGCCGCACTGAGTGCTTATGCATTTCATGTCGATCAACTCAACGTGCGCTCGTCCTAGTCGAGCTTGTTAATTAAGCCGATTGACCGATGTATGTTCACCATGTTTGGACGCTACTGCTTGAATCTAAGGTACCAAACTTACTAGTGAAACCTTGTTAACCTTTGTACCTTGATCCGCTAAGACTCATGAGCAGGGCATGGTGGTATGGGACACCGTGGTCGAGCTGTTGGCTTACGCTGGAGCGACAACCCTCCCCGTAATGACCAGTGAGCAAATCCAGACTCGTGATCCGAATACGGTGATATGGGACACTATATTCGTGCTGTCGACCTACATTGATTGGTGACGAGCCCTTTGTAGTGACCTTGAGCATACCCTGAAGCTGCATTGAGGCAATGAGCCTTTTTGCAGTAACTAGGGTATAACTAGGCTTGCATTGATTGGTGATGAGCCCTTTGCAGTGAACTAGAACCGTAACATCATCTGAGATTTACTAGGACTAACGACCCTAGAATGGATCATTGTTTGGGTATTGATATAAGGGAGGTAGGTTAGCTTCCCAATCCTATTATCTGAAAAGGACTAATAAGAACTCGGTAATCATGTACATGCACCGCACTGCATGTGCCGTTTGGCGTTGGGCAGAGCACTGAGGAAGTGATTAACATGCACGACCGTAAGATGAAGATCATAGAGGGAGTACAGGCGAGGGCATGTATCATACTACATCTCATTCTTACATTAATTAGAGTATCTAGGACATGTTTGATTGTACTGCTTTATCATTTCTGTTTGACTGAATTGATAATATGTTAACCTTTGCTGTATAGTTCCACTAAGTTGATCACTCACTCCCACGTTCTGGGATGGTTTTAAACACCAACCAGACTCTATCTTAGATACAGATGTTGATGCAACCCGCGAGGCAGAGCTGGAGTTTGCGGATGATGAGGAGGCTTTCTTGTGTATGCAGTATTCAGGCGGGTTCTCTTAGACCGTTCTGAATCATCGGGGCTTCAGGGTTTATGCTTTATAGAGGACTATCACATTTTAACATTTGTATATTGAAAATACTTGTAATTATGACCTGGCAGAGCATATATATTTTGGGGACTCATACTGGCTTATATATTTATTTCAGTCTTTTGCTTGCATATGACAATTGTCCCTGGATTATGTTTTGCTGATTTGGCTTAATCTACTTTATGTTTTATGCACTCATATAGACAACATACATATATCATTAAAAATGTTGCGTAAGTGATGTTTTAGAACTCAGGGGCTGAGTTATGCTCGACCCCCGATTTTCAGGGTGTTACAATTAAGCTCTTGAGTGGGGCTCATGGTGTCATATATTTGGCTCTCGTGAGAGGCCATGGGTCCACTATTTATTAGGCTCTATGTGGGCTATTCCTTGGGGGTAATGCTGGTTAAATGTCCACATTGTCGAGGCCGATTGTCGATGTCAGTCATTGATACTGATTATGAGTATGTGATAACATAACATCATGATATATGCCCATACGCATAATCTGCATGTTTGTTATGAGATGTGGTTGATCATTGCATATGTCATTGAGTATGTTGTTATGAGACTCCTTGATAGGCGGAGGTTATCTCACATGAGCGCACGGTATGTGCAGGATTGATGCATGACTAGATTGTATGACTCATGCATCCTGCATTATGATTACTATACGCCCTAACGACATTAGGGCCGTAGCCTCTACAGGCATATCGTGGATGGCCATATGGGACACCGAAAATCTGTTCTAGCATCGAGCTCTCATAGATGGTCCTGAGTGAAAATCCCTAAACCCTTTTGGTACCAGAAGATGCCCCAACGTCGAGACCAAGTGGATATATATGAGCGCATGAGGACCGTATACTAGTAGGTCGCGTCTCCCACTGTGTCGTGGTCGGTTGGGAACGGGTGTGACCTTATCCGAGGGAGAAATATCTAGGTTGAGTATGACCAACTTGAGGAATGGGTCCACTATCGATGAGTCGGACACGATATTGGCAGGCGGATAGTGAGGTCTCTTCCACTTACCCAGTTGTTCGCTTGGATAGGGGCGACAAGCTGGCGTTGAGTGTAATAGACTCCGGTGATGATCCCATAAGAGAAACTGTACTGATATGTGAACTTATTGAGTAGGAGTTGCATACTCATTCATTCATTCATTCACTATCCACTCGAGTTGGTGGTGCGCAACTATTTGTTACGTGTACCTTCGCAATGGCTAGGATTTTGGTTGGGGCGTGCGAATAACCTGAGATCAGGAGTTTACCACATCGAGTTTGACTATCCAAATTTAGGTATGGGATTGGTTTGGATAGAAGTCCCTTGTGATGGACCCCATAGCCTGCGATACTACGTACTATCATTCCGTCTTCACACTCCAGCATGGTCATTCCATTCACACCGTATATTGCATTACATCCGTGACATATGGCATTTTGGGTTACTAGCTTCTGCATTTATATGGTCTAGATACAGCTGACGCTATTCGTGAACTTGTCAGGAATTGCATATTGCGTCGTATTTTCGACATTTGATATTTAGCTCTTTCCGACTCCTCATTTGTATAGCTATTCTATATTGCATATTCTGATATTAATTGACTCATGGACTTGTCTATATTTCTGCTTACTTTGATAATTCATGATCTTGTCAGTATTTCTGCTTACCCTGATAATTCATGATCTTGTCAGTATTTCTGTTTATTCTGATAATGTACAATTTATGGATTATCAGTATTTCCAGTATTGTATGATGATGACATTATATTGAATACTTGACACTTATGTTGTGCACATACTTACACCACCCTCTAAGCTTTCTATAAGCTTATGCATGATAGATGCATGCAGGTGATGTTAGGTTTCAGTAGTGTTGAGCTTGGAGCGTGCAACGGTCTTCTGGACCTTGATTTTCGATTTATGTATTTCCCTTTCAGTATTGTACTCAATGATTATATTAGTGGATATGTGATGATAATGTTGCCTTTGTGAATTGGTAATCTTGTGGTTATGCTTATTACGAGTTAAATATACATTAAAAAAAATCCTTCTTGTAGGATCCCAGGATCGGAATCTGGCGTATGGACGCTAGGAGCCGAGAATGGGGTATTACGGAGGCTGTCAGCATTAGATTCGGCGATCGAGATTCTTGTGAATTCAATTTTCAGGTTTGGGACGTGACATTACTCAACTATACCTGCTCCCATTTGATAATGTAGGAAGGGTCAGGAACGTATTTTTTTAGCATCGATACATGAAATACGTTGTACAAGCCTGCAAGTGGTGTGGGTAAAGTGAGGCGATATGTTGCCACACCCACTCGATCTAGAATTTGAAATGGACCAATAAACCGTGGCATGAGTTTCCCCTTCTTGCCAAAACGAAGGACTCCCTTCATGGGGGAAACTTTGAAAAACACGTGGTCCCTAACCTCAAACTCTAGGGGTCGCCGTCTCGTATTGGCGTAACTCTTCTGTCTGCTTTATGTTGCTAGAAGTCGACATTTGATAGTGTCGATCTTTTATGAGGTCGCTTGTACTAACTCTAGGCCAATCAAACTCTTCTTTCCAACCTCTGCCCAGCAATACGGTGCTCGACACGGACACTCATACAGTGCCTCATAGGGAGCTATGCCAATACTCACCTGAAAGTTGTTGTTATAAGTGAACTCTGCATAAGGAAGACTGTCATTCCAACTGTCCTTGAAATCAAGCACACAAGCTCGCAACATATCTTCCAATACCTGATTCACCCATTCCGTTTGCCCATCCGTGGAACGCGGTACTGAACTTTAGTTTCACACCCATTGCTTCCTGGATATGCGCCTAGAAGATAGATGTGAATCACGTGTCTCGGTTTGATAGGATCTCCATCGACACTCCATACAGACGTACTACCTCCTTGATGTACAGCCTGGCCAAATCATCTGTTGAGTTTGAAACTCTAATAGGGAGAAAATGAGCCGATTTCATCAACCGGTCCACAATCATCCAAATGGAGTCATGCCCCTTCCTCGTCCTTGGTAACCCCGAGATGAAATCCATAGAGATGAAATCCCATTTCCATTCTGTTATGGGCATGGGCCGAAGCAGTCTAGGAGGTTGGCAATATTCTACCTTGACTTATTGACACGTGAGACAACGAGACACATAATTTGCTATGTGGGCTTTCATGTTGTCTCACCAGTATGACTTCTTCATGTCTCGATACATCTTCGTACACCAGGATGCATCACCATTCTCAAATTGTGAGCAGCTTCGAGAACTTTCTTTCTTAAGTCATGAAGATTCGGGACGCATAGGCGGCCATGATAACGTAAACCCCCATCCGTACTGACTCTCCATTCTGAGTCTTCACTGTCGCTCACCTGCTCTCTCATCTTTGCCAATAGTTCATTGTCTCTCTGAGCCGTGATAATCTTATCATCAATGAGTGGCTGCACATGAATGTGTGTGACGCTCTCGAACGGCTCCTCTACCGTAAGCTTCTGCTCAAAATCTCTCACAAATTGCACCAGATTCCATTCATCTATCATCAGCGGAGCCACAAATGCTATCGCCTTCTTGCGCCTCAACGCTTCTGCCACAAGGTTAGTCTTGCTAGGATGGTAGGAGACCTTGAACTTGAAGTCCTTCAAGGTTTCCATCTAACGTCGCCATCTCATATTTAAGTCCCTCTGTGTGAATATGTAATACCCCGGATTTTGGCTAACCTGGGATTTGACGTCCTTAGGCAGTGGGTCAATTAAAACACCTGAAAAATCGTTCATAACCCAATTCCATAGCCAAAGAAACCACTTAGGATAAATTTCTTTAGAAACTAAGCATAAGTTAGCTAGCGCAACGTTGGAGTGGCTGGGAAACAGTCCCTGATTACTTTAAATACGTTCTACAAGGCCCAAAGCGAGTGGAACCAATGGTGCTATAATGCTCTAAAACCTCGGACCAAACTCTAAGCAGGTTTGTTCTCGGGACCTCCTTGAAACTTTGTATTGGATCTAGACCGCGCGTCGTAAGTCAGATGCCTACCATCTTAGACCGTTATGACCACTTAGCTGGGCTTGGCAATCGTTTCGAATATCAAGTCCAACTGACGATCACAGGCTATTTCATTGAGCCCGGACCGAAGAGAGTGTGAATAGGGACATAGTTGGAATTTCAAATTCAAATCTGGCACACAAATTTGACGCATCAGTATTAAGCATTCTGACCGTCAGAATACAGCCAAATTACACCCTTGGATCAGGAAAAATTTCTATTACATATCACGAGACTTATAGGCTTGATCTTAGTGCGGTGACCGTTAAACTGAAACTGGGCCGCCACGTGCGATCTGGGAACCCTACCGGCCTGAAATCTGGATGCGTGCTAGATCCAGTATGCACGAGCTTAAGTCCGACCGCATTTGGCCAGGGGACCTCCAGAAATGCTCTTTTGGACCGAAACAGCCCCGATTTGGATATACTTTAAGTATACCTTGACTTGGAGCCTATTTTGGGCATGTTTAGGCTTATAAAAGGGGTTGAAACCCTCACTCCTCTCTCCCATCCGAATTTGCAAAAATCCCTAGATTGGGAGAGAGAAAAGGTGAGAGTTTGTGAGGGAGATTGGAGGAGAATTCCTTGCCGCTTGTGCTACCTGTTGCAAGTGCCTAAGAAACGCAACTCAATCACGTTGCCGGTGATTTCTCCGCTTTTCTAGGTAAGTAAATACCCTAAATAGTTGTTGATTTGAGTTTCCCTTGTTTCCATAGCGATGTAGCTTATGGATCTCGTAAATCAGGTTCTCTATTCGCCGTAGACGAAGCGTATACGCTCCGTTCGAATTCTCATCCCTAAAAGGGAAAAGGTGCGGATATTAGACGCTTTGATTGACTGTTTCCAAAGCTTTCAATGTCGTTTAATAGTAGATTCTTGACGGCATCGCCGTTTGACATGTACAAAATGCTCTCCGTTTCCCGTTTTGTAAATTAACGAAGAATATGAGATTTAGGGCATTTTAGTCATTTGTAGGAAGTACGGTCTACATGCATATTTTGCTGACGTGATTGACATGGTTTGTCGCCGCATTAGAGAGTTAGGAATGATTGCATAATCAGTTTGGCGAAGAGATTCGCCAAGTTGCGCACTTTGGGTCGACATACTATGTGTGGATTTAAGTGTGTAGTGTATGTGTTTGTATAAATGCCTGTATTAGTATGTATTGAATTAAATGATGTTATGTAGTAGTTTGAGATTGATTTCATGATTAATATGCTGACCTAAATGATTTCCTACATGTTGACCTTATGCATGATCGCATTACATGCATAGGAAGTATGCCTTGAAGATTTGCTTAAGTTGAATGTTATAACATGTGCTAACATGCTCACATGATGTATTTCAATTTCAATACCTTTGTTTAGTGTTAATGTAATTCCATAGATGTGTGGGACTTGACTTAGTCCAGGCAGTCGGTAACCGAGCGAATTCGTGGCTGACTGGTCATAGCCACGAACGACGCGTCGATGAATGTGATTCGTGTTGAGAGTTGGCGGCAGTGGTTAGGCCACGCGAAGTGTTTTACGCACTTCATGTCGTTCAATTCGAGATGCGATTGCGCTAGTCGAGCCCGTCAAGTAACCCGACTGGCCGTTGTATGTTCACCTTGTATGAGTCATAACTGCTTGAACCTAGGGTACTGAACTTACCATTGTAAACCCTGTTAACCATGGTACCTTGATCCACGAAGACTCATGAGCCGGGCATGGTGGTATGGGACACCGTGGTCGAGCTGTCGGCCTACGCTGGGGCCACAAACCTCCCCGTAGTGACCAGTGAGCACCTATGACTCGTGAGCAGATTATGGTGGTATGGGACACTATATTCTTGCTGTCGGCCTACACTGATAAGGTGATGGGGGAGCGGTGCAACGAGTGCGAGCAACAGCCCTGGCAGCCCTTTGTAGTGACCGCGAGCGTATTCTGAGTTCACGGGAGGCGACGACCCTTCCGTGCAGTAGAGTACAGTAGGCCTGTATTGATAAGGTGATGGGGGAGCGGAGCAACGAGTGCGTGCAACAGCCCTGGCAGCCCTTGCAGCGACCTACGAAATGTACATCGTATGAGATTACTAGGAGTGACGACCCTAGACAGGATCCGTGTTGGGATTGATACAAGGGAAGTACCTTAGTTTCCCAATCCTGCTGTTTGAATGGATTAATAACAACTTGGTAATCATATCACCATAGCATTGCATGTGCCTGGAAGATGTGGAGCACTCTAGGGAGTGTGGCATGCCGCGGTCGTAAGATGTTGCCGTATGAGGGTGATCGTCGGTGAGGGCATACATCACGTCATATCATAATTGCATTAACAACAGTATTAGGATTGTTTGATTTACTGTGTTACTATTATCGCATGATTGATTTGATAACATGTTAATCTTTGTTCTATTATTCCACTGAGTTAGCTACTCACTCCCACGTTACGGGACGGTGTTCCGGACACCCACCAGACCTTTTTGTGATTGCAGATGATGGCGCGGCCTGTGAGGCAGAGCCGGACTTGATGATGATGAGGAGGATCCCTCCTTTATGCGTGTTCTGATCGACGGGATTACAGGGAGGTTGATTAGATACTTTGACATTTGTCATTTCATATTTTTAGCGCACTCATGTATATTCGTTTCATCTACTTTTGGAGTATACATGTATGTGTATAACCTGGTAACATGTTCACACTCTGGAGACATACAACAGTTTATATATGTTATACATACTATTACAGACTTCCGCTGGTTAATTTAACTGCCTCTGGAGTATGATATGCGGTTCTAGCTTAATCTCACTCATGTTTAATACATTATCACAGACAACATTCAATCATACATATCTATGTTGCATAAATAACATTTTGGAACTCGGGAGTTGGGTTTTTGCTCGACCCCCCGATTTTCGGGATGTTACAGATGGTATCAGAGCATGATTTGGATTAAACCGGGCCTGGGTTATGGTCACGCGACGTACGCTGTCGCTTCCTTTGACTTAGGTGGGTGCGAGAAGGGTCTAGAAACACGTCTAAGATCGCAGATTCGCCGATGGGCGAAGTCTATTAGGATCGATCGCAAGATCGAGTCCGTATCGCATCTAGGGTCGCGTAGAGCAACCCGAATAGCTCCTAGGTTGTAGGTAAGTGGGTTGAGCTGTTCTTTGAACAATTCTAAACCCGTTAATGTGAATCCTTGGGCCGTGGGACAACCACGACCCCTGTATTCAATCGCCAGGGCTTAAAAACCCCGTTTCACCGAAAATCTTCGAAATTCTTCCTCTCACCACCCCAATCTTCAATTATTTCTTATCCATTTCATATTAGGCATCAAACCTAATGTGAAAATAACACAAATTAGTACTTTCACAAAATTTTATAGTGAATAGTAAAATTTCATGAAAAATGGCCATAGGGCCATTCTAACTTCACTTTCTTTAGCAACTAAGGAGCTAAATAGGTGTACTGGCTCCTTCTACCCCAAATTCATATGCTGCATCATATGGTTTGGTATTCGGGATTACGATGTGGACCCGGAAAGCTCCGAACACATGTTTGGGCTCATAGAGACCAAATTAGTATGAACTAGGGGGTGGGACCTAACTTTTTGGGACCCTGGGACCATGGGGGACCAGACCCATGGGGTCCCACCGGTCAACTTGAGAGTTGACCGGCGATGCCATCGCCGGCCGGGCGATGCATCGCCGGCCGGCGAGCTCCGATGGGGCCGTCCTTCGGGCGCACCCCCTTAAACAGGGTCCACATCACCCCTATGCACCTCCCACCCCAAGAAAACCCCAAATAGGGGTACTTCCTTCACAAACAGCCCCTTCCCTAGCCCCATTTTCGTTTTTCAGCAACTATCTCCAAAAATCCGTGATTCCAAACCACCCTAGACCCATCCTTGGCCAAAACCGACCATCATCTATCACTTCTTTGGAGTTTGCAGCCCTTCCTCTTGGAGATTTCGTCATTTGGAGCTTCAAAAACGCCCAAATCGAGCTGAAATCGTGAGGCGCTCCATTCCCCTTTTTCATTCTCTTTTGTTTCTGAAAATACATCCTAGGGGAGCTTGAAACATCCCTCTACAACGCCTAGATCTCCCTTTTCTAGTTTGGTTAGCCATTTCCTTGCATTTTCCCCATTTTTCATGGCTATTGTTAAGCTGTTTTAGCCTTTTTCTCTCTTTTCACCATCCTCCCTCTCAATCCTATTTCTCCATTTTCTTTGCTTAAGGGATACTGAAAATATATGGCTGAGAGACCTCTAGTGAGCAACAGACAGTATTATACTCGACAGGGATAAAGAAGGTAAGTCGGGACTGTGGTAAAGTCCTTTGGTAGAGTTAGGCATCTATGCCTTTGCCCTGTAGATTCTTTGATTTTTGTTTTAAGGATTTCGGTGTTTTGTTGTTGTTAGGTTTAGTGAAGTTACAGGTAGAAACTGTGTTTGTGTTGTGGTTTGGCCTTATCATAGCCGAATTTTGTTGAATGAAATGCATGCCGATTCATTTTGTGGTGAGGTATTGTCCCTAGATTGGGAGTATTATAACTCTCGGGATTCAGCCTACAAATTAGATTTTTATCCCACCCCACCCTCCAACCAAGCATACCACTCCCTATCCCGCTATGGGACTAGGAATGCGGTTCCATTTAAGACAACTAAGCGCTACCGGCTACATAGGCCCTAGGCGTTTTTGGATCTAGTGTTAGCACTCCTAGATTTGAAGGATCTGACGACATAAGAAATCTAATTCCAGTTAGACAAATCTTGACCCTAAGCAATAGAAGAATTCCCTGTAGTAGAAATGGAATAGAAAGCCATTTACCGTATAATCTTAGGCTTTGGATTATAGCTACTGAGTTACAGACTAGCCTACTAGTTACCTAGAGTAGGGTAAAGCCTGTATATGTTAAGGAATGATAGATTAGTTTTGATTGGAATGAGACTCCCTTCCTTGGATAGATCCCCTTATGACTTATAGACTCCTGTTGTTGCCCATAGGAAGGAACCATACACTCTCAGGGAACATTTATAACTCCCTCAGATTGAACTTAGAATGAACTAGCACACCCCTTAGAATTGCCTTTCCCAAGGACTTATTGCATTCGGGAACGCAGAGTAAAGGAACTACATGTAAGCGATGTATTCGCGGTTTGAGTCGATTTCTTACTCCTAGTGGTTACCAATAAATCCAATGCTCTGATCAAGCAGAGGATCGGCATCGACTTGGATTAAGAACTGATACAACACATTTTCTGTCCTGATTAGACAGAAGGTTCAACGTATCCGGCTTAGACCCACTACACAACCTTTCTTCTGTGATGGCCCAACCATCTACAACTAAACAGGATCACATTGTCTTTGGGAAATGGCAAGGACTTAAAACCATGTAGAGAAAGGTTAAGGATAGCCCCTAAGTTACGCCCCGTTCCGATATACGGATCGATGCAACTATTCTTAGACTTTAAGTAGAACCAAGTTTTAAGGGGGGTAGAACGTATTAAGTCCAATCCAGTTAGGATTAGTCAACACTGCCGTTCGATCAGTGTGGCGCAGCGGAAGAGTGGTTGCCCTCTTTCCCACTGGCCCAGGATCGAAACATTTGATTTAGGTTATATGTACGATTAGGTTATTAAATAGGATTTGAACCTTCCTTAGAAAAAGTACTCCTTGCCCTTCGCCAATGTCGGGGACGACATTGTGTTTTAAGGGGGGTAGATTGTAACACCCCGGATTTTGGCTAACCTGGGATTTGACGTCCTTAGGCAGTGGGTCAATTAAAACACCTGAAAAATCGTTCATAACCCAATTCCATAGCCAAAGAAACCACTTAGGATAAATTTCTTTAGAAACTAAGCATAAGTTAGCTAGCGCAACGTTGGAGTGGCTGGGAAACAGTCCCTGATTACTTTAAATACGTTCTACAAGGCCCAAAGCGAGTGGAACCAATGGTGCTATAATGCTCTAAAACCTCGGACCAAACTCTAAGCAGGTTTGTTCTCGGGACCTCCTTGAAACTTTGTATTGGATCTAGACCGCGCGTCGTAAGTCAGATGCCTACCATCTTAGACCGTTATGACCACTTAGCTGGGCTTGGCAATCGTTTCGAATATCAAGTCCAACTGACGATCACAGGCTATTTCATTGAGCCCGGACCGAAGAGAGTGTGAATAGGGACATAATTGGAATTTCAAATTCAAATCTGGCACACAAATTTGACGCATCAGTATTAAGCATTCTGACCGTCAGAATACAGCCAAATTACACCCTTGGATCAGGAAAAATTTCTATTACATATCACGAGACTTATAGGCTTGATCTTAGTGCGGTGACCGTTAAACTGAAACTGGGCCGCCACGTGCGATCTGGGAACCCTACCGGCCTGAAATCTGGATGCGTGCTAGATCCAGTATGCACGAGCTTAAGTCCGACCGCATTTGGCCAGGGGACCTCCAGAAATGCTCTTTTGGACCGAAACAGCCCCGATTTGGATATACTTTAAGTATACCTTGACTTGGAGCCTATTTTGGGCATGTTTAGGCTTATAAAAGGGGTTGAAACCCTCACTCCTCTCTCCCATCCGAATTTGCAAAAATCCCTAGATTGGGAGAGAGAAAAGGTGAGAGTTTGTGAGGGAGATTGGAGGAGAATTCCTTGCCGCTTGTGCTACCTGTTGCAAGTGCCTAAGAAACGCAACTCAATCACGTTGCCGGTGATTTCTCCGCTTTTCTAGGTAAGTAAATACCCTAAATAGTTGTTGATTTGAGTTTCCCTTGTTTCCATAGCGATGTAGCTTATGGATCTCGTAAATCAGGTTCTCTATTCGCCGTAGACGAAGCGTATACGCTCCGTTCGAATTCTCATCCCTAAAAGGGAAAAGGTGCGGATATTAGACGCTTTGATTGACTGTTTCCAAAGCTTTCAATGTCGTTTAATAGTAGATTCTTGACGGCATCGCCGTTTGACATGTACAAAATGCTCTCCGTTTCCCGTTTTGTAAATTAACGAAGAATATGAGATTTAGGGCATTTTAGTCATTTGTAGGAAGTACGGTCTACATGCATATTTTGCTGACGTGATTGACATGGTTTGTCGCCGCATTAGAGAGTTAGGAATGATTGCATAATCAGTTTGGCGAAGAGATTCGCCAAGTTGCGCACTTTGGGTCGACATACTATGTGTGGATTTAAGTGTGTAGTGTATGTGTTTGTATAAATGCCTGTATTAGTATGTATTGAATTAAATGATGTTATGTAGTAGTTTGAGATTGATTTCATGATTAATATGCTGACCTAAATGATTTCCTACATGTTGACCTTATGCATGATCGCATTACATGCATAGGAAGTATGCCTTGAAGATTTGCTTAAGTTGAATGTTATAACATGTGCTAACATGCTCACATGATGTATTTCAATTTCAATACCTTTGTTTAGTGTTAATGTAATTCCATAGATGTGTGGGACTTGACTTAGTCCAGGCAGTCGGTAACCGAGCGAATTCGTGGCTGACTGGTCATAGCCACGAACGACGCGTCGATGAATGTGATTCGTGTTGAGAGTTGGCGGCAGTGGTTAGGCCACGCGAAGTGTTTTACGCACTTCATGTCGTTCAATTCGAGATGCGATTGCGCTAGTCGAGCCCGTCAAGTAACCCGACTGGCCGTTGTATGTTCACCTTGTATGAGTCATAACTGCTTGAACCTAGGGTACTGAACTTACCATTGTAAACCCTGTTAACCATGGTACCTTGATCCACGAAGACTCATGAGCCGGGCATGGTGGTATGGGACACCGTGGTCGAGCTGTCGGCCTACGCTGGGGCCACAAACCTCCCCGTAGTGACCAGTGAGCACCTATGACTCGTGAGCAGATTATGGTGGTATGGGACACTATATTCTTGCTGTCGGCCTACACTGATAAGGTGATGGGGGAGCGGTGCAACGAGTGCGAGCAACAGCCCTGGCAGCCCTTTGTAGTGACCGCGAGCGTATTCTGAGTTCACGGGAGGCGACGACCCTTCCGTGCAGTAGAGTACAGTAGGCCTGTATTGATAAGGTGATGGGGGAGCGGAGCAACGAGTGCGTGCAACAGCCCTGGCAGCCCTTGCAGCGACCTACGAAATGTACATCGTATGAGATTACTAGGAGTGACGACCCTAGACAGGATCCGTGTTGGGATTGATACAAGGGAAGTACCTTAGTTTCCCAATCCTGCTGTTTGAATGGATTAATAACAACTTGGTAATCATATCACCATAGCATTGCATGTGCCTGGAAGATGTGGAGCACTCTAGGGAGTGTGGCATGCCGCGGTCGTAAGATGTTGCCGTATGAGGGTGATCGTCGGTGAGGGCATACATCACGTCATATCATAATTGCATTAACAACAGTATTAGGATTGTTTGATTTACTGTGTTACTATTATCGCATGATTGATTTGATAACATGTTAATCTTTGTTCTATTATTCCACTGAGTTAGCTACTCACTCCCACGTTACGGGACGGTGTTCCGGACACCCACCAGACCTTTTTGTGATTGCAGATGATGGCGCGGCCTGTGAGGCAGAGCCGGACTTGATGATGATGAGGAGGATCCCTCCTTTATGCGTGTTCTGATCGACGGGATTACAGGGAGGTTGATTAGATACTTTGACATTTGTCATTTCATATTTTTAGCGCACTCATGTATATTCGTTTCATCTACTTTTGGAGTATACATGTATGTGTATAACCTGGTAACATGTTCACACTCTGGAGACATACAACAGTTTATATATGTTATACATACTATTACAGACTTCCGCTGGTTAATTTAACTGCCTCTGGAGTATGATATGCGGTTCTAGCTTAATCTCACTCATGTTTAATACATTATCACAGACAACATTCAATCATACATATCTATGTTGCATAAATAACATTTTGGAACTCGGGAGTTGGGTTTTTGTTCGACCCCCCGATTTTTGGGATGTTACAGAATATGTATCTGAGGCTCTTGTGGTTGTAAAAGAGCTCGAACTCCTCTCCATAGAGGTAACGTCTCCATAGCTTCAATGCAAAGATGACGGTCGCTAACTCCGGGTCGTGCGTAGGGTAGTGCTCCTCGTGTTTCCTTAACTATTGCAATGCATAGGCAATAACCCTGTCCTTCTACATCAGAGCACAACCCAAACTAATACGAGACACATCGGTGTATATCGTATACTTGACCTTTTACTTTGGCAATACTAGCAAAGGGGAGATGTTAACTTGTACTTTAGTTCCTGAAAAGTTGCTTCTGCCTTCTCATTCTAGGTAAACTTAAGATCCTTCCGAGTCAGCTGAGACAACGGTCTGACTATCTTGGAAAAGTCCCTAATGAATCGACGGTAGTTAAAAGTGCACCTGCTAGTGCCCTGGTTTGTCAATTACCATGTGTGTTGAGTCAGTCGGACTACAGAGCCTCCAATTCAAGTGCCTACCTCAACCGGATGTGTGGAAGCTCTCCATAGGTAAATCATAGCCTCACATCCCATGTCCCAAAACACTAGGTGATTAAAACCCTTAAAAATAACTTAAAACATATAAGGGTTTTTGGGTAAGTGAACTTTTTCAAACATCAGAAAATTTTCTAAGTTTGCTTGCCTTGTCGATTGTATCGATACACATTTCGATATGATCGACCTGCATTGTTGATGTCCTCGACACTTGATCGATACTATTGATAAGAGGACTAAAAGTGTCCAGTAACCGCATACTCATCTGGACGGATTTATCGATATATCGATACACATCGATATCATTGATATTCAAATATCGAGCCCATCGGAAGTGGCTCGATAATATCAACAGGTAGATTTTCAGCGCCCCTATTTTTTTAAGAAAATCACTATGTGCTTCAATATATCGATGTCTTTCCCGATTCAATCTGAATTCAAATCTCGATCATATCGGAAGGCCATCGATCGTATCGATTGTGGGCGTGCATTTCTTCCAGCAAATATTTCAGGTTGTTTTTAACTTTGATCGTGGGCCACTCGAAGAAATTGATATTCTTATGTCGATGCTATCGAAGTCGAGTCGATTGGATCGAGACTGGACATAAACTGTCCAGCGAGCTTATAGGTAAATCTAGATGATTTATCTATCTCATTGACACGACCTCCGATATCATCTATATGCAAATTCTGACGACATCAATTGTTCCCCGATCATATCCTAAAAACCTGAAATATTTCAAGACTTGTCTCTCTCATGCTTCAAATGTCGATAGATCGATCCCAGTATCGATGGAATCGGAGTTCAAAATCCGATGACATCGACACCAGTATCGATCCCATCGACCAGCTGGCAAAGGGTTTCAAAAGCGTATGACATTTGAGTTTGTGTTATCGAGCAGACAGTTGATCCTGCTCGATGATATTGACCCTGCTTGATGATATCGAACTCTGTCATAAATATGACTATTTTATATCCGTTAGAACCTTTTGCCTATATAAAGAGAGACCTGTCCATATTACTGGTAGAGAAAGAAGAGAGTGCTTTTGTGTGTTTTACCTTTAGATCATATACCCAAAGCCCTTTCTCTCACGGGAGTTCATCTTCCAATCCACTCTCATTCATTAGCATTCAATAGAGTGGATTGGGAATGAACTTTCACATTCAAGGATCCTTCAGAAACTATCTTAATAGCATATCATTAAGCTGGGATACCTTGAATGAATAGATGACAGGAATTACTCTATCTTCCTTATAGGAAAATTCTAAGAGAGTGAATTTCTGTCATAACCTTGACCCAACCCAAAGCCAAGTACTGGTACATCTTTTGTGTTGCGGATCAAAGGAGTTGAAGATTCTTCAATAATAAGGAGGAGATCTTCATCATTGTACTGAATGAGACTCATCAACTTATCTGTAAGTATCCAGAGTCCAGAGGACACTTGTGATCATTCCTTTCTAGGATTCAGTTTTGAGTGTTGCTCACCCTTTGAAGTCCTCATAGGAGGCCTCCAGCGGGAGTATATGTAAGGAGTGCGTTGTGTGGACCCTTGCTCTGTGGAGAGCATAAACATTTGGGTGCATTGTGTGGACCCTTGCTCTATGGAGAGCATAAACATCTGGTTAGGAGTGAACCAGTAAAACTCTAGGGTTAGAGGTGAACCGAGTAGAAACCTCTGTGTAAAGGTTGAAGGTGAACCTGATTTAAAACCTTAGGTTTGAGGTGAACCCTGGAAAACCTCTTTAATAAAATTCGGTACACTCAAGGGTTGAGTGTGGCAGTCGGAAGTGGAGTAGACAAGTAGTTGAACCACTATAAAAATGACTGTGTTGCGATTGCTTTGTTTGTGTGATTTGCTTTATTATTTCAATATCTGAATTTCTGAGATCACACCTCACACACATATATAGTCATATCCAGCATGAACTAAGTTCTATATTGCTATCTTTTGAATAGTTTATGATTGGACCCTCTATTAGGCTTGGAAGCCAGTAGAGTTACATTTGAGTAACCCTGATAATTGTCTGTCTAATAGGATTAATGTAATAGCATTTTTAAATACATTATAAAACTTTAAAAAGTCCTATTCACCCCCCTCTACGACATATTGACATATTCCTACTTCAACTCAAATGGTCTTCACCGCTATTTTAGTTTTAACCTACCAGGCCAAGAAAACTCCTCACTTCTATAACCGAACCGGACTGCTCCCAGTCCTGAACTGCTGCCACCTTGGCGAGGTCCATAGCTATCCCTTCTTTGGACACCACATGTCCTAGGAACTTGACCTCTTCCTTCCAGAAGTCACACTTCTTGTACTAGGCAAACAATTGGTTCTTCCTAAGAGTATTAAAGACTGCTCGCAGGTACTCCTCATGATCTGCCCGACTCTTAGAGTATATCAGGATGTCATCTATAAATATGATGATGAATCAGTACAGATACGGTCGAAACACCTAATTCATCAGATCCATGAACATGCCGGTGTATTTGTGAGTCCAAACGACATCATAAGAAACTCGTAGTGCCCAAAACTAGTCTTAAAAGCTGTCTTCTGCACGTCCTCATCCCTGACGTGTAACTGATGATACCTTGACTGTAAGTTAATATTTGATAAATACTGCACCCCTTTCAACTGATCGAACAGATCATTTATCTTGGGTAAAGGTGTAAGCCCCGTATCCTAGACCGTACCATTCCATATGCTTTCCCAGTCGTCCCGGTCAAATTCTGGCAACCTTTGACCCTTAACTGATTTTGTGCGCAACCCTGCGTCACACGCCGTCAACCCGAGTCGACTCAACCCAAGACTTGTACCCTAGCGACCGCGTCGTTGCCACGGTTCGGATGTCATGACTCGTGCGCCGAGGTGATACCCTGGTCAAGAGATGTGGGCCAACGTTCAGTGCAAGGAAAACGCTGCACGTTGCAAAACCTAAGAGAATCTCTATAACATGTTACCTCAATCCATCAATCAATTCCATCAAGGGTCAAGTACATGTCAAGTACACATCGCCTTTCACCCATTCCCAAGAAACCCCTAAAATTAAAAAGTCTCTTACACATCCATGCTTTTTCTTACAAAATCTATCCAAAAGTTAAAAAGTTCTTACACCCATCACTCACCACATCCATCACTCCACCCATCTATCTATCTCTCTCTTTGCAAATCTCTCTCTCATTTTCAAACTCATTCCCAAGCAAGAGAAAGCCTCACACGTCCAAACCTCTTCCCATATCTTCCAAGCTATAAGTGTGGCCCACCTTTCCTACCCTTTCATCTTCCATCTCAACCATCCAAACTCCATCTCTTCTGTTGGGATCGAAGCTAAGGAGTAAAGGAAGCCAAAGGAGCTAGAAGATTGAACGGTGGGTGCTCATTAGGCTAGATTTTTCATGTTTTGATGATGGGCCAAGTGAGGCCTACCAATTGATGGTATGGATCTCACTTTGGACCCTAGGTGTGGCCGATGGCCCGCCTTTATGCTCATGATCATTCCATGATGGGGCCATTCTCCATGGACCCCATCATGATGTTTATTTTTCTTGCATAAAAAGAGGTCATCTAGATCGTCCATTTTGGGTGGAGAAGGGATCTTCATCGTTGATCCTTGTTTTGGTGGGCCCACATGTATTGAGACCTGTTTGATATATGATTTCTTGCAAGGGAGGGCTCATAGTGGCCGAGCCCTCCATCACACGCATCCCACTCTATTTCACTCACTCTCTCTCTCTCTCTCTCTCTCTCTCTCTCCCTCTTTTTGCGATGATATGGTTGTATGGCCCACTTGGACGGACCCCACCTTGTATATGTGTTATATCTACACCATCTACCATTTAGTGGCCCACCTCAATGCATGTGCCATGCCCAAACCGTCCAGCGTCTGGGGACGCTGGACGTGAGTTAAAACACAAATATGAGCTTGGTTCAAGCCTTGGGGGTGGACCACTGGTGTAGGCCCCACCTTGATGTATGTATTCAATCCACGCCGTCCATCTCTTTCCCAAGATTATTTTAGGCATTAAGCCAAAAAATGAAGCTGATCTGAGCATCTGGTGGGCCATAGCATAGGAAACTGTGGTGGTTATCATTGAAAAATCGCCTGTTGTTTTTATTCACCAAAATATATTCAATATTGGACTTGTTAGGCTTGTATTAAGCCATGGGACCCAATGGTTGGGTCGGATTCGGCTGATGTGGGCCCCATGCGTGAAAAACCTTAGAAACACCTATTTTTTTTAAATAAAATAAAATAAGCAAACAAGCAGCATTTGCTGCTGCTACTGGCAAGGACGCGCGCATGTCCTGGTGCGCTGGACGTCCACAGGCAGGGACCCCGACTCCAGCTATGGGCCCCACCATGATGTATATTTGACATCCAACCTGTTCATTGGGTGGGCCCCCTCCAAAGATCAGGCCGATCTGAGTCTTAGATGGCCCAGATCACAGGAAATAGCAGTGATTTAATGTCTTCCATTGAAACCCTTTTCTGAGTCACAGAATTTTTGGATTCAATATGAAATTTGTTTTTAATCTTCGTCCAGGTCCCTGTGACCGTATGGACAGATTGGATGGCATACAAACATTGTGGTGGGCCCCGCGTGGGACCCATAATAATACATGTGTTTCGTTCCCACCGCCCATGGATGGTGGAACCCACTATAGGGTATGTGTTTTATACATGCCGTCCACCCATTCCACAGGGACAGTGGGTCCCACTGCTGTTGACATTAGCAGGGTATGTGGGATCCACCATGATGCACGAGTTACATCCAATCCATCCAACCATCTTAGAAGCTCATTTTTTTGGCATAAGCTAAAGAACGAGTCAGATCTATAGTTCAAGTGGACCCCACTTTGGTATATGTATGGGGCCCATCTTGAGTTATTTGTGACCCATCCATTGGGGCCCACTTTGATATATATAAGGCCCATGTTACAAGGCCCATTTTGATGCATTCTAAGGCCCACGGGTTATGGCCCATTGCAATCTACATAAGGCCCATTGGTGCATCCCATTGATGTGGCCCACTTGATGAATATAAGGCCCATATGATTTGACCCATTTGATGTATTTAAGGCCCAATGGGATTTACCTAAGGTCTATTGCAATGTGTGATCCCAACATGGTTTATGTAATGATGTTTATGATGGTCGTGCCTTGAGAGCAATGTTGGTTTGACGTCCACATTACGGGTATAATGTTAGTTAAATGTCCACATTACGACTCTCCCTAGGGCCCATTGATAGGCCCATACTTGTTGTGTGTAGGCCATCTAGGCCATCTGCGTTGTAAGGATAGTGCATTACTTCATAACATATTTAGTATAGTTCCATGATTCATGATTATACGCATCATATGTATGCTTGATATGAGAAGTGAATGATCACAGCATATGCCTTCGGGCAGATTGTTTAGGGGATCCCAGATAAGCGGTGATGCCCCACATGAGCGCACGATACGCCCAGGATTTTTGCATGACTGGATGGTGTGATCCATGCATTTCGCATTGTGTGACATGGTTATTGTATGCCCTAGCGACATCAGGGCCATAACCTCCACAGGCGTATCATGGTTGGCAGGATTAAATACCGAAAATCTTATTATATATGGGGTGCTATAGATATCCCTAGGTGAAATTCCCTAAACCCTTATGGTACGAAGAGGTTGCTCTAACGTCTAGACTGAGTGGGTACAGGAGCGCCGAGTGCCGATTACCAGGAGGCCGCGCTTTCCATTGTGTCGTGGTCAGTTGGAAGGGGGTGCGGCATTACCCGTCCGAGAGGAGGGGGCAAAGCTAGTCTGATTTTGACTAGCTCAATGAATGGGTCTGCTATCGACGAGTCGAGTTCGATATTGGCAGGCGGATAGTGAGGTCTCTTCCACTCACCTTATTGCACATGATGGAGCGACAATCTGGCTTGGAGTGTACTAGACCCCGGTTATATTCCAGAGTTAACCTGTATTGATATGTGGACTTAGATGAGGATTCGTATGCTTGAGTTGCATCTCACATCACATGGCCTTGGTATGGCTGACGTCATTCATGTCTTGCATCGCATAGCCTTGGTACGGCTAATGGTATTCTTAGATTCAGCAGCATGTTCTGCATTACTCTGATATTGTATAACTGTATTACCACCTTGCGCACACAATTTCACCACCCTCTAAGCTTTCTATAAGCTTATGCATGACCATTATGTGCAGGTGATGTTAGGGCACAGCAGCGCTGAGGCAGGAGTGCTTTGCAGATCACCTTAGAGATTTTGTTCATCATCATTGTATTTCCATTTATGCTCATTGTACTTGCAAAGTTTTTGATCATAGTGGAAATATAATGGAGTTTTTATTTGTTATTTGTGGGTTATGCCTTTGGTTATGCTTATCACGAATCAAACTGATGTTAAAAATTCTCCTCGTATGATCCCAGGATCAGAACCTAGCGAATAGGCGCTGGGAGCTAAGAATGGGGTTCTACGGAGGCTATCGGTGCCAGATTCGGCGATCAAAAATTTTGTGAGCTCGGTTTCTGAGTTTGGGGCATGAAAAAAGGATACTTGTTCTTTTCTATCACTTGGTTTAACCTATGATAATCAATACACAATTGCGGTGATCCATCCTTCTTCTTCACAAACAACACGGGTGCTCCCCAAGGAGATACACTCGGTCGTATGAAACCTGAATCTAACAGGTCATCAATCTGTCTCCTCAATTCCTCCATTTCACATGGAGGCATGCGATACGTGGGTAATGAAATGGGTGTCGCACCAGGCACAAAGTTGATAGTAAAGTCAATCTCGCGCCGAAGAGGTAATCTAGGTGTCGTCTTGAACACTTCCCAGAAGTCCTGGACCACAGGTGTGTTTCCAAGTGTCAGACCGCTATGATCCTTCAATAGGGTAGCATAACAAAGAACTCGAAAGGGGTAACTGACGAGAATGGGAAAAGTGAAGGCTGTGTTTTCGGGCCCGTGTGCCGTCACCAGTCGGGTCTCGCAGTCGATCTCAGCCTTCATTTCCATGAGCCAATCCATGTCGAGGATGACATCGTAATGGTATATCGTGGTGACAATCAGGTCAATGCGTATCATCCTACTCTCTAATTCTATCAAGCAACCCTCACACAACTTACTGGCATCTGTAAAAGTTCTTGTTGCTACGATTACTCTCACCCCAACCATAGGGGTCATATTTAACCCTAAGCGCTTGACCGTAGAACTCGATATCATCGAAATAGTAGATCCAGTGTCCACCAACAAAAATATGGGTGTACCTCGGATGTGGGCAGTGACCTTGAAAGTTAAAGGCACTAACTACTGAATTAGACGCTTCAGGTGCAAGCTCATGTACTCGCGCCTGCTGAGAACGGTTCGATTGCGGTGCCATAGGCCGTTGAGGCGGCCTAAATCGAGTTGCAGGTGGCCTGTAAGAAGGCTGTGTAGGTAGTACAGGACATAAAGGTGGAGCTAAGATAGTTGGTGGCATCTACCGGTTGATTCTCTGAGGAGGCATAAGCTGTTGTCCCTCATCCTGGTGAAGCAGTAAGTGTCGGCATGGCCTGACCTCTTGCAGTAGGTGCACCATATATCTGGTCGCCTCGGCTGTGTCGATGGAGCTGTAAGCCGAGGAGGAGAATCTGCACATGGCTGCTTGTCGAGGAACGGTCTGCTCTGCAAGTCTGGTCGAGGCTTAGGAACCATAGGTACACATGTACGAGATAGCTTATCCTCATCCTGCTCAGCTCGTAGGGACATGCTCACTAGCTTAACGTAGTTATTAATGCTAGCGCAACACATCTTCGAGCTGATCTGGGGTCGCAGACCCTTAGAAAATCACCGCATCTTCATCGGCTCGTTGGCTAGGATCAAAGGAGCATATCTGTCCAGCTCTGTAAACCTATTCTCGTATTCTGCCACCATCATTCCTCCCTTCCGGAGGTGAAGAAACTCTCCCTCCTTGTTACAGTAGGTGAGAGGGAAATACTTCCCGTGAAAGTGCATCTTAAAAGCCTCCCACGACCACACGTAACTAGGAGCAATGGTCCTAAGTACGCTATCCCATCAGAGACTGGCCTCCTTCTCAAACATGTAGGTGACCAACTCTACCTACTTTGCCTCAATGCAGTGCAGCGGCTCAGCATCTTAGAGATGTGGTCAACCCAATACTTGACCTCCTCGGGTCTATGAGTACCTACAAATGTAGGAGGTCAGAAGCGCTGAAATCGCTCAAATAAGCTGTTGACACCCACGTTTCTAGTAGGGTGCACAGGTGGTGCAGGTGGAACCGTGCTCATATTCTGGCAAGGGCCCTTGCGATGGTGGTCCATATCTGCTGCTGCTGCTGCATAAGGAGGATCATTTGCTCCAGCCTATCAGGAGGAGGAGCTTGGTGCATGTGGGGTGTCGATGAGGACACACGGTTCTGCTTGGGAACTAGTGGTGTAACAGGTGTCGACCCATTTGTGGGGCTAGTGGTCGGCTGAGAATTCGGCATAATCTCGTGAGTCGGGCCCAAACTGGAGTCTGTATGACTATCGCTTAGGGGAGGTGCCTTGTCAATCGAGTCACCAAGTGTAAGATGTGCCATACTCCATATAGCCTTAAGTGGCATTCCCTATATACAACATAGAGTACAACCCGTGTAAGATTTAGCATACAACACTTAATTTCTTAAGAATTCTACACATCTCATCAATAAAGGAGCTACATGCATTTCATTTAACCAAAATTGTCACAATACATGACATGTAGTATTACATGGATCATGACAGAAGATGCATGTGTGTTAATCAAAGGAAAGTTTCAAACACTAAAACATGCTAACCACTCTACGATATTACTAAGCTTAGAAAGCCTATAACGTAGAAAATACGAAAGCAAAGAAAACCTAAAGACGACTGCAACATGGGACTAGTCGTCGGAATCTGGTGATCGAGGAGGAGCACCCTTGTCCTGTACATAGCACATGATAACCCTCAAAGTGTGAGACACCTTCTTGAATTTTTATTTCATGAAGGCCCTATTCTTTTAAGTTTGGCCCGGGTCTCAATGACCTCCTGTCGTAGGGCAACCTGACCCTCCTCAAGTTGAGCCAAGCGGGCTTCCAAAGCAGCACGTTCACGGTGGGCTCATGTGTAGCCGGAGGAGAGCCCCCATCAGAGTCTTAGGCCTCCTCTTCTTCCTCTTCCTTCCCTTCGTCTTCCTCACCTTCTTCCTCTTCCTCTATTTCATTCCCATCTCCTTCTTCATCACTTACTTCCTCTTCACTTTCCGTTTCATCCTCACTATCATCGAGGTGGGCTTGATGTTATTGTGGCCCAATACCCATGTTGTTGAGAGCAGTGTCGTAGATGAAATGGATCGACGCAAGCCTTTCTGAGCCAAGTCTGTAGCCAAATTCACGTGCAAGCTTGCATATAAGTTGGCCAAATGGGAGTAAAATGTCTGTCCTAGGAGAGCATGCGGTCTGAACTATCTGTTGCAGTACATACATAGGCAGGCATAGCTTGTCTCCTTGCCCAGCCCTGTATAGGAAGTCTACCATCAAACACGTGCATTCACTGCGATTGCTCCACATAGGATACACATTGTGCGTGAAGATGTGGTGGAGTAGTCGAAAGTTGTGAGTCATCCTGGTCGCTAATAGGCAGTTACCTCGATTTCAGTGGACTAGTCGGCCACAAGGAAATCACGTACGTTAATCTCTTTCACGCACTCCTGAGACTCTTCTCGCTAGCATGAACCTCCTCACGCAGCATCCCCATGACTCGGGCTATCAAGTCCACATTGATAATGGCTTTCCACCTTCCCACGGGGATAGAGAACTGTAGATGCTCCAGTAGTGGCTCTCGTATATGGGTATAGAAGGCTCGGACAGTGCCCTCATTCGCACGAGACTTGCCCTCAAATATGGGAACCCACCCGGCGTCCAACAGGAGATCCATCACCGGATAAAGCGCAAATAATTTCTCGTCCACGTGTGCTTCAAAGAGAACCCTACGACCTTGAAACCTTCCAAGTGCCATATCTGCTAGTAGAGCTCTTTCGAGAGAAAGCTAGGGATCAAGCTCCCGCTTCATCCTTATTTCCTGATCAACGCTTATGCTAGCTTCGACACCTTTCTGCCTCCTTCAACGGGTAGGGCGGCTAGGCCCGACTTCATCTATGGAAGCCCTCTTCTTCCCTATGAGAGAAAGAAGTGTGGAAAAAGAAAATATGGCCGCCACGAGCTCAAAAAGAGCCATGAAAGTGAAATAAAATGGAGGGATAAAATGGGTTGTTGGACATAAAGGAGGGTTTGTGTGATCAAATGGAAAGAAATGAGGGAGATAGGAGATGGGTTTAAGGGATATGATGGAGAATGGGTATGTAGTGATGAAGAAGAAGAGAATATGAGAATGAAGGGGAGATTTGAGAGAAAAATAAAATTTTTGGAAGTTTGGAAAGCTTAGATGGGTGGAAATGAAGGAAAGGAAGCAAACGGGGAGAAATAGGGCATCCCCACATGATTTTGTGTGCCCCACAGGTGTGTACAAGGGTTGGCCCGACAAGCCCGGACTATTCGGACCGCGAGGCCTCGTAGGTGGCGTGATGTCATCGCGGTCCACTGGACCAAGGGCGATGACATCACCTTAGGGGTGATGATATCCCCCCCGGGGTGCCTTATGTGTGCAGGGACCACTTTAGTCCCCCCGATTTGGGCTGTTTGGGCCCCTGAGCCCGTTTGGTGCAGTTTCAGGTTCCATCTCGCATATATTCATGCTTTCAGGGTTATTTGAGTGTGGAATATACCGAACCATCGTCTAAACCCATCGATTGACGGTCTGGAAAAGGATTGGGGCCATCTCGCATGATCGCAGATGCCTACGTGTCCAATTTCAACTGTTAATGGTCAGTTTCGCTTCAACGGTCATATGATCACCGTCGGGCGAAACTTGGGATCCTATGATCATTTCTACATTTTATCGCTCCCTCTTAGATCAAAGTACGTCCGTGTGCATCGTGTTACCATAACCCAGGTCTATTTTAATCCAAATCATGCTCTTATACCAACTTTTAACGCCCTAAAAATCGAGGGTCGAGCAGAAGCCCAACTCCCGAGTTCCAACACATCACTTATGTAACATAGATAATGATGATTAAATGTTGTCTGTATTAGTGTATTAAACATGAGTGAGATTATACCAAATCAACATATCATACTCCAGAGACAGTTAAATTATGCAAGTGAAAGACTGATAAATACATATAAAGCATATTAGTGATTGCAAGTCTCCAAAGTATGAACGTCACCAGGTTAAATAATTACATTTATAATACCAAAATTCACAAAATAATAAAGTGTAATGTCATCTAGTCCATATCCCTGTAGCCCCGGTGGCGCAACTTCAGGTCTACGTAGACCCGCAAGATAGTTGCAGATAGGAGAACTCCTCCTCATCATAATAGAAGGCAGGCTTCGTCTTGTATGCTTCGCCGTCATCTATAGCTACAACAGAGTCTAGTTGGTGTTTTAAAACACCATCCCAGATTTGGAGTGAGTTATCAACTTAGTGGAGTTATAAGGCAAACGTTAACATGCTATCAATTCAATCAAGCAGTAATGATAAGGCAGTATAACAATCATGTCCTAAGTACTCTTGTTAATGCAAGAATGAGATGCGATAATGATGTATGCCCTCACCTGTACTCCTTCTGCGACATCATCTCATGATTGCGCATGCAACACTCCCGTTGTGCTTAACTCCAATGCCAAAGGAACATACAATGCGGTGCATATGCGTGATTAGTCAAGTTTTTAATTAGACTTATTCATGCAGCAGGTTTGGGAAGCTAAGGTACTGCCCTTTGTATTATTTGCCCAAACAATGATCCATCTAGGGTCGTCAATCCTAGCTAGTCGCATACGATGGGTAGTTCCACGTCGCTACGAAGAGGCTTGTCACCTGAGCACAGGCCTAGTTTATACTTGAGGTCAGTATGGAAAGGCTTGTCACCTTAGCGTAGTCTTAGTGTATACTCGAGTTTACTACGAGAGGCTCGTCACCTGATCGTAGACCGACAGCTTGAATACAGTTTTTCATACCACCGTATTCGGCTCACGAGTTTGATTTTTTTAATGGACACTACGGGGAGGCCTGTCACCCTGGCATAGGCCGACAGCTCGACCACGGTGTTCCATACCTTCATGTTCAGCTCATAAGTCTTAGCGGATCATGGTACTAAGCTTAACGGGCTTTTCACTGGTAAGTGGTACCTTAGATTCAATCAGTAGCGTCCATATATGGTGAACATATAATGGGCCAATCGGGTTACTTGACAAGCTCGACTGGTACGAGCGTACGTTGAGTTATTCGACATGGAGTGCGTAAGAATTCCACGTGGCTTAACCACTGTCGACAAGCAGCATATGACTCAAATTCATCGAACGTGTTTGGTGTGGCGAAACAACCTCGACCACTAATTCGGGATCATTACTGATTGCCTGGACTTCGTATTAGTCCTAATCATACTCAACACAATAAGCATTCATGTGTGATACTCAAAACAGCGTGTGACTATCAATTCAACTATAAATCTCATTTGAGCATTTTAATGAACACATAGTGCACATGTTATCATACATAGACATTCATCCATAAATCACTTAGTAGCGAGATAGATTACATGAAGGAAACTGTAGCTATAGATAAGGTAATTAAGAATCCTATCTCAATACCCTCATTAAATACATTTCAACAAGCATTTTCTCATTTAGGCATTATAGCAAACACTTAGACTTCACATATCAACATACATATAATAAAGTAGTTATAACATATATTATGGCAAATCCTTTCACAAAGGATCTGTCAGGCATACAATAATCATGTATCCTCAATCAATAATCATGAAAAGCATAAATTATAATTTCATATTCATTTAAACATTTCAACAAACACATGGAATGCATTAAAATCAACATAGTTCATATATATATGTAATATATGGAAACCATCGCATCTTGGCACATGTAACAACAATCAAGTTAGTTATAAATCATTAACTTATATTGAAAGCCTTGAAAATCATAACTTAAACGTTTCTAGTCCGCACCTTCCATCGGTAGACTCATATCGTACTCAGTTTGAACACTATGTCTTTGTCTACGGCACAACGACTACCTAATCAATGAAATAGGTTAGCTATTTTACCAATTTCTTTATTTAAATCTCTATAACATATTAGGTTAGGATTTCTTATCCAAAAATAGATTTGGATTCACCGGTGTAGCGATATGGGTAGGATGATTTGACACGTGAAGCGGTGGGATCGAATCCCAGCAACGATCTCTCTCTCTCTCTCTCTCTCTCTTCTCCTCACTCTGTCCTTCTCTTTTTCTCTATTCTCTCTCTTAGGGTTTTAGAATTCGTATGGAATGAGAGAGTGGTGGGTTTAAGTCCTTATATAGGCCTAGAACTGGTGTAAATGGCCCCACGGCCATGGTATACTTAGGTTATAGCCAAAGAGTGGTTGTTTCGGTCCAACAGAGCTCATTTGGAGGTCCATTGCCTGCATACAGTCTGAGAAAAGTTCCTTGACATTGGATCTAGGTTAGGTTAAGATTTTTGTCCGATCGGATTTGTGGATCGATCGTGGAGGACCTATTTCAGTTCAATGGCTATCGCCACTCAATTAGGGCCACAAGTGCACTGACATGTGTAGAAATATTTTTCTGATCCGAGGGTGTAGTTGGGTTAGAAACTGACGGTCTGAAACCTTAGATTTGGCTTGCAAGCGAACGGCCCAAATCACTTAAGTTTTAGTTCATTTTTCAAAGATATTCGCGTTTCTCACACAATTTGCTCCGGGCTCAAGTTGTGCATTTTTTGTTACTCTTTGGATTTGATTTTCGAGATAGTTGTCAAGCCCAGTAAGGCGGTCATAACCGTATAGTTTCGCAGTAATCGGACTTTCGACGTGTAGTCCAAGTCCTATAAGGAGTTTCGTGATGCTCCCAAGAGCAACTGGGTTTTGAAATGGATCCTAGGTTTCTAAGTATTGTAGCGTTAGGGATCCTATTAGTTTTGACACTGCAGTTCGTATTGAAAGTGATTCAAGCTAATTCCACAGATGATTTAGTATAACACTTAGTTAATTTTCGTCTAATCCCTAAAGGATTTGGTCCTCAGTGATTTCTGCCTGAGGTGGTACTCGGGTCTTTGTATGAATTGTCCCAAGACGTTACATGTATATAGGAGGATGAGATTGAATGTCGTTACTTTAGTGTACTATGACGAAAGGTGCTTGATTGGCCAGACTTAGTTACGCTAGGAAAGTAACTTGATTGATTCCAAATTACACATCTATGTGGGAAGGATCCTGTGACAGCTACAACAAGTTTCTAGAACTATAAATACGCACTTGAAGACTTATTCGCTTACAATATTGAGTTTTTTTTAATTAAACTTTTGTAAACGATATTCTTTCTTAAAAGTACATATATAAGTGTTGCTTTAAATTGATTTTAGTCGAAGTTTGTGAAAAATAGAGTTTTCAGAATAACTCGATAAGTTGGATAAGTGCGTATGTTGGTCGAGTACTCCAGATAGGGAGTTAACTCCATCCAGTGTGGTCATGTGGACTAGGACAGGTATTGCAAAGCTTGGGTTAATGAGTACTAGTTAGGTGGTCACTTAGTAGTTAAACACTTGTGAGAAGATTACGGTGATCCAGCTAGTCACACGCCTCTGATTCTTTTGATCGCAATATTTGATTTTGATTGTTATTAGGCGAGTTAAATGTATAATTTTTTTTACCTATCCCATAATGTGATTGAGTGAGAGATGTTGGACATAGGCCAGTGGGGCCCACTGGTGGGCAATCACTAGTGGATGGGTCTTATGAGGTAAGGCCTCTTCCGTTAGAAGATGAATTTCAAATTCAAGTTTAAATGAGGATTTAGATGAGGAGATAGGGATAAGACTGGATAATTTCTAGTCTCATCCAAACTCCCCTTCTTTTCCTATAAATAGGAAGAGGCTCTCTCGTAAAAATATACTAAGGAATAACGAGAGTAAAAAGAGAAAAGTGGTATATTGAAATTTGTCCGTTTAGCTTGTCCTTAGAACAATCTAAACCATAGATCATAATCCGAGACCATCTATACCGTAGAATCAGAGGGGTGATTTGACCTATCTGCTCCAGTAGTGGTTAGGTGGACCATTAGATTTGGACCATTCATCTTCGGCTTTTTGGAGGTTCTATATTGTGTAGACTGTTAGATCTTGAGGGCTCACTCTTCCACACAGACTTTCAGTATACACCAAGGTGGGGCCCACCACGCTGTCATAGCAGCATGAACCACCTGAGATTTGCAACTATTTCATTTTTTGGTTCCTTTTGGTCCACACAGTGACTATACAACATAGCCCACCCAAGGTTTGAATCAAGAGGATATTTGTGTTTCCCTTCTACGAAGTCCATATGACCACATCTGGTTCTGATCCATTTGGGGCCCACTTATGGCCATAGTTTGGTGTTTCCTAGTACTCCTATGTGGGACATATATATCCCACCCAACGGGGCCCACAGACAATAGTCACATGGCCCACCATCTTCCTCCAAAAACAGCTGCTTGCAAAATAAAATGCAAAAATAGTTATAACAGAATTTTGCTGGGTTTATTTTGGGGTCTAGTTTTGATCACATGGAGCATGCTTTGGGCAAGGGGCATGACCCTATGGCATCCCTATGTATGGGCTTCAAAACCCTTACAACAAGGCTTGCTAAAGATGTGTGTGCAATTTGTGATACATCACCCAAAATGGGTTCCTGAACTTTCTACACTACATTTTCCGTTGAACTGTTTGTTGGCCCCATTTTGGAGATCAAATACAAAGCCTGTGGGACTCTTTTTAGGTGAGGTAAAAGATCATCCTTACTATGATATGTGGGTACTACAAGTTTCAAGTGGTGGAATCCACTAAGGTTGCGCGTGGGACCCACACTACGTTGCCCAAAATGGGTCTGACACAAGTCTGTACATGGTTATCCTACTAAACTATTGCTGGCCCCATTTTAGTGTTTAGTTGTAGATCGTGCAACAAGCATATGTTGGGCCTACCATATGCGACCAAACTCGGCCAAAATATAAGAAAAACAGTAATACAGACATGCAATTTTAGTGTTGTCCCCATTTTGGGCATTGATTTCAGACCGGGGCCTGCGTTTGGCGCGGGGACATGATCCCCGGGTTGCATCATGTATTATCCTAAAAATCTCTAAGCTGGAGACCTTTGAAGAATTGTGTAAACATTATGGTACAATGCTCAGTATAGGTAGCTATAGAAACTGTACTCTTTTTCTTGCACAATTGTGTTTAGAAATAGGTCAGGCTCATTTTTTGGTCTGATTTGTGATCACGTGGAGCCCATATTTGGCAAGGGGATACCACGCCCTGATAATTTTATATATGGACTTCAAAACCCCTAACGTGGGACCCACTCAATAAATATACACGAATTACAGTACAAGGCCCAATATGGGCAACTGAAGTTTATGCACATCTGGACAATTTTAGGAGATGATTCCCGATCACATAGGGCCCATTTGGGCCAAGTTAAAAGACCATTTCTTTAACCATACATATAAGTTAAAAATTCCAAGTGGTGACCCCTACATACTCGTACGTGGGGCCCACCACGGATTCTCAAAGTTGGCCTAAAATAAAATATCAGACTTAGTTTCAAAATTGGGGTCTATACTAACTTGGGGCCCGTTTCCAATGAATTGGTGGGACATCCCAACCCTCTGATATGTGGACTAAGTATTTCCCATGGTGGGACCCTTAGCTACGAAGCATGGGGCCCACCATGAGGTGTAAAAAGGGCTACTTATAACACAGTCTGGTACTCACAAAATTTTTAGAAAAACTGAAAAAACAGAGGAATGAAAGGGAGAAAATATGATCCACCTCTTAGAATTCCAGAATGATAGTTGAGCTTGGAGGGCCTTTGGATGGTCCTGGGTTGATGATGGGGTGGTCCACTTCCTCTAGGCTTGATGGTGGGCCACACCTTGGGCCTACTCCTCTCTCTCTCTCCCCCTAAATTTTCTGAAATTGGCTAAGTGTTGTAAGGGAATAGATGCTAGAAAAAGGGTAATATTATGTGACATGTGCCATTTTGTGCAAATGCCATTAGTGTAAAGTGATGTGAATCGGTGAGGCGGCTTGGATAGTGTAAAGTCTGTGTGAAATTTTACAAATTTCTATTGGTGCTTGGGGTGTTGAGGTGGATTGATGATGTGGGAGAGCTTAGCACATGTATTGCCAGGTTGGATAGTGCCATGACATGCATTGGCCATTAAAAAGGTTGATGGTGAGATGGCATGTGATGTGGATGAAAGTGGGCTGTGATTGGTGGAAGATGGTGACATGGTCATTCCAAGGCCATGCATTGGTTGCATGTGAGATGAGGTGACAAAAAGCATGAGCCACCTTCCATGGTGTATTATGATGATAGTTAGAGAAGAGAGATTCTCTTGTCTTTTAGTTTGTGTTGGAGCCTTATTTTGTCTTGTAGCTATTGTCTTTAGGCTATGCACTTAAAGGGCCTTAAATCTTGGGCTTGGGCTTTGGCCTTTTGGGCCTAAGCCCACTAGGATTACTTGTTGAACAAAGTACGTGATTTGGGCCATAGATTCAACGAGCCGTATCTCACTAATGGAGCGTCGGATTGACGCACAGGTGGCACATCCGTGCTCATGGCAATAGTGTGTGATCAACAATCCCAAGTGTAGGATTGCTATGTAGTAATAACTTGGTGAGATTGAGATCATTCCACCTGGACTTGTGGTTAAGAATACAACTAGAACTAAATGGATTGTATGGGTTTTTAATCCAATGAATTTAAAAAAGGTTTAACCAATAATTAATAAGCACTAAGGATATAGGAATCCCCACTTAACAAAATTTCAAACTAATTCATCTTCCTCATGTATATAACTCAACTAGAACTAGATTTAAATATGTTCTAATTGGAAGATGATTCTGTCAATCCAATCACAAACATCCAACAAGATATATGAATCGAGATAGATTGATATATCATGAAGATCCAAGCAATCGATCATAGGGAATTAAAATCATCTATTGTAACCGAAGTTAACAATAGATTAATCAATTTTACAGATTCATTCCTTCTCTAATTTAGGAATTCAATCAAAACTATCATAATTCAACATTAAAAAAATAAATAAATTGAATTAAAAACTAATTAAATAAAAGAATTCAACTAAATGTTCATCCATTAGCCTTATTTAAGAGATTAGCCCAGCATTGCTAATTTCTTTTAAAAAATGAAGAAAAATAAACTAGGAAGGAAGGATTGGGGAAGAAGAACGACATCGGAACAGCTTCATCTTCACTTGGTATCTCTGCCAAGCCCTAATTTGTAGTTAGAAAAGCCTAAAAACATTTTTTCATATAGGAAATTTCTGCTTCGACTTTGAATTTACATGGTTGCGTGCACCGTCGATCGATCAACCAAACATAACAAAAAAGTCCATCGACTAGAATTCAAAAATCCGTTAACTGTCGATCGATCAAGCCCTGGACACGATCTATTGAACATGGTAAAAAGTGTCTAACAATTTTTGACAAAAATCCGAATTAATTTTGTTGATGCTATTTTTCGCTCGCCTCTCCTGTGACCCTGGGATCTGCACACGTAAGAAGGAAAAGATGGCCTTGGTCTTGCCAGGGGACCCTCTGATGCTAAAGTCAGAATTTAGGTCTCTTTTGAAAGGTTTTTAGGGTGAGGGTTTTTGCATACCTTTTACCATGAATGTTCTTGTATTTATCAGCTATCGTACCTCATAAGGTTTTCATGAATCCAGTAGATTACATAATTAGAATAGATTTCAATCTCTTGGGATCCGTAATCCTTGATACTCCCTGATTCTCAGAGATTATGTTCTTATCTCTTGAAGATCTTGGGCAATCCAGAGTTTTACTAAGTAACTCCCGGATATGGAGCGATATAGCTCGGCCAATGCTTATCTTCCTAACATTGTCGTGCTGAGACAAACTCTACAGCTGATTCTCCGCCTACTCTATTGGCCAACTCAATCCTTGAGTCGAACTAAAGTTTGGGCGGCTCTAAGACCGACCAATCTTACTCTGTCGGCTTAGGCTTTCCTCTGTGAGGCTTTGATTGGGCCTTGAGGTGCGCTTCCTCCCTTAGAGGTTTTTGCTTTATGGCTCTGGGCGCTCAGGCTACGGCCAGGTCAGGGGCATCACGCTCTGAGCTACGTCTCTCCATCCAGCGTTCATGGACTTTGGGCTTTATTCAAACTCAGCATCCAACGAGTCTGAGCCATTGCTTCACTATTCTTCCGATCCTCTTGCCGACTCAAGGACTTGTTATATTTTTTTCGAATTTGAGTCGGATTGTATTAGAACTGAGTAATGATGAAGCATTTATTGAGTGTAAGGCAGTTTATGCAACTTTCGAGAAACATCGCTTTGTTTGACCATGTGTCGACTCGTTTATTGAGACCGCATGAGCAGAGTGGCCATTACTGCAGTGCCAGGGCATATGAGGGTCGAACACGTGGCTGCATATTCAGTGGCAGCGCTTAGGGAGCTGCAACGTGTAAGATCGAGGCACTCAAGAAGGCATCACTTTGGCTCCTTATTTGATGTTGGAGCCACGCGTCTGCTCTTATAAAAGGGGGTTAGTAGTGAATTTTTGCCAGCTCGCGCCTTCCTCCTTTTGATTTTTTCCCGCGCCTTCATCTCCTCTGTCCTTTCACCATTTTCAGCCCTGAATTCCTTTGCGCTTTCTCCTGCTTCGACACTATTGGATTCCTCCTGGTGAGCTCCTTCTTCATCCCTCTTTCTTCTTTTTACTAATGTCATGCCCTACAATCCCTAGGGAGGGAGAATACAATGGTGGGGGTGAAGCGAGCAGCTTCTGGTCGGCTTCGAAATCACCCTCACTGTTGGCGGAGGTTGCTGGAGAGGCGGACCTCCTATTTCAACATCCACAGAGGGTTATAGACCCTCCGGCAGAGAGGCCGGTGGCATCAGTGAAGGCATTGGGGTCGCTCCCTGGCCGTATGGCCGTTCGGGACTCCTTCGACCGCCATGATTCTGAGGTGGGCGGAGAAGAGGAGATTGAACCGAGGAATGGGTTAAAGGACCCGTACCTTCAGTGATGACGATAGAGGAGCTGTCAAAGATTCAGTCTGGATATCACGTTCCGGACTCAGTCATTTTGACTCTTCCTCGGCCTAGAGAGCTGCTTGACTAAACCCTACCTAGAGCAGTCACGATTTTTCTTATTGCGTTGCAATGCGGTCTTTGGTTGCTGCTTCAAAAGATTGCTCGAGAATTGCTAAGCAGTTTGGGGATAGCCCTAGGACGAATTGTACCAAATAGGTGGAGGGACTTGTCCGGCTGTGTGGTGCTCTGGGCCGAGACACAATAGCCCGAGCTAAGTGTGAATGAGTTTCTCCATTTATACCAAGTGCGGGCTCACATCCAGCATCCTGGCTGGTTCTTTTTCTGCTCCTGGTGGAACACCGGTGGGCCCTTAATAACTGACTCCCCTTCCTCAAATAAGCATTAGAGAGATAGGTGGATTTAGACCCTCGGTAGATGGGATTCGGCCGAAGTTGGACCTATCCAGCCCTTTGTTCCTCGGACTTTTTATGCAGCAATAGGTAGAGTTGATGCGGTGTACTGTCCCTTTTTTCTTTTTAATTCGCTTTTACCGAGAAAGTAACTTCTCTGCTTTTCAGTGATACCGAGGCAACCTCTGAACCTTGACTCAGAGTCTCCGAGCTCTTGATCTGGAGAGGAGATTCTCTAGGCGGCTTCTTTAGCCGGAACTTCTTTTTGAGTGGGGCTTCGACTCCGCGGTGATTAGTAAGGAAGTTTCCTTATGCTCTTTTTTTTTTTGTCTGAATGTGTTAACGTTCATCTTTCTCTTAGTGCAAACATGTCTGAGGCTCGGCCTTCTCTTTGTCTGCCATCTCAAATCCGACCTCCGCCCTGCTATAGCTCTCAGGCCTCGAAGAGACATAGGGCGGTCTCAAAGGGCCCGGCAAGGACTGATCCCCCTGCTCCCTCGACTGTTATCGAGGTTGATGAAAGTGCGGAGGTGACTGAAATGGCTGCCCCAAAGATAGGGGCCACTTAAGTGATGACGACGCCTTCTGAGGTGCCTCGGGAGGCTCTCAAGTCTGAGCTGACTAAGGCCCCCACTGCTCCGAGGGCCGAGGATAGGGAGCCATAGAGGACGAGAGCAGCTGAGGAAGAGAGGATAACCTTTCGCCAGAAGGTTGAAGAGATCCTTCCTTGGGCGAGTCAGCAGATATTCGTGGGGGAGTTCTTTGGTCTTCTGGAGTTAACTTCCATGGACAACACACTTGGCAGGATCGGGATGCTGTTGCTCGAGGTAGTGTCACTATCCCCTGTGGTTACTTTATTTTAGGATTCTCCCATTCTAAAGAGTTTTATTCTCTTCTTTTTTTCTTTTATGTGCAATTCGCCCCTTGCCTGTTTGTAAAACCCGTAGTCTAGACCGTACCGTTGTATAGGCTACCGCGGTCCTTTCGGTCGAGTTTCGAAAACCTTCGACCTGTATTCGACATTTATGCCTGAACCTAAGCTGAGTCCCGCATATCAGAGTTGACTCGACTCGAAACCTGTATCATAGCGACTGTGCTGTAGCCGCGGTTCTAGCGTCGCGACTCGCGCACCAACCCGATAACCAGGGTAGGAGATGTAGGCCCGCATTCAATTCGAAGAAAACACCGCGCGTTGCTAATTACGAGGAAATCTCTACGAGATGTCCCATCAATCAAGTACACATCACACATCAAGTACAACTAACCCATGCCATGCCCATACCTCTCTCTTACACAAGCAACCGAAAGTCAACTTTCACATCACTTCCATCACTCCACCCAACCACCACATCACCCATCACTTCTCTCAACCATCACATCTCTCTCTCTTTCTCAAAATCAAAATCCCAAGCAACCCATAAGCCTCACATGTCCACAATTTTTCCAAGGACAGAAAAAGAGAAGTGAGTTGTGTGGCCCACTTTCCATCCCAAAAATCTACTATCCAAGCCATTCATCTCCCATCTCAACCGTTGATCCGTCATCTACCACCGTTAAAAGTCAAACAAAGGAGCTAAGGAGGCTAAGGGAGCAAGGTGAAGGCCAAGAGGTGGGTGATCCACTGTTAATTCATGTTTTTAGGGCCACTTGTTATGGGACCCAAATTGATGTATACAATGTAGTGAGGGGCCCATAGTGGCGGGGTCCCTCTATCTCACCGTATATCTCTCTCTACCTCCCTCTTTTCTCTCCCTTGAATGTAGTGGGCCCCACCAAATTGTGCTAAATCAACTCCATCTATCAAATGGGTGGCCCATCACATTTTAGGTGAGATGACCTAAATTGTATGGTATATTGTATATATATATATATATATATATATATATATATATATATATATATATATATATATATATATATATATATATATATATATATATATATATATATATATATATGTGTGTGTGTGTATGTATATATATATATATATGTATGTATATATATATGTGTATGTATATATATATATGTATGTATATTTACATATATACATATACGTATGTATATTTACATATATATATATATACGTATGTATACACGTATACATACATCAGGTGGGCCATGACCCTGTGGGACCCAAAGTATTGTATCTGTTTTAGCACGCCGTCCAGCGTCTTTGGACGCTGGATTGGCAGCGTTAACACACTGCACGGTTTAAAAAAAGAAAAGAAAAAAGAAAAAGTATTCTTTTAGAGTAGGCCACTCATGCAAGCCCCACCTTGATGTTTATACATGATCCAAGCCGTCCATCCCAACCCTTGCATCATTTTAAGCGTTGAACAGAAGAATGAGATCAATCCAATTATCTAGCGGGTCGTGGTATTAAGAATGCTAGTATTTTCTGTTAAAACTTGGATAAATGATTGCTGGGGTCCACAAGAAGCTTGGACCCACCTGAAACTTGGTTTGAACGCCTAATTTTGTGGGACACATATAATGGACGGGGTAGATCTAGTTAATGTGGGTCCCACCTAGGATAAAAAAAATAATTTACATTGGCATGCCTTGGCTGCCATAACGTCCAGAGACGTCCAACGTTAAAAAGGAGGGCCCCATTGGCCCCACTTGTAGACTCTACCATGATGTATGTTTTACATCCATACCATTCATTTAATAGGTCCCCTTGAATGATGCGTTGACTCCAAAAATCAGCCACAAACTGAACTCAGGTGGGCCATACTATCCAAATCATGTGAAGACATGCCTAAATCATATAAAAACACTTGGTGGGGCCTACCTGAATTTTGAATGTGACTGAAACTTGGTCTGAACTCTTAAACAGGTGGGACACACGTAATGGGCGGGCTGGATTTGTGAAACACATTTCGGTGGGCCCCACACCCACCCCAGATCCAAGTGACCTTATTAATAGGTTGGCTGACAAATAAACAACATGGTGGGCCCTGGTTCTTGTAACCTTGAACAGATTGGATGTAAATAAACGTTATGGTGGGCCCTAGTCCTTGTGACGTTTGGATAGATTGGATGTAAATAAGCGTTATAGTGGGCCCTTGGTTCATGTGACCATATCAATAGGTCACCTGAAAAATAGGCATTTTGGTGCGCCCCCCCTATTCAAGTGACCTTTTCAACAGATTAGATAGGAAAATAAACATTATGGCGTGCCTTACATGTGGCCCACATGGATGCATATGAACCCATGTTTAGGCCCACTTTGTTATATATGGGCCCATGTGTGTAGGCCTATTTGATGTATTTGTGGCCCAATGTTGAGGCCCACTTTGTTATATATGGGCCCATATGTATAGGCCCATTAGATGTATTTGTGGACCATTGTTGAGGCCCACTTTGATATATAAGGCCTATGTGATTAGGTCCATTTGATACACATAAAGTTTATATGATTGGGCTCATTTTAATTCATTCTAAGGCCCATGGGTGATGGCCCATTGCAAAGTACCTAAGGCCCATTGGTGAGGCCCATTGAGGTGGCCCACTTGATGAATATAAGGCCCATGAGATACGGCCCATTTGATGTATTTAAGACCCAATGGGATGTACCTAAGGCACATTGCAATGTGTGATTCTGCCATGATTTATTTAATGATATTTAAGGCGAACCGAGCCTTGGGAGCAATGATGGTTAGATGCCCACATTGTCAGGATGATGTCGGTTAAATGTCCGCATTGTCGCTCTCCCTGAGGCCCACTGATAAGCCCATACTTGTAGTAAGTAGGCCGTCTAGGCCCATCTCGGTTATACACAGAACCCATCTCTATATACATGTTTAGTATAGATCCATGATTCATTATCATATGCATCATATGTATGAATGATATGAGAAGTGATTGATCATAGCATATGCCTTCGGGTGAACTGTTTATGGGCTCCCTAATAGGCAGATTTGCCCTACATGAGCGCATGGTATACGTAGGACTGTTGCATGACTGGTAGTGTGATTCATACACTTGCATTGTGTGATTGTAGTTACTGTATGCCCTAGCTACATTAGAGCAATAGCCTCCACAGATACATCGTAGATGACTGGATTGGATACCGAAAATGTTTGGTTCTAGCATACGGGCGCCATAGATGTCCCTGGGTGAAAATTTCTAAACCCGATGATACCATAAATGACTTCAACGTCGAGACCGAGTGAATACAAGAGCACGTGAGGGCCGTATACCAGTAGGCCGCGTCTCCCACTGTGTCGTGGTCGGTTGGAACGGGGTGTGACCTTACCCGCCTGAGTGAGGGGGTAACTTCCAGGTTGAGTTTGACTAGCTTGAGGAATTAGTCCGCTATCGATGAGCCGGGCCCAATATTAGCAGGCGGATAGTAAGGTCTCTTCCACTCTCCCAGTTGTGCGTTCGGATAGGGGCAGCAAGCTGGCTAGAGTGTACTAGACCCCAGTAATTATCCAGAATGAGATCTGTACTGGTATTGATGAGTTGTATGTGGATTTGGCATGCTTGAGCCGCATCTCGCATCGCATGGTCTTAATATGGCCGATAACATTCATATCTTGTATCGCATAGCCTTGGTACGGCTGCTTGCATTCATGTACTCATCAGCATGTTTTCGCCTTACTCTGACCTTGCATTCTGAGCACGCTTATATTGCGCACACACTTACACCACCCTCTAAGCTTTATATAAGCTTATGCACGATTGATGCGTGCAGGTGACGCCAGGAAAAAGCCTTAGGAGCGTGCAACCGAGCTTCTGGAGTTTTTGTTATTAGCATTATCTTGTATTTTCCTTTATACACCTTGTACTCAAAGTTTTTGATTATAGTGAATTTTATTATGGTGTTCTTGTGGTTATTGTTCGTGGGTTATGCTTATGGTTATGCTCATTACGAATTAAATTGAAGAATTAGAAATCCCCTTTGTAGGATCCCAGGATCGAAACCTCGTATATGAGTGCCGGGAGCCAAGAATGGGGTACTACGGAGGCTCTTGGCGCCGGATTCGGCGATCAAGAATTTTTATGAGCCCAATTTCTGAGTTCGGGGCATGAAACTGTTGAAGGCCCATACCAAAGTATCCACCCTGGTCAAGCGTGCTGTGGAGGCGGAGGCTAGGCTATCAGATGCTGAGACTCAGCGGTCGGAAGCGGAGTCTCGGCTGTCGTTTGCTGAGTCTTGGGATCTCTTTGTGGAGGGCCAGCTCGAGGAGATAAAGGCTGCTCTTGTGTCGGCCATGATAGAAAGAGACACGTGACCTCATGATTGGAAGAGGCCAGGCTAGCCTTTGAATAGGCAGCCACAGAGCAGGTCGTGGCTTAGAGAAAGCTTCAGGAGCTCGTGAAGGGGATTAAGGCCGCCCTTGTGACTACGAGAGAGGAGGCAGTGGAAGAGTTCCTTTCATCTTCAGCATTTGAGGAGGAGCGGAGCCTTATTTACCAAGAGGGTTACGCTAAGTGCGTTGACGTGATGAAGGAAACTTTTCCCCAGCTAGATCTGTCTGGTTTTGATAATGGCGAGTCGCGGTCTTGTGGTGAGGCAGCAGCTGACCCTGAGGCATACACTTATGACGTCGCTGCTACTGCTCCTGATGCAGCTCCATGAGCATCTCCTGGGTTAGCTCCTGGTGCATCAGGCGAAGCTAAGCCTTGAAGTCAGGTAAATAATTCCTTTCTGTTCCCCACATCTGCTTTAAGCACTTCAAGCACACTGAGCTTCGAGGCCGAGCATGTCAACAACGTCGAGCATCATCTTTTATCAATATCAGAGTGTTGAACATTTATTGTTGTATTATTCCGGCTCAATTGTAATCAATGATCTAACCAATGTAACACTTTACTAATATATGTTTTTTGCTTATTCAGCATTCTACACATTTTTCTCTCCTCTTTTTTTTTTACAAGTGTTTAATCGACCGAGCTAAGTAGCCGAGTTAAGGATAGTATATCTTGAGATGCTCAACATTTCATGGGTGAGACAAGAGCTGCCCTGTTAGGTCTTCTAGTCGATAAGTACCTGGTCGGATAGCATTAACAATTACATAAGGGTCTTCCCAATTGGGGCCCAGCGTTCTTGCTCCACTTTCCTTGGTGTTCTGAAACGTTCTTTAGTGGACTAGGTTGTAAGACCGAGACACCAATCATTGAGAGGTGGTTGTTAGAAGCTGTGCCAATTCTCTAATTTCGTCCACAAGGTTGAGGTTGAGAGTTAACAGTTCTTCATTATTTTGCTTGTCGAACGAACTTACTTGGGCCATCGGTAGGCAGACTTCCATAGGAATGACTGCTTCCAAGCCATAGGCTAGTGAAAAGGGGGTTTCACCTATTGCAGTTTGGGTTATAGTTCGGTATGCCCAAAGGACTTTAGGAAGTTCTTCAGCCCATGCCCTTTAGCTCGGTCTAGTTTAGTCCGTAGGTATTGTTTGATAACCTTATTAACTACTTCAACTTGATCGTTTTCCTACAGTTGACACGGGGACAAGTAAACATTCCTGATTCCTAGATTTTGGAACATTTCCTGATACTACTAGTTGTCAAACTACTTTTCGTTGTCAGAGACAGTAGTCCGAGGTATCCCGAATCGGCAGATAATGTTTTTCCAAAAAAAATCTATAATCTTATGCTCGGTTATCTTGGCTAAGGGCTCGAGCTCGGCCCACTTGGTGAAATAATCGACAGCAACGACGACAAACTTAATTTGCCCTTTCCCTAGAAGGAATGACCCGATGATGTCAATTTCCCAATGGACGAAAGGCCAAGGCCCGACCATTGGTGTTAATTCTTCAAGTGGCTGTCAAGGGATGGCAGTGAATCTCTGGAATTTATCGTAACCTTGAACAAGCTTCCAAACATCTTATTGAATGGTCGGCCAGTAATATCCTTGCTGAATGACTTTGTGAGCCAAGGATTGGCTGCGTGAGTGATTGTCGCAAATGCCTTCATGAATTTCACGCGGAACATAGTTGGCCTCACTTGGTTTTAGGCATCGCAGGAGGGGTGCATAATATCCTTTCTTGTATAGTATGTTGCCAAACATGGTATAACGAGCAGCGCGATTCTTCAGTCGTCGAGCCTCGGCTCGGTCTTCAGGAAGTTCGTCGGCCTCAAGATATCGAATGATTGTGTCAACCCAGGATGGTTTAGAATCAATGGAGAGCAAGGTGGAAGATTCAGTTTCCCCAACGCTTGGCTTGGTCATGAATTTAATAGGAACAGATCTAGGGATATCATCCTTGTTAGCTGAGGTAAGCTTTGCTAGAAGGTCGGCTTTGACATTCTCGGCCCTTGGGATCCAAGTGACAGAGCATTGGTGAAACCCAGTGATCATCTCTCTAGCCTTTGCAAGATAAGCTTTCAGTCTTTCCTTCCTGGATTGATATATGTCGACTATCTAATTGACAACTAGCTGGGAGTCGCTATCCACGTTCAGGTGAGTGGCCCCTAAACTGGACGCTAGTCAGAGCCCTAAGAGAAGAGGTTCATATTCGGTTATGTTGTTTGAAGCCTGGAATCCAAGTCTCAAGGCATACTGAATGGATGTATGATTAGGAGTTTTTAGGACTACCCCTGCCCCGCTGTCCTTGGAGTTGGATGAGCCATCAACATAGAGAGACCAAAAGGGTGGGCTGGGAGGGGCGAGATCGGACAGCTCTGCTGAGTCATCGGTAAGAATTTTGGGTTGCACTGTGACTTCAACTATACAATCTTCCACAGTTTGTAATGAATGTCGAATTCACTTAACTCGAATGTCCATTTTGTGAGTCACCTAGAAGACTCTGGTCTCTGTAGTATTTGACATAAGGGTTAATCGGTCATGACGATGATCGAGTGAGCCTGGAAATACGGTCACAAGCGTCGAGATGAAATGACCAGTGCTAAGGCCACTTTTTCCAAAGTCGGATACCTTGTCTCCGCTGGAACGAGAGCCTTGCTGATGTAGTGGACGGGGATTTGTTTGCTTTCATGCTCTTGAATCAAGGCCGAACTTATCGCTGCATCAGATACTACTAGGTAGATCAGCAATGGCTCGCCTGGTTCGGGCTTAGAAAGTAGCGGTGGTGACCCCATATATTCTTTGATCTGTTGGAAGGCACCTTCACACTCCTTTGTCCAGTCGACAATTTACCGACCCTTCAACTGTTTGAAGAAGGGAAGACACCTGTCAGTAGCTCGGGACATGAAGCAGTTTAAGGCTGCCACTCTTCCAGTCAGCCCCTGAACATCTTTGATCGTCTTAGGGGACTCCATGTCGAGTAGAGTTTTAATCTTTTCATGATTAGCTTCAATTCCTCTTTGGCTGACTACGAATCCAAGGAATTTACCCGAGCCCACGCTGAATGCACATTTGCTCAGGTTAAGCTTCATCTTATACTTTCACAAGATGAGGAACATTTCCTCTAAATCGGTTATGTGGTCGGCCGTTTTAATGCTTTGACGAGCATATTGTCAATGTAGACCTTCATTGTTCGTCCTATGAGTTGAGCGAACATTTTATTGACCAGTCTTTGATAGGTTGCTCCAGCATTTTTTAACCCAAATGGCATTACTCGTTACTCGGTAACAATAAAGACCTTTGTTAGTGACAAAGGTGGTTTTTGATTTATCAGAATGATGCATTACAATTTGTTATATCCTGAATAAGCATCCATGAAACTAAGTAATTCATGTCCCGCAGTACTATCAACCAATTGATCAATCCGAGGAAGGAAAAAACTATCTTTATGGAAGACTTTATTTAGGTTAGTATAGTCTATACAGACTCACCACTTCCCATTAGCCTTTTTTACCAACACAATGTTGGTTATCGATTCAGGGTAGTATACCTCTTTAAGGATGTTGGATCGGAGCAGTTTTCCAACCTCTTCCTTGATTATGGCGTATCTCTCGGGGCGAGAGTGTGTCGTTTCTGGCGGTTCGGCTTATAATTCGAGTCGATATTAAGTTGGTAAGTCATGACTGAAGGGTCAATACCCAGCATGTCTTCATGGGTCCACGTGACAGCTTCTCTTTCAATGGTGTAACCAGGGATGATCCAATTCGGATAGTCTTCGAAAGCTTCGATTCATCTAAAGGCACTTAGACGAGTTCTTCCACGGGCTAACCGCATCCAAAAGATTCATCACGCGGATCCAGGGTTTCAATCGTCGTGACCTCCGTAGGTGCTCACAGGGAAGTAGCATAACATCGTTGAGCGTTGTGCTGGTCTCCTTTTACCACCCTAATTCTATTCTTAGTTAGAAATTTCATGGACAGGTAATGAGTTGAGATAACGGCTCGGAGGAGGCAAAGGGAGGGTCGACCAAGGAGAGCGTTATAAACTAAAGGCTGATCAACTATTAAGAAGTCGATCAGGGTAGTGGCTTGACTTGGCACCTCCCTAGTAGTGAGCGGGAGGCTAATCACTCCCTCGGGAAGAATCTGTCCGCCAGAGAATTCAATCAATGGAGTCGTCACAAGTTTTAGAGCAGATCGCTCAACACCCATCTTGTCGAATGCTTGTGTAAACAATACGTCCGCAAATGAACCTGTGTCGATAAGAACTCGGAAGACTTGACGATTCGCGATAGTAACAGTGACGACCAAAGCGTCATCTTGCGGGTGACGAATGCCCTTCGCATCTTCTTCGGTGAATGCTATAGTATACTTTTCAAACTTTCTTTCCTTTGGAGGTCAAGCCAGAACCATGATTTTGGACTCAGGTCGATCAATATTCCTCTCATGCTTTTTCCAAGAATCTTTTGAATCGCCTCCCCCCAAATGGCCGCCAATAATAGTCTGGATATCTTCAGTGGGTCGATTGTCGCTTAGGTGTTCTTCCGTGGTTCTGGCTCTTAGATCAACATGCTCACTGAGATGGCCCTCTCAGATGAGCCTTTCAATCTCCAGCTTCAGATTGTAACAGTCACTGGTGTTATGCCCATGATCACGATGGAAATGGCAGTATTTTTCTTTATTCCATCGGTTCGGGTTGCTTCGAAGTTTGTTTGGCCAGTTGACGAATCCTTCACCTTTGATCTCCATTAGTGCTTGCTCTTGTGGCGTATTGAGTGAAGTGTATGTCAAAAATTTATGATCAGGCCATTTTCCCGACCTACGTTCGTCGCGAGACCAATCATCTTTTCTCTTTTTACCACCAGCTGAGTCAACTTCTTTTTTAGCTGGCTCTTTAGCTAGGGTTTTTGCGTTTTGGGCGGCCTCGCGCAGGATTCAGGTTTTCTCAGCGTCTGCATATTTATCTAACCAAGCTATGAATTTGGCCAACTAGCGGGTGGGTTCTTATCGAGAGATGTAAGAAACGGCTTGTCTCAAAAACCTTGCATAATCAAATTGAGAGTTGTCTCGTCCGAGTGCTTATAAACATAGAGTGACTCAAAATTGAAGAACTTGACATAGTCCTTCAGTAATTGTCTATTTTTCTGGATTATATTGTTCAGGTGCGCAGATGACTTCAATTTCTTCTTCCCACTAGTGAAATTGGCAAGGAAAGCATCGCTGAGTTCAGTAAATGAACTAATCGACTTTAGTTTCAACTATTTGAACCAAAAATGATCTACGTTGGCCAATGTGAGAGAAAAGGCCCGACACATCATGGCTTCCGAGGCACCATGCAGTTCCATGTAAGTTCGGAAGGACTCAACGTGCTTGGTTGGATCGATTTTATCAATGAAGGGAGTAATCTGGGGTAGACGGAATTGCTCCGGCAATCGAGCTTGCATAATTTCCTCTGTAAATGGGGATGTCTTTACCTCGAGTCTCGTCTGACCCAGGTTTTGGTTTTGCCTCATATCAGCGATTTCCTCTTGCATTTCCCTCTTAAAATCCCGAAGGTCAGCTTTCCAGGGTTCACCCCTCTCAGCCGTGCCCTCAACCGGAGGCCTACTGCGCCTTCTCCGTTCTATTCTGTGCCGAAGATCGATGGCAGGCAGTGGAGCAGTCACGGAATGAGCGGGTGCAAGCTTGCCTGGAACCTGGTGCTGACTTTACCGCTGAGGGATGGATCGCAGAGCAACAAGCCGAGGCACAGCGAAATGCTGTGGAGCATTTGTCCGATCACCATGATGCTGAGGCAGAGCTTGCTAGGGATGGATCTGTTCCAACATTTACTTCATGAAGTTTATATCGGTCATGAGTTCCTAGACCTCCCTATCTAATCGCCCCTTGCCCCAGTTCCGTTGAGTATGTCTAGTCGAAACAGAAGTTGCTGGATGGGCCGCAGAACCTTGTCGGGTATTGGGTTGATTCTGGGCTCCATTCGTACTTAGTGGGGCTTCAGTTGCTAGAGGTCCGGTGATAGCGACCTCGTTAGGTTCATTTTGAGTAGTTCTTCTAGTTCTCGCCATTAAAGCCTGTTTGGAGCTTTTCGATAGAGCTCGAAAAATGACTTTTCGTGTTGTTTCCCACAGATGGTGCCAAATATTGATGCTGTTTTTCGATCACCTCCTATGACCCTGGGATCTGCACATGTAAGAAGGAAAAGGTGACCCTAGTGTTGTCAGGGGACCCTTCGATGCTAAAGTCAAAATCTGGGTCACTTTTGAAAGGTTTTAGGAGAGGATTTTTGCATACCTTTTACCATGAAGGTTCTCGTATTTATAAGTTTTCGTACCTCATAAGGTTTTCATGAATCTAGTAGATTACATAATTAGAATAGATTTCAATCTCTAGGGATCCATAATCCTCGATACTCCCTGATTCTCGGAGATTATGTTCTTATCTTCCAAAGATCTTGGGCAGAATCCAGAGTTTTACTAACTCCTGGATATGGAGTGATATAGCTCGGATGATGCTTATCTTCCTTACATTGTCATGCTAAGACAAACTCTACGATTGATTCTCTACCTACTCTATTGGCCGACTCAATCCTTGAGTCGGACTAAAATTTGGGCGGCTCTAAGACCGACCGATATTACTCTGTCGGTTTAAGCTTTCCTCTGTGAGGCTTTGATTAGGCCTTAAGGTGCCCTTCCTCCCTTAGAGGTTTTTCCTTTGTGGCTCTGGATGCTCAGGCTACGGCTGGGTCAGGGGCCTCATGATCCGAGCTATGTCACTCCATCTAGCGTTCGTGGACTTTGTTCTTTATTTAGACTCAGCATCCAATGAGTCTGAGCCATTGCTTCACTATTCTTCCGATCCTCTTGCCGACTCAAGGACTTGTTATATTTTTTCCTCCAACAAATTTCGATCCTTCTTCCCGATCGATTGAGATCGCTTGAGGAATTTTCGATTGATCGAAACCTGTATTCGATTGCTGGAACTCTACTGTTTTCTTCCAGTTTCAATACACTTATTCTTTGGTCAATTTCTTCACTCTTGGTACTTGATTTCTGTGGATCTTTTGTACTTTAGATCTTTAACCTCATCCTCCAATCTTTCATTCTTCAAGTTGTTATTTTTCTAGGCTTTATATCATCATTTTAAGTGTAGATTCATCTTAGGTAATGAAATCTTCCAACATGTAAAAAATATATGTAATTATATCCATTTAACACACGTGTGCATGGGATAACAATGCATAAGAGGAGATAAATATGCAATATTTGAGTCTTATCACACCCCCTACCAACATTTTGCTAGTCTCGAGCAAAACATGCAAAATATTTTCAAAATCCAATGGCAAAATTCCTTTTAAAAGAGTTCAGTATGTAAATCCATGTAATCCTCAAGGTAATCTAAATAATAAAGTTCCAAGGCACACAGGTTTTGAAAACCATTATCATCTTATATTCTAACCCTTAATAAATTACCAAGTTAAGTTAAAATCATGAATCGGATAGTAAAAAAATTCCAAACATCGGGTTCCATGGTGCATAGTGGAATCTAATTTATCACACCTAGAGGTTCAATTTCTTCTGTAATTTACCACTCATAATTATCCAAAAGTGGATAGCTAAACCAAAATTGTTGAATCAACCCTTCCTTTTATTCATAGATATTCCTAGTTTTTCAATTTTTTCATCGACGACTTTCACACTTTTTCCTTCTTATTGTCCACTTATCATTCTTCTTTCTTTCATTCCATTCTTTTCATGGCCAATTTCTCTTCCTTTTCAACTTCTTTTTCTTTTTAATAAGTAGCCCTTTTCAATGCTCCAGTTTTAGTTTTTTTAAAAAAAAAAAATATTATTTTTTAACTAGTTCTCAAAATTCTCCTCTTTTTTTCAATATTTTATTCAAGGTTCATCAGGCTTGATTCCTAGCACTTTAGATAATCATTAAGTCAACATTACCATATCAAACTGAATTCCTAAAAGTGTAAGCCATATGTGAAAAGTAAAATTTATGACTCATTCATGTTTTCAACTTTTTAATCGAGCATTAATAAAAGAACTCAATTTTGAAATCTACCAAATAACTACGTTCTAGGCTTAAAAAATTCTCAATATTAAGTGCCTTATCAATCAATTTTTAAACAACTTTCGATTTAGTCCGAAATATTCAAAATCAAACTCAATTGAAGAATTTTCTAAAAGAAACCCCACCCTCAACCTAAATGATACATTATCCTTAATGTTAGAAAGATATGCAATGTAATCAATATAAGAGCAATAAAATTGTATTCAAGTAGAGAGTAGATAGTACTTGAGAGACGACAAATGCCATACACAAGTGCAAACTCTTCTTGGTCGGTGCTTTAACAAACTAAAAGTTAAACAAAACAACCTATCCTGCTAAAGAAACTACCTTAAGAAAGCAAGAGAAATGATCTCCATCAAACTAGGAGATCAATCTTGGTACACATATCTTCCAGAGGTATGGACATATCATTTGAAGAAAATTTCTCACAAATGGCTTCAATCTCTGTCCATTCACTTTGAACACATTGTCATTTGTTGGGTTCTCAATTTCCATAGCCCCATAAGGATAAGTAATCTTCACAACAAAAAGGGTTGGTCCATTTGGATCATAATTTTTCAGGAAAGAAATACAATTGGGATTTATACTAAAGAATTTCTCGTTTGGCTCAAATATTTTTCCAAAAATTTTCTTGTTATGAAACACTCATTCGTTCCTTATATATTCTCACATTATCATACAATTCTTTCTAGATTTCTTCTAACTTTACAAAATAAAGTTTTCGAAGCGAGCTCACTTTATCAATGTCAAAATTAAAATTCTTTATGGCCCAATATACTTTTTGTTCCAATTTCATGGGCAAGTGGCAAAGTTTCTTATATATGATGTCACGCCCCAAACCCAGAAATCGGATTTATAGGAATCCCGATCGCCGAACTCGGTGTCGACAACCTCCATAGCACCCCATTCTCGGCCCCCAGCGTACATACGCCAAGTTCTGATCCTGGGATCCTACAAGGAGGATTTTTCAACGTACATTTGTCTCCTAAGAAGCATAACCACAAGTATACCCAAATCATAAAGGCAACATCATCATCACATATCCACTAATATAATCATTTTAATACAATGCTAAAAGGGAAATACATATATCGAAATCAAAGCTCCAGAGGATAGCTGCATGCTCCAAGCTCAATGTAACTGCAACCTAATGCCACCTGCTTTCATCTATCGTGCATAAGCTTACAAAAGCTTAAAGGGTGGTGAAAGTGTGTGCACAAGATAAGTGTCAAGTATACCGTAAAGCCCATAAATCATACATCATCGGAATAAGCGAAAATATTGATAAGATCATGAATCATACGATATCAGAGTAAGAAAAAATATATTGGTAAGTTCTGAAATTGCGGTGAAGACCACTTTAGTTGAAGTAGGAATAGGTCAGTATATCCTAGAGGGGGGTGAATAGGATTTTTTTTAAGTTTTTATAAATTATTAAAAATCCTTATTACACTAATCCTATCGCAGAGTATTGATTAAGATTACTCAATCTTAACTCTACTGGCTTCCAAGCCTAATAGAGGATCCAATCACAAACTATTTAAAAGATAAACAATGTATAGATGAGATTGTGAAGGATATGACTATGTGTGCATAGGATGTGATCATATATAAAGACATGCAAGGCAATCACATGAAAGATAATATCAAACTCAAACACAGTCATTTTATAGTGGTTCGATGACTTATCTACTCCACTCCCGGCTTCCACACTCAACCCTTGAGTGACCGGATTTCACTAAGGAGGTTTTCCATGGTTCACCTCAAACCTAAGGTTTTAAATCAGGTTCACCTTCAACCTTTACAGAGGTTTCTACTCGGTTCACCTCAAACCCTAGAGTTTTACTGGCGTACTCTTAACTAGATGTTTATGCCCACACAGGACAAGGGTCCACACAACGCACCCTGAGGTTTATACTCGGTTCACTTCTAACCCTGGAGTTTTACTGGCGTACTCCTAACCAGATGTTTATGCTCTTCACAGAGCAAGGGTCCACACAACGCACCCCGCACGTACACTCTCGTCAGAGGCCTCCTTCGAGGACTTCAAATGGTGAGCAACACTTAAAACCCAATCCTAAAAAGTAATGATCACAAGTGTCCTCTGGACTCTTAGTACTTACAGATAAGTTGATGAGTCCCTTTCAGCACAATGATGAAGACCTTCTCCTTGTTGATGAAGAGTCTTCAGATCACTTGATCCACAACATGAAGATGTATATATGCTAGGCTTAGGTTGGGTCAAGGTTATGATGGACTACCACTCTCTAAAGCTTTTCCTATAAGGAGGATAGAGGGGTTCCCATCATCTATGCATTCAAGGCATCCCAGCTTAATGATATGTCATTAAGATAGTAGTTGAAGGATCCTTGAATGCGAAAGTTCATTTTCCAATCCACTCTGTAAGATATCAATGATGAGAGTGGATTGGAGGATGAACTTCCCGAGAGAAAGGGCTTAGGTAAATGATAGGAAGGTTGAAACACTCTAAGACACTCTCTTCTTTTTCTCTCTCTCAGTAATGAAGACAACTCTCTCTATTTATATGCAAAAGGTTCCAACGGATATAAACGGTCATATTTATGACAGAGTTCGATATCATCGATCAGTTGTCGATATGATCGAGCGTATACTCTCAATTGTATCGGCCGACCTCTCGATAATAAGAACTCAATTGTCATTTCGCGTTTGGAAACCTTCTGCCAACTGGTCGATGGGATCGAGACACACATCGATGATATCAGATTTTGAACTCCAATTCCATCGAGTGATGGTTCGATTCTATCGACAGTTGAAAACCAAGAGAGAAGTCTTGAAGAATTTCAGGATCACAGATATGATTGGGGAACCAGTCGATGTCATCAAAATTTGTACATCGATCATATCGGCGACCATTCGATGGGATCGAAAATCATATAGATTTTACATGTAAGCTTGCTGGACAAATTATGTCCTGACTCGATCCAATCGACATGGTCTCGATATGATCGATATATGAATATCGATTTATCGACAGACACCCCAATCAACATTAAAAGCAACCTGAAATTCATGCTGGAGAGAACATGCACCCCATAGTCGATATTTGAGTTCAGATTGAATCGGACAGTCATCGATATATCGAAGCAGTGGATAGTTTTCTTTAGAAAAACAGGGGCGCCGGGAAGCACTCTATCGATACGATCGATCCACTTCAGATATGATCGATTTTTGAATATCGATGATATCGACTCGAAGGTCGATATATCGATAAATCGTCCAAAAGATTGTTTGATTGCTGGACGCTTTTTGTCCTCACTCGATTGTATCGATTGATATGTCGAGGACATCAACAGAGTTGGTCGATCATATCAAAAGGGGAATCGATATAATCGACAGTGTAAGAAAAACTTAGAAAATCTTCTTTTAGATAAAAAGATTTCTTACACATAAACCTTAAGATGTTCTAGTTCTTTTTAAGGGTTTAATCACCTTGTATTTTGGGACATGGGATGTGAGGCTATATTTACCTTTTGGTGAGCTTCCACACATCCAGATGAGGCAGATGCTTGAATGATCTTCTTGATAGGTGCTGTCGTCCGACTGACTCAACATACAACGTAATTGACAAACCAGGGTACGTAATAGGTGCACTTTCAAGTTCGTGAGTGTTATCAGCTATACCAAGGCTATGCGATGTAAAACATAATAAGACAATAACAGATGCTGAGGATGCAATGCAATATGCAAATCCTGACAAGCCACGAATACCATCAACCTCATCTAGGTCATATAAGTGCAAAAACATAGTAACCCAAAATGCTAAGTACTGCGAATGCAATGTAATATGCGATGATAATGAAATGACCATACTGGAATGTGAAGTCGGGATGATAGTACGTAGTATCGTAGGCTATGGGGTCCATCATAAGAAGCTTCTATCCAAACCAGTCCCATACCTAAATTTGGATAGTCAAACTCAATGTGGTAAACTCCTGACTTCAGGTTAGTTGCGCGCCCAACCGAACTCCTGGCCATGCGAAAAGACACGTAACAAATGGTTACGCACCACCATCCCTTGTGGATAGTGAACTGATAAATGAATAAGTATGTAACTCCTACTTAGTAGGTCCACATATCAGTACGGTTCTTCTCTAGAAAGTCACCGGGGTCTATTACACTCAAAATCAGATTGCCTCCCCATCACGCGCAACAAGGAGAGTGAAAGAGACATCACTATCCTCCTGCTAATATCAGGCTCGACTTGTCGATAGCGGACCCATTTCTCAAGCTGGTCAGACTCAACCTAGCATTGTCCCCTCCTACCGGGCAGATAAGGCCACACCCCCTCCCAACTGACCACGACACAGTGGAAGACACGACCTCATGGTATAGGCACCAACGCTTATATTTCACTCGGTCTAGACGTTGGAGCAACTCATGGTACAAAGGAGGTTCTGAGATTTTCACCAAAGGACATCCTAAGTGCCCACAGTGCTAAAACCAATTATTTCTGATGTCCCATCTAGTCATCCACGATGTGCCTATGGAGGCCACGACCCAAATGTCGCTAGGGCGTATAATGATCAAGTTACATATATACGAGATGCATGAGTCACACTATCGAGTCATACAGCAATCCTACGCGCACGACGCAATAATGTGGGCACTCCGCCTCATAAGGAGTCCTGTAAATAGTCTGTCCAATGGCGTATGGCATGACCAAACATTCCTCATATCAGGCATACATATGATGTGTATGGGCATGAATCATGGAGTTATACTAAGCATTTTATGAACTATCTTTACAACGAAGATGGGCCTAGACAACCTACGCACAACAAGTACGGGCCTATCAATGGGCCCTAGGGAGGAGTACAATGCTGACATTTAACCAACATTATCTTTATGATGTGGACGTCAAACCAACATTGCTCCCAAGGCATGGCCTGCTATAAAGGTCAACACATAAACCACAGTGGAATCACATTACAATGAGCCTCAACCCATGGGCTCCCAAAATATATATAAAAAAATGGGCCTAATCACATGGTCCTCATATATGTCAAGGTGGCATCAACAACGGGCCTCAAACACATGATAGTGGGCCTCAATAATGGGCCCTCATACACATCCAGGTGGTCTCAATAACGGGCCCTCATACACATCAAGGTGGGCCTCAATAACGAGCCCTTATACACATCAAGGTGGCCTCAATAATGGGCACTCATGCATATCAAGGTGGGCCTCAATAATGGGCCTCATACATATACCAAGGTGGGCCTCAACAATGGGCCATTAATACATCAAGATGGGCCTCATAGGACAGCCCATGATTGGGCAAATATAGATGGACAGATTGGATGCAACACATGCACCATGGTGGGGGTCCGCTTGAATCATGGATCTGACTCATTTGTTAGCTCATGCCATAAAATGATCTTTCAAAATGGTGGGAGATATGGATACAACACGTACATCATGGTGGTTTCCACCGTCCACTACTGTGGACGGTGTGAGTAAAACACATACATCATTGGGTCCCACGTGAGGCCCATCATAATGTTTTATCCGCCGTCCAATCTGTTCATACGGTCATAGAGACCTGGATGAAGAGTAAAAACAAATTTCATAGGATCCAAAACTTCCGTGAAAAAAAACCCCAAATGGGTTTCAATGGTAGGCATTTAATCAACACTGTTTCCTATGATATGGGCCATTTGAGACTCAGATTGGCCTAATCTTTGGAGGTGGCCCACAAAATGAATGGAGTGGATTTTCTCACACATCACGGTGGGCCCCACGGCTGGGACCCGTGGTCCTTACCTGTCCGTCCAAGGCGCACAGCGGTGACGCCGCTGGCGTCAACTATCATCAGCAGCAGATGTGCTGTTGTTTATATTAATTTTTATTTTATTTTTAAAAAAATAGCCTTTCGATGGTTTTTCGTATGTGGGGCCCACATCAAGTGAATCTAATCCATCTGTTGGATTCCATAGTGCATAACAAATCCATGAAGCCCAATATTGGCCATCTTTCGGCGTGTAGAAAAATTAGGGTGAATTTAGATGATGAAAATCACTGTTTCCAAAGGTATGGCCTGCCAGAAAATTGGATTAGCTTCATTTTTCGGCTCAATGCTTAAAGTGATTTGGAAAATGGGATGGACGGTTTGAGTTTGTACATTACGGTGAGGCCCACACAAGTGGCCCACCCCAATTTTCAAATGAAACTGACATTTTTTCTTTCGTACTAGTAACGTTTAGGGACGCTAGATGGTTTTCAATACAACACCTATTAAGGTGGGCCCTGCTCAGGTGGGCCACCACATGGCTATATAGTATGGATATAACACATATATGAAGTGGGCCCCACTACAAATGGCTTGGATCAAATACATTCTTCATGGTAGGGTCCATCCGAGTGGGCCACACGGCCATATCATCATGTAAAAAAAGAAAAAGAGGGAGAGAAAGAGAGGGACACGTGTGATGGAGGGCACCGCCACTATGAGCCCTCCCTTTCATTCAATCATATATCAAGTGGGTCCCAATACATGTGGGCCCACTAAATCGAAGATCAACAGTGGAAGTTCCTTCTCCACCCAAAATGGACGGTCTAGATGACCTTTTATTATGCAAGGAAAATAAACATCATGATGGGGTCCATGAAGAATGACCCCATCATGGAATGATAATGAGAATCGAGGTGGGTCATTAGCCACACTTAGGATCCAAAGTGAGATCCATACCATCAATCAGTAGGCCTCACCTGGCCCTTCATCTTAAAAAAATGAACTCTAGGCCTAATAGAAGCACCCACAAACAATGAAGATTCACCCACCTTTGATCTCTTCTTCCTTCTTCTGCCTATAGGTTATAGAGCTCCAAGGAAACAATTCCAACGATTGAGATGAGGTTTGGATGGTGAAGATTAGAGATAAGAAGGTGGGCCGCACATGGCTTCTCTCATGGAGAGCTTAGACGTTGGATGCTTTCATGGGGTTTGCTTGAAAAATGAAGAAATGAGAGAGAGGATGAGATGTAAAGAGAGAGAGGGATGGGTGAGTGAGTGATGGGTAATGTGTGAGTGATGTGTGATGTGTACTTTAATATGTGAGGGATGGGTTGCTTTGACTTTAGAGTTACTTGGGGATGGGGTTTGTACTTGACATGAGAGGTGATTGATGGGATTGATTTGACATATTGTAGAGATTCTCTTGGGATTGCAAATGCGTAGCATTTTCTTGAAATAAACGCCAGCTCACATCTCTTAGCCAGGGTATCCGATCAGTGCGCAAGTCACGGTGTTGGAACTGCGGCGATGATGCGGTCGCAATGGTATAAGTCTCGGATTAAGCTGACTCAGATCTACAGAATACAACTTAGGGCATTCGCAAACATCGATTATAGGTCACAAGTCACCAAAATTCATCGAAAAGGATTGCGAGAGTCACAGAACAGTATAGGTTAGGATACGAGTCTTACATATGAGTCTATAGGGAGACATTCCAATTAGGGTCTTATATGCGGTCCAATAAGCCCACAACAAATAGGTTAGTCTAAGAGACCAATCATTACGTTCTATACTAATTGTTATTTTTTTCTAAAATCTATTTTATTTCTTTATTAAAAACCTCAACTTTCTTACTCATTTGTGGATGATAGGGTGTAGCCACTTTATGTGTAATGTTATATTTTTTTCATTAAGTTCTCAAATGGCCTGTTACAAAAGTGGGAGCCTCCATTACTAATGATGATTCTTGGTGTTCCAAATCTCGATGAAATATTTTCTTTCAAAAACTGTAGAACTATTTTGTGGTCATTAGTTTTACATGGGATCGCCTCTACCCATTTGGAAACATAGTTGACTGCTAGAAGAACATAAAAATATTTAAAGAATGGATGGAATGGTCCCATGAAATCAATGCCCCAACACTTAAAGATTTTAAAGATTAAAATTGGGTTCTCAGGCATCATGTTTCTTCATGATATTCCTCTAATCTTCTGACATTGCTCACATGCCTTGCAAAACTCATAAGTATCTTTAAACATTGTCGCCTAATAAAAACTGCATTGGAGAATTTTAACAGTGATTTTCTTTGCTGAAAAATGACCTCCATAAGCTTGTGAGTGATAGAAGGAGATGGCACTAGATTTTGCTTTATTAGGAGCACATATTTTAATGATTTGGTATGAACAGTACTTCAATAAATATGGATCATCCCAGAAAAAACTATGTACCACGGCCAAAAACTTCTTCCTATCTTGCGATATCTAATGGATGGAAATTTTTCCTGTCATAAGATAGTTTGTAATGTCAACATGCTAAGGTAGTTGGGAAGTTAAAAACAATTGTTCATCTAGGAATGTATCCTTAATTGGTGTTATCTCAATGAAATCGAAAGTATAAGTTTGGACACATGGTCAACCACTATGTTCTCTGTTGAGGGTCAAATATTACATATCAGACCCCAGTTATTACCTGAATTTACGAGCATGATACTATTTAAATGCCCGGTTTTAACCGTGTTTGTGATGCAGAGTGTATTTACGAGCATTGACTAAAAAATGGTGCTTAAAGCATGGAATTAACGCTCTGATGACACCAAGGCAAGGGACAGACTCCTCGGGGTTGAGATTGATGATTCTACACGGCCGAGATCCGAGGAAATCAAGAAACTGAAGCTCAAGTGGCCTGAAAGTCAACCAAAATGCAAGATCACAGGGTTTCCACCTTCTGATCGGCTCCGAATTTCATATATTGCATAAGGACCACAAATGAACTGTACACGTCAAATTTCAGCTCCTGAAACCCTACAGAAGTGGCCCAACAGGCAAATCAGGACATGAAATCTTAATTTGGGGCCCGCCTGGTATCTGGAAATGCTTTACTTTCGGTCTCAACAACTTAAATTATGCAGAGAAGTGAATGGATGGAGCAGATTTTGAATTAACATCATAGGGGACTCCACCTTGTGTGGAGTGTGCATAATGCGCAAGTGCACCAGCGGTGCACTGCATCTCCCAGACAAGTCAACCCACCTTGGACCCGCCTCTCTTTTAAAACACAGAAATTTCCGTTTTCGTTATTGCAACAGGGACGGACGACGTGGATTTGAGGAGCGTTGTGGGTCCCACTCACCGTCTTATTTGATGATCCGACCCGTTCAGTCATACTGTGTGGCAGCAACAATGCATGCCTAGGTGGCATAATTTCAAAAGACCACAAAGATGAATTTTCAGCCCATTAAATGTAATATGGACGGTCGGTTTAGAATTCAAGTGGGCCGTGTGATCAGCGCTCCAAAAATGACCCTTTCCAATCGAAATTCCGAGGGGAATACGGTGGATAGAGTGGATTTTACAGATATCAAGGAATGTGGGTCCCGCCAATCACCAGCGCACCATCACCGCTAGCCCTGTTACGTAGTCCGTAGAAACCGGACGCTCCAGGTCAATTTTGGCCCACCATCAATGATCGGTTGGCCCATCCGGACCGTCCAAATTCATGACAGGGGATGGCTGACCAAGGCCATGATGATTGAGTGGCTTGGATCGTGAGTTAGAGACATCTATGGGCTGATTTTTCTGCAAGAAAGCTTTCACAGGGAGTTTCTAAAAACAGGGTCTGTACTCCACATACGCACCGCCTCTCCTTGTGAAAATTCCAGCTTATCCACCGTCTTAGGCTGCCTATAAGAAGGAGAGAGAATGTGAGAGGGGGGACATCCCATCAGTTGGGGACGTTGCAAGAGATAGGAAGGAGCAGAGAAAGAGTTTTTTTTTTCTTTTAGTTTTATTTCTTTTTATTTTTAATTTTTGTTTAAGGAGTTAGCCAATCATGTTAGGCTAAACACCTTAGCTAGGGCTAAGGGGTGAAGCTTGTAGCGTGACGGGGTGATTTTTACAGCTTGGATTTATGCTTATGAATTGATTTGATTTAGTTTAATTAAAGGAATGTTTTTAGTCTTCAATGGTCTGTTGTGACTGAAATTACAATGGGTCTGCAATGGCTTTGAGCATGTTCCTTCCCTTTTGATGTTTATGACGTCAAGAAGCCCTGTTGTTCACCATCATCTCCTGGGCATGGTCGGATGACGGTACCCTTCCTAACCTTCATGCATTGTTAATTGGTTGATAATTAGTTTAATTCTGTTATTTTTCATAGTCTCTTGGGCATGGTTTGGTGATGGAATCCATTGTAACACCCGTGAAAAATCCATACTTGGGCTCGAGTACCAACTCGATCCGAAATTGCGTAGAATTAATTCTTTTAGAAAATATGACTAAGTTAGCTAGCGCAACGCTGGAGTAGCTGGAAAATAGTCCCTGATCACTTGAAATACATTCTACAAGACCCAAATCGAGTAGAACCAACGACTCTATAACACTCTATAACCTCGGATCAAACTCTAAGCAGGTTTGTTCTCTTGACCACTTTGAATCTTTGTATTGGATCTTGACCGCGCGTCGAAAGTCCGATACCTCCTATCTTAGACCGTTAGAGCCGCCTAGCTGGACTTGACGCTCATTCCGAAAATCAAGTCAAACCGATAATCACAGGCTATTTCATTGAGCCCGGACCGAAGAGAGTGCGAATAGGGACAGAATTGGAATTTCAAATTCAAATCTGGCACACGACTTGACGCGTCAGTATTGAGCGTTCTGACCGTCAGAATTCAGCCAGATTACACCCTCGGATCAGGAGAAATTTCTATTTTATATCATGAGACTTTCAGCCCTGATCTACGTGTGGTGACCGCTGAACTGAAACTGGTCCACCACGTGCGATCTGCGAACCCTGCCGGACTAAAAACTTAATACGTGCTAGATCTGGTATGCATGAGCTTAAGTCCGATCGCATTCGACCAGGGGACCACCAGAAAGCATCTTTTGGATCGAAACAGCCTCGAATTGGATATGTACTAAGTAAACTTTGTACCGGAGCCTATTTTCAGCATTTTTTGCCTTATAAAAGGGGTTGAAACCCTCACTCCTCTCTCCCATCCAAAATTGTAAGAAATCCTAGATTGGGAGAGAGAAAAGGTGAGAGTTTGTGAGAGAGAGTGGGATAGATTTTTCCAGCCTTCGATCCACCTGTTGCTAGTGCCTAAGCAACACCTCCTGATCACCAAGCCGGTGATTCTTCCGCATTTTCAGGTAATAACTAACCCTAGAAGTTGCTGATTTGGGGATCACTAAGATCCATAGCTTTTTAACCAATAGATCTTGTAAAACAGGTTCTCTTATCACCGTTGACGAAGCGTATACGCTCCGTTCAAATTTACGCATCCATAAGAGACTAGGTGAGGATTTTAGACGCTTTGATTGACGGTTTCCAACGCTTTCAATGTCGTTTAATAGTAGATTATCGACGGCATCACCGTTTGACGTGTACAACATGCTTTCCGTTTCCTATTTTGTAAATCAACGAAGAATATGAGATTTAGGGCATTTTAGTCATTTGTAGGAAGTACAGTTTACATTCATAATTTGCTGATGTGATTGACATGGTTTGTTGTCGCATTAGGAAGTTAAGAATACGTGCATAATTAGTTTGGTGAAGAGATTCGCCTAATTGCGCACTTCGGGTCGACATACTATATGTAGACTTAAGTGTGTAGTGTATGTGTTTGTATAAATGCTTGTATTAGTATGTATTGAATTAAATGATGTTATGAGATAGTTTGAGATTGATTTCTCAATTAATATGCTGACCTAAATGATTTCCTACATGTTGACTATATGCATGATTTCATTACATGCATGAAATATATGTGCTTGAAGATTTGACTAAGTTGAATGTTATAACATGTGTTAACATGCTCACATGATTGTATTTCAATTCCAATATTCCTATATAAGTTGCTGATGTGATTCTATAATTGTTTGGGACTATACTTAGTCCAGGCAGTCGGTAACCGATCGAATTCGTGACTGGCTGGTCTTGGCCACGAACGATGCGTCGATGAACGCGAGTCATGTTTGAAGTTGGCGGCAGTGGTTAGGCCACGCGAAGTGTTTTACGCACTTCATGTCGTTCGACTTGAGATGCGATCGCACTAGTCGAGCCCGTCAAGTAACCCGACTGGCCGATGTATGTTTACCTTGTATGAGTCATAACTGCTTGAACCTAGGGTACTGAACTTACCATTGTAAACCCTGTTAACCATGGTACCTTGATCCACGAAGACTCATGAGCCGGGTATGGTGGTATGGGACACCGTGGTCGAGCTGTCGGCCTACGCTGGGGCCACAAACCTCCCCGTAGTGACCAGTGAGCACCCAATCTTGTGAGCAGATTATGATGGTATGGGACACTATATTCTAGCTGTCGGCCTATACTGATCAGGCGACGAGTCCTTTGTAGTGATCGCGAGCGTATTCTGAGTCTACGGGAGGCGACGACCCTTCAGTAGCAGTAGAGTACAGTAGGCCTGTATTGATAAGGTGATGGGGGAGCGATGCAACGAGTACGAGCAACAGCCCTGGCAGCCCTTGCAGCGACCTACAAAATATACATCGTATGAGGTTACTAGGAGTGACGACCCTAGACAGGATCTGTGTTGGGATTGATACAAGGGAAGTACCTTAGTTTCCCAATCCTGCTGTTTGAATGGACTAATAACAACTCGGAAATCATATCACCATAACATTGCATGTGCCTGAAAGATGTGGAGCACTCTAGGGAGTGTGGCATACCGCGGTCGTAAGATGTTGCCGTATGAGGGAGATTGTCGGTGAGGGCATACATCACGTCATATCATCTTGTATTAACAACAGTATTAGGATTGTCTGATTTACTGCTTTACTATTATCGCATGATTGATTTGTGAACATGCTAATCTTTGCTCTATGATTCCACTGAGTTGATCACTCACTCCCACGTTACGGGATGGTGTTTGCAACACCCACCAGACCCTGTTGTAGATGCAGGTGAGGCTGAGATCCAGGAGGCAGAGCCAGACTTCGACGAGGACCAGGACGAGTTCTCGTACATGCAGTATCATGATGGCTTTGCGTAGGCGACCTGGGTTGTCGGGACTTCAGTGGGACTATTTTGAACATTTAATTTTGTTCATGTATATGTATATGAGACTCAGAGATGTATTCATACCTTAGAGACAGATGAGATCTACTTTATTTTTCCATACAGTGATATATATATTGTTTAGTCTTTCGCTTGCTTTTATCACTGGATCTAAAGTATGAATTGCAGTTTTGGTATACTTTTACTCATGTGAATGCTTTAAATCAGACAACATTGAATCATAATCATTTTTGTTGCATAAGTGACGGTCTGGAACTCGGGAGTTGAGTTTATACACAACCCCCAATTTTCAGGGTGTTACATCCATTCTAATTCATATACCTTTCATCTTTTGAAAACTATCTCAACAACAGTTCAGTTTAAATTCCATGGTTCTTGATGCAGGCATAAGATCTCCCTGATCTCTACAAGTGGATCCTCTGAATCCCTAGTTTCCTTTCCCTGAATTCTTTAAAGTTTTAGAAAATTAATTCATCATTATTCTTCAAGTTACATTCAATTTAGATTTCATCTCATTCTAGTTCTAATTCTATTTATTTTTAGATAACGTACAAGTTTCAGTCCCTTGGGATTCGACCTCGGTCTTACCGAGTTATTACTACATCACAACCCGGCACTTGGGGAGTGAACATTCTCTACTCATTTCTTGTCTCGAATTTCCAAATCAAATTCTTGGAGTAAACAGATCCATCTCAACAAGAGGGGCTTCACATCCTTCTTCAAAAGAAGATACTTAAGGGACATGTGATTGATAAATATTATAATTTTGGATCATATCAAGTAGGACCTAAAATTGTCCAATGCAAATACCACGACAATGAGTTCCTTTTCAATAGTGGAGTAATTAATCTGGGCACTATTCAACGTTTTACTTGCATAGTAGATGGCATAAGGCTTTTTGTTCTTTCTTTGGCCTAATACCACCTCAACGGAATAATCGTTAGCATCACACATGATCTCAAAAGGAATATTTCAATCGAGTGGTTGCATGATTGGTGTAGTTGTTAACAAACCCTTTAGCTTTGTAAAAGCCTCATGACATGCATCTATTCACTCAAATGGGACATCCTTTTGAAGGAGATTGCTTAATGGTCTAGAAATTTGACTAAAATAACTAACGTATCTTCTGTATACTTCGGCGTGACCTAGGAATGATCGAATGTCATGTATACTTTTGGGGAGCGAGCAAATTTGCAATCAAGTCTATTTTAGCCTTATCCACCTCAATTCCATTGGACGGGATCACATATCCAAGGACAATTCCTTTCTAAACAATGAAGTGACATTTTTTCCAATTCAATACGAGGTTCTTATCTTCACACATCATCAAAACCAATCTTAAGTGCTCGAGGCACTCATCTAAAGAACAACCAAAGGTAGGGAAATCATACATGAAGACTTCCACAAAATGCCCAACCTTGTCTGAAAATATACCCAGTATGCATCTCTAAAATGTCGTAGGAGCATTACATATACTGAATGGTATAAGCAAAGGTGCCAAAAGGGACCTGTAAGAGTGGTCTTCTCCTGGTCTTCAGGGGTGATCTTAATGTGATTGTAGCTAGAGTAGTCGTTAAGGAAGAAATAATAGGAATGTTGGGCCAACCTTTCCAAGATTTGATCAACAAAGGGCAATGGAAAGTTATCTTTCCTTGTGACCATATTCAACTTCTGGTAGTCAATACATGTAACGCCTGTGAAAATTTATTAATAATAAAAATATTTTTTTAATCTTATCTCTATCTTATCTCATATATTATCTCCTATATTATTTTTATCATTAATACATCTACCTTATATATATCCCTAACCCTCCCCGCATCTCTCAAGTTTCAAACCCTCAAATGCTCATTTCTTTTTAAAGAGTGTATCGTAAAAGGAGTTCTACTCCAACTTAGATATTAAAAAAAATGACACCCTGGGACAACTGAGAAAGGGAGAAAGGGAGAGGATTTTGGAGGGCTTTAGATCTGGTAAGTTATTATCTATTCTCTCGTTACTTTTTTGTACATTTAATATAATTTTGATTCGATCTATGTAATGAATAGTGTCAATCGACTACACGTTCATTGCATTGATATGTAGGTATATCTGACGTAAAGATGATGGAATTCTAAAATTCTACACAAAGTTTCTCGTCGCAGATATTGATTGGTGTGCATTTGGTCAAATCAAATTAGATCTGTATGAATCATACGATCCCTAAGGCCAAAATATATAAGGGCCATAACTTCTAGATCAATCCAACCATCAGATGAGCCACACTAATCAGATTTGAAAATGTTTAATAAGGTAAGCGTAGATTTTTACATAAGTGTTAGTATTATTTGGCGTAAAAGGTCGAGATGGGCCATCGGTGTATGTGTGGTTAGATCCACACCATTCATCCAATGTGTAAAGGTAAAATATGCCAAGACCTCAAGAATCTAGATGATCTAATCATCTGGTGGACCACCCCTATCAAGCATTTCTCATTTACTTTCAGAATCCTAAAAAGAAAATCTAAATTTTAATAATTAAAATTAATAAACATATTATATATGAAATTTTAAATTATTTAATCATTTAGTGTTTGGCCACCTAGGATGTTAATCAAAGGTGGGCCCCATCGTGTAATATAACCAGATGAATAATAATATCATGAATATAATTGATAGGATTTTTTAATTCAAACTAACCTAATTACCTGATGGATTCTACTCTACTAGACTCATGTGAGTAACCCAACGTGTCTGATGATTCATTGGAATTAAAAGAAATTATTTGTGATGGTTTGATTGATTATTGTACTCAAATTTTTATTGCAATATTGTATGATGTGTTAAATTAAATGAGAATATGTGTCAAATTACATGAAATTATAATTTTACGTTGAATTTATTTATCAAGACTAGTATATATGGCAGTTATGAAAATGATACATTCATTGCATTTACATACTGCATGATCGATCCTATGGGTCCTTCCTAGAAGAAACATTGATCCTATTAGAGCTTTACTGGATACGAGATATGCCCAAGCCTATCAAAAGGTGGAAGCCTACCCAACAGGTGAATGCGGGTTAACGATCTCTAACCCAAGCAGATGGACGATCATCCCATTTGATGCATTCATATCATTGTGCATAATATGTTTCTATTATATTTTAATTTCAATAAGCATGAACCATGCTGGGTTTTCTCACTAAGCCCGTCCAGCTTATATTTTTATTGATAGAAAAATTTTACAGATAAGTAATTAAGTAATGAGTTGGTGCAGGAATAAAAAGTTGTGACTAAACCGGTGCACGAAAACATGAGACGTGGCCAATCTGTTGGGAGATGAATTGACTGCATTTGGACCATTCTTAATTAATTAATTAGAATTTCCTTTGATAAGATGATCTGATTTATATATAATGAATGATGGTATTAGTTATAGGACTTTTAAACATTTAATTGGTTTTATTTAATTGAATTGTTCTATGTTTGTAGTAAGTAAGTTGTATTGATTGATGAATGATGCCTAATTTATGATTGTCACCCTCCAAACTCGAAAATTGGATTCACAAGAATCCCGATTGCTGAATCCGGTGCTGACAACCTCCATAGTACTCTATTCTCGGCTCCTAACGTCCATACGCCAGATTCCGATCCTGGGATCCTACAAGGAGAGTTTTTTTAAGGTACATTTAACTCGTAATAAGCATAACCACAAGTTACCCAATTCACAAAGGTAACATCATTGTCACATATCCACTAATATAATCACTTGAGTACAATGCTGAAAGGGAAATACATAATTGAAAATTAAGCTCCAGAAGACCACTGCGTGCTCCAAGCTCAATACTGTTGCAACCTAACATCACTTGCATTCATCTATCGTGCATAAGCTTATAGAAAGCTTAGAGGGTGGTGTAAGCGTATGCATAAAGTAAGTGTCAAGTATTTAATACAATGCCATCATCATACAATACCAAAATTACTGGTAATCCATAAATCGTACATTATCGGAATAAGCAGAAATATTGACGAGAGCAGGAATTATCAGAGTAAACAGAAATACTGATAAGATCATAAATCATACGATAACAGAGTAAGCGGAAGTATGGACAAGTCCATAAGTCAATCAATATCAAAATACGCAAAATAGAATAGTTATGCAATAAGGAGTCATAAAGAGCCAAATATCAGATGTCAAGGATGCAATGCAATATACAAATCCTGTTACATCTGTATAGGCCATATAAGTGTGGAACATAGCAACCCTTAATGCCATATGCCCGCGAATGTAATGCAATATGCGATGCGGATGAAATGACCATGCTGGAGTGTGAAGTCGAGATGATAGTACGTAGTATTGCAAGCTACGGAGTCCACCACAAGGAACTTCTATCCAAACCAGTCCCATACCTAAATTTAGATAGTCAGACTCAATGTGGTAAACTCCTGATCTCAGAAAAAATTTGTACATAGACCCGAGTATCACCTTTCGCAGAAATCATTTAGAACCAAATCCTTTAGAAATTTAACGTGAATTAACTAGCGCTAAACTAGATTACTTGTGAATTTAGCACCAACCACTTTAAATACGATCTGTAAGACCCAAAATCTATAGAATTGTTAACACTACATTACCCTGAAATCTAGGATCCAACTCTAAACCCAGTTGCTCTCGAGAACATTCAAAAACTACGTATTGGGCCTGGACTGCATGTCGAAAGTCCGATAGCAATAAAATTAGACAGTTATGACTGCCTAGTTGGACTTGACTATTACCTAGAAAATCAATCCCAAACGATGTCCTGAGACTATTTTCTTAAGTCTGGAGTGAAGAGTGTGAGAAAGTGAAGATTTTTAGAAAATTAAATATGAATTTTAGTAATCTGAGTCGTGTCGATTGCGCTTCATTTATAAGCATTTTGACCATTGGTTTTTGACCCAAATTCACCCTCGGATCAGGGAATATGGCCCACACATGCCTAAGTACTTGTGGCCCTGATCGAGTTTCAGTGACCGTTGAACTGAAGCTGGTCCACGACGATCGATCTGGAAACCCGATTGGGCTGAAAACTTAACTTTCTTAAAATTCAATATTAGTGAGCATAAGTTCGACCGCATTTAATAAGAGGACCTCCAGAAGTGTTTCGTTGGATCAGAAAGAGCCCGATTTAGTTATAACCTAAGTATACCTTGGCCCTAGGGCTATTTTCGTCGATTTTAGGATTATATAAAGGCCTGAAACCATCTCTCACAAGTCCCATATGAATTTTCAACCCTTGCTAAGATAAGAGAGAGAAAAGAGAGAGAAAGTGAGTGTGAAGCTGGTGTTTCATCTTGGGATTCTTCCCAGTTTCCTCTACACATCAATCCATCGTATCTGAATCGTTATTTCGACGATTCTAATTCCATTTTTGGGTAAGTCAATCAAACCCTAACCTATTTTAGAGTGTAGGATAGTTTAAGTGTTGTTGTAGCTAACCTATTTCATGCCTTAGGTTGCCTATCCACCGTTGACGAAGACTTATCGTCTAAATCATACTCGTTTCACGTTTTTCGGCTTAAGGTACAGACTATATACATTTCGGTTATGGTTTTCAAGACTTTCAATGTTAGATAATGATTTATTCTTGACATGGACGCTATTACACATGCTAAATGCGCTATCTGTTTTGATTTACGTATATGTATAACCTATGCTGTAAATAGAATATTTCATGTATATGTTAGAATGTCTATATGCGTATGAAATCTAATGTTGTGATTGCCATGATTATTTGTCGTTAGTACATGATTGTTATGTATGCGACAACTCCTTGGTGAAAGGATTTGCCCTAATATGTAATATAGCTGACATACATGATGTATGTTGAATAGTATAGTCTAAGTGTTTATATAAATGTCTGAATGAGTTAGTAATCAGTAAGGCATGATTTTTAAGGTTGTTGATATATGAATCTCGATTACCCTGTTTGTGTGTATGATTTTCTCCATGAATTGTTTAGCCTAATTTATTCATGTTAACTGTGTGTATGATTTCCTCCATGTACTGTATTTATGTTTAAGTTATATTTCATAACATATTCATTTGAATGTAGAATATGAATCAAATGTCTATTATTGAGCTCGTACGTGATTGGGACTATATTACAGTCCAGTTAGTCGATAACAGCCCTTAAACTGGTGGTTGAGGTTGTTTTCACCACGCAAGATGTGTTCGACAAATGCAAGTCGTACTTGGGATGTTCGACAGTGGTTAGGCCACATGGAGTGCTTATGCATTCCATATCGATCAACTCAATGTGCGCTTGTCCTAGTTGAGCTCGTCAAATAACCCGATTGACTGATGTATGTTCACCATGTTTGGACGCTATTATTTGAATCTAAGGTACTGAACTCACTAGTGAAATTTCGTTAACCTTGGTACCTCGATCTCCTAAGACTCATGAGCTGGACATGGTGGTATGGGACACCGTGGTCGTGCTATCGGCCTACGCTTGGGCGACGAGCCTCCCCGTAGTGACCAGTGAGCAACCTAGACTCGTGAGCTGATTATGATGGTATGAGACACTATATTCGTGCTGTTGGCCTACACTGATTGGTGAGAAGCCCTCTGTAGTGACCTCGAGTATATCTTGGCACTGTGGATAGGCGATGAACCTTTTTGCAGTATCTAAGGTATACTAGGCCTGTATTGATTGGTGATGAGCCCTTTACAGCGACTTAGAACAGTAATATCGTATGAGATTTACTAGGACTAATGACCCTAGAATGGATCATTATTTGGGTATTGGTATAAGGGAGGTATCTTAACTTTCCAATCTTGTCGTATGAAAAGGACTAATAAGAACTTGATAACCATGCTCATAATATTACATTGCATGTGCCGTTGGCGTTGGTATAGAGCACAGTGGTAGTGATTCATGCCACGATTGTTAGTTGATGTCGCAAGAGGGAGTTTATGGTGAGGGCATGCATCATTTTCTCATACCATTCTTGCATTAATAAGATCATCTAGGACATGTTTGAATGTACTGCTTTATCATTACTGCTTGATTGAATTGATAACATGTTAACCTTTGTTGTATAGTTCCACTGAGTTGATCACTCACTCCCATGTTCTGGGATGGTGCTTAAACACCAACCAGACTCTGACTTAGCTGCAGGTGATGGTGATGCCTACGAGGTGGAGCTGAAGTTCGATGAGGACGAGGAGGCATTCTCGTTCATGCAGTTCTCAGGCGAGTTTATGTGAGCCATGTCCTGATTGGCGGGGATTCTGGGCTATGCTTGTAGCAATTTATCACATTTTTTTATATGTATTTTGAGACACGACTTGTAATTATGACCTGGCAGAGCATACATACCTTGGGCACTCATGTTAATTTATATATGTATTTCAGTCTTCCGCTTGCGTTCTCAGACTGTCCTTGAACTATGTTTGTTGTTTTAGCTTAATCTACTTCATGTTTTATGCACTAATACAGACAACATACATCTATCTTTTAATATGTTGCATAAGTGATGTTTTGGAACTCAGGAGCTGAGTTATGCTCGACCCCCGATTTTCAGGACGTTATAAGTTAGTCGCACGCCCAACCAAAATTCTTGCCATAATGAAGGTACACAACAATAGTTGTGCACCACTAACCCAAGTGGATAGTGAATGAATGAACGAATGAGCATGCAACTCCTACTCAATAAGTCCACATATCAGTACAGTTCCTCTCTGGGAAATCACTGGGGTCTGTTACACTCCAAACCAGATTGTCACCCCATCGTGCGTAACAAGGTGAGTGGAAGAGACTTCACTATCTGCCCGCCAATATCGGACCCAGCTCGTCGATAGCGGACCCATTCCTCGAGCTGGTCAGACTCAGCTAGCATTGCCCCCCCTCTCGGGTAGGTAAGGCCGCGCTCCATTCCAACCGACCATGACACAGTGGGAGATGCGGCCTAACGGTATACCACCCTCATGCGCTCATGCATCCACTCGATCTAGATGTTGGAGCAACCTATGGAACCAAGAAGATTCTGGGACTTTCATCCAAGGATATCTATAGCATCCCATGTAGAACAGATTTTCGGTGTCCCATCTAGCCATCTACGATATGCCTGTGGAGGCTACAACCCTGATGTCTCTAGGGCATACGGTGGTCATGTCACATAAATGCGAGGTGCATGAGTCACACAGTGCAATCATGCATAAATCCTAAGCATACCGTGCGCTCATGCGGGACAACCCCGCCTATCAGGGAGCCCCATGAATAACCTGCCCTATGGCATATGCGATGGTCAATCACATCTCATAACAAACATGCAGATGATGCGTATGTATTATGATACTATGTTGTCACATACTCATAATTGGTACCAATAATCGGCATCAACAATCGACCTCGACAATGTGGACATTTAACCAACATTACCCCCAAGGAATGGCCCATATAGAGCCAAACAAATAATGGGCCCACAGTCTCACATAAGGGCCTAATCTACAACACAATGGGCTTTACTCAAGGGCTACATATACACAACAGGTGGGCCCTGCTCATGGGCCTCAAATACATGGCATGTGGGCCCTGCACATGGGTCTCGAATACATCCAATGGGCCATGCATTATGGGCCTAATACATATTACAATGGGCCTTTCCCATAGGCCACGAATACATCACAATGAGCCTCAACTACGGGTCGCATATACATCATATAGGTCTCAACAATTGGCCCTGACAATTAAAATCGACACTCAAAATTGGCCTCTATACTCGGCCTCGACAGATCAGAATCAGCCTCGATCCTCGGCCTCGACAATCGAAATCGGCCTATAAAATCGACCTCGATAAATCGGAATCGGCCTTGATACTCGGAATCGACGATCGACGTCGATGAGAATGGCCTAACAAGGCTTAAGGGAAGGTCATCATGAGGACATCTAACCGTCATTACCCATTAATGTGGACATCTAACCGACATTGCTCCCAAGGAGTGACCTATATAGGGCCAGACATATAGTGGGCCCATGGCCTTACATACAATCATGATGGGCCTCATTTACGTAACATCGGCCTCATCATATGGGCCAATATACATCACATCGGGCCTCGAATACACAACAGGTGGGCCTCATTTACATCACATCGGCCTCATCATATGGGCCAACATAATCACATCGGGCCTCGAATACACAACAGGTGGGCCCTGTACTTGGGCCTCATACATCTCAGGTCGGGCCACGACTCATGGGCCTCAACACATCACAATGGGCCACAACTCATGGGCCTTAAATACAACAAGTGGGCCGCAATAATGGGCCACACCAATGGGCCAATATACATCAAGTGGGCTACAACACATGGGCCAAATATACATACAGGTGGGCCCCAACACATGGGCCACACCAATGAGCCAAGTATACATACAGGTGGGCCTCAACACATGGGCCGTACCAATGGGCCAAATATACATATAGGTGGGCCTTAACACATGGGCCACACCAATAGGCCAAATATACATATAGGTGGGCCTCAACACATGGGCCACACCAATGGGCCAAATATACATATAGGTGGGCCTCAACACATGGGACGCGCCAATGGGCCTAAATATACATATATGTGGGCCTCATGGATGGGCCATAAATACATTAGGGTAGGAACCACCATAATGGATATTCTCTATCTAATCTAATCATAAGGTCACAAAGACCTGGATAAAGAGGAAAAGCAGTTTTCATATAGATCCAAAACTTCTGTGACCCAAAAAGGGTTTCAATGGTGGACGTTCAATTCACCACAGTTTCTGCAGTATGGTCCACCTGATGTATGGACGGTGAGGGTAAAATAGGTACATCACATGGGTCTCAAATAGTTGAACAGTGTGGCAAAACATGTACATCACGGTAGGTACCCACCGTCAGATATAAATTAATTACGCCAGGTGGACCACGTCCAGCATTGCCGGATGGCCCAAATGCCACAAATACATCATGGTGGACCCCATATGTGTGGACGGTGTAGGATATATAACATGTACCTCGTGCCAAACCAATAGAACTTACTGTCGTGGAGCAACAGCTGCTGTGTGTGGGGTCCATATAGGTGAACGGTCTGGATGATCAGAACCCACTTACTAATGTGAAATACAACAGCAAAACATCTAGTGGGGCCCAGCAGATGGTTGGCTCGGATTCAACGCATGCATCATACAGGACCCACAACCTACTACATCAACACAACAACTGTTCTGCTGCTCATCCACAAATGAATGGTGGGGAGATAAACCTCATACATCATGTGGTTTCTACGTGTGTGTGTGTGTGTGTGTGTGTGTGGCCCATGGCTTCTGGCCCACCTTCCATCAGATGGACGATGTAGATCTCAAAAAAAATGGACGGTTTGAATATAAAATGGAGGGACAGTTTGGATATAGTACATATACGGTGGGTCCCATTTATAAGGATGGATGGAGTGGATGCAATCCACACATCAGCTGGTCCCACGGACCTTGCTGACGTCAATACAGCTGCTGTATGATATAGTAGCTTCCTCCTTAAATAGCGCAGGTGGGTACCCACGTACATGTGGCCTACGGCTTGGGACCAAGAAAATATGTGGTTTCCCCACCGTCCAAACACTTGGACGGTGTGGACAGATACATCATAGTGTGGGTCGCAGAACTTGTTGCCGTAAATATAGCAGATATATAGCTGGTGTGAAGGTCCACTATCCATCAGACAAATGGCTTGGATATGAAATAAATAGACGATGTGCAGTTATAACACATACATCTGATGGGGTCCATGTAGATGGACAGTCTGGATAACCAGACTAGACATCAATGCACTAGCTAGGTGGGTCCATCGTAACATTTATGTGGGTCCCACATGGGATGGGATCCACGTACATGTATGTGGGTCCCACAACAGGTGTGCAGTTATAACACATACATCTGATCGGGTCCACGTACATGTATGTGGGTCCCACGTGGGCCGCACCGTAACATTTATTTTCATCCAATCTCTTGTTAAGGTCACAGAGACCTAAATAACGAGGAAAAACAAATTTCATATAGATCCAAAACTTATGGGATGCCCAAAAGTGGTTTCAATGGCAGACGTCTAATCTCACTGTTTCCTGTGATGTGGGCCACCTGAGTCCCGCATGTGACTGATTTTTGGGGTGGCCCACTGCCCTCAGGAGGGGCTACTAAATACATGGTGTTGATTGTTCAAAACACATCACGGTGGGGCCCACGGTAAGGACCCAAACAGTCTGCCTCTTCATTCCACGCACAGAGGACATGTCCTCTGACAGTGCAACAGCAACAGGCGCTACTTCTCTCTTATATTTTTTTTGAAAAAAACTGAAGTTTCATTATTTTTCATATATAGGGCCCACATCTAAAAAATCCAACCTAGCCATTAGATTCTGCGGCCCATGATCGATCAAATGAGACCAATATGCGACATGTTTTTGGCGAATAAGAGAATCAAGGTGGGTTTTAACAGTAATAGCACTATTTCCTATGATATGGCTCGCCCAAGAATCAGATTGGTCTCAAATTTTGGCTCAACGCCTAAAATGATCTAAGAAATATGATAGACAGCGTGGATTGAATTATACATCAAGGTGGGGCCTGCATGAGTGACGCACCCAAAAAGGCTAAAGTAATGACACATTTTGTTTTTTGTTGTTGCAGTGAGTACAACCCACTGCTTGTTCATGCTTCAGGCCATGTCCAGCGTCCAGGGACGTCGGACTATACATTTCATCTAGATGGGTCCCACATGTGGGGGCCACGGCTGGTGGGTTCCATGTGGACGTGGTCCACCTAACTTGGGTCAATATAATACTTGTGTTTTCCCATCATTAAAGGGTAGGGTCCACATGACTTGGATGGTTCAAATAAGGCATACATCAAGGTAGGGTCCATTCGAGTGGGCCACACATCACACAAAAATGAAAGAGAGAGAGAGAGAGAGAGAGAGAGAGAGAGAGAGAGAGAGAGAAGCACCCACCTCTAGATCGACTCCTTCTTCCACCAATGTGATCTAAAGCTCCAAGGGAACAAGATTCAATTGTTAGGATTGATTTTGGAGGGTTGGATTTGGGGGTGGAGTGCTTACAAAAGGGTTGGAATGGAGAGCTCTCATGGACGTTGGGAGCTCTCTCTTGCTAAGAAATAAGAAAGAAAGAGGGAGGAAGAGAGATAAGAGAGAGAAAAGTAATATGGCTTGTTATAATGGTATAAGGCCTTCATTAATGCATAGGTAAGGGTAGATGTTGACTTTTGGGAAAAGGGGAGGGAATGATTACCTAGTATATCACCCCATGATGGCTTAAAAAATTGTTCCATTATAATAGGTGGGTCTCACAAACGCGATCAAGGTCCAAATAAAGCGCGGCCTACATCTTTTAATGTACAACTTAGATTGCCACACGAGATGAGGCGTTAGAACCTCGGCGATAAGGCGGTCACTATAGCGCTAATTCTAGGTTGGTCCAGGTCGGGCTTACATGATTGGACTTAAGGGTCATCGCAAACGAAATTCGTAAGTCACGGGTCTTTGGAATTCGATCGGAAAGACTGTGGGAGCCTATGGAATGGTACAGGCTATGATACGGGTCTCACAATGCTGATTGAATGTTTATGGATGTTGAGAATGGATAAATGTTGAAGCTTAAATCATTTTGTGTGAATGATTATGAATGGATCTAATTTAAATGTAAAAATGAATATTACTTTTGCCTCTAAATAATTGTATAATAGAATGAAGTTAGTACACTTTGTGTATAAGTTACGACTCGAAACTCAGATATGAGGGTGCACACTCTGTACTCAAATTTTAGGGCATGACAATGCAGACCCTCCAACCAATGGTGACTCTAGTTAGCACGAGTTCGTTGTTAGTATTGGCTACGATGATAATTTCAGACTTATTGAGGCCACTAATAGGAGATCATCCCAACCCTTATTCCGGCTTTGACTTATTCCTCAATGCGGATGAGTTAGGTAAGGTTGGCATACAGATACGAGACAAGGTATCCAGAAAATACTCGGGGTTTGCTGAGTGGATGATCTTGAAAATTTACTCATCGCCGTCAATGGGTGTATGTGATAAAATGATTAAAGCACACTTCAGTTGTCAAATTTCGTATAGTCAAAACAACTTGACAAAAGATTAAGCGCAAGATCAAGAATGGTAAATTCTCAAGAGAAGATCAAGCTAAAGATCAATTGATGTTCAAGAATAGATCAAACTCAAAAGTCAAGATGAAGTCCGTAATCAAGTTTAAGACAAAGAAGTTCAGATATTTCACATATCTCGGGTAGTATAAAACCCTATAAAGGCCTTAGGATTAGGTACTTAAAAAAATTACTTAAATTAGGTTTTTATACTTGTGTTTGCTTGAAATTAGACCAGCTCAAGCTTTAGTTTGACCATTCTGAGTTTTCTCGGTCATTCCAAGTTCAAGTCGAAACAAAACCAATATTTATTTACAAATTCGACTGGTCAAATTTTGGGTTTGACTAGTCGAATCTTGACCTTCGACCAACCTGAGAAAATTTAGCTCCAAGTCCAGCAACTATATCTTTTCAGATTTTGGGATCTTTGACCAGTCGAAGACCAAATTTGACTAGTTGAACTAGTCCTCAGGCTACTCGAAGTTTGGATAAATCTTATCCCGTACGATCCGAAGTCTGTTAAACAGAATCCGTTCTGCTCGGGCTAGTCGAAGATTCAACTTCTTTACCTATTGTTGAGGCATAAAATAAAGGATCAAGAATAAATCGGAAAAAGAAACTAGAAGAAGAAATATGTGAAGAAAAGTGAGGAATAGGGTAAAAGTTCACAATGTTTGCACAGACCTGTGCAAACCCTAGTGATTGCGCAGGTCCACGCAAATGGTCTGGGTGGTTGCGCGTAGCTGCATGGAGGGAAATCAGGTAGAGCTGTTCGAACCATTGAGATTTGATAGAAGGTGGACCCCATGGCACAAAGATCGAGGGTTCGCATGTGTGGAGGTCTATAAATATCCCACTTCCCCTCTAATTTGGACACTGAAGATTTTGGAGAAGATCAGAGCTCCAGAGAGGAAAAGAAGTCCAAAGGTATTAAGAGGAGAAGAGAGGAAGAAGAAAGGGAGGCTTTATGTAGGGCCACACAATAGCATGAATATTTGAAAGCCAGAATTCTGCCGAAGTGAATGAAGTGCAATCTTCAGCAATCTTCAATTTTCCTTTTATACAAGAACATGAGTTCAATAAAGAAAGATCAGATGATTAGATTCGTACAACATTCCTCTCAATGAGATGATCAAATTGCAATTTGAAATGCTGTCGGATTTGATATCCAGATTCGATATTCAAACTCTTTTAATTCTTCTATTATAGATGATCTATCTTAGAATAAAGGGAAATTAAAGGATGTAAATGAACTCAATATGAATAAATATCATGATCGTTCTCTTTCTATTTTCTCTTTGTTATGATTAAATAAGATAATCCTCCAAACCAACGGCATTTGTTTCTTGTCGAAACGAAATGGAGACTCTGTTGGAGAATCTGTCTTATTTAAGATTAAAATATATTAAAATAGAGAAAATTTTGAGAACTTTTATCATAGTTTGGCGTCTTATCGATGCCAAAATGGCGACTATCAACAGGAACATTCTCTCCTTCATCTCTAAGATAGAATATTTTACTATTTAAATACTAATTATTATTTTATACTTTTGTCTGATGGTTATAGGACATGATTTCAAATTACGATCAATGGCAAGTACAATGAAAAAGATGAACTTCTACTTCATAGCGACTGGGTTTGTAGTAGAGTATGCCATGAATTAGATTACAAATCATGAAGCCTAGCTTACTACAAGCAAGAATGACAAGCCCCAAGTTATGGCCAAAGTCATATCCACTTCGCCACTGGCACAAGAGAATGACAATGACTGGATTGTCGTAGCATCTCGAAGAATAAGAACCCGAAATGCAGTTACTGCCAAGATGAACTCATCTCCATATAAGATTGGGGGACCAATAACACGGAATATAGTTAAAAATAATCCTGAACTCGCTCCTCTAGCCCTGTATCAAGGGATATCTCTTCCTTCTCTGACATTACAAAATTTCTTAGCACTACCTATTATGAAGACTCAATGGACGAGAAAAGAGAAAGGCAAAGCACCGATGAATAGTGCAGTTTTTGTTCTTAAGATACCTGAGCAAGAAATCTCGCAGTCGGCCAAATTCTACGGGAGTACGGAAGGTCCAAATGGAACCCCTCTCTCAATAAGTCCCATCATACTCGGATATTCTACTCCTACGATTGCCTCTTCAGATAGTGTAGAAGCCACTGTACATATGGCAGGAATCAGTTAAGGTCCCCCGCCAAATGTTGATGAACGTATGGCTGAGATGGCTGAAACTCTGATGAGGGTCAAATATTGCATATCAGACCCCAATTATTGCCTGATTTTAAGTACATGATAATGCTTAATGTCGTATTTTAATTGTGTTTTTGTTACAGGATGTAATCAGGAGCGTTGACTGAAAAAGGATATTAAAAGTGTGAATTTGACGCTCCGAAGTCATTAGAGCAAAAAACGGACTCCAGAGGACCAAGATTGAAGAATTTACACCCCAGGGATCCGAGAAAATCAAGCCGTTCATGTTAAAGAAGCTCGAAATTAGTGCATAATACAAGATCACATGGTTCCCACCATCTGATTGGTTCTAAACTTCATACATGGGATAAGGACCATAAATTAACCGTATATATTAAATTTCACCCTTTGGATATCTCAAAAAGTGGTCAAATGGTTAGATCAGCCCCTTAATTCATTAAGTGGGGCCCACCTGATATCTGGAACTGCTTCAAATTTGGTCTCAACGCCTTAAGTAGGGAGACTAAATGAATGGATGGATTGGATTTCTTGTAAAACATCACATTGGGACTCACATATGTGAGGTGTGTGCACCGTGTATATGCACTGGAAGTGCACAGGATCACCGCGTCCGGTCAGAGTCTTCTTTGATCGACTTTCTTTAAACAGAAACAGAGACTCTGTTTTTCACTTACACAGTCCGTCCGCTAATCCATCAGCGGCCCACTTTTGTCATCCATACAGATGATCCAATCCATTCACGGTGCTCGGGAGGCAAAAATTACCAAACCCGGATCATTTCCATTCATCCATGCACGAAAACAAGGGTACGAAGACTGAATTGTTCTCCGTACGTTGATCAGCGCAATGGTCCACCCAAACCTCTAATCTACTTCAAATTTGTAATAATAGCCTAAATAGACCCTAAAAGACCAATGAACGGCCCTGATTTACTAAAGAGACATCACATGTGGGCCGCACAGAGATCAGCGCGTGATCCCTGTTTCCGCGTCAGACTGCTACCCAGATTCTATGGTCGTTGTATGACCTTGATGATGATTGTAGGGACGATCTGGACCGTCCATCGTGTAGGCCAACCAAAATCCTTTCAAGGGACGGTGATCTTTGGAGAGAAAGCAACGGAAGTGGGAGTTGGAACACTGACATCATAGCTGCGTAAAAAGCTTTCACAGCAGCTTCTAAAAATGGACACCGATCGGTTTTGGGACGATTGTATGATCACGATAATTGATCAGATGGAAATCTGATTTGTCCATCATGTAGCTCGTTCAAAACTGTCTCAGGGGACGTCGATCTAACAGACGACATGCAAGGAGAATGAGAGTTGGGGGGCTCCGATTTTAGCCGAGTAATGGTTATAGCGCATGCGGTTGTTGCTGCAAAAATTCGACAGACCGACTCAGTTGTACTCTCCACCACTTCTAACAACTATAAAAGATGAAGAGCAAGGCCAGAGCCTGGGGGGAAAGCTGGAGAGCAGACTAAAAGAAGAAAGAAGAAAGAAAAGGAAAGAGAAAGAAAAGAAAGAGAAGAAAGAGAGAGAGGAAGGAAGAAGGGATGTTTTTCATACTTCAAACTTGTTTTTCTTTCTTTCTCATTAACATTATGAATTGTTAAACTCTTTAGCTAGGGCTGAGATGAATCCCCTAATTTGAATGATGCTTGTTTTGTTGAATTCATCTATTTTGATTGATTTGTTTCTTTCTCTAGTATGCTTTCCTGAGATTTCCATACTTCTCCATTTTATGAGCTCGACCAAAGTCTAAATGTGGATGTTGTTTAGAATATTATTCTAGGTGCTTGTGTCTGACCATGAACAGGTTTCCTATAGAGGAAGAAACAGGAATCTACATCTCTCCATGCCTGACCATGGATGGAAAGATGTGATCCATATGCTTTAAAGGATTATACATTCTGTGTGCCCGATCAAGGACATAGTTTGTGATTTATTTAATTTATATCAATCTGAATTTGGGTGAATCAACAGGTAAAACAAGGGTTAGGATAATTAGGAGTGGATTCGAAAGTCCTAGTCTTCTCCTTGATTGGATTTTACTCCTTGTTCTCGGTTATCCTTTTAGATCATTTTTCTTAATCACTTGCTAAATTATTTGTTGGATTAGTTAAGAAGAGTCTTAAATTTAGAATTGTGACAACCAGTCCTTGTGGGAACGATCTCGTAATACGTATCATATCTACATTTGATTCGTATACTTGCGAGTTAAAATCATTCAAATCAGATAGGTTTAAATTAAAACATCAAGTTTTTGGTGCCGTTGCTGGGGACTGTTTCGGTCCAAATTGGATTTAGGATTCTCTCTTATCATAATTCATAGCCTTAGGATTTTACTAACTTTAGGTGAAATTTTTTTTATTTTATTTTAGAAACTAACCTATTTCCTATTTTGCAGGGTCCTCCTAACATGAAATTTGGTAATCCCTTTCTAAATTCTCTACTATTTCTAATTTTTATTTTTAGAATTAGGGCTTTCCTTTTTAGAAATTTTTTATTTTCTAATTTTAGATTTAGATTCTCCTTTCAAGTAGCTTTCTATTTTCTAGTTTTAGAAATTTTTTCCTTTTTAGAAACTAACTTAGCTTTTTTGTTCTAAGATTAGAAACTTTCTTTTTTTTTAGAAACTAACCGTTGCTTAGGATTTTTTTTCTAGAATTATTTTAGAAAATTTAATTTGTTTTTGTTTTTATTTTTACAGGAATTGAAGAAGGAAGCTGTTAAATAAGATTGTCTTCAAAAGGAGAAGCTACCAAATCTTCAGACATCCATCATCTCCTTTTCCTGGTTCTTTCTTCCAATTCTTGTTTACATAGCTTTCTCTTATTTTTAGGAATTCATAATTTTTAATTCTAGTCCTATTTATCTTAGGTTGCATCTTAGTTTAGTTTAGTTTTCTTTCCTATATTTCAGTTATTCAGTTTATACTAGGGCGTAGATCGCTGAACATAGAACTAGCACCCTTTGATCCTGAAATAGAAAGAACATTTTATAGAAGATTCAGAAACATCCTATTTGAAATGACGGATGAGAATGGAATTAAAGCGCTTAGAGATTATTCAGCTCCTATCCAATTTAATGCGCCTTCATGCATAGTGTTGCCAACCACCACGGCAGTACACTTTAAACTTAAGCCTAGGGTAATACAGTTGTTACCATCTTTCTATGGTTTAGACAAAGAGGATTCATATCATCATGTAAAAGAATTCCTAGACATTTGCACTACCTTTAGGTTTCAAAACTTCTCAGATGATTCGATCTGTTTATGCCTTTTTCCTTTTTCTTTGAAGGATAAGTCGAAAGCATGGTTGAACTCTCTAGGAGTTGGGTCTATCACTACATGGGACCACCAGTCTAAGAAGTTCTTAAATAAGTTCTTCCCTATTTACAAAATGAATGCTCTCCGTAGAGAAATACTAATTTCATGCAAAAAGAGGGAGAGCACTTTCATGAATGTTGGGAAAGATGGAAGGACTTGCTCCTTAAATGTCCACACCATGGTTTTGAGAAATGGCAACAAGTTCAATACTCCTATGACGGTTTGACACCTCAAAATCGTCGCATGGTTGATGCCACCAGTGGAGGGTCATTCATTACCAAAAGTGATGTCGAAGCCTGAGATTTCTTTGAAACCTTGTGTGAAAATTCCCAGCAATGGGACTACTCAAATAGAGGTGAAAGAAGTTCCCAACTACCAAAGAAAGGTGGTATATATGAGATAGGAGTCACGCCAGATATTTATGCCATAATTGATAGCCTGACACAGAAAGTTAATGTTCTGATGTTGAATAATGGACCTCCACAAACTACTCAAATCGAGTCATGTGCCATATGTTCTAGTCCTGGCCATCCTACGCAGTCGTGTCCATCTGGTGCAGCATTCCCAAAATTTCTCTCTGAACAAGTACATGTTATGAATACCTTTCGGAGACCTGGGAATGATCCTTACTCAAACACATACAACCCAGGGTGGGATAGACATCCAAATTTTTCTTGGGCAAAAGGACCACAACAAGGACGATCATCTGAAAATCCTTTAATGCAACCTCACCCTCAAGTTGGTAGTCAACAACCTCAGTAGTTTCCGCAGTATCAACAAGTATCTCCATAATCTAGGAAACCATCTCTTGAGGATACACTCGATCTTTTTATGCAAAGTTCACTTCAATTTCAAAAAGACACCCAACAAAATTTCCTAGCTAACCAGCAAAGCTTACATGCAAATGTGCAATCTATTGCCAAGCTGAAAGTACAGTTGGGTCAACTTGTTGCCACATTGAGTGAGAGAGAGAAGGGCAAGTTCCCTAGTCAACCTGTAACAAATCCAAAGGGACAGTATGAGATTGTCTCTAACTCAAACCAAGAACAATATCATGAGCAAGCCAAATCAATCATTACCCTTAGGTCTGGTAAATAGATTGAGAACAGAGTAGAGATGCCTAGGGGAGAATCAAATTCCAAATCAGAAGATCAAAATGAAGCGGAGAGACATACTAGTGCATCCAAAGTCCAAAAGCACTCTGACCCTCTAGAAACCACTCCTGTGCCATCCTATGTGCCTAAAGCACCTTTTCCTCAACGTCTAGCACCAGTTAAGAAAGGAAACAACTTTAATGAGATATTGGAGATGTTTAAGCAAGTGCAAATTAACATTCCATTGCTTGATGCTATCAAGCAAGTCCCTGCTTACGCTAAGTTTCTTAAAGATTTATGCACTCAGAAGCGTAAGATGCATGTTCATAAGAAGGTTTTCCTTGCTGAGCAACTCAGCTCCATGATTCAACATAACACCCCTCCTAAATTTAGGGATCCAGGAGCTCCCACCATTTCTTGTGTCATAGGAGATCATAAGATTGAGAAGGCATTACTTGATTTAGGAGAGAGCGTTAATTTGTTGCCATATTCTGTATACGAGCAACTAGGGCTGGGTGAGTTGAAACCCACTAAAATAACACTACAACTAGCTGATAGATCTATCAAGGTGCCCCGTGGTATTATTGAGGATGTGTTAATCCAAGTTGATAAGTTTTATTTTCCAGTGGATTTCATCGTCCGACTAGTCAAATCCCGGTTATCCTAGGACGTCCATTCTTAGCCACATTCAATGCTATCATAGATTGCAGGAATGGAGTTATGAAGTTGTCCTTCGGTAATATGAAGCTTAAACTCAATGTTTTCAATGCCGGACAACAACCGTTAGACTCGGATGATATATTTGAAGTGAACATGATTGAGAGTCTAGTGTTTGACTCTTTCCTTAAATCTTCTGAAGATACTCTTGAGACTTGCTTAGCGCATTTTGTAGATTCAAATGATCCCCTGTTACAAGAAATAGTGAATGCCTTGCAAAATAATACCTCGGCAGTTGTCATGAATCGATAAAACCCGTATTCTGAAGTACCTCCTTCCCCAGATCCTGAATGTTTACCATTAAATGAGGAAGAGTTGAAAATTGAACTACAGAGTGAAACATCAGCGTTTGTTGAGACTACACCACCTACTACAAATTTTTATGAATTTCATCTACTTGTAGTCTCTGATTCATCATGGTGTACTAACTTTAAAATTTTTTCTGCCACAGGTGAATCATATATACTTTGGACACTTCAGACAATAAGAAGAACACTTTATGATGAAGTCCCTCAATTTCTCTAGTTATTAACGCTCCAGGACATCCAAGCCTACTGTAAAACGGGCTTTTAGATGATCTTGTTGAAAAACCTTCTGAGAAATTTACGAAGATACTAGCCGATAGTCCATGATTGCTTTCATTGCTTGTCTAGCTGAAGACATTAAACTTAGTGCTCCTGGGAGGCAACCCAGCCTTTTCTTTTCATTTTTTTCCTAGTTAGTTAGTTTAATGTTTGTGGGTAACATTGCTGTAAACCCTTATGAGACTACAACTCGTCCACTAGGGGCAACCTAGGGGTTTAAAGGCTTATTGCATATGCTAAATGCAATCGAGAGCACCTGCAAAAGTGGTATAGGTAGGATTTTTTTTTTGTGATTTTAGTTTTGTTACTTTGCTTTTGTTGATTTCTCTCTTGTGCTGACTCACTTTTAGTTGATATTTTTGGGAAAGCCTCTTAATTCCCCATCCAGGTACTATCTTTCCATCACTCCTCTTTTATTTTCGTTGTCCCAAGTGAATTGTATGCTTATTTCTTTTACATTGAGGACAATGTAGCTTTTAGGTTGGGGGTGGGAGATTAGGTTACCTAATCAGTATTTTCTTGATCTTGAGCAAAAAAATTGTGAAATTTTTTTAAATTTTTCTCGAATATCTTATGAATTTTAAGTGATTTTGAAGGATAGTTGTGATTTTAAAATTACACGATATAGAATATTGGGAATTTATGTCTCTGAAATTCCACTATATCTTAGATTTCACAGTTAAGTTTGAATTCTTAACCCATGATTAGACATTTTTAACATTGATTCAGTCATGATTTCACATAATACATCTCGCTTACACATTAAGGTTCTGGTTCAATATTGAATGGTTAACTTGGTAATCACTAAGCATGAAAGGAATCAGCCTGAAAAAAAAAAAGTTTTTTTATAAAAAATAATTGAAAGGGTAAGTCACACAATCTTCACCATAGGTTTTCTCCCTATACGTGTAGATTCGATTCCCCATGGTCGACATATGAAAAAAAAAGTTAGGCGACAAGTTTTCACCATAGGTTTACTCCGTATAGGTGAGGATTTGATTCCCCTTCCTTGGTGTTACTGTTCATATAAAAAAAATCAAAAGTTGATAGAATGGAATGTTAATATGTAAGGCAAGCGTTGGTTTCAGTTTTAGTTGTCATGAATGTCGTTGTTAATTACCAATGATGTCATGAAAATGATAATTGGATCTCTTAATAGTGATAAGCCGAGATTATCCTATACACTCATGAAACTCGATGTTTAGAATTTTCTAATTAATGGATTAATATTTTGAACTTGATTATGTAATTTACCATGAACTTGATTCTAGGAGAAAATTCTACTCACCATTCATAATCCTAGAATTTTCGCATCTCAACTATTTGTTCACAAGTCACTCGGGTTTACAGGAATTGTCTTTTATTTCTAAAATTATTTTTTGCATGTTTTGCTCGGGACTAGCAAACTCAAAGAATCCTAATGGAAGAATGTCAAAGCCTCCGAGAAGCTTTGGCTACTCTTGCTCATAACATGGCTCAAGCGACAGCCCCACTAGTAATGGCCATTATAAATGAACAAAAGCAATAACCAGAGGGTTCATTGCCACATAAAGTAGGATTGCACGAATCTACGCCGACTGCTAGGGCAATAACACAAGAGGAAATGCGACAGATGGTTACAAAATTCGTCAGGGAGCGCAAACATATTGGGAGGTTTTAATATAAAACACCGTATCTAAGAGAGGTAGAAGATGTTCCCTTCCCAATAAACTTTAAGCAAGTAGATTTTCAGAAATTTAATGGAGAAGGGTCTCCAGAAGAACATCTCATACACTTTATCACCACCATGGGAAATTTCTCTACTATTTCATAATATTGTTTGTGGCTATTCGGTTCTTCCTTGATTGGCAAAGCATTTTTATCACGTCCCAAACTCGAAAAGTGGGCTCACAAAATTTTCGATCGCCGAATCTGGTGCCGACAGCCTTCGTAGTACCCCATTCTCAGCTTCCAGCGTCCATATGCTAGATTCCGATCTTGGGATCCTATAAGGAGGATTTTTTAATGTATACTTAACTCGTAATAAGCATAACCACAAGTTTACTCAAATCACAAAGGCAATATCATCATCACTTATCCACTAATATAAAATTTGAATACAATACTGAAAAGGAAATACATATGTCGAAAATCAAAGCCCCAAAAGACTGCTGCATGCTCCAAGCTCAATGCTGGTGCAACCTAACATCACCTGCACACATCTATCGAGAAAAATCTTATAGAAAGCTTAGAGGGTCGTGTAAGTGTTTACACAGGATAAGTGTCAAGTATTCAATGCAATGTCATAATCATATAATGTCAAAAATATTGACAAAATCATGAATCATACAATAACAGAGTAAGCAAAAATGCTAACAAGTCTATGAGTCATACAATATCAGAATACGCAATATAGATCAGTTATGTAAATGAGGAGTCATAGAGAGTCAAATATCAAACGGCGAGGGTACAATGTAATATGTAAATCCTGCTAAGTCCGTCTAGGCCATAGAAGTACAGAAAACATAACAACCCAAAATGCCATATGCCTGCAGATGCAATTGTAAGTGCTATGATTTCATATCCCTTTGATTGTCAAATTTTGTGGTGACAAAACCTATATATATATATATATATATATATATATATATGTCTTGTACATCTTGTGTTTCATGTTTGAGACTTTACATTGCTTCAAGTCATCATTCTTCAATACAAGAACTTAAATGAAGAAAGTTACAAGTCTAGTCATGGATGAAGTATACAAGAATAGAAGACTTCAAGTATGCATGTTCAAGATTCTAACAAGTTCAAGAAAAGAAGAAGACTTTATCAAGTCAAGAAAGGTTCAAGCTCGAGAAGGCCTACAACAAGATTCGTAAATTCTCAAGCTTCTCTGAAGGGTCATCTGAGAGTACAGACTATCAATGTTTATCTCACTTTCAAGGTTTGTTTGACCTTAGATTGACCTTAGGTTGGGCTTTAATGTAGGTCATTCTAGAAACATAATTCGTATGTTTTAAATATGCTTGTTCGGGCTGTTCTAAGACCAGTCGTAGGGACTTCAAGACCAGTCCTAGATCTGCTACGACCAGTTTTAAGTTTTTCAGGACCAATCCTACGTTGTTGAAGATTTTTAGATTTTTCTAGTTGTCCTACGACCAGTCCTGGACATCCTACGACCAGTCCTATGAGCTGTACGACTCGTCCTTCGACCGGTCTTAGCCCTATGACTTGAACTCCAGCAACTAATCTGGGGATCCAACGACCAGTCGTAGGTGGCCCAAGACCAGTCGTAGGCTACCCAGGACCAGTCATGGAACAACTAATACTTATCCCGTAAAAATCTTTGAAAATCTGTTGAAGCTACGATCAGTCCTAGGGATCCTAAGACCAGTCGTAGATGGGATTTTTCAGGCTATAAATAGAGCACGAATTTCAAAATTTTTCAATTCAAGCAATTTTAAGGCCATACGCTGAGATAAGTTCGTGTTTATTTTTAAGCTATTTTGTGCTTATTTAATATTCCTTTTGCTAGCTTGTTTTGTATTTGATTTTGATCTACATTCCAATCTTATTAGAAAAGAGGAATTTTTGATATTCCTTCTTCTTGGATTCAAAATCAAATAAAACTAGCCCTTTTGATTTAAAATCAATTAGACTTAGAACCATTCATAAAGTGAGTATTGGACTTTGAATGTTGAATCGAACTTCTACTCCGATTGGTTCTACCGGGATACTTTAAAAGGAGATTCAGGTATTTTACATTTGTGTAATTTACATTCTTTGGTTTTGTTTGAGATTTGCCAGAAAAATCTCATTGTTTTGGTTATCTGAGGAGAGCCAGAAAACTCAGATTGTGTGGGTTTTTGGATTGTGTAATCCCGAGATAAAAAGACACAATTGTGAAGGTTTTAGGTGAACCTGTGAAACCTATTTTGATAGTGTATGCTAATATCCCCTGTGTGAGGATATTAGGAGTGGAGTAGCATTTTGTGTGGCTATTGGATAACAGTTGGTGTACACACAGGCGAACCACTATATATCTTTGTGTTGTGGATGTGCTTTATTCTTTCATTCCTTTATTCAGCTTTGTGGATTGTATCTGTGGTTGAATGTTGTAATCATTTTATTTCAAGCCAGTGTGGGGAATGTTGTAATAACTTAGGTTTAATTTCCTGCAAGTTATTTTCTTACTTTTTAATTCAGTATTGTGGATTGTTTTATATTATTATTCCGCTGTTATAAGTTTTATTTGGCATAGCCCTATTCACCCCCCCTCTAGGGCATATAGCTAGGCCCTTTCAACAATATGTGATGCGAATGGAATGACTAAGGTGGAGTATGAGGTTGGGATGGTAGTACGTAGTATCACATGCTACGGGGTCCATCACAAGGGACTTCTATCCAAACCAGTCTCATACCTAAATTTAGATAGTTAAACTCAAGTGGTAAACTCTTGATCTTAGGTTAGTCACGCACCCAATCGAAATCCTAGCCATGAGAAGGTACACGTAATAAATAGTTGCGCACTATCAGCCCAAGTGGAAAGTGAATGAATAAATGAATGAGTATGCAATTCCTGCTCAATAAGTCCACATATCAATATGGTTCCTCTCTAGAGAATTACCAGGGTCTATTACACTCCAAACCAGATTGCTGCCCTATCGCACGTAACAATGTGGGTTGAAGAAACCACTATCCGTCTGCCAATATTGGGCCTGGCTCGTCGATAGCGCACTCATTCCTCGAGTTGGTCAAACTCAACCTAGTATTGCCCCCTCCTGTCGGGTAGGTAAGGTCGTACCCCCTTCCAACCAACTATGACATAGTGAGAGACGCGCCTTAACGGTATACGACCCTCATGCGCTCATGCATCTACTTGGTTTGGACGTTGGAGCAACCTTTGGAACCAAGAGGGTTCTGAGACTTTCATTCAGAGATATCTATAGCACCCCATGCAGAACAGATTTTTGGTGTCCTATCTGGCCATCCATGATATGCCTGTGGAGGCTACGACCCTGATGTTGCTAGGGCGTATGGTGGTCATATCACAAAATGCGAGATACATGAGTCATACCATTCAGTCATGCATCAAACCTGCGCATACCGCGCGCTCATGTGGGGAAACTCAGCCTATCAGGGAGTCCCATAAACAACCGGCACTATGGCATATGAAATGGTCAATCATATCTCATAACAAGCATGCAGATGATGCGTATGAGCATGTATCATGATGCTATGTTGTCACATACTCATAATCGGTATCAATAACCGGCTTCGACAATCGACCTTAACAATGTAGACATTTAACCAACATTTCTCCAAAGGAATGACCCACATAGATCCTAACATATAGTGGACCTATAGCCTCACACAAGGGTCAAATATACAACACCATGGGCCACACTCAAGAGCTTAATAAACATCACAATGGGCCTTTCACATGGGCCTAACATATATCACAATGGAATTCATCGCCTGGCCCTGAAATGCATTACAATGGGCCTCATCAAATAAGCCCCATATACATCACATTGGGCCTTAACACAGGCTGAATACACATCACAACAGGCCTCAAATACAAGCCACATATACATCACATTGGGCCTCACACAGGGGCCAAATGCACATCATAATGGGCCTCAATTACGGGCCACATATACATCACATTAGGCCTCGACAATCAACCTTGACAATCAGAATCGGAATCAGCTTCGACAATTGTAACGCCCTGAAAATCGAGGGTCGAGCAAAGGCTCAACTCCCGAGATCCGATGCATCACTTATGTAACATAGATAATGATGATTAAATGTTGTTCATATTAGTGTATTAAACATGAGTGGGATTAATCTAACATAACATATCATACTTCAAGAGTAATTAAATTAAGCAAGAGGAAGACTTAAGTACTTAAATTATAAAATAAAAGTATTTCACCATCCGGAGTAGGAATCTGTTCTAGGCGAATATATACAAGTGTTTGTTCCAAAATTTACAAAATATCAAAATGTAACTGTCTAACTAATCCAAGTAACCCTGTAATCCCGTCAAATCAGAACAAGGTCTACAGAGACCCGCCTGAGAGCTGCACGTAGGAGAACTCCTCGTCAATGAATTCTGGTTCCGTTGCGAAAGCCTTGTCGTAACCTGCATCTAAATCAGAGTCTGGTTGGTGTTTTAAAACACCGTTCCAGAGTGGGAGTGAGTGATCAACTCAGTAGTACGATAAGGCAAAGGTTAACATGTTATCAATTTAGTCAAGCAGTAATGATAAAGCAATACAACAATCATATCCTAAGTACTTTTGTTAATACATGAATGATATGTGTAATGATGCATGCCCTCACCTGCACTCCCTCAGCGACATCATGTGCTTCCTCGCCAAAGCACATGCAATGCGGTGCATAGTTGTGTTTGCCAAGTAATTTATTAGACTCATTCACACAGCAGATTCAGGAAGCTAAGGTACCTCCCATTATATCACTTGCCCAAACAATGATCCATTTAGGCTCATCATTCCTAATTAATCACATACAATAGGTAAGTTGTAGGGCATCACCCTTGATGAAAAGCAATGGATAGGTAAGTACACGAGTTCACACTCGAGGTCACTACGGAGAGGCTCGTCACCTCAGCATAGGCCTGATTTATACTCGAGGTCACTACGGGAGGCTCATCACCTGAACGTAGACCGACAGCCCAAATACGGTGTCCTATACACCACCATATTCGGCTCACGAGTTTGAGTTGCTCACTAGTCACTATGGGGAGGCTTATTACCCTAGCGTAGGCTGACAGCTCGACCACGATGTCTAATACGCCACCATGTCTGGCTCATAAGTCTTAGCGGATCTTAGTACCATGGTTAAACGGGCTTTACATTGGTAAGTAGTACCTTAGATTTAAGAAGTAGTGCCCATATATGGTAAACACACAATAGGCTAATCGGGTTATTTGACAAGTGTAATTGGTACGAGCGCACGTTGAATTGATGGACATGGAATGCATAAGCACCCCACGTAGCCTAACCACTATCGACAATTAGCGTACGACCCCGATTCATTGAACGTATCCAATGTGGCGAAACTATTTCGACCACTCCATCAGGATTCGATACAGATTTCCTTGACTATGTAGTAGTCCCAATCATAAACAATAGCAATAAGGAATCACATTTGTTACTCATATCAGCATTTAACAAACAATACAAACATAAATCTCATTCGAGCATTTTATCAAACACATTCGACAACTTGACATACATATGCATTTCATCCATAAATCATATAGTGACAAATTTATAATATATGAAGAAAATTATTCGCATGACCAAGAAAACTAAGAATACTGTCTTAATACACTTAATAAGTACAATCCATCTATAAAATCTCATTTAGACATTTTAACAAACGCTTAGATTACACATTTCCAAATATATAAACTAGACTTCTTATGACATGAATTATAGCAATTTATTTCACAACGTCGGTTATAAAGTATATAACATATGTATTTAAGATTAGAACTTACTATAAGTACAAATCAGGATTTCACGTTCATTCAAACATTTCAATAAACAAATAGGATGCATTTTATATGCACATATTTCACACGTGTAGTTTATAAAAAAATGTCGTAACTAATATCATATGGCAGCAATCAAGTCAGACATAAATCATTGCTGACATTGAAAGCCTTAAAAATCATAACCTAAACATTTATAGTCAGCACCTTTCGTCGGTACGCCCATTATGAACTCGGTTCATACACGACGCTTCTGTCCATAACACAACGGCTACCTAAATCACAAAATAGGTTAACTATTGCGTCGATTCCTCTATTTAGATTCCTAAACTGAAATTAGGGTTAGGATTTCTTACCCAAATCGGAGTTGAAATGAATCGTGTAGATAGATGTAGGGGCGATCTAGTGCATGTAGGCGTAAGGGAGAAACACTGCCTCGATCTCCCAAACTCTCTCTCTTCTTCTCACTATTTTCTCTTCTTTTCTCTCTTCTCTCTCCTAAGGTTTGGAGAAAATTCATATGCAATGAGAATGGGGTGGTTTAAGGTCCTTAAATAGGCCAAGAACTGGTTCAAATGGCCTAAGGCCATGGTATACTTAGGTTATAGCCAAAGGGTGTTTATTTTAGGAAAATGGGACTCATCTAGAGGCCCATTACTCACCTACGTCATAGAGTAAGTTCCCTAACCATGGATCTAAGCCAGATTAAGGTTTCGGTCTGATCAGATTTGTGAATTGACCGTGGAGAACTCGTATCAATTCAATGGTCATCGTCACTCGATCAGGGCTACAAGTATACTGACCTATGCAGGGAAATTTCACTGATCCAAGGGTATAGTTTGGTGAGAATCTGACGATCCGAAGTCTTCAATTTTGCCCATAAGCGAATGGTCCAATTAACTTAAGTTTGAGTTCATTTTCTAAAAGCATTCGCGTTTCTCACGCACTTTGCTCAGGGCTCAAGTTGTGCGTTTCTGAATACTGGGCTCGATTCCTACGATGCTTGTCAAGCCCAATATGGCGGTCATATCCTTATAGTTTCGCGGTAATCAGACTTTCGATGCATGATCCAGATCCGATGCGGAGTTTCAATGCACTCCCGAGAGCAACTGGATTTTGAGATTGCTCCTAGGTTCTAAAGTAATGTTAAGTTAGCGATTCTAATGGTTTTGGGTCTTATAGTTTGTATAGATAGTGATTCAAGATAATTCACCGATTAACTTAGTTTAGTACTTAACTAATTTTTGTCTAATTTCTATCGAATTTGATTCTTAGTGATTTCTGTCTGTAGTGATACTCGGGTCTTTGTACGGATTTTTTCGAGACATTACAATCTACCCCCTTTAAAGAAAAATTTCGTCCATGAAATTAGTACCTTTTCATACTCCTTGAGAATCTGAAGGTAGTTCTTACGAACCTCGGTTCTGTTTCCCAAGTAGCCTCTTTCTCAGTGTGGTGAGTCCACAGTACTTTCACAAGTAGGATCACTTTGCTGCATAGCACTTGTTCCTTCCTATCCAGAATACGTGTTGGCTATAGTACATAGGTAGTATCTTCACTCAACTGCACTTGCTCTCACTTGATAATGTGAGTAGGATCAAGAACGTATTTCTTAAGCATCGATATGTGAAATACGTTGTGCACGCCTGCAAGTGTTATGAGCTAGGTGAGGCGGTATGCTACCACACCCACTCGGTCTAGAATCTGGAATGGGCCAATGAATCATGGCGTAGGCTTCCCTTTCTTACCAAAATAAAGAACTCTCTTCATTGGGAAAACCTTAAGAAACATGTGGTCCCTAACCTCGAATTCCAACTGCCACCATCGTGTATCGATGTAACTCTTCCATTTGCTCTGTGCTGCAAGAAGTCGATGTTTGATAATGTCAATCTTCTCAGAGGTCGCCTGTACTAAATATGGGCCATTCAGGCTTCTCTCACCAACTTCTACCCAATAATGGGGTGCTCGACAAGGGCGCACATACAGTGCCTCATAAGGATTATGCCATTGCTCGCTTGAAAGCTGCTGTTATAAGCGAACTCCGCATAGGGAAGACATTCATCCCAACTATCTTTGAAATCGAGTATACATGCCCGCAACATGTCTTCTAACACCTGAGTTACCCATTCTATCTACCCATCAGTCTGTGGGTGGAACGCGGTACTGAACTTCAGCTTCACTCCCATTGCTTCTTGGATTCGAGTCCAAAAGGTATACATGAATCACGTGTATCGATCTGACACAATCTCCATTGGCACTCCATGTGGACGTACTATCTTCTTGATGTACAGCTTGGCTAAATCATCTGCTAAGTTTGAGACTCTAATCGGGAGGAAATGAGCCGATTTCGTCAATCGGTCCACAATCACCCAAATGGAGTGTCCCTTCCTTGTCTTCAACAACCTGGAAATGAAATCCATAGATATGAAATCCCATTTCCATTAAGCTATGGGCATGGGCTAAAGTAAATCAGGAGGTCAACGATGCTCGGCCTTGACCTGCTAGCACGTGAGACAACGGGATATAAAATGTACTATGTGGGCCTTCATGTTGTCCTACCAATACGAACACTTCATATCTCGATACATCTTTATACTACCTGGATGCATTCCCATCTTCGAATTGTGAGCAGCTTCGAGAACTTCCTTTCTCAAGTCATGAAGATTCAAGATGCATAAGCGGCCACGATAACATAAACCCCCATCCGAACCAACTCTCCATTGAGAGTCTTCATCGTCACTAGCTCATTTTCTCATTTTTACCAACCATTTATCTTCTCTCTGAGCCACAATGATCCAGTCATCAATAAGTGGCTGTATATGAATGTGTGCGATGTTCATAAATGGCTCCTCTACTATAAGCTTCTACTCGAAGTCTCTCACAAATTCTACCATGTTCCATTCTTCAATCATTAGCAAAGCCGTAAATTCTATTATCTTCTTGCAACTCAATGCATCTACCACAAGGTTGGCATTGCCAAGATGGTAAAAGACCTCAAACTTGAAGTCTTTCAAGGTTTTCATCCATCGTCGCGACCTCATATTCAGGTCTCTTTACATGAATATGTACTTGAGGCTCTTGTGGTCCCAAAAGAGCTCAAACTCCTCCCTGTAGAATGTCTTTAGAGCTTTAATGTGAAAATGACCATTGTCAATTTCAAGTCATGCGTGGGGTAGTTTTTCTCATGTTTCCTCAACTGTCGCAATGCATAGGTAATCACTCTATTCTTCTGCATAAGAACACAACCCAGCCCAACATGAGACACATCAGTGTATATCGTATATCTGACCTCTTGCTCTGACAATACTAGCACGAGTGCAGACATCAACTTGTCCTTCAATTCCTGAAAGGTTATTTATGCTTTCTTGTTCCAGGCAAACTTAAGATCCTTTCGAGTAAGCTGAGACAACGTCCTGACTATCTTGAAAAATTCTTTAATGAATCGGTGATAGTAGCCAGTAAGTCCCAGAAAACTCCTCACTTCTATAACCGAACCGGGCTACTCGCAGTCCTGAACTGCGGTCACCTTAGCAAGGTCCAAAGCGATATCTTCCTTGGACATCAAATGTCCCAGGAACTTGACTTCTTCTTTCCAGAAGTCGTATTTCTTGTACTGAGTAAATAACTGGTTCTTGTTGAGAGTATCGAAGACTGCTCACAGGTGCTCTTCGTGATCATTTCGACTCCTAGAGTATATCAAAATGTCATCTATAAATACGATGACGAACCTGTACAAGTACGACTGAAACACCCACTTCACGAGGTCTATGAACACTGTCAGTGCATTTGTGAGTCCAAACGACATCATAAGGAACTCATAGTGCCCAAAACTAGTCCTGAATGTCGTCTTTTGCACGTCTATATCCCTAACGCACAACTGATGATATCCTGACTGTAAGTCAATATTTGAGAAATACCGTGCCCCTTTCAACTGGTCGAACAAATCATCTATCCTAAGCGGGGGATACTTGTTCTTCACTGTCACTTGATTCAATCTACGATAATTAATACACAATCGCAGAAATCTGTCCTTCTTCTTCACAAACAACACAGGTGCTCCCCATGGGGATATACTAGGTCGTATGAAACCTGCATCCAACAGATCATCGATCGGTCTCCTCAACTCCTCCATTTCACATGGAGGCATGCGATAAGTCGGTAGAGAAATGGGTGTTGCACCAGGCATAAGGTCAATAGTAAAGTCGATCTCTGCCGAGGAAGTAGTCTAGGTATCATTTTGAACATGTCTGTGAAATCTTGGACTACGGGCTTATCCCCAAGTGTCAAACCATCAACATTTCCTAGCAAGGTAGCATAACAACTAATGTGGTAGTACCAACTGACCTGAACTAGGAAAGTAAAGGTCATGCCCTCAGGTGCATGTGTTATCACCAATCTAAAATCGCAATCGATCTCTGCCTTCATCTCGGTGAGCCAATCCATATTGAGAATGACATCGTAATGACATAGCGGGGCAACGATCAAGTCAACGAGTACTGTTCTGTTTCCTAAGTCTATCGAACAACCTTTACAAATCTTGGTAGAATCTGAAAAGGTTCTGATGGCAGTAAGGAGTCTCACCCCAATCATAGGAGTAGTTTCCAATACTAGCCGCTTGACTGCTGCGTATGATATTATCGAAATAGTAGACCCGGTGTCCACCAATAGGAAGACTGGTGTACCTTGGATGTGTGTCGTGACTTTGAAAGCCAATAATGCTGCGATTACTGACTCGGATGCTTCAGCTACAAGTGAGTACAGACAAGCTTATTGAAGCTGATTCGGCTGTGTTGCCATAGGCCATTGAGGCAGCCTACTTCGAGGTACATTTGGTATGTAAGAAGGCTGTGCTGGCGGTGCTAATCGTAAAGGTGGAGCTGAAATGGCTTGTAGTAACTGACAGTTGATCTTTTAAGTCGATGTAAAGTCATTATCCCTCTTCTTGGTAAAGCAATAAGTGTCTGTATGGCCCAACCTCTTACAGTAGGTGCACCATAGATCAGATCGCCTCTGCTAGGTCGGTGGAGCCATAAGCCTGGAAGGCGAATCTGCACGTGGCCTCTTGCCGAGGAATGGTCAGTTCGGCAAGTTAGGTTGAGGCCTCGGGCCCATGGGCACACATGTACAGGACAGTCTATCCCCATCCTGCTTAGCTCGCAAGGACATGTTCACTAGCTCAGCATAATTGAGAATGCTAGTACAACACGTCTTCGTACTGATTACAGGCCGCAGACCCTCTGAAAATTGTTGTATTCTCATCGGCTCATTTGCTAGTATCAAAGGAGCATATCTGACTAGATCCGTGAATCTGTTCTCATACTCTAACACAGACATTCCTCCCTATCGAAGGTGAAGGAACTCACCCTCCTTTTCATTACGGTAAGTGAGGAGAAAGTATTTTCCATGGAAGCGGGTCTCAAACGCATTTCATGTTCATATGTATACATGGGCAACTGTTCGTAGGACGCTGTCCCACCAGAGACTGGCCTCCTTGAAAATATAGGTAACCAACTCTACCTACTCTACCTCATGCAGTGCAGCGGCTTCAGTATCTTAGAGATGTGGTCGAGCCAGTATTCAGCTTCCTCAGGCCTGTAAGTGCCCGTGAAGGTAGGAGGTCAAAAATGCTAAAAGTGCTCAAATAAACTGCTGGCACTCATATTTCCAGCAGACTGCACAGGTGGTGTAGGTGAGACCATATTCATGTTTTGGGCAAGGGCCCCCGCAATCATGGTCCAAACCTGCCCCTGCTACTGCATCAAGAGCATCATCTGCTCCAACCTATCAAGAGGAGGAGTCGCTGAGGCATGTGTAGCGTCGAGGTAGACACCTGGTTTTGTTCTTGAACCGGTGGTGCACTGGATGTTGGCCTGGGGCCAGTGGCCAGCTGAGAATTCGGCATGGTGTCACTATCAGGGCCTAAACTAGGGTCCATGTGGTTATCGCTCAGGGGAGGTGCCCTATCAAACGATCCGCTAAGTGCGAGACGTGCAGTTCTCCAAGTGCTCTTAGGTGGCATTCCCTATATACAACATAGGGTGCAACACGTGTAAGATTTCAAATGACAACATTCAAATTTTCCCAAGCATTCTACACATTCCAAATCAAAGAAGCTTCATGCATTTATTTTACCAAAATTGTCACAATAAATGAGATGCAATCTTACATGGATCGTGACAGAAGATACATGTGAGCTAACTTAACAAAAGCTTTAAAACTAATTACTAATATCCAATTAAGCCAACAAGGGCTATTAGATAGAAAGAAAGGACATAAACAAACCTAATGACAACTATAACATATGACTAGTCATCCAACTCTGGTGAAGGTGTAGGAGAACCCTAGACGCGGTGGCACCGCAGTCTATTAGACTATGGGCGGTGGTGCCACCCTAGGGGCAGTGGCCTCCCCCTGGGGTGCTGGAATGATGCTGGGGACCCCCTGGGTCCTACTGAAAAATGGGGTTTGGGCCCCTAAGCCTATTTGAGGTGTTTTCGGGTTCCATCTCGAGCATATACATGCTTTCTGAGCCATTTGAGTGTGGGATTCACTGAATTATCATCCAAACACATCGATTGATGGTTCAGAAAGGATTTGAGATCATTTCTTATGACCACAGATGCATACTGGTCACCTTTTATCAGTCAATTTTGTTCATCGGTGAAACTTGGGATCCTATGATCGTTTCTATGTTTTATCGCCCCCACCTAAGTCAAAGTACATCAGTGTTTGTTGTGTTACCATAACTCAGGTCCAGTTTAATCCAAATCATGCTCTGATATCAACTTATAATGCTCCAAAAATTGAGGGTCGAGTAAAGGCTCAACTCCCGAGATCCAATGCATCACTTATGCAACATAGATAATGATGATTAAATGTTGTCCATATTAGTGCATTAAACATGAGTGGGATTAATCAAAAATAACATATCATACTCCAGGTGTAATTAAATTAAGCAAGCGGAAGACTTAAGTACTTGAATTATAATATAAAAGTGTTTCACCATCCAGAGTATGAATCTGTTCCAGGCTGAATATATATAGGTGTTTGTTTCAAAATTTACAAAATATCAAAATGTAACTATTCAACTAATCCAAGTAACCCTATAATCCCATCGAATCAAAATAAGGTCTACAGAGACCCACTTGAGAGTTGCACGTAGGAGAACTCCTCCTCCTCGATAATGAAATCTGGCTCCGTCGCGAAAGCCTCGTCGTAACCTGCATCTAAATCAGAGTCTGGTTAGTGTTTTAAAACACTGTTCCAGAGTGGGAGCGAGTGATCAACTTGGTGGTACTATAAGGCAAAGGTTAACATGTTATCAATTCAGTCAAGCAATACAACAATCATATCCCAAGTACTCTTGTTAATGTAGGAATGATATATGTAATGATGCATGCCCTTGCCTGCACTCCCTCGCCGACATCATCTTACGATCTTGCATGGCAAACTCCCTAAACATGTGCTTCCTCGCCAAAACACATGCAATGTGGTGCATGGTCGTGTCAGCCAAGTAATTTATTATACTCATTCACACAACAGATTCAAAAAGCTAAGGTACCTCCCTTTATATCACTTACCCAAACAATGATCCATCTAGGGTCGTCAATCCTAGTTAATCACATACGATAGGTAAGTTGTAGGGCATCACCCTTGATAAAAAGCAGTGGATAGGTAAGTTCACGAGTTCACACTCGAGGTCACCATGGAGAGGCTCGTCACCTCAGCGTAGGCCTGATTTATACTCGAGGTCACTACGGGAGGCTCGTCACCTGAATGTAGGCCGACAGCCAGAATACGGTATCCCATACACCACCATAGTTGCCTCACGAGTTTGAGTTGCTCACTGGTCACTATAGGGAGGCTCGTCACCCTAGCGTAGGTCGACAGCTCATCCATGGTGTTCCATACACCATCATGTCTGACTCATGAGTCTTAGCGGATCTTGGTACCATGGTTAAACGGGCTTTACATTGATAAGTGATACTTTATATTCAAGTAGTAGTTATCATACATGGTAAACACACAATATGCCAATTAGGTTATTTGACAAGTGCGATTGGTATGAGCACACATTGAATTGATCGACATGGAATGCATAAGCACCCCACATGGCCTAACCACTGTCGACAATCGTGTACGACCCAGATTCATCGAACTTATCCAATGTGGCGAAACTAGTTCGGCCACTCCATCAGGATTCGATACTGATTACCAAGACTACATAATAGTCCCAATCATACTCAATTGCAATAAGGAATCACATTTGTTACTCATATCAGTATTTAACAAACAATACAAACATAAATCTCATTCGAGCATTTTATCAAACACATTCGACAAGTTGACATACATATGCATTTCATTCATAAATCATATAGTGACAAATTTACAATACATGAAGAAAACTATTCATATGATCAAGGAAACTAAGAATCCTGTCTTAATACACTTAATAAGTACAATCCATCTACAAAATCTCATTTAGACATTTTAACAAACGCTTAGATTACACATTTTCAAATATATAAACTAGACTTCTTACGACATGAATTATAGCAATTTATTTCACAAAGTTGGTTATAAAGTATATAACATATGTATTTAAGATTAGAACTTATTATAAGTACAAATCAGAATTTCACGTTCATTCAAACATTGCAATAAACACATAGGATGCATTTTATATGTACATATTTCACACATGTGTAGTTTATAAAAAAAACGTCATAACTAATATCATATGGCAGCAACCAAATCAGACATAAATCATTACTGACATTGAAAGCCTTGAAAACCATAACCTAAACATTTATAGTCAGTACCTTTTGTCGGTACGCCCATTACGTACTTGGTTCGTACACTACGCTTCCGTCTACAACACAACAGCTACCTAAATCACGAAATAGGTTAGTTATTTCGTCGATTCATCTATTTAGATTCCTAAAATGAAATTAGGGTTAGGATTTCTTACCCATCCCATCAATCAATCAATTAAAGTACACAACCCATGCTTTCTTTCTTCCCAAGTCAAGCAACCTACCAATTCAACTCTCTAGTACAACTATCACCTCACATCCATCACTCACACCCATCACCTCTCTTACAACCACCCTTTCTCTCTCTTTCTCTTCACATTTTTCCAAGCAACAAAGGAGATAAAAAAATGTACATCCAAGCACTTCCAAAAGAGAGAAAAAGTGAGTTGTGTGTGGCTCACTTCCTCTCCTAAGATCCATCATCCTAGCCCTTCATTTCTCATCATCTTCCATTAAAGTTAGGCATAAGGAGCTTGGCGTTCCATCAGACCAAGAAGATTGAACAGTGGGTGTTTCTATAGGCTTAGAATTCATTCTTTTGATGATGGGCCAAGTGGGGCCTACCGATTGATGGTATGGATCTCACTTTGGACCCTAAATGTGGCCGATGACCCACTATGATTCTCATGATCATTCCATGATGGAGCCATTCTCCATGGACCCCATCATGATGTTTACTTTCTAGTTTGAAAGAGGTCATCTAGACCTTTCATTTTGGTGGAGAAGGAATCTCCACCATTGATTTTTTATTTGGTGGGCCTATATGTATTGGGACCCACTTGATGTATGATTGAAATGCATGGAAAGGGAGGGCCCATAGTGCTGGGGTCCCTCCATCACACGTGTCTCCTTCTCTCTCTCTCTCCCTTTCTCTTTCATTTTGTGATGATGTGGCAGTGTGACCCACCCGGATGGACCCCACCTTGATGTTTGTCTTATCCACACCATCTAGCCATTTGGTGGCCCACCTAATCAAGGCCCACCTTAAATGTGTTGTGCCCAAACCGTCCAGCGTCCAGGGATGCTGGACATGGACTGAAAATAAAAATATTAGCTTAATTCAACAAGCTTTAGAGATGGCCGCTCATACAGGCCCCACCTTGATGTATGGATTTAATCCACGCCGTCCATCCTATTGCCCAACTCATTTTAGGCGTTGAGCCCAAAAATGAAGCCAATCTGACTTTCTGGCAAGCCATAGCATAGAAAACAGTGATTTTTACCGTTCAAATCAATTAGGGGCCACTTAAATTTTTTTATCCGCTAAAACACATCGAATATTGGGCTCATTTAAACTGTCTTGAGCGATAGGATCCAATGGGTGGGGTGGATTCACTTGATGTAGGTCCCACCTATGAAAAATCGTGAATAAACAAAAAATAATAATAACAATAATAATAAATGTAGCAGGTTCTGCTGCACATCCAGAAGACGTTGTAGTAGTGTCCCGCTGCTGCGTAGGCACATGAGAGGGCAGGGTCATGGGTCCCAGCCATGGGCCCCACCGTGATGTGTGTTGAAGATCCATGTCATGCATTTGATGGCCCATTTAGGGCAGCGGACCCCCTCCAAAAATCAGTCGTATGAGGAACTCAGGTGGCCCACATCACAGGAAACAGTGAGGGATTAAACGTCTACCATTGGAACCCTTTCTAGGTCATAGAAGCTTTGGATCATTATGAAATTTGTTTTTCCTCTTCATCCGGGTCTATGTGACCTTATTAACAGATTGGATGAAACATTATGGTGGGACCCACTAACATATGTATTGTATTCACATCTTCCATACATGTGGACCCATATTATGCAGCATATTGGCTGGAGTGCCACACACTAACTATATAGCTGGTGTACATGACGTCACCAACTTCTGTGGGTCCCACCTGCTTCATCCACACTGTCCATCTATGGGACCCACCATGATGCATGTGTTGCATCCAAACCGTCCAACCCTTTGGTAAGCTTGTCTTACAGGCTTGAGACTAAAAATAAGTCAGATCTAAGGTTCAAGTGGACCCCCCACCATTGAAATAGTGGACAATGACATCCACCGTTCAAACATCTAAGGGCCATAATAGTTTCCAATTAAGCTGATATTTTGTCTTCACTTCATCTATCACTATGTTAACTTATGAATAGGTTGGATCTCAAATACATCACGGTGGGGCACTCCGTGATGTGTCCAACCATCGATCAGGTGGACCACACTACAAAAATATTGGGATTTGAACATCTATCATTGAAACCCATTTGAGTCACAGAAGTTCTGGATTAATAGGGAGATTGTTTTCCTTCTTAATCCAGGTCTTTAGGACCTTATGATTAGATCGGGTGGAAAATAAACTTTATGGTGGGCCTGTGATTTGTTTAACAGTGAGAATTATTATCTCCACTACTATTCGTGATATGGTCCAATTGATCATTTGATCCTTCAATATGATTCTTTTTTTTTGGGATGTATGAGGCCCACCTAGATGTATGTACTTTATATTCATAACATCCATTCACATGGCCCCCATGTGATGTACATGTTGTACCGAAGTTGTCCATTTGATGGGCCCATTTGGAACGAGTCGGGCACACTCCATTATGTGGTATATGGGGCCCATTTGATAAGGCCCAGTGTCGAGGCCCATGGGCATGGCCTAATGTGATGCATATGTGGCCCATGAGTGAAGCCCATAGCGATGTATGTTAGGGCCTTGTGTAGGGCCATAGGCCCACTATACGTATGGCTCTATGTGGACCACTCCTTAGGAGCGATGTTGGTTAAATGTCCACATTAATGGGCAATGGTGGTTGAATGTCCACATTGTAACCTTTCCATAGGCCGATTTCGATTGTCGAGGCCAAGTATCGATGCCGATTCCAAGTGTCAATTCCAATTATTGAGGCCAATTTCGATTGTCGAGGCCGATTTCGATTACCAAGGCCGATTATCGAGACCTATGTGATGTATATGCAACCCATGTTTAAGGCCTAATGTGATGAATATGAGGTCTATATCATGAGGCCCATTGTGATGCATTTGAGGGCCAGGCGATGGAGTCCATTATGATGTATATTGGGCCCATGTGAGAGGCCCATCGTGATGTGTATTAAGCTCTTGAGTGAGGCCCATGATGTTACACATTAGGTCCTTATGTGAGGCCATAGGTACACTACATGTTAGGTTCTATGTGGGCCATTCCTTGGGGCAATGTTGGTTAAATGTCCACATTGTCGAGGCCGATTGTTGATGCTAGTTATTGATACCGATTATGAGTATGTGACAGCATAGCATCATGATACATGCCCATATGCATCATTTGTATGTATATTGTGAGATGTGATTGACCCTTGCACATGTCATAGTACAGATGGTTTATGAGACTCCCTGATAGGTGGAGTTATCCCACATAAGTGCACAGTATGCGCAGGATTGATACATGATTGGACTACATGACTCATGTATCTTGCATTATGTGATTGTGATTACTGTACGCCCTAGGGACATCAGGGTTGTGACCTCCACAAGCATGTCGTGGATGGCCAGATGGGACAACGAAAATGTTTGGTTCGAGCATCTGGGCACTTTGGATGTCCGTGGGTGAAAGTCCCTAAACCGTCAAGACCAGGAGACACCCCAACATTTAGACCGAGTGGATACATGAGCGCACGGGTGCCGAATACTAGTAGGTCGCGTCTCTCACTGTGTCGTAGTTGGTTGGGAGAGGATGTGGCCTTATCCGCCCGAGTGAGGGGGATGTAAGTTAGGCCGAGTCTAACCAACTCGTAAATAAGTCCGCTGTCGATGAGCCGGGTAGGTATTGGCAGACTGCTAGTCAAGCGGATAGTGTGGTCTCTTCCACTCACTGGGCTGTGCAGCTAGGGAGGCGACAGTCAGTGTGGAGTGTACTAGACCCCGGTGATGATCCCGGTGATGTACAGTATTGATATGTGGACTTATTAAGCAAGAGTTGCATACTCATTCATTCACTATCCCCTTGGGCTAGTGGTGCACGACTATTTATTACATGTACCTTCGCAATGGCCAGGATTTCGATTCGGGCGCGTGACTAACCCGAGATCAGGAGTTTACCACATTGTGTTTGACTATCAAAATTTAGGTATAGGACTAGTTTGGATAGAATTCCCTTGTGATGGACCCCAGAGTATGCGATACTGTGTACTATCATCCCAACTTCACTCCAGCTTGGTCATTTCATTCGCATCGCATATTGCATTTCATCCATGGCATATGACATTTTGGATTGCTACGTTTTTGCATTTATATGGCTTAGATGGACTTGGCAGGATTTGCATATTGCATTGCATCCGCAGTTTATGATATTTGGTTCATTATGATCTGCATTGCGTACTCTGATATTATATGACTTATGGACTTACCAGTATATTTTCACTTACTTTGATATCGTATGATTCATGATCTTGTCAATATTTTTGCTTATTCCAATGATGTATGATTTATGGACTTTATTGTATACTTGACACTTACCTTACACACGCTTTTACCACCCTCTAAGCTTTCTATAAGCTTATGCATGATAAATGCGTGCAGGTGGCATTACGTCGCAGCACCGTTGAACTTGGAGCGTGCAGCGGACTTCTGGAGCTTTAATTTTGATACATATGTATTTCCCTTTCAGCATTGTACTCAAATGCTTATATTAGTGGATATAAGGTGATGTTGTTTTGTGACTTGCTTCTGCCTGTGGTTATACTCCATTATAAAAAAAAATCACACTGAAAATCCTCCTTATAAGATCCTAGGATCGAAATCTGGCACATGAGTGCCGGGAGACGAGAATGGGACACTACGGAGGCTGTCGGCGCCGAATTCGGTGATCAAAAATTTTATGAGCCCGTTTACCGAGTTTGTGATGTAACACTTAGTTTAATACTTAACTAATTTTCATCTAATTTTTTCTGAATTTGATTCTTAATGATTTCTGCCTGAGGTAATACTCAGGTATTTGTACGGATTTTTTCAAGACGTTACAATAATCGAAATCAGAATTGGAATCAGCCTCGACAATCGGAATCAGCCTCGATAATTAGAATCGACCTCGATAATTGGCTTCAACAATCAGAATCAGAATCGGCCTCAACAATCGGCCTCGACAATTAGAATTGGCCTCGATAATCAGAATCGAAATTGGCCTCGACAATCGGAATTGATAATCGGAATCGGAATCCGCCTAAACAATTGACCTCGGTAATCGGAATCAGTCTTGATAATTGGCCTCGACAATCAGAATCAGAATCTGCCTCAACAATCGGCCTCGATACTCGGCCTCGACAATCAGAATTAGCTGTAACAATTGGAATCAACCTCGATAATCGAAATCAGAATCGACCTCAATAATCAGAATTGGCCTCAATAATTAGAATCAGAATTAGCCTCAACCGTCGGCCTCGACAATCGGTATCGACCTCGACAATTGGGATCGAAATCAGCCTCGATAATCAGAATCAGAATCGGCCTCAATATCTGCCTCGATAATCGAAATCGGCCTCGACAATCAAAATCGACCTCAACAATCAAAATCGGAATCAAATTGGCCTCAACAATCGGCCTTAACAATCAGTGTCACAACCCAGACCCAATAGTCTTATAATACCGCTATATCTACTAGATCTGGCACGCGACAAGCTGAACTCCAGGATTGGTTACCAATGCTCTCACACTAAGTCCCAATCTCGGCGTCTGATAAGGTAATGTAAATGATAAATCTCACCATTCATTCTTCACGAAAGAAACATCAGAGATAAGATAAGTAACATCTGGATATAAGTAAATTGGGTACTATAAAATTCCAAAAGTACAACATCTATCTGCGCGATACATATAAACATCATGTACAATTCAAAATTTTAAAAGTTAAATTAATTCCCTTGATGTGGCACCTAACTCGTAGTCGCTACTTGCTTTTCTTCTTTAGATCCTTTACCTGAGTGGTTAAAAGACAAGTAAGTTTTATAACTTAACAAGTGCAGAGTCTTCATGGTAAGTACGCAAGATCGGTTAACATAAAAGATATAATTAACAAGTGCAAAATCCTCATGATAAGTACGCAAGATAAGTTTACATAAAAGATATAATGAAAGAATTGTCAAAAGTAATAAACTGTGCAAAGCGATGTCTTAATGAATGATGGACCATGATCATTTGTGAAATGCATAAAATAACTGTATGCTAACTGTAGAAACACCTGCCAATAGTCCTCTCACCATGGACTTGACCGCACTACTTCTGAACATTAACGTGTCGACTATGATCAATATACTGTTGGAACTTAGGATTCACCGGGTCGATGCCCATGCATCAGCCACTAGCAATCGACCTCACTACCCACCAATGGGGTTACAACTAACTTTGTGTACACTAGTAGCAGACCTCATTTGCGCTTCTCCTCACCGGCAGGTCAAACCGGTCCCCATTTGCCACCTCAGCCCTAAGGCGGGTCAGACATACCCCTTCTCAACCTAGCCTCGTCATTGGGAGTCAAATCCTTAGCTCATGTATCCACCCGGCCCAACGGCAAGGCATCTCAACGTACCATTGGGGTTTAGGGTCTCTCAACCCAAGGGGCACATCATCCCCTACTATTTTCACATTTCCGGTGTCCATGATTTAATATCATCATCCTAATTGTAATACGGTCAATCAACGATGTTTTAAAGAATTTGGTTACTATTTCTCATCATATATCATGTCATGGAATGTATAGTGATGCTAATGACAAGTGATTCAATGATAACTAGAACATAATGTATGCTAATATGCAGGGTGCAAGATTATTAAAGAACCGTGTATCAGGGTAACCAATTCCTATGTGATGTTGTCAACTTGTGACCTCGTAGCTTGATACTTCTGACTACAAAATACTTTTCTCTTCTTTCTTAATCATGACTAATCAAATTGTATTCCTTGTAATTTCTAAACTAGGGTACTTGATTGAAATTTTAGTTATTACTTCTCTCTATAAATTAACATTCCTTCTTATGTACGAATATCCTACTAACAATCTAATTGCCTACTCCACAGTTTGATCATTTCATTATATCAGGTGATTAGAAGCTTTGTATGACTATTTAAGATATTCATGAAATTGGGTCACAAATTCCTGTCATATCGGGTGGCCTTAAGTCTAATACACATCGATATATTCATGGTGGGCTTAATGAGTTTTGGATTGGGCTTTGATGGGGAGAACATATAGTTATTAAGAGGCCCAAAATTTAGCTCCACCACATATGTATTATGTATATACACCCTGATCCATAACTCAGGTGGTAGACTAAGATACCTCATTTCAACACTTAGGTCTTGGTATGGATCCCTAATGGGGGTGGCTAACAGTGAAGTGTGGACTAATAGTGAAGCGTACTAATCAGCTAACAATTTTATATGTGGGTCCAGCTATGTGGGTCCAGCATGATGCGTGTTGAACATCTGCCCCATCAGTTAGATGCACCATTCCATGGTGGGCCTAGGGTTTAAAATCAAGTCAATTAGTGACTTGGATGGGCCAAACTACAACAGTTGAGAGGTTTACCCTCCATTAAAATGTTCATAATCATTTGTTGGGCCACCAAGGCGTGGATTACAAATCCGGCCCATCCATTATGTGTGTCCCACTTGATTGAGGGGTCAGACCAAGGTTTAGATACATCCAAATTTTAGGTAGACTCCAGCAAGTGCTTTCATATGCTCGAGCTTTAAGTTGTACAAACGATTCAAGGAGATCAAAGTTACATGGGTCCCAAGTGATGTATTTATTATACCTGCACCGCTCATCTATTTTTAAAGATTGTTTTAGAGATCTCACCAAATGGATGGACGGTTTCGATACGATGCATACCTCATGATCAGACCCACAAAACTATTTATTTTATTTTATCTTTACATGATTTTAGATGGTGTGGGCCACCTGAGTTCCATTTACAACTGATTTTTGGGATGACACAATTTTTAAAGGGGACTCATCAAATGGACGGTGTAGATAGTCAACATACATCAATGTGGGACCAGTGGTGGGACCCACCGTCCCTCCAGCATCCAGCAGCAGGACGCTGCTTGAGAACGCTAACAGCAAGTGGCGTCTAGGCATATATTTTTTTAGTTTTATCATGGTTTTTCATAGGTGGGGCTCACATCAAGATAATCCAGTCCATCTGTTGCATTCTTTGGCTTGTGACAGATGCAACAAGTCCAATATTCAACATGTTTTAACTCACAGAAATATCATAGCGGGCCCTAACAGTTTATCACTATTGAAATAACCTTTTTGATGGTGTGGCCTACCAGAGATTTGGATTAGCTTCATTTTTCGGCTCAAGGGCTAAATTGAGCTAGAAAATTGAATGGACGGTGTGGATTAAAGACATACATCATGGGGGTTGTCATAGTGGGCCTCACATCCATTTGCAAGAAAAGGGCCATGGATTGGGCATCTCTCTCTCTGAACAACGTCTAGAAAGGACGTCCCCTACCTCTCTCTCTATATGTGTGTGTGTGTATAGGTTTCCAACGGTGTCCACTGATAGACATCTAATCACTATTGTTTCAACAGTGCGGCCCACCCATACTTGGATCTGATCATCTTTGGACTCATGTTCTAAAATAAATTGGGAAAATGGATGGCAGATGTGGATCTAACACATATACTTTGGTGTGGCCTTCTATGGGCCCGTGCTTTTCATTTGTCTCCAAGGTATAGTAGCAGTGATATTGGATGCTGCAACGTCATCGTATATACATATATACACACACAATAGGTGTGGCGTGTGCAGGCTTTGGACAAAACAAATACATCATGTGGGTCGTTGGGTGATGGATGGCTGTCAGACATTAAGGTGGGGCCACGGTTAGTGGATCCCACACAAAGTCCAAATCGGGTTGATATTTGTGTTTGTCCATCATCTAACCCATTAACTGCTACAAACAGTCTACATGATGTGTGGTCTCCAAAATAGGGCCCACATCAATGAGCCCACACCTACATCATATAGAGGGAAAGAAATGAATCAAAGAGAAGGGAAGTTGAAGGGGTTGTACTCACCTTAATGAACTAGATGGACAGTTGAGATGGATGGAAGGGATGGAATTGATGGTTGAGATGGATGGAAGGGATGGGATTGATGGCCCACCAAGATCACTCCTCTCTCTCTCTAGTTGTAGAAAAATGGTGAAAAGGCTAAGGAGTGGAGGGGTTTATGTAGAGAAATGGATAAAATGTGGTTAGGTTAAGCTAATGTGATTAATCTTAGCTTAGGCTAAGATTATGGGAATTTATGCATGATTAAGAATTAATGGTGGATTAAAGGGGCATGGGATCACATGGTGTGATGATGTCATACATGAGATATGGTAAGGAGAAGAGTTGACTTTGGAGTGTACATGAGAGAGGGAGGGGTATGGGTGTGTGACATCACACACATGGGTAAAGATTCTCTCACCCATGTGTGGTATGGTACATGTGTGGGAGCATGTGTTGTGCACATGTTATATGGCTCCATGCGCACATGTTATACCTACGATTCTTCGCGACATATCTCAGTAACGGAGTGTTGCACAGATGCACGGGTGGTACCTCCACGATCGCGGCGATGTGGCAGTCGACATGGAATAGGTTTCGAAGTCTTGGGGTTCCGGTCAGTCGAGTGTGTACTATACACGGCCGATCTAGGTCTGGCCAAAAGCATCGATCATCATGCACATAGACATAGAAAATGGTATGGAATGGTCAGGGTGGTCATCATGATATCATTTTTAGTTATTTATGGTGGCATTATGAGGGGTGTACTATAAGAGGTTCTTTTGAGTATTTAAATTGTACATGTAGGCATTATTGAGTTTTATTTCAGAAGGTGAGTCTTACCTACTAACTAGTCAG